>JAZKJV010006747.1:0-632884 GCA_037367405.1 Ottelia alismoides
TTGTCGATCACCGCACCCACAGTTGACCAGAGACCTACACCTGATGCGACTACACATGTTCTGGCTGACCCTGAGGCCTAAGACCTTTATGAGGATATCAGAGAGACTTTCTTTATGACCGATGAAGGGACCCGAGAATTCCTCTCCAAGGAGGAAGGCTCGGAAAGAATAGACCTTGGCATTTCTGCTTCCTGTGATTGGCGATGTGTTGATGACATCCGCGGGATTTACACGATTGACACCTTAGAGCGGAGGGCAGATTTAGAGACTCGACATAACGGACATGTTTCTACTTCTTTCAATTGATGAGTCGTGCATGCTCACGTAGATTTAGATGAGACAAAGGCTGAATTTGATTTGATTGCTTTTATTCGGGAATTCGGGCCTTTTGATGAAAAAGATGATCTGGTTGAGATTATTGAGGAAGAACTGAGTTTGACAACTTCCACTGATGAGTTCATTCCTTTTGGTTTTGACCTGGACGAGATCTCACAAGACGACACTGAGTACACTTCTTCCGATGATGATGAGTTCCCCTACCCCGTCTGTGCCTCCACACCCTAGGGCCACTGAGTCGGACCTAGTCATACTTCTTCCACTACACCGTCTGTGCCTCCACACCCTAGGGCCACTGAGGACTTACATACCGTCGACCTGATCGGTTTGTGCCATCTGAGGACCCCGATGTCGACCTGCACCACACCAGATCTATTCCTCAGCGGTCCCGCAAGAATGTTCGCTTTCAACCTTCTTGACCATTTGTATATCCATCTCCGTTGTATATTCACTTTTGTGTACCTCTGTTTTCTCCACTGTATTGCTCATCCACCCATTCTCGTGTTTGCCTTGATAAGGACGTACTTTGTCCTTGTATAGGGGGTGGACGAGCCGAGTGTTCTTTCATCGTTCTGTTTCTTTACTCCTATTGTGGCCTATACTTAGGGCTTCTTTTACCCTAAGTATAGGGGGAGCGATGTGTACATCCTCAGATCTCTTCTCTTCCATCTTCAACTCTTTTCTTATTTCTTCTTTTCTTCTTTTCCTTATCTATCAGAAAGGTGCTTTCCCTTGTTGTCAGTTTTCTATACTTAGGACGCACTTTGTCCTAAGTATAGGGGGTGTGCACCCCAAATTTTGCTACTCTTTTCGATCCTCTCCATTGTCTCCTCTTCTTGTTTATACTTAGGGATATCTTACCCTAAGTATAGGGGGAGACAATCTGAGTACGATCTGTTCATTCCCATTCTTGACCCTCCCTGTGTTGTGTACAGTATGCTATATTTAGGATTATTTAATCCTAAGCATAGGGGGGACGGTCAACTCTCATTCGTTCATTCATCTCTTATTCATTTATTCTTTAAATTTCCTATACTCAGTACGAGTTATGTCTTCTCTTTTCTCTCTGATCTATGAGGACATAGCTCAAGTTAAGTATAGGGGGTCGTATATACTACGTATATACTTTATCCATAACTCGTACTTTCGTATTTTCTTAATAATATGGCTAATAATTCTTTGGAATTCATTAAAACCCTATAAAAAGATGTTATCATTCCTTAAATTCTTTTTGTATTTACTGATCAATAATCAGGTGAAAACGATTTTTGCAAATGTTTGAAAAATAGTTTGAAAATCTTGGTGAAAATATTTTGAAAACTATTTTGAAAACGTTTTGTTACATGTTTTCAACCTTTGTAAAAACATTTTGTTTTGAAAAGTTTTATTTTCTTTGTATGAAATAAAATGTTTGAAAAACGATTTGCAAATGGTTTGAAAATGGTTGCAAAAATATTGTGAAAAATCTATTTATACTGTTTGTAAAAACCTTTGCAAAAAGATTTTCAAATGCGTGTACATGTTTGCAAAGATGTTTGTAAAAATTATTTTGGACTATAGTTTTTCAAAATTGTTTGTAAAATCCTTTTCAAATAAAGTTTGAGGAATACATACATCACACCTAAAATTCTTTATTATATATGTATAAAATTGACCACTTACCCTTGTAAATTCTTAAAATCCACTTCTTGTAAATATAAGAAGCATCCCCAAGTAAATATTTCTACCTAGTGTTTAGCCAAAAACTTTTTGTTTTCAAAAATCCCAAAAACATTTGCAAAGTTAAAAATATCAAAAGTATTTGAAAAATCTTTTTGAAAAATACAAAAAAATGCATATGCATCATCATCTTTTCAAAAATCCATAAAAAGTTCAAAATCTTGAAAATTGCTTCACAAAAATATTTTCTGCATTCTGCATATCATTTGCATATCATTAGCATTTTTCGGATTGAGTTTGATAGTTGAACGAGTCTAAGTAAAATCCGGAGATTGGAGCTTGGTTGGACCTTAAAATCTACCTAATAACAGGAACCTTATAGGAACTGGAATTGAGGTACTTCAGGTCTAGACGACTTAATTCTTTGAGGATTACGAGACTTGGTTCAATGAATTCTTGACTGCCTAAGTAGTGTTTCGGAAACACACGTACGACTCTTGTTGATAATGACCCTAACTTGGACACCTGCACCTTTCACATGGCTCGACTCAGTTGGAGTGGTGAGGGGATTGGATTTTCCGGTATGAGACGCACACAAGTGGAAACATTTGTCCTCCTCTAGGGAGGGAAGTGCACCCCAACCCATCCAGTGATGAGGAATTCTAAAGACAGGAGAGTGTGGGTTGCGATAAAGCTTCAAAAGAGGGATAGTCTATTGTCTCAAGAAGAAAAACTCCTTATGTAAATGCTAATGTATATAGTATTTCAAAAAAAGAAAAAAAAAGAGACAGACCTGTACAAAAAAATGCCTGCAAAAATGTGTACATATGTTGTATAGCCAATAAGCAAGCTTGAGTTTTAAAGTCAAATCATGTGAGCCTGCAGCTGGATGACTTGACTACACCGGTCTTGCATCCTAGGATAGGTAGCTACACTGGCTACCGTCCATTCTTCTCTTCACCCCCTCCTCTTGAGCTGGTTGCCACTTGAACTTAGAAGGGAATACCCCGCTCCTCGAGGAAGGAGTTATTGGATTGGGGAATCATTGGGTTGTCATACTGGAGAAGTCAGTCTCTTTGTCATTCTAGTTGGGGAGAGCCACTATCACTTACACTGTATGAGTCAGATTCATAGTCGTAGGGGATTGCGTATGAATTGAGATATTTCTGACCTGGCTATTGAGGAGACTTGGGCAGAGTTTTGGGATTCTCGAAGGCTGTTGGATTTCAAATTCGATTCTCATTAAGGTTCCGCCTGCACTAAAATTCCAAAGGTCTGACTTAATCTCCAAACTTTGATTTTGTGAAGACAAATTTGATAATTAAACTTCATCCATCTTTCTTCTTTTTCTTTTCTTTGTTTTTCTTTTTTGCACTTATTGCATAAGTGTTTGCTAGGGACTAGCAAAGGAAAGTAGTAGGGGGATGATGAATCTACTTTTCATCAACTTTATTCTATCATTTTGGCCTTAAAAACCCTAGTAAATGCGTGTAAATAGGCTTAATTTAGGCATTTTAGCATTCATGCATCATTGTGTAAATATTATGCATAAAATACAGTTCTTGTTGCCAAAATTATAGAATAAAGAAAAGAAAAGAAAAAGAATAAAATATTGTAAATATTTTATAACCCGAAACCCCGAGACCTAGGCATCTCGATGTATAGGACGACAAGGAATAAAGTAAGGGGAGATAAGGGCCAAAATACAATAAAACCCCCTTTATTTTAATTCATTCTTTATTCATTTTGGGACCTATTTTTGGTTCCACTTTTTATACTTCAAATAAAGAAACTTTGTACATGAAAGTTGTATATAATGAAGTAAAGAAAAATACAAAATTGATTTCACTCAAAAATAATGAACAGATAAAAAGATATGGTCTGAATAAAATTCCAGAATCCGAACTTCCCAGACTTATATCTCCCTAATAAAAGCTCGAAATGCATCGAACTCACCTTTAATTGTATATAATTAAAAATAATCTATTTAATGAAGGTGGTTTCGCATTTGGCGGAGCTACGGTTTGAAAGTTGAGTTTTGGACTCATATTGTATACTTGTACATATTATAATATTCATTTTATTATTTATTCATTGTTTTTGTAATTTTATATTTTTATAATTTTGTAAATATTATTTATAATATATAAATATATAAAATCATAATAAAAACACAAAGAAAAACACAAAAATAAAATGTTTGTATATTACACATAGGTATAATACTTGTACACATACCTATATAAATACTACTTCTATTTATTTAAATGTATAAAATACTTCATAAAAATAAAATAAAAATATATTTAAGTGTATAAAAATACTTTATAAATTTATAAAATAATAAACAAAAATAAATAAATTAAATTCTCAAAATAAAAATAAATTATTAAAATACATAGATAAAGGTACCTATAAAGTGTATAAAAGGTAACTTGTATTTTTATACCCCTAAAAATAATTAAAAATTACCACAAAATATTTCATAAAATAATAAATATTTTTATTAAATAATAAAAAAATAATAAAATCATTTACTAATTTTAATTAATTTTACAAAGGTTTTTTTCAGGATTTTCCTGGTTGGTCCACGTAGACCAACCAGGGGGCCTGGAGAGTTGACCGGCGGGTCAACTCTCTGACCCACTCCTGAAGACCTGTCAGACCTGAGTTTTTGTCCGCTTTTGCGGATTTTTATAGGCCACCTCATGCCTCCTTTCATGATGGTTCCTTCTGCATTTTTCAAGCTCGACAATCCATGATTCACGCCCAGATGTAATCTTGGGCTTTGGATCATTGCATCGCCCGTTGTCACCTCATCTTTCACACCCGTCGACCATTTCTACAAAAACCACAAGTCCGCCCCTTTTTAAAATTGAACCCTCTTTTGGCCCGTTTCTCTTCTCCTTCGTGTGGACTGAGGATTGAGAGGGTGACAGCAAGCTCTCCTCACCCGTTGGGGGCGCAGTGGAGCGGCGCCGAGGGGCGTTCCACACCATCTCCGACGGTGAGCCGCCGTGAGTCTACCTTGGGCATCCGTGCCTTTAGGTCGATTTTACTTGATTTTCTCGCATTGTCTTTACTTGTCGTAGCCTTAGGAATCAGATTGAAATCTCCATTTCGCTTGAAACCCATCGAATCACTTACGCCACCACCTCGCCGGAGCAAGCTCGGGCGAGTCTCATTCACGTCATTTTCCGCCTCATCCTACACCAGGAAGGCGAGGCACTTTGCCCTCGCCCTCCTTAACGTCTCCTGCAGGTACCTGGAATGATAGAGCCGCCTGGTGGCGATTTTTGCATCTCGCCGGAGGCTCTAGGCGTTCCTCTTCGACTCGCAGCCATAGGAGAACTCAGGGGTCGCCGGCCTCTTTTCGCATCACCGGTCACTAGAGGACCACTGCAGGAGGGGCTTGTGCCCATTTTGAGCTTCAGCCGATCACGGAGGAGGTGGATTGGAGCAGGGGAACTTCGGCTCGCCGGAGTTCCTCCCTGTTCTTGCGGCCGCTTCTCTCTACCATTCGATTTTAGGGTTGCCCCAGTTCCGATCATGTCTGTTGGATCAAGCACGCCCGCCATCCGTCCGATCTTCGAAGCCCCATCTAATCTGGGCCGTTGGGAATGAACCGTCATCGGGGCGCAACGGAGCGACACGTGTCTAAGTGGGAGAGATCCCACCTTTCGATCATACCAAGGCAAGGGTATTTTGCAAGGTCGACCCGGCCGCTTTTTGTATTTGCTACCTAATATTTAAACTTGCAGCTTCTGTATCAAACTTTTTGAACATTTTTCATAAAGCCCCCTAGATTTCTGTGTTATTACAATTTCGTCCCCGCCCTGCTCACGTGTCTGGCGCATGAGCTGTAGCGATTTTGTAGGAAAGGACTTGTAGATTTGCCTATTTCTGATTAATCTATTAACATTTTTAATTAGTTATTTTTTTCTGGATAAATTGCATCTTAGCCCTCCTGTTTTAAATTAATTACTTTTTAGTCCCTAACAGTCACGTGCCTTGTGCACGTGGCTCTAGGAATTTTGCGAGCATATTTCTGACATTTTGGCTATTTGTTATTGATCCAAAGAGTTTTTATTTAATTTATATAATTTTTGGAAAATTTTCATATAGGCCCATGGACTGTGCTTTATTTACATTTATACCCTTGCCATGCCTTGTATTTTTGTATGCTTTCCCTTTTTATTGCATGCATCTATAAAATTCCAAAAATCATTAAAAAATTACCATAAGTTCATGTTGCATTGTAGTTTCACATCATATTTTTGTTTTGCATTTTATTGCATTTTAATATTTATAAAAATTCAAAAACACGCATTTTCACTACTATTTGCATTAGAAAATCCATAAAAATTATAAAAACACCTTAGAAAATTCCCAAAAAAATATATATTGTGTCTTTTCATGTGTTTTAACTGATTCCAAGAATCATAAAAGAATACAAAAGAAAACCTATAAAAATATAAAAAGTCTAAAAATATTCATAAAATTATTAAAAATTCATTAAAAAATCCTAAAAATATAATATTTGTTTCTAAATTTTCTTCATTTTATTTTCTTTTATTTAAATTAATTTAGAGAATTTTTGTGACTGATTGATATTTTATTTCTCCATTTTAGTTTCAGCTTTGTATTTTATTCACTGTTTTTAGTATTTTTGACTTTAAAAATACCAAAAAATTAGGAAAAATCTATAAAAATTACAAAAAACATTAGAAAATTTTAAAAAGCACAAAAACATTTTATTTCGTGATTTTTTTAGTATTTTTACCTATTTTTATAAATCCTTATTTCTCTCTTCACTTACTTTGTATATATTCTCTATAAAGAAAAAGAAAATATAAAAAAATATAAAATATAAAAAGAAAATAGAAAATTAAAAACTAAAAATCAAAATACAAAAAATATAAAAAAATAAATAAAAAAATATAAAATTAAAAATCCACAAAAAATAACATAGATAGACATTTGATCACTGTCACACATTTTGAGCATTTTTGCCACGTTCTACCTGTCTGCTCCCTGTGTTCGACCTCTACACATACTTGCACCTATACACATCTTTGTTGTACAGTTATAATAAATTTTAACTCCGCACCGCTTTTCATTGTTTGATTTCTGTTGTGGGTTAATTATTGTTTGAACTGCGGATTTCGTGTGATCGATTCAGCGACTGAGTTCCGCCTTGTGTGGAACTCAAGATCACTGATTTTCGCGTTCAACAGTAGCATACGAGGGTAGTACATATAGGCGGAACCTCTCGTCCTTCTCTAGGGAGGGAAGTACGTCTCGACCTGGTTTTGTGATGTTGAGGTCTAAAGACGGGATGTTGTGGGGTTGCAATAATGCTTCAAAAGAGGGATAGTCTACTGGCACAAGAGGAAAAACTCCTTATGTACATGTTGCACCTTGTATATATTTTCCAAAAAAATCAAAAAAAATAGAATCTCCAAAAGTGGACAGGCTTGATTGAAAAGTAAAATGCATGCCGGAGTGTATATACAAGTGAATAAAATAAGAGCTTCAAAGTCAAATATTTGTGAGCTTGCAGCGGATGACTTGGCTACACTGGTCATGCATCCAAGAGTCGTTAACTACACTAGTTACCATCCATTCTCTTCTCCATCCCCTCTTCTTGAGTCAGTTGTACTTGAACTTATAAGGGAATATCCCCACTCCTCGAGGAAAGAGTTGCTAGACCGGGGGATTAGAGTTACCTTGTTGAGAGAGACTGTTTCTTTGCTACTTCTGGGATGAGGAGCTATATTTCACTCACACCGTACAAGTAAGAATTCATAGTCATAAGAATTTGTGTATGTAGACTTGTTCTGATCTGACTGTTGAAGAGACCGGAATAGGAGTCTTGTGGAACTTAGAGGCTGGTAGGTTTTAAATCTATTTCCCAATAAGGTTCTGACACACTAATAATCCAAAGGTTCGATAGAGCTCCATACTCCATTTTTATGAAGATAAGTTTAAATGTCAACATTGTTCTAACTTGTTTCCTTTTTCTTTTCTTTATTTTTGTTTTCACTTATTTTTCAAATAAGTGTTTACTAAGGGGCTAGCAAAGGTAAAGTATAGGGGAATGATGAATCCATGATTCACCAGCTTTATTCGTCTGTTTTAGATTCATTTCTGTAGTCAAACACCTTCAAATACCCACGAATTTCATAATTTTACCATTTTGCATGCATTTGTTAAATATGCATTTTCAACACTTTTTCCATTCAAAATAAAAGAATAATGAAGAAAAGAAAAAGGAAAGAAAAGAAAGGATGTGTTTATGCAATAAATACAGACTGACCCAAACCCCGAGAGAAGGTCAATACTTGACCTGATTGACTAGGAATAAAGTAGGGGAGATAGGGTCTTTCATCCAAAAATCCAAAAATAATTTGTACATAAATTCCATGTATATTTGTATAAAACTTGTACTATTTTATTTGTACATAATTTGACCTCAAATTACTATTTTTGTAAACAAATGCTGTAAATAAAAATGTATTGTAAATAATAAAAATCATTGCCAATAAAAATAATGTACATATTGCAAATAATCACACTCGGAAAAAGCCGCAAAGGATCATTGAAATACCAATTCCGATTCCATATAAAATTAAATTGAACCAAACTTACTTCCATTATACTCTAAATTAAATTATCTTTCAAATGACTGCAGTTTCATAATTTTTAGAGTTACGGTTAAAAAGTTGATTTTCTAGGGTGTTTTATATAGTTTCACCATTATTTATAGTACATATTTTTTCATATATATATATATATATGAGGATGGGGAGCTTGCACCAAGGTGCATGTAACTTTACATGCACCGACGCTTATATCTTCCACATTTTTTACTTTTTTGAAAAATACCACCATGTATATTCATCTATATAAACCTCCAATATGTCATTCGAATTTCGTCAGAAACAGAGACTCCTATGACCTCTATCTAGAACATGCCGATTACAGCAATTCTAAGACTGTTAAAATTACATGTTCTAGATGGAGGTCATAGGAGTCTCTATTTCTGACGAAATTCGAATGATATATTGGAGGGATATATAGATGAATATACATGATGGTATTTTTCAAAAAGGTAAAAAAATGTTGAAGATATAAGCGCCAGTGCATGTAAAGTTACATGCACCTTGGTGCAAGCTCCCCATCCTCTATATATATATATATATAATGCACATAATTATAAATAATATTTTCATTAAAAAAATAATATAATTAAATTAAAAAAAGATATAAAAATTATTTCCTTATTTGCACATATGTATATTGCATTATATGTACATAATATTTGTATACAACTAATTTCCTTATATAAAAATCATCAAAAAATTAAAATATCTCACATTAATTAATTAATTAAATTGCGAAAATTGTATTTAGATTTAATTATTTAACTCATTATTTGATTTTAGAACCTACCATGTATATAATATTTGATTCCATACCTATAATGGCCACCATTATGGTGGCTAATTGATTTCCATAAATTATTTAATTTACTTAATTTATTTAATTCCGAATTTCATAATTTATTTATTTATTTATTTTATTAATTTCACCAATAAAAACCTTCCTCATTTGTAAATACATTTCTTTTTATTTTCTTCTTCTTTTTAATGGGCTCGTCCTCCCTCATTTCCTCTTGATCAATCTTTGATGGAGAGGAGCCCGATCTCCGAGAGCTTTCTTGTTGAAGAAGGGTGTCCAGACTTCGAGCCATCCGGTGACATCACGTCAGCCCTCATCGAGGCCATCATGGTATTTCCGAACCTCGAGGTGAGATCCATTTTATTTCTCATAATTTTTCTTAGATAGATCATAATTTAAATTTTTACCTCGATTTCATTAATCTTTAGGTATTAAAAATCATCAAAAAAATCCATATCACACATTTCCGCCCCGAGACTGAATTTTTTACCTCACCTCTTAATCTCTTCGTTTCACATTTCTATCTCACACAATCTTCCACCTCCGGTCACGCACGGTGATCGAAGATACGGATCTATCTTCCGTATCGCAAGATCTGACCCATTCACCAATCCCAATTGTTTATAAATAAATAAATAAATATATATATATATATAATTGTTTTTCATGTTTCTCTATGAAGATACGGATCTATCTTCCGTATCGCAAGATCTGACCCATTCACCAATCCCAATTGTTTATAAATAAATAAATAAATAATAAAAAAGATATATATATATATATAATTGTTTTTCATGTTTCTCTATCTCATATTTATTTTTGCAGGAAAAAATAAAAAAATTAATAATTGTTTTTATCTATAAGCTTTGTTGTACATGAAAATGAAAATAAAATAATAATAATAATAATATATAAAAAAATTGTTTTTGTTTACATTTTCAATTTCGAAAAAAAGATAAAAAAAATTCAGTTCTGATTAGAGTACATTTCATGTTTAAAAATAACAATTTTTTAAAAAAAGAAGCAGGTCGCAGCTCGCCGCCTCAACCAAAGCGGCCACTGCCCAGGCCGCCCACCGGCGAGGCCCCCTCAACCTGCGGGCGCCCAGCCTCCGCTGGCCCCGAGCCCTCCGCTCCTACCTCTGCAAGATCCACCACAGCCACGACAATCGTCGCACACCCGTGCTGGGTGGACCCCTCCACCAGATCCTCCTGTGTGTGCCCTGGCGCCAGGCCACGCCATCGCACCCCGTGACTTCCATCTTCCCGAGGACCCTGGCCGCGCCACCGCCGCACCTCCGACTCCCGACTGCTCCGCCGAAGCTTCTAGCAGTGCCACGTGCCCCTGCTCTATCCTCCCGTCTGCCCGTCGTTCTGCGTCGCGCGCCCCTGCACCGGCCACCAGATCCACACCGCTCTGTCGTGCGCACGACGCCGGGCGGCGCGACCCCTTCAGGTCCAACGCCTCTGCCGATCCCAAGCACGATCCTTACCATCGCGGCGCCGATGCTGCGCGTGCTCCAGTCTGTGGGTGGCAGCCAAGCCCCCTCCCCATCTTGTTCAAAGAACACGAAGGAACCCTAGGTTGAGATTTTTAAAATAAAATTATAGGTAAATTGCGTATCCACACCTGAGAGTTCATGAATTTACAAAAGTGTCCCTGAGCTCTAGAAAGTCGTGTGCCCGACACATGTTTCTTTGGGTAAATTACATTTTTCTTCCTCAGTTTATTTCTTGTTCCATTTTCATGCAAAAACTTCCAATAATTGTAATTTAGTCCCTAGGTCCACACTATTTATTTTGCATGCCCTTTTAAATTAAATAAATGTTTTTATTATTCCAAAAATTTTTAAAAATATTGTTGCATGCTCTTGCTATGTGCCTAAACGTTGTATAAATTTTTCATAGCATTTTGTTGATTTTTAATATTTTTAAAATTAAAAAACATTAACTTTTTGCCTGTCCGAAATTGGAAAATTCATAAAAATTCAAAAATTAACCTAAAAATCCCAAATAAATTAATGTACGTGTATTTTCATGTCTTATAATTTCTATCCAATTTTAGTGCATATATCATTTGTAAAACTCCACAAATTGCAAAAAATGAAAAATCTTAAAAAATGCAGAAAATTCTTGAAAAATCGAAAAAAATCTGATCTTGGTCTCTATTTGTAGATATTTAATTGCACTTTATCTTAAATATAATTTGTAGAAGTAAGAGGCACTTAAAGTATTTTTAAGTTGCAAAATACTCTTGGTTGTGCACTATTTCTCTTATTTTCCATTGTTTGATTTAAAAAAAATCACAAAAAACATCAGAAAAATTTGAAAAAAAATATCAAAAAAATTTAAAATATATAAAATCCAAAAATATTTTCTCCGAACTTTTCTGCACAGTTTTGACTATTCTGAAAAATACAAAAAGATAAAGAGAGAGAGAGTGTGTGTGTGTGTGTGTGTCTGTGTGCTTATTTTGAAAAAATTAAAAAAAAATAAAAATTTAAAAACCACTAAAAATTAATTCCGAAAATTGACTATATAGTTCTTAAATTGTGCTCCTTGTGTTCGACCCTAGTCGTTATACCAGATAAATAGAATAGCAAAATCGCTTATATTTGCTTTGATTGATTGATTATTTTCTTAAGTGGTTAAATACAGATTTTTCTCGATTGATCGTGCTTGGTGATTTGGGTCACAACGACCATTGTTTGTCAACATACTTAACCTGAGTCGTCAGGCGTGTCATCAGAATGTCACCCTTCTAATTCTAGTATTTTTTAGTATTTTTATTAAATAGTATTAAGTATAAAATAAATTTTAAAAGTGAGTTTGGTCCATTTAGAGTTTTCTATAAATGGTTATGAACCTCGGAAGTCGGTTTTTATGGCTTTTTCGGTTCATTATAATAATTTATTTTATACATTGAATAATTTTTTCTAAATATTTTTATGAATAACTTTTGTAAAGGAACTATTTTGAAATGGAATTTTCTAAGTGATAAATAAACTAGGTAAAATATTTACAATGTGAAAATTGTGTAAATTGTAATTTTTTTATCTTGATTTTCTATTATTTTTATAGGTTAGGATCCTTATCGTCCCTACTTATGTATTTTTGTCTACCAAGTCAATATTGACCAGGTTTCGGTGTTAGGATCAGTCTATATATATTAGGGATAATTACACCCATAACCCTGAGTAATTCTTCATTATCAATCATAACCCTGCATAATCGCGAATTACACGAGAAACCCCGAGTAATGCTTAACCTTTACATGGCATAATCCTGTGTCAAGTGCCATTTCCAATCTTCGTTAACTTCAACGGAAAAAGTTAATTGTGGACAAATTTTCCCTTCAAAATATTTTATATTTACAAAATGATGTTCCCTCCCCTTCCTCCAGGCCCCTTCCATACGTGGATCTCCTCCCCTTCTCCTTCCCGTCGCCTGCAAGTTGGCGTCCCTCTATCGCCTGAAACCACGTTCCGTTGACTTGCCCCGTCTCCCAGCCGCCGCTACCTCACCTCCTCGCCTTCAAGCCGCCATGCACTGGTCGAGAGCCCCTTCCGAGTAGCGCCTCCCCTTGAGCAGAGCACCCCCTCCCTTGCCCGCAACGCCGAGTTCCACCTGATGGAGAGCCCCGCCCGAGCAGCGCCTCCGCTCGAGCAGAGCAACCCCCCGCCAGAACCTGCTCGAAGCACCCCGCCCCTGAGCTCCTCCAGAACCAACCCCCACACCCCCCCCTTCCCGTCTCCGCATCCCCTGGTCCAACCCCGCCACCCCCAGCAGCTCGTGGAAGAAGACCCTGACGCCCGAACCCACCGCCCTCCTACACGCCCGCCCCCAAGCAGCTCTAGGAAGAAGAACCCCCCCCCCCCCTCGTCCCCGTCCACCTCCCCATGCTCGAACCCACCCACCCCTTCCCCATGCCGGCGGCCTCCCCATGCCTGCTCGAGCAGCTCCTGGAATTCCTCCCCCCCCCCCCCCAAGCCGGCCGCCTCCCCATGCCCGCCCCGAGCAGCTCGTGGAAGACCACCCTCTCCCACCCCCGCCGGTCGCCTCCCCATGCCCTCCCCGGGCACCTCCTGGAAGACCACCATCCCAACCCCCAACCCCAAAAACCCGAGCAGCTCCTAGAAGAACACCCCCCCCACCCCCCATGCTCGAACCCACCCCTTCCCCATCCCCGCTGCGCAAACCCACCCCCCTCCCCCACGCCCGCCCACAAGCAACTTATGGAAGAAGAAACCCCCCCCCCCACCCGGCCCCCTCGCCCAGCTCCTGCTCCTCCTCGTCCCCCCCCCCCTCAACTCTGCAACCGCCCCCCGCAACTCTGTAAGCCCGCCTGCAACCACCCACCTCGGTCGACTCCCATTCCCCCTCACTTTGCAAAACCAACAAGACATCATGCCACGTATGTTAACTCTCTGCTGGGATTTTTTAGATTAATCACAACCGTTAGATCTTTCATTGGTTAGATTAACTCAATCATGTGGTTGAGTTAATGAAGAAAGTAACGGAAGGGTATAGATGTAAGACGGCACACTTATTCAGGGTCTTGAGTGTAATTTGTGATTATGTAGGGTTATGATTGATATTGAGGAATTACTCAGGGTTATGGGTGTAATTATCCCTATATATTATATCTACATCCTTCTTTTATTTTTCTTTGTCTCTTTATTCTTTTATTTTAGATAAAATAAGCATTAAATATATAATGTTAATAATTGTGGTTAAAATGTTAATTAATGAGAATTAATGAGTATTTACATATATTTTACCAAGGATTTTAGCCAAAATGAAAGAATAAAGACAATGAATCACGGATTCATTACGAAGGGGTGCAAAAGAAGCTCAAAATTAAAAGAGCTTGCTTTAAAGCTATGTATAACGATAGAACAGATGAAACTGTCACAAACTAAAAAATAGCGAAGAACGAAGGAAAGAAGGCGGTAAGCAAAGCTAAGTTAAAAAATTATTTGTACAAAAATCTCGACTCTGAGGAGGGCCAGAAGGATATTTTCAAGCTGGTTAAAGCAAGAGAAAGAAAGACATATCTTTCTCAAATGAGATGCATTAAGGATGAGGAAGGTCACGTACTTGTTGCTCAGAAGGATATAGAGACTAGATGGAAGCAATACTTTCATAAGCTTTTCATTGGGGAAGGAAATAGAGAGATCACTTTGAAAATCTACCTAGTAATGAAAGTTACTTGAATCGTGCAAGTTATAAACGAATACAAAGGAAGGAAATAGAGGAAGCTTAGAAGGTTATGAGACATGGGAAATGCGTAGGACATGATGGCATTCCTATAGAAGTTAGAAGAGTTTTAGGTGGCATAGTTTGACTTGGCTTACAAATTTATTCAATGTTATTTGATAAAGTAAGAAAATACCTAAAGAATGAAGGAGAAGCATCGTGGCGCCTCTTTATAAGAACAAAGGAGACATTCAAATTTGTTCAAATTACAGAGGTAATAAGATGATGAGTCACACTATAAATATTTAGGAACGTGTGATCGAAAGAAGGTTGAGACAAGTTTTTAAAGTAAAATAAAATCAATACGGATTCATGCCAGGTCGCTTAACTATGGAAGCCATGCACTTGTCGAGGAGAATAATGGAGATTTACATAGTTAAAAGGAAGAACCTCCATGTGATTTTTATTGATTTAGAGAAGTCTTATGATTCAGTCCCACGATAGATATTGTGGAGAGTTTTGGAGAAGAGACATGTACATGTCCTATACATTAACCTCATAAAAGATATGTATGATAGAGCTTCACCTTGTGTAAGGATACAATCTGTGAATACTGGCTATTTTGACATCAACATTGGTCTGCATCAAAGTTCAATTTGAGTACATTTGATTATGGATGAGTTGAGAAGTCACATTTTAGGATGAGATGCCTTGGTGTATGTTATTTGATGATGATATTATATTGATGATGGGACTAGAGATGGAGTAAATGAGAAGCTTGAGGTTTGGAGGCATGCATAGGAGACTAAAGGATTTCATATAAGTATGGCTAAGGCTGAATATATGGAATGTACTTTTAATGGAAGCAATGGTGAAGGAATTAGGGTTAAGATTGGTAATGATAAAACTCAGAAGAGATATTCTTTTAGATAGTTGGGATATATTTTGCAACAAGATGAGGAAATTCATGGAGATATTGCAAATAGAATATGCAGTTTGATTAAAGTGGAGAGGAGCCTCTACTATAATATGTGGTAAGAAAATTCCTTTGAAAATCAAAGGAATGTTTTACAAAGCACATGTGAGTCCTGCTATGCTCTATGGATATGAATGTTGGCATGTGAACCATAGACATGTCCGGAAAATGGTAATAGTTGAAATAAAAATGCTAAAGTGGATGTGTGGACACACACACACACACACACGTAAATTTCATATTCGGAATGATGCCATCAGAAGGAAAGTTGGTGTAGCTCCGGTCGATGATGAGATGTGAGAAAATCGCTTAAGGTGGTTTGGTCATTTGCAAAGGAGTCCAACTGATGCACCAATGAGAATATGCAAGTTTTGGAATGTTGAGCCGGCTAAAAGAGGGTAAGGAAGGCCTATGAAGTGTTGGAATGAGACTATACAAAGGGATCTTAATTTTTTATGTATATAAGACTGCGAATGATCCAAGATAGATCTGAATGGAGACAAAGAATCCATGTAGACAACCCTACTTAATGTGGGAAAAGGCTTTGTTGTTGTAGAGAATCTATTTTTAGTTTCTATGGAATAATTAGGAGATTCTATGGAACCTCAAGAAGCAGGGGCCGCATTACCTGACGAATCTTGTACATGGACAATTGTGTGGACTGATGGACTTACCACGGGGGACTGGCTCGCCCCACACAGCTTAACTCAACTCGCCGAACTCTCCTCAGAGTGGAAGAGCTACGTAGCTGGAAGCCTCAGAGTTCGTGGGAAAAGAAGCTATCATATCTCATTTAAGTTGGGACCTTGATCGTTGTCCATTTTCAAACAGCCTGTCCAGCACCATCCCCCGAGTTGTATGATTCATGTTGAATCATACAAAGGTAAATTGATAGAAACCTCCCAACTGTGATTACCTTTTTATAGTATTTGGACATGGATCTGCATGATTTAATTGTCTTTATTTTTTTAACCCAAAAAAGGGGGAAACACGCGTAGGTATCCACCCCAATAAATTGAAATAAAAAAATCAGAACAACCAGGACTCGAGGAGAGTCTGAGTAAGGTGGATTACATTCTCGACATAGAACCTCTTTGCATAGAAAATTGCACCATTTCTAGACAGCCATAGAGCCCATAAACCCCCTATTGGTACCAATCTCTCGACATCTGGACGAAAACGAGAGTTGAGTAGATATTCCCAGAATGACGATAGATTGCTACGATCTAAACCCAAGCCACATTCAACATTTGCCAGACTTCTTTTGTCTTCTCGCAATCCAGAAATAGGTGCTCAGCGGATTCCAGCGTCGAACTGCAAAGGGCACATGAGCTATCCTGAGAGTGTAAGATACGGGCTCACCTCTCCATAGTGAGTAGTCTTTCATATCTTAGAAGCCACATGAATACTCTAACACGTGCTGGCACCCTCAGCTCCCAAATCATCCTGCAACACTTAACAAGGTCCTCTTGTGATGGTTGTGCACCTTTGATCATCACATTGTAGGCCTTCCTGACTTGGAAATCCCCTTCCCTCCAAACCCATTGGTCATTTCTAGTAGTGGGGACCTCAACCCTAGCTAAAGATTCCATCAACTCAAATGTTCTTGCATACGCCGGTCAGAGAGCGCCCCGACGAAAGTTGGTCTCCAAACACCATCCACCCGAATATCCTTAACACTGGCATTTTTATCATCTGCCAGAGCAAATAAGCATGGGAAGCGGGAGGCAAGAGCCCTCCATTCATCCAATGATCGGTCCAGAAGAAGAAATTGTAGCCATCACCCAAGCACGGACGGAAGAACTGAGGAAGATATGGGATAATCGCATGAATACCCTTCCATAGAGCCGTCTCAAACTGCATGTTTCGGAAAGCACTAACAGAGTGTACCTCAACCCCATAGATGTCTCCTAACAGTTTACTACAAGTGTCCACCTTGTCGCTCCAAATTCTCGATGCCCACTTCAACAGCAGTGCACGATTCATCAGCTCCAACCTCAGAATACCGAGCCCCCCCTCCTCCTTAGGCAAAGTAACCGTCACTACAAGAAAAAACAGATTTTGCTACTACATCTATAGTAGCAAAATGGTGGCAAAATGGTCGCAACATGGTAGCAACTTATGGTTGCTACCACATGTGGTAGCAAACTATGTAGTCGCACCGAGAGGGTCGCAAAATCCTTACGACTATAATATGGTCGCAATTGTGGTCGTAATAATAGTCGCTAGTAGTTGAATTGTAGTCGTAAAATAGTGGTACATTTTCAATCATTTGCGACTATATTGCTACCACTCTGCAACCATGGAGGGACTACAAACATATGAGGACACATCAACCATATGGCACATACTTACATCTACGACACTTGTTTGTCACCACGTTGGCACTAAATTGTTATCACATTGCCACTATTTTCCATTATAGTGGTAGCAACATAGTGCCAACGTAGTCGCAAAATCTAATAAGCAAGGAAAAAAATATAATCCAAATCTGTGGCCTTGAACATGCTTCCTTTTAGGATTCATAGCCTATAAACATTAGAAAACATATAATACTATCCATCGCAAATTATTTATACTATCCAAAAAATATTCCACACTAGAAGCACAAATTAGATAGAGACATGCATCCAAAATTATAATATGCAATAGTTAATGCGAAGTTATATTGGTCATATTTATTGCAACGCCAAGAAGGCGAGACTTGAATGATGTAAAAAAAGTTATAATTCTCAATATATGCCTAACTAATATAATCTAAACTATTGAAACTACAAAGTTTTAAAGTACAATATAACCAATACTAAGGACTTGTTTCCGTCTATTTGGTAAAAAATGCTATCTTTCTTGGCCTTGCCCTTGTCCTTTGAATTTCCTTTTCCTTATTGATATGCTTCCTTTGATATGAAATGACAACCCCTTTGTTAGATCATGTATGCCATGACAACATACTCTCCTCGTCATCTTCTTCCCCTTCATCACCCTTTTCTTCCATCTCCTCGTGATCATATCTTGATTGGAGTTTTCTATGAAGCACAAAAGGAGTTTTAAAATGCTATGAAGATAACACAATTATTAAGTTACAATCTAATATTACATGATAATGAGAATGTTCTATATACCTCAAATGACTAAAGGCCTTTACAACCTCCTTCGTATAAGAAACAAAACTCTAAAAAATGCAACCCTTCCCTAAAGGATACTTTCACATGATGCATCCCTTGGATTTACAAACAGAAATAAAGAAAGATAAAAAATATAAGGATTGAAAAAATAAGTAATTAAAATCAAGTTGCATCAACACGTTGCCAACATTTGAATCCGTGGAAAAATAATCAAAAACTAAGGATCATATCCTCAATCTTCTACTAGAAGTTTACTCAGATCTCGTCTTCGGCTGTATCTTTAAAACTAAGCAAAGTAATAGTATGAAAACAATTCTTCCTTTTAACATCAAAATACTCGTGGGATAAATTTTTCAAATGCCAAAAGGATGACAATTCAAGAGGGATAATCACCAAACTATCATAATATCATTAACCAAAGAAAGATTACATAACACATACAACTAAGATCTAATTAAATAAAAAAGCACGTCCATGGTAAAAATATAGCCTTAAGGTTATGCACTACATACTAAAAAAGTTTATCTCATATTGAAACCATGTAGCGCTAGTGTGTCCACATACTACATTAATGTTAACTCACAACATTCCGCACATAGAATCACTCATCCAAAGATTGCCTTGATTGCATCCCTTTATCAACTTTCCATAACCCGAAGCTCCACCCACCTAAGAAATTATCATTGTTCATCATACCATAATTTTCAGTGTGCACGGAAAGAAGAGACACTACCCATACTCCTAACCACTTCTGTAAATTGGTGGTGGCATCTTCCCCCTCACTACCATGGCATATAAGCATGTAGACCGGCATGCGAGCAATTACATTGAAAAAGAAATCTATTAGTCTTAAATATGAGGAATAAAAATGGTGTAGGTACTAGAAAGTAGAACTAATATAATGGCATACTCATGTAGTATATTCTTCCACTTTCCCAATGCTTTGATTTTCAGGAATGGCCAAAATCAGTTATTCGTTTTCATTTAACTATTTGAAAAACAATACTCATGAAAGCAAGCCTTTGATTAATAAAAAGAAACATTTAGCATAAAAAATCTCAATTGGTGGATAAAGAGCCTAGTCCTCTAGTATGTACACTTAAAAAGAGCACGATGGAAAAAGAGAGCCCAGTCCTCTAGTTGATGACACTGTTTTTATTTCTTAAAAATGAAAAAAAGAGAGCAAATCAGTGTTTCCTTCTTTCATAGTGATCTAAAGACAACAAAATATTAAAGCACATTATCAACAAATTCCTTCTTACATGCCTAACAAAACTAGACCAAGAAAACTTACAAGTAGTGCTTAGCACTGACTGAAATGGCTTCACGAATCCCAGCGACCTCCCAAATTATATTACTACTACCGCGAAGCTTCTGACAAAGTTTTGAGAAGAATAAAAATGATTTTTTTCAAAATCGCGTATTAAATTTGAGACACGAATCCATCAAACATTCTACTTCATAGCATTGCAATTTGTATAGAACTCAACTTATTCATCCATAGATGCACTGATGATTATATTGGCAAACACTGATGATGGAAATTCAAGCTAAACAATATTATTAAAGCAATTCAGTGAGTACACAACATCACAATGAATCTAGTTCCTGAAAGGGTAATGGTCAGATTGTAATTATCAAATATACAATAAGATTAAAAAGATGGATCAATTACAAAGTGATGGGAACTCACTTGTACCGAGCACAGAGAGCATGACCTCGTTGTGTTGCTGCATATATGATCCTCCACAACCTCGGATCAAAGATCAAAACTTCAATAAAATCCCACAAATTACATGCAATCTATTTGATTGATTAGTACCTCGGTGAGATTGACATAGGATTAGAGAGACTTCTTGTTCATTGAAACTTGGATCCTATTCATTGATAAGAATAGTTTTTGAGAGAAAATGTTCTTGGTTAGCTTTTATATATATTGGAGAAATTAGAATGTTGGAAAATATGTAATTTAGAGGGTCAACCAAGATGTTTTTTTCAAGATAACTTGGGCGTTAACACCCTCCTATCAAAAACGAGATTAAATAAACAACCAAAACTTCAGCACATTACTAATTGCCAGGTGAAAATGAATGATCCATATTCAATTTCCTGTGCATGCAACACCATAAGCGCTGCATACGACCAAGTGTATCGGGAATGCAAAGCAGATTCATTAATTGGGTTGTTAGAATGGGTCAAGACACCACATACAGATTATTCCAAATAAAGTTGACTTCCTTAACCAGTTAGAATGAATATTTGATGTGAAAATCAGACTATTTGTATAAATCCATCCTTTATTGCATATGCGAGCAATTCCTCCAAACTAGTTGGATAGAACCTTGCAAAATAAGCAAATCATCACAAACCTAAGAATCCAAAGTAGTGCATCAAACATCGCTCACCTCACGGAGGATCGAGAGAAGGTTGCAGGTGCTACAGAAAGAGACTATGCATCACATTCTTCGTCGACTCCCAATACATCACAAATGCTCCAACAAGCTTTGCCACAACCTTCAGCATCGTGAGATCCACCAAGTCCACCGCCATCTTCCAACACAAAAGCAATTAACAGAACAAGAGAGTATACAATTTCTGCAAAAAATGAATGCTACAATCACATCCAAAATGGAACACTTGATTGGAGTTCAGAGAGGAAAGGAAGCATCAGATTTCCAGCAATGTCGTATGGGCATCACTTTCATCGAGAGAGTCGAGGAAACAATCAGATCAACAATGGCGTTGTTGGATCATTGGAAATCAACAACCTCTAGTTCTTGATATGGGAATCAAAATAGTGATGCATTATCATAGAGAGCAAGTGGTGAAAGCGATGAGTAGTAGATGTTAAAGGTACCTCGGAGCAGGAAAGGATGGAGCACTGGACGAGAGCGATGGTCAGGGAATGGGTTGAATCGCCGACAAGTTTCCAATGGTTGTTCGGCATTCTAACGCCTTACTCTGCACGGGCATGGGCCTCGTGACTATCATGGTGACCTCTTCCATGGTCTCAAGTGACCCCTTCCTTTCCACTGTCACTTTGGTTGCTATCAGAATCTCCATCTTTCTAGAATCTCTCTCTCGGGTTGTTTTGATTTGGTATCACCAATGGCATCTTGTGAACAACACAATACATTGAACCTGAGATGTTGAAGAAGTAAATCATGAGGGAAGACACCATCCAGAATCTCTGATCGTTGAGAACATTCTCGCCTTTCATAAAAGCACCAATTATGCTTGTTAACTTCAGGAGGAAAAAAAGCTCGACTTTTTTATTGAGAGATTACCTTTTGGATGACAAAGGGTGTGGTGAGGGCCACCCGGATCCTGAAGGTCATAGCAGACCAAGAAGAGACCTGAGGAGGGTGCATAATGGATCCGACCCTAAAGTTGGTCGTGGACTTAACGAAGTCGGCCATCTCATACATGGCCTCAGGAGGCATGATGGCATCGAAGGCATCGAGGGAGAAGGAGCATATGTGGGGAAAAGGGGAAAGAAATGACGTTTATGTGGGATAAGGATCTCTGCAAGTGGGTGAATCGCGTGTGAGGGCGGCGTTGAAGAATAGGAGGGGGTAGAGGCGTCGTTGAAGAAGAGAAGAGTTGAAATGATCTACCTGTTGGTCGTCCAGCCGGATCAAGCCGATGCTGGATTGCGAATGGGGGGCACTGAGCTTGTAGAGGAGAGTGCGGGTGGTGTAGGAGGAGGTGATGTTAATGGTGACGAAGAGGAGGATGGTGGTGGCGCTGGCGATGAGAGTGGCCCAAGCCCAAGGACTGGTCCATCAAGATGAACCGCAAAGAGAGGCCCTTGGCCCTTTCCACAGCCATTGGCTCCGTCGTCGCCGTCGATAATGTTGTGACCATGGATGATTTCGTCAAGGAGTCCAAGAGTCGACCTAGAACCAAGGAGTTTGTGGAGGTCATGAGGAGGTGGGAGCTCAAAACTGAAGAGAAGGTCACCTTCCTGATGATAGAGGTGCCTGAGGGTGTGAGGAGGGACGACAGAGGTTGGATAGGAGGAGGGATGGCTGAAGAGGAGAATGAGAGGGTTTCTTTTGCCTATGCAAACAGTGGGTAGGAGGGGAGTAAATTAGGGCTTTGAATGGAGTTGCTACTACATTTGCGACTATACGTCAGTCTTGATCTTAGTCGCAGATATTTGCTACCATAAATTGCGACTACAGACAGTCTTAAAGTAGTCTTAACTATACAACGACTACATAATAGTAGCAAAGAAGTCGCAATACGGTAGTTAATATCATTGCTACGACAAAGGGACCACTTGTAGTAGTAAAATTGTGGTAGCAAATTCTGCTTTTTCTTGTAGTGCGTCTCCCAATCCACAAGATGTAGAGCATGGCCATCCGCCCCATTCTTGCTCCAAGAAAACCTTCGCATGATCTTTTCAAGCCGATTGTGAATCCCCATCAAAAGAAGCCTCGTGGACATGAAGAAAATTGGGATTGCTGTCAGGACAGCTTTCACCAGAATCAAGCGTCCACCAAGAGAAAGCAAGGCTGACTTCCATCCTGCCAATTTCCTTTCGAGTTTCTCCACCACTAGGAGCTAATCCGATAGATGAAGGCGACCACACCCCAAAGGCAGACCCAGGTATCTAAGCAGCCCCGAACTGTGAGGGCACCCCAACTCTTCCAGAGCAAGCCTCAACCTCATCGTCCTGTAGACCAAACGGGATCATGCTGGGAGCCAATCTTCTTTAATTAATTACGTCTGCTTGTTGATTCTGCACGCCAATACGTACCTTTTGATCTTCACTTATTATAAATATGTATACATATCTATTGTATAATATATATATTCCTTACAGAATGTGGCATATGTACCGTTCTTTCCAACTTATATACCGAGTCTGAGACCTTTTTTCCCGTTCATGAACTAAGCACCTTCATGACAAAAAAGTAATTAAATGTAGGAAGACGAGACTCCCTGTCGGGGTATCATCTACTCTAAATTGTGACGTAGTTTTATATATATGCCTCCATATAAAATGCTTGCCTACGTACAAATTTATCTATACACGCTGGAGGGCCATGTCTCTGTGACGGAGTGGATAACCGTTTAAATTAAGGCGAAGTATTTTATTTCATATGTCTGCCTAGATTCGCGTTAATCTATTACCTATACCTCGCTCGCTAATGAAAAAAAACATGAAGAACCACAACAGTAAATTTAATTTAAAAATAGTTGGACCTGTGTGTCCTTTAAGATAAAACAAGTTCAAAAAATGCTTCCTCGTTGCCCTACCAGTGAGTTCATTAAGGAAAATAAACGCTGACTTCGACAACTGAAGGCACTTCAAGATTCAAACAAGTTGTATATAACGATGTATATACACACACAGCTTCGAAATTGGAAAGCAAATCACATGCACACCATTTGAAAGGAAACACACCAGCAAAGGGAAAAGCTGAAAGAAAATGTCAAACAGGAGGAAAAGAAAATGCTCTCTTATTCGACGAAGATGGTGAAGCCAATCGGGCAGAATCAAACGCGCTGCTCCGCGTTTTTTGATCGTTGCCCATGATCAAACATTGCTCTCCAGTTGATCGTCTTCGTTTGTGCGGCCATTCTCCCCACTTTCCAACCAGTCACGTATCCCCTTTGTTTCGCCGAGGATTAGCGCCGCCAATCTCACTTCCTCCTCCCTCGTTCCGAAGCATCCCTGTGAGCACTGCTTGAGGATGGCCATCGGTAGATCCTTCAGAGATTCCTTCAAGATGGTTGCCAACGCCTCCTCCATCTCCTCATAGTTGAATGTCAGATCCGGATCGATCCCCTTCATGAATGTTATGATGTTAGACATGCTTCTTGCAGCAATGGTCTTGGGCGGTATCCTCGCAAGATTACTTTCGTTCTCGTGATCTCGGAGAGACTTAATGGATTTTTTTTCTAATCTTTTAGTTGCATCGGCGAAGGAGTTGGAACCACAACATGATTTGCAACATTTGCTCTTCCGGTTGCCCCGGTAGTTGTACTTCTCCCACAGCATGACCGCCGCTTGACGCGTAGTCTCCGGAGGCTTGGTGACGTTTCTGTCTATGAGCATCACATACCGGAAGCCTTGTTGTAATGCTCTGTTAAGTGTCTTCAAGGACTGTTTGTCGTCGTCGTTGTCTCGGAAACCTGCTTTGATTATACGTGCGAATGTCATCACCTGAAGCGTCCAACACTTGATAATCTCGAAAGTACGGTCCTCGTTGGATGTCATCATCCGCACGCAGAGCTGGCCGAGTGTTTTCCCTCTACTTGTACAAGGACGCTTCCCCTGCACGAGGTTATTGAACTGGTGTGGTGGCTTGCCCTCACCCTCGAGGCGCCACGCATGGGGAAGTCTTTTCCACATGTCCGCAATTTTTCTGTCACCTGCATGCACTACTCCATGTATACCGAGGACGTAGGACCTCAGGTCTCGTTCGAAGGGGTCTTCCTCTCTACGACGTGCTGCACGGCGGAGGCAGCATTTCAAGAGACGGAAAAGCCACCTCGGGAGGTAGAAGAAGATAAAGTTAACCATGACTACGATCACGTAAAGCCTGCTGATGACAGTTACCATCCCCTTGAGCAACACAAGAATTACAGAGCCAATAAATTTCAAAGCGTACGCAATGAACATCTTCGCCCTATTATCAGATGGTATAGGACGATCCAACAAGTCTCCCAGAACGCGCAATGTACCGTCTTCAATCTGGAAAAATCTATTCCAAGTACAAGACTGCAGAATGCTGTAGAAAGCCAGCGTTGACCACAATCGCAAAGTGGATGTAACTACACCCAAGGCTATCGCTAAACCTTGAATGCAAACAATTGCAACGACAAGTTTCTTGTACTTCGACTTCGTATGGCACTCGTGTTTATCAAAATCATTTATGTTTGGCAAAAGAACTATCAAAATTACAGACATGTTCCAGCACCAGAACGATATGGAAAGGGATAAGGCGGAGGCCCGTGAGACGTACTCCGGGCTACAAGTGACAGCCATCAGCCAATACTTCTGAATGCATTTCTCAAGCCTGTCAGTTGTGAGCCTCACATCAGTGCCGTTTCCCACACCTCT
Organism: Ottelia alismoides; assembly: GCA_037367405.1. Classification (NCBI taxonomy): domain Eukaryota; kingdom Viridiplantae; phylum Streptophyta; class Magnoliopsida; order Alismatales; family Hydrocharitaceae; genus Ottelia; species Ottelia alismoides. The sequence goes on from JAZKJV010006747.1 coordinate 25,837, forward strand.
AAGGATCTCCTTCTCCTTGAATTCAAATTGGGCTTCTAGCTGATTCTTAATAGTCGGCACGGTCAACGCGTGCGTGATTAGTACCACAAAGATTATGATCATAAAGAATGTGCAACTAGAGATGTACTCTCCATAAGCATGACCTATCAAGTGCGTCTTTGATTGATTGATCATGGCAAAGCTCGTGGCGAATACAAGAGTGCCAAGGGCAAATAAATTGGCAAAGGTGGTTCCGTCATCAGTAGTGCCAAATGAGGGTATCATGTGGTTCATGGAAATGCATATCAAGAGCAGGGAACTGACCTTCAATAGCTGATCCAAGAACCCCGGCATGGGTTCGTTGGTGTCCGAACCGATCAGCGTGGCGTAGCCCAACAGAGTTATTGTCGCAGCATTTAAGGAGAAGTACTTGCACTTGATCCCCCCATTCTTCCATCGGAATATGCTTCTGAGCACGTCCATCCCCATGAGGCCGGTGGACATTACCGAGCAGAAGATCACGAACCCACCGATCCACATCTTACTACCACCCTCTTCGTCCAACTTTTCTGCTCCATGAACGGTGCAGTTGGAAGACATCTCCCTCCCCTCCTCTCTTTTTTGAACGTATTTTTGCTACAAGTATACTCGCATCACCCACCATCTCGTGCATACCATATATATGCGCACTTCTCTCGAGTTCATGTTTCTTGTCCAACTCCAAACACCACCCACTGGTTTCGCCAACTTTTGATATAATTATAATCGCACCCAGATATATCTTGTTTAAATCAAAAGACACTGATATAAATTGAAGGATTATTTTAGTACGTGATGAAAATAATATATATCCTATGTAAGTTCGTTGTTTGTTCGCACGCACGGATAACTATCATGAGTGGTCTGTGGAATAAGATAACCTATGATCCTCAGTTGCAGCCTCGCAGGTTGATAGGGGTAGGTATTAAAAAGCATGAATGGAACACATAAACTATGTGAATTTGGGTTTTTTTCTAATAAGTAAATTTTTATATATGATCACACGTACGGCCGACCGGATGTTACCAAGATTGCTTTTTTACATGTACCCAGGTGTTGGGTCTCAAGCCCACCGGAGATTCTTAAAAAACCATTCGTTATGTTATATCATATACCAACTATATTATTTATTGCGAAATTATTGTTTATAGTTAAAATTACTTTCATCGGACATTATATATGCTCACATTAGCGGCTTCACATATATCAGTGCTTATCTGCGGTTATTTTTATAAATTTTAGCTCATCATTGTTACTTTTATTAGTTAAAAATTAGCCATGATTATTTCAAATGTGACATTGTAGTTATACGGATCATCACTAACGATATAACAAATTGCTAATTTTTAGTGTAAAAAAAACTATCTAACAGTGGTGGCATTCGTTTTTTATATTTGACAATGAAGGAATAGCGATGGATTAAGAAAAATGTCCCTACATATTTGTATTGATGTAGTAGTGTCCATAATGATTGCATGAATGAATTTCTTCCTTCAATGCAACAAGTGACACTGACGTTTATTCTTGATGCTACTTCGCCTGATTTTTTTGTTCTTTTCTTAATTTTTGACAGTTTTTTTACGTTGGATTGTATTAAAATCCTTTACCTTCTCCTAAACTCCTTGGATGTATCGACGTTAATCCCATTTACCCTTCCTTTATATTTCCCTTTTGATATTTTAAAATATAATCTTGTCTTTTTCTTCATTCGAGACGTTTAATTTGCTTTATATCAATAGTACGACAGATGATTTTAGTAAGAAGACGTCCTCTATGATACAGGACTATCATCTCTCTCTCTCAGCTTCAAATGATTAGACATAAAAAACTAATAGTTTAAGAAAGAAAATCTCAGGTGGGTTTGAGATCCAGCACCTGGGTACATGTAAAAAACAATCTAAATGATGGCATCTAGCCGGCCGTGCGATAATAATTAAGAAGCCTTAGAAAAACCAAATTCGCATGATGCGAACCTCGCATGATATAGAACATTTGGCGCAAACATTTTAGAAATCTGAAGATCCTGAGGTTATCTTATCTAAAGGCCACGCATGATACTTGTTCGTGAGACCAACTCACGAACTTACACGGTATATATAAATTTCGAACAACTATAAATTCTTTATTAATTATTTCAGTGCTTTTTGTTTAGCCAATTAATATATCTAGGATAACCAAATGGGTCACATCCACTTAACTTTTCTTCCTGTACCTCTAAGATGATTGACAGACTCAAGATTGCTTACTTCTTTGTAGTTTGAGGCTGCTCGTCTTTCTAGCTTCTTCCTCTCCTTTAAAAAAAAACAATTGAAATTCATTCCATCAAAAGGCATGCAGGCAACAAGAGCATCAGGAAGACTGCATCTGATGATTTCGCAGGACTTCCAGTATTTAGTACAACAAAAGAACTTCACCCATCAGATGACAAAAGGCCAATCAATCAAAATAAAGTTCTTAAGCGTAACAAAAGCAAACAGAAAGTGCAGGCAGAGAGGAGTGAAGACAAGAGAAGCCTTCCCCGAAGGACGCAAGTCAATTGTTTGGAGCCCGGGTGGTGGCATGTTGCAAACGAGTGCGAGGGTGTTTCCATTAGATGGTTTTCACTTCCGACCTGCGAAGTGATCGGTACATAGATGGTGAGACTAAACAACTATCATGGTAAGGCAGGCAGGATGTGAACTATGGAGCAAGAGTTCAAGGCAAATCACAAGACAACTGAATGTTTGACAAAGAAATTTGTAGCATAAGCAATTTGCAGCAGAGGATGGGTGCTATGTAGGGATGCAAACGGTTATGGATATGTCCATATCCGATCCATCACTGTATCCGTTTTGTACAGATTTTGACATCCGTATCCGTATCCGTATCCGTTTTAAAATGGATACGGATATGGATATCATTTTGATATCCGTAAACATTTATATCCGTATCCGTATATATGTTTTCGTATATAAATATAATCATAGATTTATTTATAACCATATATAACATAATTCTACACCTTCTTTTACTATATTTGTATACTTTTATGATACAAACACATTTAGTAAATTTATATCATGTGTTTTCCATCCAATTCGTATATATTTAAGTTGTTTCTATAAAGTATTTCTAACATTACTCATATGCGATCAATATCCGTTTTACATCCGTATCCGTTTTTTCAGGATATGGTAAGACCGTTTTAATATCTCCGTTAATATCCGTATCCGCATCCGTATTCGTATTAGAAAATGGATAAGGATACGGTAATACCCATATCCGTATCCGTATCCGACCGTTTGCATCCCTAGTGCTATGACACCCCTCCTATACCCTTATAATCTAGATTCTCAGTAATAGTAACATTCTTTACATCATGATTGATATTGAAAATGTAAAGCAGGAAAAAAACTGAATAGAAATGTGTCAACAACACCTTGTATTCATGGTTCTCAACCGTTTATAAATGAACAATTACAAACAGTGTCCGCAATTTAATGATTTACAAGATTAAAAATTATGAAATGTGGAAGCTATAGGAAAGCATTTACAAGTACGACACCATACAACTCTACCAGTAAACGCATACCCATAATACTGCAGCTACCATAGAACCAAGTCAAGTCCACTAAGCTGCTCACTATTGTGGTAGCACTTGAAACACATGTTGTATCCACACAAAAAGGTATGTTATGAGTAATTGCTCGGTACGACACCAAATAACTAAACAATGTAATGTAAAGATTGTGAAGTGTATACATGAGTAACAAGGGTAAGAAGCCAATGATTGCGAAACGCTCTAAGAAAATACAACTCAACCCACTTTGAAACACAACACCAACGAAGGAAACTATTACATGATCCTCAAGTGCACGATAGTCATTACTTAGCAACCCAATGTCAAAAGTCCAATGCTAAGAAGTTCACAATGGTACAAGATCCCAGAAGATCCGGCTATCGATTCTTATCATAACTCATCTCTCATAAAGTCAAACTCAAAGAAAGTACAAGTTAGATGGTCTCGTTCTCATATTATTTTCACGTTAAGATTGTATTTGTAAACCATCATTTTTTAATGAGTATTCACTAAACAATCCATCTACAAGAGTTTATTAATCTATAATTTATAATGGTCACTGTATATTCTTTATAATTATTGTTCTACTATTCACCATATCAATAGCTCATCACTTGTATGCATATCCATTTATTCATGCATAACATTGGAGGTTAATCATATATATACGTGAGAGTGAAAACAATGTAACTACCATCCTGAATTGCTAAGTCTTACTACTATTAACCCCAATTCCAACTTCAACATATTAACCACAGCTTACCGGCCATAAGGGAAATACCCACCAAGCCTTGGGGTGGAAGACATTGTCGAGTACATCTAGGATTTATTAAGGATTTATTGGACATCAATCAATATTTTCAATAAAATAAAGAACCTACTTCAACCTCTTTTTACAAGAAAACTCCTAAAATGTTCAAAATACCTCGAAAAATTCATCGCAAAATTAATCTAGTTGTACTTTAATTCATTTCATTACATATTCAAAAATCAAAAAAAGTTACCACATATTCCATATAAAAATTCAAATGCAAAATTTCCAAAATTCCCCTCAAAATCCTCATAAATCCAAAAAGCGGAAAACAAAAGTTCATTTTATTCCTTGCATTTTTTCCGCATACAAAAATAAATGGCTAATTTTAGTATTTAAGTTTGAGCTCTAAATCCTATTTCCTGATATCCTTCCTTGCCTTATTTTTCTATTTGCATAACACCATAATTTATTTATTTATACTGTTCTTTATTATCAAAATTTAAAAAGAACTTGAATATTTAAATCACAAATATACATTTTCCCTATTTTTATTTATTTTTTCTCTATTTTTCTTGAGTCGATGACTTGTTGTCTCCGTCTTTCTTCGTGTCTCACTTTCTTCTATCTCTCCGAGGTTGTACGCTACCTTTAGTTCATCTCAAAAATCAATCAGGATAACCTCTCCCTCCATCCGTAATTTTAGATAACATGAAAATTTTGGGTCAGACGACAAATTTATTGTTTCTTACTAAGCCCTGTCATTTTATTTTTTTCAAGTCACCCATGTTTGAAGCAGTTTTTTATATATCCAATATATATATGTGTGTGTGTGTGCGCACGCGCGCGCGCACTTGCCGCGCACAAAAAAATTGTTGAAGGACCGTTTGTATACGATTAAGATGTAAAATGTCACTATCTATGTTTTGCGGATCCCGTATGCAAGTGATTGAAACGTTGAGAATTCGTGTGGATATTTTACTTCTAAACTCTTATTACTTTTACAGACAGCATTTCATAACTTAAATTCCCATTGCCTCTACGCAATGAAAATATCAAATCAAACTCGAACGCAGACCTAACTTTTTTATCAAACAGAGTTAGAACATAAGCTTGTGCGATGGTTTTGTTCAATTACTAACCCTACATATGCACTCTCTTCCTTAAGAAATACATGTTCATCTTCATGGATCCGATCTCATTTCTTGAAGTTTGTGCTTGCTTATCAAAAAAATAAAAGCATAAGCATAGGAAATAAGACAGACCCCAGTAAATATTGATATAATAATAGACACCAATGCAATGCTGACTTCAGTGCTCTCAATATTGAGATGCTAGAATGAGAATGCATATTAGATTCTGTATTCCCATTCACTTCTTTGATCCATCACTGGTCCATCATCTCCATCCAGCACTAACATCTTTCTTCCCATCTAATGGTCAGCATCAACATTTATAATTCAGTGCATCTGATTCTTCAAGAGAAACCATTGCACAAAACCATATCACAAGGACAACGCCCCATTCGCAAAACTTATTCACAAGTCCAAAAAATATATGTTGTTCAACAGAATACATAACATTGATTCTATGAATCAAACGAGGGCGATTAAATTCCAACGGTGATGGGGATATGTCATGATACGACCAAATAAACAGAATACAACATAATTCAAACCCAAATCACTGTGGTTAAGTATACTGCAGAAAATGGTTATTCGCTTGTAGAACTGGGGAATACTTCCCAAGAATAAATCAGTTGAATCCCAATATAATCGCTAACATCCAGTCCGCAAAAAACTTCCTCCACATAAAATTTTATAAGTAATTTTCACCTCTTGTAGTTAATAAACTACGACTGGAAGATCGCTCACTATCTTAGAAAGATGAGGAAATTACAGCTAGTACAGACAGGATGTGCATTAAAGGGGAGATGGGAATAATACACCTAAATAAAAACACGTCAACAAAGGAGGAAAAGATACCGAAAACAACAAGAACACGGTCAAAGAATGACCTCCCTCCTGCCAAATCATGCCTCACAAAGTGTGATTAAAGGAAATAGAAGGCTTAATATACAACTCACTTTGTTGGAGAGTCCAGGAATATGCTGATTTGTCGTCTATACCGACCAGCATGTGGACAAGATTGACGATCGCCTGTGTAGTCCTCGATACCAAGGGATTTGACTGTGTAACATACAAAGAATGCCATAACTGCAATGTCCATCATGTGATCTGTTCTTTATAATCCAGGAGGGAAGTTGCTAATCTGCCCTTGCTCCAGCATATCTTGACCATTCACTTTGTAAGCTATCCGGATGCGCATTGCTAACGGTTTCTGTATTTAACAAATAAATACAAGCGTGAGATGCCAATGGCACAAACACTACCAATACACGCACATTTTCAAGACAATGGCTGCAAATATTGTGCAAAAATTGTGGTTTTAGAGGGAATATCTACTTTATGGTAGGGCACCCTGCAATACAAGTACATGCTTCTGATTTTTTGTCATTGTTATAGTGTATTCAGGATAATCAAAACATTTGACGAAATATGAGATGAGGAAAACCATTATTTACTAATGTCAAGCATAGGGCAGATTTGGTGCAAGAGCAAGTAAACACAATATAGACATGTGAAAAAGGGAAGGGGAGTGTGTTTAAAATATTGGAGGAGATCCATGTTAATTGGACACATATGGTAATACTAAGTTGCCATCGTAGTAAAGGAAGCAGGTACACTAACTTGGGAGTTCAGAAGCACGGAAAAAGAGAAAAGCTTGGATGTTAGACTGTAAAAATAAAATCGATGCAATGTCTAGTCAGTTCTCAAGGTTTAAAAATTGAAGGAAACAGATCACACCAGTGGAAGTTTGGGAATTTGTAGCAAAGTCTCTATTTTGAGGGAGTTAGGATATAGTACTTCTATTTCACTTTGTATTGTTCTAGATTGCTATAAAATAGCACCCGAACTGCCATGATTCATGGCGACCAACGTAAATTTTTTTGAAGATGTTAAGCAGCATAAATGCTAAACAATTAGAAGCCGATGCAACAGACTATACACGAACCATGTGCTGAACAGGTTACATGAGTTGCTTCGGATGGAGGAAAAAGGTTTCTGTGGTAATTGCATGAAACCTACATATTCTATAATCAATGAACAAATAAAGCACGTAAATGTAAAGATGCTAGATTAGTACTCAAAAACCTGCCAATGCTGCTATTCAGATATGAAAAGATTTAATTGAATTAAAACAGACTTTACGTAAGAGACTTCATTACCTGTCCATGTTGACTATTAGTAACACTTAGATTTTGGGTAATAAACCCACTGCCACTGGCAGGAAGAATGTTGCCACTAGCAGGTTCCAGGTTTAGCTGAATGAACTGCAACGGAAGTTGAAAAAACATCATGATCTGCTATAAAAAATACTCCCAAGAAGTTACAGCAACCTAATTGTTTCATGAGGATTTTCTATATTGACCCTCAGTTCAAAGTGATAGATGGATCAACATTTAACCGTCTCATCCCTTTTTTTTCAAATTAATGCATAAGAAAGTTCACAAATTTGTTTATTTGGTTAAAAGTAGATAATGGACTGCATACTTTTATCTCAATTAACAAATCAGGTTATATACATTATAACAATTCTTTTACAAAAATCTTTTATCACGAATAACAGCTGAAAATATTTCCATATTTCATAATAACAAAATAAATATAGCTAAAGATCTTTCCTTGTCTACAGAATATGAATGAATTGCCTAGTTTTATCATGATAAACAAATTAGGTGAGAACATTACAACAATTCTTTTACCATGGATAACAGCTGAAAAGTCATTCCTTACATTCAGAATATCAATTACATATAGCTAAAATTCTTTCCTTGTGTCCAGAATTTGAATAAAATGTGCTACCTAATGCAAAAATATGCTTATATAAATAACTGCATACACACACGCACACGGCTTCTCCCTCTGATTACTTATATCTTGTCAAATCAATTACGAGAAGTTAACAGAGTCATTTACTGTTTTGAATAGATAAACATAAATCCAGAAGAACAAGAACACAACAATAGTGCAATATATTCACTGGTTAAATTCCAGTGAATCGCGTGACAGGCAACATTCAGTGTAAGAGAATGCCCACCTTTGGAACCGCGGCTTGAAAAACAAAATTTGTATAAACATTGTTAGACAAATTTGTGAAAGTGGCCTTGACTGACGTTGTCTGTGGTTTGCCAGGTTGCTTAGAAAAGTTAAATTCTATCTTCAGAGAACTGCTTTGGAATGCAGTAACAGTTGAAAACTCTTGAGCCTTTTCTTCTGCATTAGACAATGACAATGCAAAAGTTTTTATTTCTGTAAGATAAAAAGTAGAAATATTATAAAACACGTAGATAATGACCTGAGACTTGCGACCCAAATGATAAGCCATCCAACAAATCTGCTACTGGAGAAGCAACCGAAGGTTTTGCTTCGGGTTTACTAATTTTCAGAGGATCCAGTGAACTTAATTGCGAAGAAACAGAGTTCACTGATGTAGAAGGTGATGATATTCTCTCCAATGGAAAAACTGATGGTGTGATGTTTTGACCAGAAGAAGCCGCATTGGATGCCGATGCATCATTTTGCATGGGAGATGTTCCAATTGACAAAAGATCCATCAGAATATCTGAGCTTTGCAAGGGCACAGCAGATGTCCCTGTAGGAGAATGCTTAGAAAAGATTAAGAGAGCTACAAAAAACGCATTTACAAAAAGGAATGCAATAAGCAAAACACAAGCATGTGCACCCAGAGACATGCACCTACAAGACCCCATACTACTGTTAAACTCTGCAACTTCATTGATCTTGCGAAAATAGACATCAAAAAGAGACTTATAATATAGAAAACCCAAAAAGTTTTTTAACGGAACCATTCAAAATTTGAAATTACTTCATAAAACAATTGGAGGGAAATGAATTTATTCGTATCACCCTCATTTTATTGGAAAAACAGATACTACGAGGTCTCAAATTGCACTTATATAAAAGATAACAAACCCAAACCAACTAAACATGAAAAACACATGGAGGAGAAGCAAAAGATGGAACAAGCCACTAAAAGAGAAAAAATCAATAAAAGAAAAGAACCAGAATACCTGGTGCTGGACCAGATATGCCAACCCCAAGTAAGTCATGCAGAAAATCTGCTGTTGACGTACTAGGCTGTGGAACATCATCAGAACTTAAGTCAAGCAGGTCAACAAGAGGAGCTGCAGAACTCTTGGATACTCCATTAGGAAGTTTAAGAGATGCTCCAGATGCTGAATGACTGGATTTGTCTGCACTAATTGTTTGTGAGGCGGAGCCAGCTCGTTTTCCAAAGTAAGTCAACTCATCTAATACGGGCATCCTTTCTACCAGGGAAGATCTGTTTTATGATATGCAGATGCCAAAACATTAAAAAAATGGGGACATGTATTCGATCACCTCAACTTCTGAAAAAATCTCAGATCAGAACTTTTAAAAAAAGACACAAGAAATTACTTGAGATTCTGGTGTTTCTGGATAATTGAATTGAATTCAAGTGATCTTTGCTGCAATTCCAATACAAGGCTCCCTTTTTCCTGGGAAATTGTTTCTCTAATCCTCCTGCAATGTTAGTAAGCAACATAAGCAATCAAATAAAAGATAGACACAAGTGTTCGCATGTCAGTAAAACCCAGCCTATGTCACTCCACTAAAGCAATCAATTGGAGACATTATTTCAATAATCCAAGCACCTGCTATTCACTAAAGGGCTAAATATCTGGTCTCTAATTAATCTTTTGACACGTGTCACTCCAACCCAAACCTATTACTAAATGGGCCCACTCTTCAGGGTTCAAGTTCATATATCCTCCTTGTTTCATCATGTCCAGATTGATCTCTCCCCATCAATCTTTCTTCCTTAAAGGTGCCTTGAAGACAGGCATGATGCCATTTAATAGAATACGTAGTTAGCGCATTCATCATAGTTAGCAGCTCCGTATCAAAGTCATCATCAATATGGATATCGTTACTACCATTAATATCAATATGGTCACTACCATCAATATTAATATCATCAATCGAACCTTAAGTTTGAAATAATCATGGTCCTTGACAAAAATTGCCAGTTGGCAGTCTAAAATCATGGAATTATAGACAGACAAAAAATTAGCTGCTGAGTACAGTATGCTTTCCTTCTATATTTAGTTTAGTGTAAATACACTAAAAAGAGATCAGATTGTAAAGGGTGGTCAACTATAGATCATAGCAAATATAAAAACCAAAAAAAATAAGACCAGTGGATCAAAAATGAAAGAGACGAGGGAAGCAAGCAGTATTTGCAGAATATACCGAAAACAATCTTACAAGGGAAGCAATCAGCATTTGTAGAATATACCAAAAACAATCATACAGGTTAAAAGAATCCAAAGAGCTTAAACATACACAATTGCTTTATAATGAAGACAAACATACTAACAATTTAAAGCCTTACTCAGAGCAAGTAGGGAAACGAGAGGAGAGCTTTAGAAGAGCAATCAATGACATGGCCCGAGTAGTTATGTCTGATGAACAATTTTTCAGAGTGATCTCCACCAGATCAACAGCATCACTTTCAGAGACCTAAAAAGTATTTTTTTTCAGTGAAAGAAAACCAGCATAAATAATTAGTTATATTCAAAAAATCACTGGGACTATAAATACCATGGAGATGAAGAAATCAAACTCATGGGAAAGAAAAGGAAGCCTGGAGCATGAACCACAATGAGAGGACACAGGCAATGTGGATCAATTTGGTGTCTACCATAGACAAACTTTTGTGAAACAAAAATTAATGTCTCTAAAGCGGCACGTGCCCCAAACTTAAATATTCACAAAGTTCATGTATTACAAAGTTCGGGAATCAGCAATGCCCCTAGCATGCTCTAGTACATTTTCGACATAAAATTTCTCCTGGCAAAGCTCAACACTTTCATGGCCAAGCCAGGCTGCTAATAGAAATCAAATCTATGACCTCCATGTCGCACAGCAAAAGCTTTTATACACCAAATGTGAACTCAAAATTTCCCACGGAAAGACAGTAAGATTTAGGCTAGTGCATGACATCTTCACAAGCAGTATATAATAAGATGTCGAAACCAGCAATTTCAGTGCAACTATGGAAATGTTTTTTTCCCTCTGCAACCTTGTTAATATAAAACTAATTGCAATAACCTTTTGTCATTCAACAAGGACTAGTCAGCAAAAAAGCTAACTGTTATTCCTTTACGTGAATTCCTTGTTTCCCATATTGTCAAATAATATAGTATTTACAAAATATAGACACAGTGTACTGATATATAAGAAGAAGTAATGAGCCGGCCTGCTACCGTCAACCTTAAGATAAATGGATAAAGATTATGAAAAAGAGACTGGTCACAGTTGTGAAAAGATTTTTATTTAATAATCCCAAAATGGGAAGTGCAAGAGAACCAGAGAACATTTACAACTCGGAGCAATAAGAATATGAATTAAAAATGATTAGTTTTTTCGCTTCTAACAAACCCTCCAGGCTAAAGCATATACATTGTGCACGCTCAGATACAATTTAATCCGATATACAATGTTAGTCAGTTGTCCCTTGGTAGATATGTAAGAAATAAAGAATTTTCCTTAAGTAATCACATCTCTAACAAAGTGACAGTCAACCTCTATGGTTTCATGGAAAAATGACATTGTTGGTTATGAAGGTATACCTTATCGTCACAATGGCATTGGAACAGGTATGGAGGTGGTAAAGCCTAAGTCACTTAACAGAAATATAAGCCAAAAGATGTAACATGTGGTCTTTGCCGTCACACCCCCAATTTTTGTGATCGAGAATGATCGTGCAGACACGATAGCTGGGTGCTCGAGAATGATCGATGAAGCTACGACTTCAGGAGTCCAAAATACGTGGGTATTATGGAGGTTATCCACGAGAGTCCGGAGGTTCTACCGTACGTTACAATGGAGAAGCGTCACACAGGACACTGGCTCGGTAGTAGAGTGTTGTGAAGCTTGTAGCAGTGTGAGCAGCGAGTACAGGCAGCAGTGCAAGACATGACGGTGGATGCACACAGCAGATACGTACGCGAGCGCAAAAGGGCGATATGCAGTGAAGCAATATGCATTGAGGAGCAATGCAGTACGGTCACATAGGCGTACGTACGAAGGCGCACGGTATCAGTATCGAGGCGTGACGGTCCAAGGAGGCATGGAGCGTTGCAGGTGCTGAGTACGAGCATTGTCGAGCATGCTCGGTAGTACACGTACAAGAGTGATTTGGACGCCATAAGTAGCGAAGTTCTGGAGTACTTCCCCTTAGCATGCAGAACGCTAAGGAAGGGTTTACTGCACGAGGGTCTGGAGGCCGCGGGTTCCATTTGGCACAAGACCGAGTATTCGGTGGTACTCGGCAAATTATGGCAAAGCTGCATCAACAAGTCGTTGGAGCGCGAGTGTGCTGATGACTGGATGGTTGATGTGGCATCAAGCGTACGGGAAGACGAAAGGACAACAAGGGAGTCGAAGAGACGAACAGACGAAGAGTTGATGAGGAACGTGAAGGGTTGCCGAAGAACTCGAAGAGTCTCTTATGTCTTTATGTATCATTATTGTAGATGTAATAGTAAGTGTCACTTGGGTTGTCTTGAGTCTTGTATATAAGGAGGGGTGGTGGCTCATTTGTAAACATATAGAATACACGAGAGAAAGTGTAGTGTGTCACCCCACTCCAGAGTGGGTTCCCCTTGTAATAAGAGAAGAGCTTTGTGGTCGTGCCTTGTGTGATTTCTTGGTTGAGTTCTTGAGCGTTCTTGAGCGTGTTCTTGAGAGTGTTCTTGAGCGATCCAGAGTTTCGTGCCCGTGCTTGCGTTGGAGCATCGGTACGTGAGCAAGCAGGAGTATCGAAGAAGAGTTTGAGCGCGTCCGTGACCGTTCTACTCGGGAAGGCTGGTTGGCTACGGGTTAGCTAACGACACATAGGTCGAAATTGGTAGCAGGATTTTGACCCTGTGACATTTGCCATGACACAATATCCAGACAGCACTCAACAAGGAGACAACCAACTGTTTTCTTCCTTAGGTGCATAGATTAACCCCAGCAAAAATAGATAACATGTGGCACTACATGCAAACCCACGTAATCTGCATCATAATAGCCCATGACACCAAATGCCCCAAAGACATTTGCTAGAAGAAATTATTAAATATCTTGTTGGAGCATAAGTTGTAAGCGCCTATTGAGTTGTAGCAGGGTAAATGGATCCTGGAGGAGATCCATTTACCCCATCTAGTGGTTTAGTCCCACATCGTCCAATGGTGGGACTTGGAGGCCCTGTGGAGGCTATATAAGGAGCCCCAGGCCTCCTGTATCAGTTGAGAAAGTCAATAGACAAACACGCCCCGTTAAGGGCTTCTCCCGTGGTTTCATCCCGCTCCTCACGGAGTAGGGTTCCACGTAAAATCATGGTGTTCCCATGTTGATGTTTCTTCTTCTTATGCTCTGTTTATCGTTTCCGCTTCCGCTTCCGATTTTCTAACATGGTATCAGAGCAGGTTGGATTCTCGTGGAATAATTTTATCACTGCTTGTTCGAGATTCGATTTTAGTTCTTGAAGATCTTTTTTGATGTTTATGGTACGATTCAAGTTCCTGTTCAAGAAAAAAAACCCTAGGGTTTGTTTCTTGAAACCCTAGGTTTCAGCATCAACAACGCCGTGCAGCCAGATCTGCAAATCCTGTAGGTGCTTCCTCGTCAAAGCACTCTCAAATCAGTTCTGAGGTCCTTCACCACGCTCCAGCGTCTCCTTCGCACACGCAAATCATCCCTTGACGCTGATCCAGATCGCAACATCAAAGCTCCAGGCGGCCCCAAAGCCACGCGCAGGCTGCGCGATTCAGATCTTCCTCGCGCGAATCCCCTCCAGAACCTTCGGTGTCGACCTGGTCCTCCAGAACAGCCAGGCGCGACGGTCCATTACCAGGCGCATCGTCCCGGTCACAGCCTCCAAGTCCTGGCGCGCATCGCGCACTCCAGGCGCACCCCCGCGTGCTCCAGAAGCCTCCAGTCCACCCAGGCGCCTTTGACGGCGCACGCGCAATCTTCCAGTCGGCGAAGCGGCGAGCACCCATTCTGATCTTCCTCCTCGCACGCTCCAGCCTGGAACCCAAGGGCGGCACCTTCATCCGCTCCAGGGCACGCACCCCCAGGCGCGCATCCACGAAATCCCATGCGGCACCGCGACATCTCAGCCTTCGACCCCAAGCGGCATCCCCTGGTTCCCAATCCCCTGGCGTGATCTCCTTCAAGCTCCAGGCGGCACCGATACTCCCGCGATGGCGCAGCCCTAGAATAGCTCCAGGCGGAGCTCAAGCTCTCTCCAGGCAGTGCCAGCAATCCCCGCGACTTGACAACAGCCCGCGAGATCCAGACGTGCGCCCAAGGCGCCCCTAGGCGGTGCCCCTCCAGTTCGGCGGCAGGATTACAAGGAGGGTTCCCGTCGATGGGAACCCTAAATAAAAGTCCTCTTTGCGAGGAAGGGTTGGGCCCCTGTTGGGCCATTTTTAAAATAAAAAAAATTGGCCGGAAAAAATACGTGGAGGGGCCGTGAGTTATAAAAAAAAGAAAGGGGGAAGAAAGAGTTGGGCCCATGATGGCTGAAAAAAAAAAGAATTTCTGTTTCGAAAAAAAAAGAAGGCGCGTACAAAAAAAAAGGTCGTACGCAAAGAAAAAATGCAAGAAAAGCCGTAAAAAAAGGGGGGGGTTAAAACGGCTTGAAAAAAAATGGTGTTAAAAAAATTGACGGCTTTAAAAAAAAGAAAAAGAAAAAAAGAAAAAGAAAAGCCGCAAGTTTCTGGTTGTTCTTGTTTACCCCCATATTATCTTGTCTTCTTCCAACTTGGTGGACGTTCATGTTTTCCGACAAGTATGGGAGAAAGGGGGAGTATATGTAGAGTCACAGGTCTGTTCTATTGTTCAAGATTTCAGATCCAGATTGATGCAGATTTCCAGACCAATCAGATTTCAGAATCTACAGATTCCAGTTTCAGACTCATTGTCTTCTGAGTCTAGTTTTAGACACGCACGAGTATGCGGTCATTGTCAGATGAGCATATGTTACCATCATCAGTTCGAGGTCCCCATCATTCTTGTTGTTGTTCGGCCAGAGTTTTCATGTGAGCCATAGGGACTCCAAAGCAGAGGACCATTCCCTTGAGGGCAAGGGTTTTCATGTGGTATCATAGGTACACCAGAGCAGTGCACCATTCTCTGAGCCAGATGGGAGAGACCCAGTTCTCCGACAAGGAGACTTCAGGCACAAGTTCAGACTCGATGGTTAGGTTCCGAGTCTTCAGTTGACTCACACTCCAGCCCGTTCGTCCTCCTCACCTGCACGGCATGAGAAGCAACGTCCTCGACTGCAGCAATGTGCGCGTTGGGTTGATATTGTCCATAGTGTCTTGTAGCGTTGAGTTGAGTTTCTGTTTGTTTGTCCAAGCTGAGCATTGCATGCTCCAGCTTGAGGGGGAGTGTTGGAGCATAAGTTGTAAGCGCCTATTGAGTTGTAGCAGGGTAAATGGACCCTGGAGGAGATCCATTTACCCCATCCAGTGGTTTAGTCCCACATCGTCCAATGGTGGGACTTGGAGGCCCTGTGGAGGCTATATAAGGAGCCCCAGGCCTCCTGCATCAGTTGAGAAAGTCAATAGACAAACACGTCCCGTTAAGGGCTTCTCCCGTGGTTTCATCCCGCTCCTCACGGAGTAGGGTTCCACGTAAAATCATGGTATTCCCATGTTGATGTTTCTTCTTCTTATGCTCTGTTTATCGTTTCCGCTTCCGCTTCCGATTTTCTAACATATCTCAAGATCCACTAGCATATGTTGCCGCAATATACCTTGGACTGTTACATGCACTAGCTGAGATGACTCACAACAAAGGTTGAGTAAGGACAAAATGTAACTTACCCTCCGCAACTTTAATGCATGACTCCATCAAATCCAGGAAAATCGAAGTCCCGATGTGGCATCCGTGGACCAAGATGAATGGTAGCTAGCTTGCACTCAAGCATCCGATTTCACAAAGGAAATCCAATACGTAGTCCCATTGAGAGATTTTCCATATATGCATCTATGAGTAGAATTTCAATACACAGAAAGTAGCTACTAGATCCAAAACTTTTAGTAACAAATAAGGCCAAAAAATGTTTTTATATAGATCACATGGTGACTGCTCAATGTTAAGAGTGTGAATCCAAATTTCTAGATGGCCTTGTTGAAAATGTCACACCATTTTCTCGGGCTTTTCTTCACCATTATAACCCTTTTCAACTTGTAAACCTTGCAAAAAGCTGTAGACAATTGTTGCATATGGACCTAATGCAAGTCGCCATAGAGAAAAGCATGCTCGATGTCAAGCTTTATCACTTTCAACCAAAATTTACAACAAGAAAAGTTAACTTCAAATAGATTTAAGACAGAGACCATGAGAGAATGTTTCAAAGTGGCCAATGCCATAGGTCTTTATATATTTATTTGCACCTAAAAAAGCTTTTTTAACCATCAAGGGGACCATCCGGAGAAACCTAAGAGTAAACACCAGCCACCTACACCCCACAAGGGCCCAACATATCTTTAGGATAAGTCAACTAATTTGTAAGTTCTTCTAGATTGTAGTGCTGGCATATGCCCCTCCATTGCACACTTTTAAGAAGGATTATAATACAATGCCACTAAGTGAGTCATAGGAAACTGACAAAGATCCAGAAAGAGAAAACAGATGACAGATTTAATGATCAAGCAGATATTCAATGCGAGGAGCTACGTGAACTGCTTTAGGAACATCCAGATCAGAAGAGCAAGAAGGAAGCGATAGGGATTCCATCTAATACAACTGAATCAGCGGGAGGAACAATTGTCTCCATAGTGATAAAAGGTTCCTCATCCTGAAGGTATGGAGATTTGGACTGATATTGATGCATGTGTATTGAAGGTGGAGGTGGTCGTGATTGTGTGTGGCATGGATGGGGGCATAGAAGAGGGACAAAGGGTCGGATTCCATGGATGGAAAGAGTCCCCAACTTTATCTTGAACCTTTTATCAAAGAAAAAACCTTTATCTTGAACCTTCTCTCAGAGGAAGAAAGTGCAGATCATGTATGGCTCATTCAACTTGTCATAACACCAAAAACTATTTTGAGCCAACTTGTCATTCCGGAAATGGACAACAGAAATATAGACTTCTAGTGATACCAGAAATTGATCCCTACAAGCATATAGAATAAAGAACGGAGTACGTCCATTGAGCACTGAAAAAATTACTTTGTTAACAAGGCAGATGTTAGAACATATAAGACAAGTTCTCAGCCGCCGTTTTCCGTTGCTGGATGTTGGGACAATGGTAACTGGATGCTGCCTTTCAGAGCCGCTTTTTTGGATCAGCGATTGGAGGATTTTCTCCATCTTTTAGATGTCCTCGGTCAGGGTAGGAGGCCCACCATTGGGATGGATCACTGGAGCTGGAAGGACTCATCCTTCTCGATTATGAAGGCTTATGGTGCATTTATCGTCCACCTCCATCTCCCTCGGTCGATGTCACCCGCGATTGTGAGTTCATATGGGCGTTGGGATCGCCTATGAGGATTGGTTTCTTCCTGTAGCTATTTAGGAGGAAACGCATTATGACTCGTGACCAATGCTCTAAGCTTTTCGAGGCTGCCTCCGATCGTTGTTTGCTGTGTGGTACAGAAATTGAGACGCTGGATCACCTGCTCTTCCGTTGCCACATTAACACACCTATTTGGGGGGAGGTGGGCATGGAGTGGATGAGGCCCTTCGACTTCGATTCTTTTTGGACTTCTCTATACAGGGCACGCAAAAGATAAAAGGAGACACTACTCCCGGTGTCGGTTCTTTGGGCCATCTGGATTGCCCGCAATGCAAATCTGTTTTCAGGGCTACTGTGAAAATGTCTGTTACCACTACAAGCAGTTGCTTGAATCCTGGCTTTTGTAACCGGCTTTGTCTTATTTATATTTTATTAATATAGTGGTGCAGGCACCTAAGCGTGATTCCCCCCTTGTTTGATTTCAAAAAAAAAGTACTTGGAATGAACATAACCGTAAAAATATTTGTGCAGGTGATGTTAACTGCCACAACTTCCTCTAAGTCGCACCACTTTGTCGGAAGCTCTTCATAGTTAATACAAGTGGTTTATATAAACGACAACAAAACCTTCTCCCACATTAACTGGAGTTGGGTAGCCTCCATTCAGGCCTATTTTGGAACTGTTAGAGAATATTCTTTGTGGCTATTTATTATGAGAATATTCTATAGAGAATATCCTATAGAATATTCTCCCTTGAGCACTTATATAAGGATCGCCACACATCCTGTACTCATTGAGAAATTCCAATAGAATATCCGCCCCTTTGAGGGCTTCTCCCGTGGTTTCATCCCGCTCCTTAGGGAGTAGGGTTCCACGTAAATCTTCGTGTTCTTATGTTTGTTTTATCATTTCCGCTTCCGCTTCTCCGATTTCAACATGGTATCAGAGCAACGATCCTAGACCATAGCCTAATACCCTAAATCCGCCGCCACCACCAGCCCTCTCTCCACTGACAAGGAGAGAGGGCTGGACCTCCCGCATCGCTCATGGGTTCCATGGTCTCGCGCAAGGTAGTCCAAGTCCCCAACATCACCAACAACACCTAAAGCGCTGCCCGAGGCTCCAACAGCTCCAGCCACATCTCTTGTGTCGGCGGCACCGCCTGGAGCCCCTCCTCTCCATCAACCATTGCTTCACCACGACTTATTTCTCCCAATGACGTCTGCTGCCCTACCACAACTGATAGACTGACACTCCAGACTACTACTCAGATCATCCGTCTTCACCGAGCATCGACTTCTTCGTCAGGGCGTATACTTCTTCTTTTACGACCCGACTACTACTCCGCGCTGGACTTCTTCTATAGTGGTTCTTCTCCAGGCACGACAGAGATATGTTCCGGTGACCTGCAGGCACGACAGAGATACGTTCCGGTGACCTGATATTGCAGTGACTCTACAGGCATGGCAGAGATACGTTCCAGTGACCTGAAAGCCACAGACCCGTCCTCGAGCGAGGTCCTCTACCAGTAGCGGATATATGTTCTTATGGTGCATCGTGTGAAGATGTGGTGTATACTTTTTCTTTTTGAAAAAAGGGGAGAGCATATTTGAAAAAAAAAGACGAATGAGAAGGGAGAGCCTGTTGAAAAAAAAATGGAGAGCTAAAAAAATATGGATGGCTAAAAAAAGTACTTTTTTATTTTTTTAAAAAAGTGTAACGTACAAAAAAAAGAGGAAGTGTTGAAAAAAAATGAAGCAAAAAAATTGCAAAAAAAAACATGTTTTGGTTTCTCCCAACTTGATTAATGCTCCTATTCTATCAAGTATGGGAGAAAGGGGGAGTCAGAAATATATTCTTCTGGGCATCTGCACGTCCACGACTGACTGACTAACACTCCAGATTTCTTTGATCATCCGTCTTCACCGAACATCAACTTCTTCGACAGGACGCATACTTCTTCTTTTGCGACCCGACTACTATTCTGCACTGGACTTCTTCTGCAGCGATTTTTCTCCAGGCACGATAGAGATACGTTCCGGTGACCTGCAGGCACGACAGAGATATGTTCCGGTGACCTGATATCGCAGCGGTTCTACAGGCATGACAGAGATATGTTCCGATGTCCTGAAAGCCGCGGGCCCGTCCTCGAGCGAGGTCTTCTACCAGCAGCAGACATATTCTTCTTGTGATGTATTGGGTGAAGATGTGATGTATACATTTTCTTGTTGTTGCAAGCTGCAGCTTTCTCAGCTCCAGCTTGAGGGGGAGTGTTAGAGAATATTCTTTGTGGCTATTTATTATGAGAATATTCTATAGAGAATATCCTATAGAATATTCTCCCTTGAGCACTTATATAAGGATCGCCACACATCCTGTACTCATTGAGAAATTCCAATAGAATATCCGCCCCTTTGAGGGCTTCTCCCGTGGTTTCATCCCGCTCCTTAGGGAGTAGGGTTCCACGTAAATCTTCGTGTTCTTATGTTTGTTTTATCATTTCCGCTTCCGCTTCTCCGATTTCAACAGGAACATTCTCAGACATAGATCCAAACAATTAAGATCCCTTCAGATAGTCTCCTTCCAACACTTCTGAGGCACTCCTCGTTCTCTTAGATGGCTCACCATTCGAAATCTCGCATCTTCTAACTAGTGCATCAACAAACCTCCTTTCCAAATGGTCAAATAACCTGAAGTGGTTCTCTTTCATCATATCCTCTATCGGAGTTACACCAACTTTCCTTCTGTCACAACATTCCAAATCTGATCTGTGCGTGTATGACCACACACCACCGCAACATTTTTCCCATTGGTGCACTTCTCTTTTAACGGAGCATGTGGTTGGTTTTTTAACTTATCATTCTCAATCCCAAGCTTGGGTAAATGAACAGGGTTGCGCTAGGTAGCCAACAACCAGAGTAAAACATTCGGATCTTTCAAACAGGTGGTATATATATTAATCCAAAAACATGAAGAAAGTAAATTATTCCTACCAACAAACTCTAGAACATTATCCCAGTGATTTTTTGAACACATACTAAAAAGTGAGTTTCTATTTCTTGGAAGTATTTTTTGACTAGCATGTGTTGTAGCCAGTTCTTTTAGCATATGAACCAATCAAAACATGTGCATCATCAACTAAAAATATAAAGCAATTTTCTATAAAAATAAAACAATGAAGTCCCTTGTCACTTTCAACATGCCATAGTACTCATAAGTTTTTGAAGTCAAAAAAGGGTGAAACATGCAAAGGTGTTCGCCCAAAGTGGATTAATTAAAAATGGGGAACAAGCAAAGTTGTACTGATAAGTTTTTTTTTAGAAGAAAGATGGGTGAACTCCCAAGGAGGGAGTTCCCGCATATATTAATAAAGAGCGTTAAAGTCTAACACGAGGCCCAGGATGTATATAGGGCATTACAGTGAATCACCACATTCTCGGAGTAAAATCTAGCATTACTAAAAACGCAATCATTTCTTCCTTGCCAAATCGCCCAAACCGCTGCAAAAGCTATAGATATGTCATCAGAGGAACCGGAGCCGAGCCGCCTGATGGACTGCCAGAAGGAAGTTGAACTCTTGTGCCTCACCCAAGGTAGGTTCAAGGCCTGTCAAACCTCCATCGAAGACCGGCAGGTTAAGAAGATGTGCTCGGCATCCTCATTGTGAGCATGACACCTATCGCAAGTAATATCCTGAGAGCCAAAGAGATGGGCCCTTCTCATCTTGTCGCAGATCTTGTTCCTCCGGAGGCACCACAAAAATATTTTTACCCTAAGGGGGATCTTAGCGGTCCAAATGAGACGCAAGTCCTAGGCCAGTTCCGTATTCGACGCCGCGTCCGAGTTCCGAAGATGGTTGTAAATGCTTTTGGTAGAGAACTTAGTACCAACCCACATGAAGTGGTCACGGTTGACCGGGTCATTGTCGACAATGATGTCCGACACAGGCGGGAGCTCAGAGAGGAGACGCAAGAAATCCTCCACCTGCTGGGGGGTAGGGGGTTGAGGAATAGCGGTGCCCAGGTGTCGGTCCCCCCCACATGAGAAATGGAGCAATCGCGGTCCGAGGATAAGGCGAAGAGCCTCGGAAATTTTTCACAGAGCCTCCCCTCACCGGACCAATCATCCATCCAAAAGCGGAAAAGCCGGCCATTCCGCACCACCAGAGCCAAGAATTGAGATATCTTTGGCAGCACCATGCGAACACCAGACCAAAGAGGAGATTCCCTCCGAATGCGTCTGGACACTAGATCACCCTTCATGTCATAAATCTTGCGAAGGAGCCGATGAACCCCTGCCTCCGAGGGCCCCCAAATATGGGCCGCCCATTTGCCAAGTAATGCCAAGTTCATACACTCGAGATCCCGGATACCCAGGCCGCCCGCTCGCCGGTTAGTAGTAATCTCCTTCCCACGACCAAGGGTACACCCGCCCTCTGTTGTTTCCCGTCCGACCAGAAGAAAGACTTCATTAATGACTCCATTTTTTTCCGAACACCAGCCGGAAGGGTGCGGGTGCTAAAGAAAAAAAATGGGAATAGCTGATAAGACATGCTTGAGCAATATCAATTTGCCCCCCTGGACAAACAAGATGTCTTCCAACCAACCAACTTACGTTCCATCTTCTGAATCACCTGTTCCCAGGCCGCCCTCGTGAGCCTACCATCCGTCACCGGAAGGCCCAGATAATTAATAGGAAGGGATCCCAAAGTGCAACCAGTGATGTTGCCAAGCTCCATACACTCCCCAGGCTCCATGCCGAACGGGACCACCTGTGATTTTTCCCGGTTAGCAACAAGCCCAGAAAGCTCACCGAAAATGCCCAGTAACATAGCCGCATTCTCTGAATGAGACAAGGGGCCCCCAAGCAGAAGTAAAGTGTCGTCAGCGTACTGCAAAACGGGGATAGAGATGTCATCAAGTGAGAAGCCAGTACAAATCCCCGCCTCAACCGACTGAGAGAGCCAATGCAAACAAATCTCAGAGGCCATGACTAAAATATCTGCCATCTGCCTGCCCGGAATGAAGGCGCCCTGAGTAGGCAAGACCACCGAGTCAATCACCATGCGCATGCGGTTCGCGAGGGTCTTAGCAATGATAAGATAAAGGCCATTAGAAAGGGCTATGGGACGGAAATCGTCTATCACGTTGGGGAAGTCCCTTTTCGGGAGCAAGAAAATAAGCGCCCTATTGATTTTCTCCATGCCAAAATTCCCGACGGCGAATTCATTCAAAATCTCAAGCAACTCCCCCTTTAACAACGGCCAGAATTCCTTGTAAAAAAGGATGGGGAAGCTGTCCGGCCCGGGAGAGCGCTCCGCATTGAGGCCCCATACCGCCTCCCTGATCTCCGCCTCAGTGAAGACCGAGATGAGTGCTGAAGCCTGCAACTCGCTCAGCCTCCGTACCCCTCTTCCCAACCAAGACCAGCTAGACCGGGGCTGTCTCCTAGAGGTGCGCACAAAGTAATTGTAAATCGCCTGTCCGATAGCTGCCTCCCCAGAGGCCCTCTGGCCGTCGACAAAGATATCATGAATGAAATTCCTCCTACGCCTCCCAGAAGCCATGTTGTGGAAGAAACGGTTGTTGGTGTCGCCCTCACGCAACCAGCGTTGTCGAGACCTCTGTCTCCAGTGAACCTCCTCTTTCTTATCCTCCAGTAAGATCACATCAAGAAGCCGTCGCCGCTCCTCCGCCTCCTCAGGGCCCAAACTCTGAACATCGTCCAGAGTGTCAAGCCGGGAAATGCCCTCCTGAGCATTTTTATGCCGCAAAGCGCGGCTGTTCCGAACCTCCTTGGCATACAACGAGAGGTGCCTCCGAAGAAGTGTTAGCTTGCTGTTAAATCGTATCACCGCGGAGCCAACCGGGGTCCACTCCCTCCAAGCAGTCTCAACCATCTCCTTAAAACCAGCCTCGAGAAGCCAGTTTTTCTCAAATCTGAAGAAAGATCTCCTCCTGTCCTCCTCCCCCGAAAGCCAAAGAATAGGTGTATGATCAGAGTGGGCGTGAGGTAGCGCCCGAACCCGCGCAAGAGGGAATTGTTCCGAACCCTGAAGAGATACCAGAAATCGATCCAATCTCGAACGCGAACGAGTATTTCTCCACGTGAAAGAGCACCCAGAAGCATCCAAGATCTGTAAACCGAGGTCGTCAATCGACCTACGAAGAGCCGGCGAAGCCACATCAGAACCACCCAAGAGATTAGGGCGGTCACCGGGGAGGAGAGTAGCGTTGAAGTCACTGCCGACGAGCCAAAAAGCAACGTAATTGTACAGCCCAAGCATATCCAGCTCCGCCGCCAGGGGACCCCGCTCCTGACCGGTAGGGCCATAGACGTTGGTGAGGAGCATCGCACATCCATCCGACCGGCGCCGGAGGCGCACAGATAGGGATGATTCAAATTTCGTAACCGCCAAGAGATCAAAGAAATCCACCCTCCAACCAGTAAGCAGGCCCCCAGAGGCACCAACCGCAGCGATCTCCGCGAAATCGAACTTACCATTCCAACCTAATGCCCGACAAAGATCCGAGCAAGAACTTGAATCTTTTGTCTCCTGAAGAAAGAAAATATCAGCCGAAGATGAGTCCAGCAGCTTTCTTATCGCGAGTCGCTTCTCGGGCCAACCCGTACCCCAAACGTTCCAAGATAGCACTTTCATTTGGAGACCCTATTTTCTGCCAGCTTGGGGGCAATAATCCCCAGACGTTCCGCCATCGTTCTGTCTAACAGGCGGAATCTATTCACCCACGATTGGACGCTCGGACCAGGACCTTCATCGAAAGAGTTCTCCGCCATGTCGTTAGCACAGGAGAGCATCGTCGCCCGTCTTCGCTGCCGACAAAGGGCACCTGAGACCTTCCTCCTGGAGTACACCGAGCCAAAGCGGTGGCAAGGACCCTCCGGAGATGCAGTCCTAGTGCGTTCCTCCACCGAAGGGGGTTTCCGTCCTGAGGGCGTAGAAGGTGGAGGTTCCATCCCCAACAAGGTTCCGACGCCATGACTCTCCCACGCCAGATGGTTGAAAGCAGGTGACCCCAGATTGACCACTCTACGTGCGGATCGAGGCCGAGATGTCGGGTCTGAAAGGTCCGGAATGACATGCGTACTTGAGTCGACCCGATCGACCCGAGTGTCGGGTTGAAGATCAGGTGTCGGTAGGGGAGCCTCATACTGACGCGCGTAATCGGGTCTGACCGCTGGACCGGTTCAGCAACAGAATCCGGGTCCGAGGGCCGGGAGTTGGAAGGGCGGATATGAGGAGAACAGGTTTCCGTGACCTTCGAGGCGATCTGTCGCGGGAAAGAAGTACACATGGCGGAAGGGTCCCAGGAGCCGCGAAAGGAGCCGAAAAAGATGTCGGTTGGAATATGGGTAGTAACCGCAACGCTTCCACTTCCGCGTCCCTTCGCCTCCCCCTCGGGTTGCCCGAGAAATTTTGAATGGGGTAGAGGAAGCGTCTGCACCACGTCAGGACAAGGCCGGCGAGCCGCCCCGGAGTTGTTACCGGCCGTCGTGGACTCGAGCGGCCTCTCAGCCGAGCAGCCCGATCCTTTCAGCATTTTCGCCGAACCCTCCACCCTAGAGCGGAGATTGACAGAGAGAGCGGTTGAGAGCTCGACGATCAGAGATTTCCCACGGATTTGAATGCGCCAGCATCCCAGACAGGAGGGCCGAGAACGGCGAATTAGCAGAACAGGATCAGATGGCTCCCCATGGCAGCAACCAGTGGTTTCGATATCTAGAACTTCAACAATGCCCCAGTTAGAATCAATAAGGCCATCAATATGCTCCTCATAAGTTAGAATGAACAAATGCAAGGAAATATGTTTCCTTCTATTATAGAGAATGAAAAATCAGTTTAAGATGCTTGCCAAGCTGGCATGCCTCATAAGTAAAAACTCTGGGAAGACCTGTGGGGAAATTGTTGTCAAAAGATTCTTTTTTGAGGCAAAATAGGGGAAACACGCAAAGGTGTCTTCCCCAGAAATTATATTAAAGGATTGAGAAAAGCACTAGAAAAGTCAAAACTTGTGGATTGTCATCGCATGATGATAATAGTAGGGTTTTCCAATTAATAAATGTTAGTTAATTAATTGAATAGAAGTTAAATATTGTGACAATTGTGACAAATACAAGATAAGGGAGACCATAACACTTGAGCCACCACCAATCAGTGCTCTTAAAGAACAAATAAGGAGGTGAGATTCAAGACGTGTGTAATGTGGCTAATTCAAAATAAACTCAAAATGAGCTTATGAGCAAGTAACATGCATAGCGTCAAATGTCGGTGGCATGTCAGCGATATTTTCATATCGCCAAGTCGGTGATATCAATAAAGGGTTGTATCTTTTTCCATGATATTGGCAACATGTTGCCACTATGTTATCGATATTACCAGAATGTCAATGAATAGACAGAACGTGGAAAACTCATTTAGTTTTTATAATATATTGTGCTCGATTTGGGCGCTATCAGTCACATTTTCCCCTATTTCGCAATTTGAGCATTTGCGAAGGCCATCAATATGGGTGATATCGATATTGGATGCTTGATGAACACTTGATATTTCAGGTCATAACCACCTTCTATCCTCAGATTGGCTTCTTCATGATTAAACTTTTTATTTTGTGCCCTACATGGTACTGCATATCAGCTCGTGGGGTGATTATGACATAGATACTATACACAACAGGTGCTTAGATCTATATTTTAGCATATAAGCGCCTTTCTATCTTTTTTATTGATTGGAAACCATTGAAAACCTTAATTTTCTTGAAAAAAAAACTTTTTTACTGCTATTTCCACATTTTTGGCAATTATGTCTGCATGTCGACGATGGTGGTCCTTGAGGTTGCAGAATGACACTGAAATCGATATTTAAGGCATCAATAGCACGTCATTAATAAACAAAGAAGCTAATGACACTAGTAATGATAGAAAGTGGTTAGTTTTCTACGGTCATTGAAGGAAGTAGCCAATTCTACAAAGATTTGAAAATGGAAGCATTGCAACAAGGAAAGAAGCAACAGAATCCACAATCCAAAAGAAAATGGTTGGTGATTTGGTGATATGTCCGAGAAAGGTTTTATGTAACAGACGCTCGAATTGATGTGGTAAAAGCAGGACAGGCCTCTTCATGTTAATAAGTATAACATATTCATCTTAAGAGATGGAGATGAGAGCTATGTATGTATACAAGTAGATCAACACATTAAGTCATGAGAAAAATGTCAAAGGTGCTTATCTTCAAATATAAATAGTAACGACTCAGCGATTTTTAGGATTCTAGGCTCAGGTTAAGAGAGGGTGGGGTTTGAGAACATGGATTCCTCATTATGCCCACATATGCACTCAAAAGTCCAATTAAGATGTCACCCGTGAAATGAAGCAAGACAGGGAAACCCATGACAGAGAAGGCTCACACTAGACAAGAGGAGAGTCTCTATGTAGGTGTTGGAGATGGTAAAGGCTTCACGAAGATCATCACGCTAGAGTTTTAGAGGAAATGGAGTTGTCGTAGACCCATAGGCAAAGTGGTATTGTGATGGTCAGAATAGTGTCAAGGAAAGGGGAGTAGGGTCATTGAGGTTCCAAGTAAAGGAGCGACAAGACAAAGGTACCCTAGGTGAAGGGGCACTAGCATGGATGATCGTCATGGCTGAGAGAAATAAAGTATAAGCGACCTAATATACTTCCCCCATTTTTCTATGTTACAAGAGAGAATGGTAAGGTTTCCCTTCTGTGATGCTATGTAATGAAAGAAATTTATTAATTTCCTGTAGTTGTAAAAGTCAACCGACTAGCCCAATTAGTTGGTCCAACCAGTCGAGTTGGTGAGATGGCAGATTGACTATTGACTACTCGATCAATATCTAGTCAGCCGACAAATCGACATGATTAGTTTGCCGACCAGGCAGGCTAGTCAATCAACTTTTACATGGACAGACTTATTTTTTATTCTTTTTTTTTGAAAAGATAACTCAATCTAACCTAAGATGCTCTTCAATTATTTTCTTCATTTCATTATGTTCATATAGAAAATGTACAAATCTATGTATAAGAATATATATATAAGGTAACTATAAAAAATGATTTGTATTCAAACTCATAAAAAATACCAAACCGACTCAAATCTGACTAAATTCGATAAGGCGTTGACTGCAGATTAATCCTTAGTCAATGACCTGACTGACTGAATACCGACTTCTGCAACCTTAAGTTCTTGTGATGAAAACCTTGAAAACATTTATATGAAGAGCACGAAATGTAACTACATTTTAAACCTCTAGGAATATAAAATTACAAGACACCATTTTCTGCCCTAACAATCACATGCGCAATAAAAAAAACTTGGTAAAATTGTATTAGAATAAGCTAATAAGATGTAGATAGGCCATGATGGGCTTCAACACCATCACTTGGACGATTGTCTGTCCGAAATTCCTTATATATGACAACTAACTTTAAAGCTGTGAAGATATTTGTATTTTCATATTCCATATGTATCTCTTTCTTATTATCGTTTTCTGTTTTTTGTTTTCTGTAATTTACCCATAGGCCTCTCTACTATATAAGAAAGCCTAGGGTTTTCAGAAATAACAAGTGCTCTTATTTTCTCCAACATGGTATTAGAGCGGCGGTCCTAGATAGGAGCTCTCGATTCCCAAGAAACCCTAACCCCACCTCCAACCCTCTCTGGCGCCGCACCTCCTCTTCGGCTCGTGCGTGCACCATTGCTTTCTCTCTGGCGTCGCTGCCTTGCGCCACCACAAGGTCACCGCACAAGCCTCCCGCGCACAGCGCGCCTGCCCTCGCGCGTAACATGCGCACGACCTTGCGCGCACCGTGCGCTTGCCCTGCGCGCACAGCACGCCTGCCCCAGCGCACCCCGCGCGCACGTCCTCGCGCGCACTGCGTGCTTGTTTTGCGGGCACAACACGTTCGACTTGAGTGCACCGCACGCATAGCGTGCTATCCCGCGCTTGTGTACCGTCTCGGCTTCCTCAGTTGGTTGATGGGTTGGAGTGTATGAGTCTACACGTGCATCCAAACCCATATATGTTTGTGTAGACACACACAAACTTTGATTGCTCGCACCCGTAGCAGTCTTCTTTCGGCAAGATGTCTGAGAACAAGGTTGATGTACCCGCCACTGGCGCATTCAAAGGTCCAGCGCCTATTGTAAAAATGGACGGGACAAATTATGAGCTCTGGGCCATGCAGTTCATGAGCCTGAAGAAGTCGAATGGTAAGAAACATATTCTTACCGAAGATGAGCCAGTGGAAAAGACTGGGGTACATGCCTCGTGGGAGGCAGATGATGCGTATGCCAAAGTTTGGCTATCTGGGACGTTGACGATAGAAATCGTCAACGATGTACTACATCAGCCCACGGCTAAGGCTATGTGGGATATTCTAGCGGCGACATATTCACATGCGCGGAACGAGACCAAGATACTTCAACTGCAACATGATATTTTTACAGTCAAGAAGAATGGGCGCCCTCTTCACTCACTGTACACGTCTCTACGAGGGATGTTTGAGAAGCTTCATAACTTCATGCCATTGACAGCCACTCCAGAACAGCAGAAGACGTACAGGAACGCTACCATGGTAGGTGTATTCCTGGCTGCCCTTGATCCAGAGTATGATGCTGCTCGGTCTCAGATTCTAGCTGACGCTACGATTCCTCCAATGGAGGAAGCTTTTCACCGACTGAGTCGAATCACAGTTCCTAGCTTGACTGCCAGCCAGACACCTTCGGCGATGGCAGCCTCCAAGGGTAGAGGTGGCTCCTCTACCTTTCGTGGTCGGGGCCCTCGGAGTCGTGGGAGCCGAATTCGTCAACCATGTAGTTACTGTCGTCGACCTGGCCACTCCGAAGACACATGCTACTCAAAGCATGGCTTTCCTGCATCAGCTCGGGTAGCAGAACAAGTTGAGTCTCCTGCACCTTCCTCTTTGGACCAGCAACTTGATGATCTTGTTGCCAGACTGAGTAA
Organism: Ottelia alismoides; assembly: GCA_037367405.1. NCBI lineage: Eukaryota > Viridiplantae > Streptophyta > Magnoliopsida > Alismatales > Hydrocharitaceae > Ottelia > Ottelia alismoides. The sequence goes on from JAZKJV010006747.1 coordinate 55,821, forward strand.
TATTATGCCTCCTGATACAACTCCTGAAGGTCAGTTAGAAGTGGTCGTCTCTTCATCCGCAAGTTCACCTGCCAGGGTTAGTACGTCAGGTAGCTCTCATGCTCTCACATCTTGTGATCGATCTCTGATTACGAAGTGGATCATGGACTCTGGAGCAACACATCATCTCTGTAGGGAAAGAGAACAGCTCACGTCATATAGACCAGTTTCTTCAGGGCGAACGGTAGTGATAGCCAATGGGACACATTCCCCGATCACAGGACAGGGGGAGATTAATTTAACACCTTCATTGAGATTGCAGAATGTGCTATATGCTCCTGATTTCTCTATGAATTTGCTGTCCATGGATTTAAACTATCGAGCTATTTTTGACTCATCATCTCTTGTTTTTCAGGACTTCCCTCGGGCAACGTGATTGGCTATGGCTGTGAGCAGAATGATCTCTATCGTCTGATCCATACTCCGTGCGTTGGTGCATCTCTCCACTCTACAGGATCAGACTCTCCATATATCTGGCATCTCCGGTTTGGTCATCTTCCTCTTCAGAAGATGCGTCATGTTTTGCCCTAGATTTCTCTGAAGTCGTCCTTCCAATGTGAAGTGTGTCAGTTGGGAAAGCATCATCGATCTACTTTCCCGAGTCGTCAGAGTCGGGGCAGTGGCTCCTTATTTGAGTTAGTCCATATTGATATTTGGGGTCCAAGTCGTGTTCCTGACCACCAGGGACACAGATTCTATTTGGTTGCCATAGATGATTTTTCTCGCTTGTCTTGGATGTTTTTATTGAAGAATAAATCTGAAGCAGGAGATGTGATTCAAATGTTTATCAATGAAGTTAAAAATGTTTTCTCTTCTTCTGTGAAAATTGTGCGTTCTGATAATGCATTGAAGTTTTGTACTAGAACTCTGTCCTTGTTCTTTTCCTCTCGTGGCATATTTCATCAAACTTCATGTGCTTGCACGTCACAACAAAATGGTGTTGTAGAGCGGAAGCATCGACATCTATTGGATATCACTAGAACCCTACTTATTCAGAGTCATGCTCCACGCTCGTTCTGGGGTGATGCAGTTCTCACAGCTTGCTACTTGGTAAATCGCATGCTCTCGTCTGTCTTGGGTGAAAAATCTCCTCTCTCTCTCTCTAGACTTTCCTGAGAAGGAGTTGTTCTCACTTCTACCCCGTGTTTTTGGTTGTGTTGGTTTTGTCCATCAGTTGAGACCGGGTCTTGATAAGCTCTCTCTCCGGGCTATCAAATGTGTGTTTGTAGGATACTCCAGGACACAGAAGGGGTATCGTTGCTTCGATCCGCTGCGTCGAAATATTTTGTTAGTGTGGATGTCACATTCTTTGAATCTGTGATGTTTTTCTCTCCTACAGGTGACAGACTGACTACTTCCCCTTATGATACTGAGGTATTCATGCCACCACTACCCATGAGTCAGTTATCGTTGGTGCCGTCTCCACCATCATCCCCTGTCATACCTTCACCTCCACCTTTACCACCTCCAGTTACCATCGTTCCCCCATTACCAAAGCATTATACTCGTCGGTCCTCCTCTGCTCAAGGTCATGGCCAGTCATCCAGCAGCCCTCAGGTTGGTTCTGATAACTTGATTTCAAACAGTGTAGTAAAAATCGGCCGACTAATCCGATTAGTCGGTCCGATTAGTCGACTCGGCAGGGTAGCCGAGTCGACTAGTCAAAGTCGGTCTATAATCGGGTCTACCCGATTACTTGGCCGAGTAATCGGTTTAGTAGGCCGCTTAATCGGGCGTTTTTTGCATAGAGTTTTTTTTAGTATTCAGGTCCCCAAAGCCAAATACCCGATTACATTCTATAGAGCAGCTTATTGTTTGACAGTAAGCTCTCTTCCCCCTCCCGACCCCAAATACCTAAACCCCTAAACTCCGAGGGCAACCTCCATCATCGCCTCATCGCTCCTCCGCCAAACCACGCCATCGCTCGAAGGAAGCTCCGCCTCGACATCACCTACCTCTAGGATGCTTCCAACTGCAGCAAAAGCAATCGTTCGACCTTCTCCAACTCCTGAACCTTGCCGCCCAGGTTAGGGTTTTCTTTTTGTTTTTGCTTTTTTGAACTTTATTATATGATTAGGACACTGCTTGTTGGTATTTGGGTTTATATATGATTAGGATGTTTAGATTTTTGGTTGAAACTTGTGAGTTAAGAATCTTTGTTAAATCATATATGATTTTTTGTTCATGGTTGGTATTTGGATTTGTTGTATATCGAGGCTGGAAGGTATCTTGATGACGGTTAGGGTTTTTGTATATCGTTGCTTAGGGTTTGCTATATATCATGGCATCATGCCATTGATGATAGTTAGGGTTTGCTATATATCATGCCATTGATATGATCTTCGTTGAGCTCTCCTCGGAGAGTGGTTGTATATCCTTGGGTTTGTTGTATATCATGGTTGACTTTTATTATACCATGACTATATAATGGTTAATATTGAATATTGAACATTTACAATTCTCTTGCGATTCTTTTTTTTCTTATCTTGCTATATTTTTTTAAGCTCTTAAAAATATTAAAACTGCTAAATATATGAAGGGTCATATGTGGCTGCCCCCTAGGGGCAGCCAACATGGCTGCCCCCGCCTTATTTGGGCGAATTTTTTTATTTTTTTTGAAAAATAACACCATTTACATTCATCCCTATATCCCTCCTATATACCATTCGAATTTCGTCAGAAACAGAGACTCCTACGGCCTCCATCCGGACAGTAATTTTTAACGGTAACAGGATTTTTTTAAATCGATACCATCGAGATGGAGGCCGTAGGAGTCTCTGTTTCTGACGAAATTCGAATGGCATGTAGGAGGGATATATGGATGAATATACATGGTTTTATTTTTCAAAAAAAATAAAAAAAAATGCCGAAAAATGGGGCGGGGGCAGCCATGTTGGCTGCCCCCAGGGGGCAGCCCCATTTTTTCCATATATGAATATAGATGAGAGTATATTTTATAAAAATTGATTTATATATTTAAAATAATTAAAAATTCCAAACCGACTAATGCCCGACTAAATCTGATTACTCTCCCGACTGCTGATTAATCATTAGTCAGTGGCCTTGCCGACCGAGTACCGATTGCCGACTTCTGCAACCTTGATTTCTAACGATGAGTCTGAGGATCTCTTGACACAGGGAACACAGCAGGATGCGAGTGATGGAGATTTGGACGTGCCTATAGCTATTAGAAAGCATAGGCGTAATTGTGCTTCCTACCCCCTTGCTTCCCAGGTCTCCTTTCATCGGCTTACAGGCGATTTCCAGAGATTTGCAGCAGCTCTATCTGAAGTAGAAATCCCACGCAATTATCAGGAAGCACTACAAGATAGCAAATGGTGTCTTGCTATGGAAGAAGAAATGGCCGCGTTGCAGTCCCGTGGAACTTGGACACTTGTTCCTCCTCCTATAGGAGCGTCTATTATTAGCTACAAATGGGTGTTTACTGTTAAATATCATGCAGATGGCAGCCTTGATCGGTATAAGGCAAGGCTCGTGGCACGTGGTTTTACTCAGACCATGGAGTTGATTACTTGGACATGTTTTCTCCAGTTGCTCGACATTCTACTTTACGTGTCCTTTCAGTTGCTGTAGCACGGGATTGGCCGCTATTCCATCTAGATGTGAAAAATGTATTTTTTTATGGAGATCTACAAGAGGAGGTCTATATGCAGCAGCCTCCAGGGTTTGCTGCTGAGGGGGAGTGCCAGCAAGTTTGTAGACTCCATAAGGCAATATATGGCCTTAAATAGAGTCCAAGAGCGTGTTTTCAAAAGCTTTCAGACCTGATTGAACGACAGGGATTCAAGCGGTCAAATGCAGACCATTCACTGTTTGTGCAGAAGATGCCTAGAGGTACTATGGCTATCATGGTGTATGTTGATGATATTGTTGTTACAGGAGATGATGCCCAGGGAATCAAGATGGCAAAAGATTTTCTGGGCAGTAAATTTGTCACTAAGGATCTGGGCACCTTAAGGTATTTCTTGGGGTTGGAATTTGCTAGGAATGCACAGGGTCTAGTGATGACCCAAAGGAAGTATGTTACAGATATGCTTGCAGAGACAGGTATGATTGGATGTCAGCCTTCCACGACTCCTATGGATCCTAGCATGAAGCTATACAATGATGATACAGATGAAGTTGATAAGAGGAGATACAGAGAGATGGTTGGAAAACTCATTTATGTTACAATTACCAGGCCGGATATTGCATTTGCAGTGAGTCGAGTGAGTCAATTCATGGAGCAACCTCGACAGGTACATACAGATGCAATACACATGATATTGAGATATTTAAAATTATCTCCAGACTCAGGATTGCTATTCAAGAAAGGAGACACACTCTCTGTATGCGCATATGCTGACGCGGATTATGCAGGTTGTCCTAAGGATAGGAAATCAACTTCGGGATTTGCAATATTTGTTGGCACTTCCCTCATTTCTTGGAAAAGCAAGAAACAAACTGTTGTAGCAAGATCAAGTGCCGAATCCGAATACAAGGCTATGGCCCAAGCAAGTACAAAGATGATGTGGGTTCGAGCAGTGCTATGCGATCTACATATAGAGGTTCCTCTACCTATGGAATTACATTGTGATAACCAGACTGCTCTATTTATTGCAAACAATCATGCATTCCATGAGAGAATAAAACATACCGAGGTATATTGCCATTACACCAGAGACATGATTCAGAAGGGCATGATTTCTACTTCCCATGTTAGCTCTGGAGAGCAAATCGCGGACATCTTCACCAAGCCACTGCCCAGAGGATCATTTCAGAAGTGTTCATCCAAGCTGAGCATGATCGACATCTATGCTCCAGCTTGAGGGGGAGTGTGAAGATATTTGTATTTTCATTATATCTCTTTTTATTATCGTTTTCTGTTTTCTGTTTTTTGTAATTTACCCATAGGCCTCTCTACTATATAAGAGAGCCTAGGATTCTCAGAAATAACAAGTGCTCTTATTTTCTCAACAAAAGCCATATGCTATCCTTGAATAATTTGCAAAAATTGAGAGTTGGCTAATGTTCTCTCACTAAAACATAAACCAGTTTTACCTTGTCATCAACGTATCAAGAGTTATAACCAAGATCATCATGTAAACTGCAGAAGATAGGTATACTAACACTGATTCGCTCCTCCACGTCAAGTAATCCAGCATTATTGAGCAGCATCTCACCATACTCACCAATACACCAAACAGCCACCCGTACAAGACTTTTCTGTATAGAAGCACATGATCCAAATCAGTACTAGATTCCATGGAAAAAAATTGCATGGTATGTCTGTTACCTGCTCACATGAAGTTTGGAATGCCCTGTAAAGAGACCTAACAGTATATCCATGAAGGTCCGAAGCATTGCTAATTACAACAATAAGTGCATGCCATACTTCATCCTTTATGTAGTTACCAGCCTGAAATAAGAAAAAAAGATAGTTACCTGTCTGAGATAAGAATTCAAGAAAACAGCAAATTCTAGGGAAGATGAAAATTTTTCGATAAGAATTCAAGAAAACAGCAAATTCTAGAGAAGATGAAATTTTTTCAAACCGCATACTGAACTATAAAACACAAACAAAAAATATCTTAAAGTAACTCCTTACAGAAGTATAAACGGCAAACAAAAAATCTCTTAAAGGAAGGCCAACATAAGTGCATCATGTCTTCAGATTTTACCTCTAAGAGAACCTTAAGCATCTGGTCAATATACCAAAGTTTATCAGGTGAAAACCTAAAGAAAGTATGAGACATTCATTAGCTGACTACATGTAATAAATCATAAGACGTAAGGAGAAATAGAACACTCATTATAAACAACAGAAATACGATACTCCCACATTCTCACAAGAACACAAATCAGGGAAAATATGAGTAATGATATCCAATATTGCAAGATAAAGCTTCAAAAAATTAGGCAGAAGATCATTTATTGTATTGTCAGTATATTTTTTGTTAAATCATAAAAGTGAGCAAAAACCACTATCTCAAGTGTTTCAACATATAATGAACATTTCTCAGATTGGTAAAATAATTTGATTTTTGGAAAATCAATTAATGTATATTCTTTCTTGGGTTGAATAAATAAACAGATAGAGAACTAGGCTCCAATCACAAGAAAATAAAAAGAAACAACGTTTACATTCTTGACTCGGTGAGTATTCAATCTAATAAAAGATTGAAAGAAGATTGGGATCCAAAGGGAAAATAATTATGGATAGAAGATGAGTAAAAGAAAATGCATGATAAAAAGGATAATATCCAAAGCCAAAAGAGGGTCTGGGTTAAAAAATTAAAGATTTAAGCTTCTCTTTTATAACATTAATGAATATAAACTGACCAGATAAAAAAAAGAGAAGATTCACTAACATGATTATTTAGTTGTTGGGGTAAGCTCTCTTGTTTTAGATTTACCGGTCTTCGTGATTGTTTCTTACAAGAGATGTTTGCACCACGAATCCTAAAACTTAGTAGATTACCTTATCGACCTTGAATTCTTTGAATTTATCACGTAATCCCTGCAAACTTGATAGGTCTTACACTACAAATCATGTAGTTAATACCCAGCCAATTGATCGTTGAGTAAATAGATTCCATCAAAAAAAAAAAGATACACCCCTCATCTTCTATCATATTTACTAACAATACACTTCACTATCTTCTTCTCCCTTCCCCCTCCACCCCCTTTCCTCCACGATATTGTCACCCAACCCCCTCCCCCTAGGGATGCAACCAGATGGATACAGATACGGATATAGGTATTACCATATCCTAATCCATTTTTGAATGCGAATGTGGATACGGATATTGACAGATATTAAAACTATCTTACCATATCCTTAAAAAAAGGATACGGATGTAAAACAGATATTGATCGCATACGAGTAATGTTTGAAATACTCTAATCAACTTAAATATATATGAATTGGATGGAAAACACATGATATAAATTTACTAAATGTGTTTGTATCATAAAAATAATAGAAATATGGTAAAAGAAGGTATAGAATTATGTTATATAAGGTTAAAAATAAATCTACGATTATATATTAAACGGATATATGGATACGGATACGGATGTTTGCGGATATCAAAACGATATCCATATTTGTATCCATTTTAAAACAAATACGAATACGACTGTCAAAATCTGTATAAAATGGATACGATGATGGATCGGATACGGATATATCCGTAACCATTTGCATCCCTACCTCCCCTACAACGCCTCCCTCCTCCAGAAGCCATTGTACAAGCCCCCTTGTATCAGCTGCATGGTAAAGAGAGGACCATCTGGCGAGAGTACCAACATTATCAGAGGTAGATACACAAGCCCTTCTTGTGGCTCGGCCCTACGATGGTTGACGCCAAGGCTCTGCGAGAAGCACAAGATTGGAAACCATCCCCTCCATATTTCCAGCTAAGTAGTAGAGCCCCGCGTACATCGTGAATCAACACCCATTTTTCTAGGGCCAAAAGCAACCCTCTGTCGAGTCCTTCATAGCTTGGTCTCACGGTTCAAGCTCGGCCTGCATCACCCATTTTTGCGTATAAGACCTGGAAACACTCAACACGCCTCTGCTAACGTTCAAGCTCGGCATGCATCACCCATTTCGAGAGCAAGCCAAGTCAAAAGGTGTGCCTCACAAGGAAGTCGAGTCAGGGACATAGCTTGGTCATCCTCTCCCTCATGTAGGGGTAACAAGAGAGGTAGAGATTCTTCATCACCTTCAACATGGACCTTTCTAGGACTTTGGGGCGATAAGGCAATGCATCGGTCACCACCTCCATGTCCTCCTCCGTAAGGAACCCCGTGGTATTGTGCTTCAACACCACCTTCTGGTTCCTCATCCTCTTGTTCCCACGTTGTCATTGTGTGGTGCGTAGAGCCCATCGAGGATCAAGGTTACCGAACGTTGTCTATAAAACATGGAGTTTCACATATATATCCTTCCAAACTTTTAAAAAATCTATGCCACTCATAGCTTGGTCTCGTGAAGATCTAACCTTCGCCTTTCACCAAGATCTACCGGCAAAGCAACATACAGCAGCATACTGGGCAAGGTGGCACAAGTTCATATGAACGAGGAGCTCTCCAGGTGGAAGCTCGCAGTCGTGTGAGCAATTCAGACACCATGCTATGATACCAATTGATGTAGAACACGTTGTGTGCGAGGAAAAAATACAGAGTGGTATAAACAAGAAATGTGCTTGTAGCATGGGGTTTTGGTGGTGAAGTGCAAAGCTGCACATGGGAGAGGGAAGGAAGAGGTGAGAGAAAGATGGTGGAAAACTCCAACTTGTATATACTCCATTTGAGTTTCAATCAACTCATGAGCCTCTTTATATGGAGAAAGGATGGAAGATAACTAAATTATATATTATAGAGATCTTAAATGATCTCAATTTATTTAAAATAAAATATAAATTACAATGGACTTGTAGAAAAATGGTGAAGCCTTCTCCCACTATAAGCAGGGTCAGTTACATAGATTCTTGCTCAAATCCATGTTGAAAGATTCGACTAATTTTTATGATGGTTATCGACTACCTAATGCAACCCCCACAAAGGGAAGATTTGAACCCTAGTCTTTTGGGTGGTAGGCACACCACTACCACTAGACCATTTAAGTGGGTTCTAAAATTACAATGGACTTATGCTAAACAAAAAAGAAAATTCGTTAATATTTAATTCAGTTCTAATCCTCCATGTGGTCCTGCATGACCGAACCCAACAGAACCCTCCCAAGTGCTCCGATGTTACATGCCCAGAAAAGCCATTAAATTATCATTTAAATACCCCACCTCGGGTCCCATGTCACCAGAAATCATCCACTAGGTTGCTTCTCTATCCAACACTAGTGCCTAAGCTGCTAGTTGATGGTATATAAAGGCAGTCAGAGCCTAGCACTGCCAATGGTGCCAAAAAAACAAAAAAGTAGCAGTCATTTAGAGAGCATTGTACAGAATTAGTCACCGTTCAGAAATATGTATAACAGGAAAACTCTCATTCACAGATGTTGGAAGGAGACGTATTTGCAAGAAGAGAGCACTCATAAAAGAGCTTTATACACTTTTAAACTTGTCAAGAAATATGGATGTCTATCAATATACAGTAGTCCTTATATTTGAAAAAAATAAATGGTATCTAAAATTTTATACTCCAAAAATCTATTCAGACCTCAAAAAAAACTTTAAAGGGGTTGATTTTTTGTATGAAATAAACATGAACTTTTGAGGGCTCAATTTTAGAAGAATGTGACAAAATCAAACTGCACACTCCAGTAATAACCCAGCTGGTTCCCACCAGAACTCCGAAATTAAGTGTGCTTGGCTAAGAGTAGAACTAGGTTGGATGACCACAAGGGAAGTTCTCATGTTGCGTAATTTTTGGAACGAATGAAGCTGGACATAGAGGCATTCTTTCAAGCTCGAAAGAAGCTGGACATAGAGGCATTCTTTCAAGCTCGAAAGAAACGTGGAATTAGGAGTAAGGACTGAGTTCTCCACCTTTCGCAATAGGAACTATTTCCATTTTATGGAATAATTCTATTCAAAACTTGCAGTTTGTCATATAGCTTTAAGGCCATGTTGGCCCTACATAGTTAAACCTTTCTTTGTTCAAGGCCATATTGGCTACTCTTATTAACTTTTCAATTTTCAAAGCCAAGTTGGTCATCACACAGGTAAGAAGGCCAAGTGCCTTCACTATGAGCTTCATGTACCTATCTTTTAACGAATGAAAGGGTACCCGAGCCCCTAAAAATATCGGGCTTGCTATTAAAATAATCAACCCAACCGATACTAATTTTCTGTCATGAATCAATCAACAAAGAATTTACCACTGAAAGGTATAGAAAAATGTTACACACAATCAAATCTTACTGAAGCTTAAATATTTGTAGCAAATTACTTCATAGCAGAACAGATATTACTTACTTTTCAACAATTGAACATATTTTGGAAGCAAGATCTCCCTTGAAATCCTGATCACTTACTTCTAGATATTCAATAAGCTCTTTTGTCAAAGATTTGACATTGGACTCATTGACAAGAAGGAAAATCAATTCGAGTGCCCTTTTCCTGATAGATGCATCTGAATCCTGTGAGTGGCACGCATTGTCGTCAAACATAATGATAATTGCCGAATATTATTCTTTTTTACAAAGTAAGGTGAGGGAGAGTCAGAAAAGCTTCACATAGCATGCACCACAATAATAATATCTTTCTTTAGAACTTGCACCACAAAGATATCATTCAACTTTGAATATAAAAATTTCAAGGCACTAGACATTATTTTCATCACATACTATCACTTAACCTTGAATCAGAAATTTCAAGGAAAAGTGTGAGACCACGGTCTCCTCATGTGGCTAAGATACAGTCTGTAAAGGCCCATATTAGTCTGTAAGTGTTATTGAGCCCATCCCGAAACTTGCATGCACATAAAGCTTCACATAGCATGCTACCCTTGGACACAAGATCATGAACAGCCACAATTGATCCTCTGTGATATAGTTTACACAGATGCATAAAGTTGCTCGTAAAGGAACCAAAAGAATAATTGGGGATAAACAGTTTCTTTGCCGAATTGTGTTCACATGTCAAAACCATTTTACCACATTAATTGGCAATAGGTACATGAAATTGTTACCTCTTATAATAAAAATCATGTATAAATAGTTCCTTTCTCACCCTGATGTTTAAATGTATCCTTTTCCACCCTGAAGTCTTACCGAGAATCCTCATGCTTATCATCCAATGCAGATTGTGAGGCCACACATCCGCTTTACTGGTTTAATTTTTGCTAAAGACCACCACCCAAGGCCCTGATGCATGGTCCGACAAAGAGACCCATATAACATGGCAGAATGCACTGCAACTCTACTAAGAAGAATAACTTATAGATTTTGAGTTGACCAGTATATTCTTCGGAGAATTAACCTATTTTGATTACGATAATAGAGTTTTATCGGTGGTAAACTAGTAATTATATGACCTCCGGATAGTAAATCATCGCAGATTAATAAAAAGAGAGGTTGGTGGAAATAAGTTAAACGGTTCCAGAAGAAAGATGAAGGAGCAGAATGCTTGGGAGGTTGTCTGGGCTTTGGAGAAATAAGGGTTCTTGCTCTCTTTGAATGAATGAAGGAGCTTGCAGACACATATGTTGAGAACCTTTTGGTTTCTACTGCTGTTGCTTTTGCTGTTTGTTTATCAATTTGACCACGACTGCTGGCAAGTGAAGCAAGGAGTACATCACAGAAAAACCAACCACGTGGGAGAATGAGACAAGGTGAGAGGAGAGCGTCAAAAGAGGCTGGTTGGCATGTGGTTACCCACTGGAAGGAGGAGCCGAGGTGCTTCAGGTGTAATGTGGGAAGGCACAAGATGGCAGCATGTCCTCGGCCACCGGTGTGCTTTGGTTGCGGCAAGGGAGGCCATCATTTGTTGGGCTGCCCTCAAAGGAAGGTGATCTCACATACGCCAAAGAAGCAGCATGTGCCCATGACTCGAAGAGGTGTGGCTTTGGTTCATATAGGAATTTCGTTTGCGGCGATGGTGAAGGAGGGGGGCTCATCCGTGGAACATCAGTAGATGTTGGTAGGGGTGATCTCTTGGAAGGCGTGGATTTCAAGGAGATTTTGGTTGAGGCATCAACTACGTTTGGGGGGGGGGGGGGGGGGGTCTGTTCCTGGAGATGATGCTCCAGTGAAGAAGCCCTTGTTTGTGCTCCGAGACTGTCGCTGAGGGAGTCGACAAAGTTATTGTCATCTGGTGGAATGAAGGGGAGAATTCGTTGGAGATGACCGCGGTTCACAGACGGTGAGTAGAGACAGTAGGAATGTAAGACACTGTGGATCTTTGGAGTTCCTTCTCTTTTAAGAATGGTGGAGGGCTTGATGTCGACACTTCGGGAGTGGGGCTCGATAGTGGAAATGTTGTCAGATGGATGGAGAGCAAGAGCAAATGTGGACTTCACTTTGGTTTCCTTTAGGGATGAAGTTCATACCGGCATAGTTTTGGTGCGAGCTAAAGGTGGATCGCATGTTGTTTAAGTGCCTGATGAGGGTGGCCTCATCTCCCCCACCGCCATCTTTGAGATCTCCTCGAAGGGAGAGTGTGTGGGAATGTTCGCCAGCATGGGAGGGGTTTCGTCGACTAGCATGAGAGGGGACCACAGTAAGATTGGGGTCAGTCCTCAGGAAGGTTGAATTTCAAAATCGATGAGTTGTTAGGGATCTCAATGTTTGGACGTTTCGAGATTTTTTGGAGTGGCCCTCGAAGCTTTTGTTGGTGGGACTTAAGATTCTATTATTTTTTTCCCTAAATGATGTTGATGGGGTCTCTAGGATCTCGATGGATCCGATGTGGTTTGACGCTAAGTCAAAGAACCACGAGGGGTCGAGCAAGACCCAAGTTATGGGTGTTATTGCACCCTCGGGTTCGGGTCATAACCCCTTGGTGATATTAAATGTCAGCACAATGAATCTTGTGTTCGTTGAGCAGGGAGTGTCGATCAAGAGGAGAAAAGAAGGTCTGGCCCTGGTTGAGAAGGTAGGTTTGTCTATGTCTGAAGCATTGGATCTCTTGCGAGGCGGAAGCTCCTGAATTGTGGGTATTCATGTGGATGTTGCACCTGAGATGGCATTGCCTTGTTTAATGGGGGAACTGGAGTGGGTGTCGCACCTGAGTCTTCTAGACTTGGCTCCCTTAAGGGGAGGAAGGTGAAGACGTATAGGAAGAGGAAAAAGCCGGTGCAGGACTCGAAGGTTCGGGAGGGGAATTTTCGATGGTGGAGGGTTCATTGTAGTAACAGACACATGGGATGGGAGAGGAGGTTGGGCATCGTAGGGGCATTGCCTAGCTAGCAAGCATGGTCCCTACGAAGAAAGGGTCGAAGCATGTTCAATGAAGATCTTGACGTAGAATGTCGGGGGATTGCAGGACCCGGAGAAGCGGAGGTCTGTTGGGTATTTGATTGTTGAGTGGGGTTGTGATATTGTTTTAGTCTAGGAGACAAAGCTTAGTGGTTGGTTTGAACGGCTTTGGACTTCATTAGGAACTCGACATATTACGAAGATTTACGCATCAGACTTGGTGGGCAAAGCGGGTGGTGATGCGGTGGCCTGGAAGAAAGAGTTATTCCCTCTAGTGGCAGAGATGAAGAGAAATCATGTGCTTTCAGTGGTGTTGCAGCATGTGTATACGAACACCATCTTGTTGATCTCGTGTTTATGGCTCTATAGACTCGACTTTGAGGGGGAGTTGTCGATGGAGCTCCAGGAAACTAGGGAGCTCTTCTTCAAAGCTGCAACTGGAGGTCACGGATGCTATCATGCTACTGAAATTCAGTTGACGTAGAGGAATTCCGAGTCTTGATCAAGGATTGATCATTTTCTTGGGTTGATGGAGTTGCTAGACTTGTTCCCTTTGTCGACGATTTCTGCTCAGCCGTGGGCGTGGTAGGATCAAACTCTACTTATGTGTTTCTCGGGAGAGGGGGTGATGCCCAGTTCCTTTTTCAAGTTGGAGAATGCATGGCTAATGGAAAAAGGTTTTATGGAGAAGTTCGTGAATCACGGGTCATCATATGGATGTACGAGGCATGTAGTGGTTAGATTGTTCAGAAGTTAAACTCTTGCCGAAGAAAGCTTTGTGAAAAAAAGGAAGAGATAAGGGAAGAAGTAAGACTCCCTTGCTAAAGATCTTAGACAAACCCCCATCATCCTAGGACGACCATTCCTAGCCACCGCAAGTGCCAATATCAATTGTAGACAGAAAGAGAGGTGCAAAGGCCGATATGGAGGAAGACTGTGGTGACTTGGGCTTTGAAGAGTTGAACCTAAGGAAGGATTCCATGAAGATCATAGTAGAAAAAGATAAGAAACATGTGACAAAATTAAAGATGAGATTCAGGGTGAAGTGGATCAATGAGGGGGATCTAACTCGAACCTCTTTCACATGGTGGCAAGTGGTAGGTGGTGTTACAACTTGATTCAAGTTATAGTTGTGGATGGCAGGTGGATCGCGAGTGTTAGAGAGATGGGACGTGGATTCATGTCATACTTCTTTGACTTCTACACTGGTTCACCTACCATATCAAAGCAACACATTGATTTCTCTAGCCGGAGCTTTTCACCTGAGTAGGTAAAGACGGCAGTGTGGAATCTAAATGCTTACGGAGCACCATGTCTGGACGGGTTCTTGGTTTCTTTCTTTTGACAATTCGGGGACGTCATAGAGCAAGATGTGATGATTGTATTTGAGAAGTTTATACCAAGAAATGTGGGGTTTGATAGAATCAACAAGGCACTTATTTTCCTCCTTCCAAAGAATGAGGCTTCGGAATAAGTGGACTTTCGTCCAATTACTCTTTCTAATGCAATCTATATGATAGTGGTAAAAATGTTGGCTAACAGACTAGGTATGGCTTTAGGTATTGTTATCTCTCCTTCCCAATCAGCTTTTTTTTGTCGGGAAGACAAAGCTTGACCATGGCAACTAAGATCATTGATGATTGGAAGAGAGCACGTTGTAATAGACTCCTGTGGAAGGTGTATTATTCTAAGGACTGTGACAGGGTAGATTGGATGTTTATGTGGTTTGCTCTAAAAGAGGGTTTCCAGATACCTGGATGTCTTGGACGAAGAGTAATATCACTACAGCCTCTTATTCAGTACTTGTGAATGGCAGACCAGATGGCGGTTTCTTTCAATGAGGTGTGAGACAATGTTGTCCATTGTCCCCTCTTTTATTCACCCTCACCGCTAATGCATTGGCTCGCATGGTATCTTCTGTGGTCTAACAGGGTGTCACTGCAAGATACATGTGTGATGATATTTCCGTCCCTTTACTACAGTATACATATGATACCAACCTTTTCATTGAGGGAGGTAGGCTAAAAGTAGCAGGAATGGCCATTATGGTGGAGATTTTTGACGAGCTCTCTAGTTTCAAGATGAAGCGTGAAAACTCCACAGATGTCACATTTAACCTTGGTGATGCGGATGCTAAGGCATGTTGTTTGGAGTTGGGAACTGTATGTGGGACTCTTCCCATTCGATGCATGGGTCTCTATTTGTCGTATGGGAGGTTGTGCATGTCGGATTGGCTCCCAATTATCAAGAAGTTAGAGAGCAAGCTGGCATGGTGGAGGCCTCTCTATTTTCCTATGGTGGGCATTTGGTTCTTGTGAAGGTTGTCCTTGTAGCAGCTTCTTCCAGTTGAGGTTTGCCACAGAACTGAGATGACCATTAGAAGATTCTTTTGAGGAAAGTCAGGCCAAGAAAAGGCAGGATTCATCTTGTTGACTGGGAGACGATCACTCTGCCAATCAAGACCAGGGGCCTCGGGGACACCATCTAGATGTTATGAATAAGCCTTTGCTCTTGAAGTGGATTGCTAGAATTTGGTTTAACAATGAAGATCTTTGATGTCAACTCTTGCGAATTTACGGAGTCAGAGGTGGGTTCAATTTCATGCGTGGACCTTTTTTGGTGTCGATCTTCTGAAAAGGTATATACTCCTTGCCACTACGGTCGCAAGTTCGGTTTAGGCCAGTGGTAGGTGATGGGTGCTCTTTCGCCTTCTTGAAGGATGATTGGACGAGAGAAGGTACGTTGGTGTCTCGCTTCCCACGGTTGTATGTGCTAGCTTCTGTTTGAGACACACGAATTGCATGAGTCAAGGTTGCAGAAAGCGGTAGTCGGTACTCAGTCAGCGGGATCACCTACTAAGGATTAGTCGGCAGTCGGGCGACTAGTCGGATTTAGTCGGTCATTAGTCGGTTTTGAATTTTTTAATTAATTTTAATATATAAATCATTTTATACATATATTCTTATATATATACATATATTTGTACATTTTATATACCATCTTAATGAAACAAAAGAAGTAATTGACTTTAAATATAAAATTAAGCATGATAGAATATGTTTTCTTTTAAAAAAGTGAAAAACTAAAAAAATAAAAAAGGTTGTTGTAAAAGTCGGTCGATTAGTCAGCCGACTAGGCTGACTAGTCAGGTGAACCGACTAAAGGCCGACTAGGCCTAGTCGAGTCGGCTACCCCCCCCCCCGACTCGACTAGTCGGCCTAGTCGGACGACTTTTGCAAGCTTGGCAGGAGTCTGGTCGGAACATGTGTGGGAGCCGACTTTTAGTGAAGTGTAGTTCTCATATCATAGTGTGATTGAGTTTGTTGATTTGCAAGAGGCTCCTAGTTGTTATATTGACCACGGAGAAGGTAAGGCTCATTGGGTGTGGAAAGATGGAGACTTCTCGATTAGGAGAGCTTATAGGAGTATTGACAGGGCTCCAGAACCAAGGCCTGGAAACCTGGTTAGAGATTTTAGAGTAATTGGGGTCACTAGGTTCCCTCCCACGTTAGTCTTTATGTGGCCAATGCGAAGAGGGAGAATTCTTACAAGAGATCGATGGTCGATATTTACAGCGAGGGGCACTGATAGATGTCATATGCGTGCTTATGTAGTGGAGTCTGTGGACCATCTTCTATTGGTTGCGAACTTGCGATAGGTCAAAGACCATCTGGCAAGCACTTGAGATTGATTAGTTAGACTACAGTGGCCTTCTAATTTTTAGAACTCAATCTACAGTACAAGAGCTCAAGCTAATACAGAGATGCTCCTTCCAATGTTGTTTGGGTCGTGTAACTTTCCTCATAATTGGGTGTGTTGAGAAGAGGAACTAGATTGAGATGTTTATTCCATAGAGCTAGGATCTCTTATATAGAGAGAAAATCCTAGAGAGTACAAGGGTTACGGAACCCGAAGGGTCACAGGGGGTTACGGAACTCAAAGAGTCACAAAGGATTACGGAACCCGAAGGATCACGGGGGTTTACGGAACCTGAAGGGTCACATGCATAAATATAAATATAATAACTCTAATACTCCCCCTCAAGCTGGAGCTGAGAAAGTTGCAGCTTGTAACAAAAAGAAAAAGTATACACCACATCTTCACACGATGTATCATAAGCACATATATCCGTTGTTGGTAGAAGACCTCGCTCGAGGACGGGTCTGCGACTTAACATGTCATCGGAACGTATCTCTGCCATGCATGTAGAGTCGCTATGATATCACCTCACCGGAACGTATCTCTGTCATGCCTGCAGGTCACGAAACATATCTCTATCGTGCCTGGAGAAGAATCATTGTAGAAGAAGTCCGGCGCGGAGTAGTAGTCAGGTCGTAAAAGAAGAAGTATACATCCTGACGAAGAAGTCGATGCTCGGTGAAGACGAATGATCTGAGTAGTAGTTTGGAGTGTCAGTCTATCAGTCATGGTAGGGCAGCAGACATACTGAAGTGGCGGGCGACGGAGAAGGTTAAGGATATCAGAGAGAGACGTTTTAAGAGTTCTTCTAGAATAGCACTACACCGCAGTGGTCATTTGGACCACTGCGGCAACCATTTCAGCAGCAGAGGTCAGTCCGATGATTTCGTCCTATGGGATCAGCTTATCTGGCGGTGCTTGTTCATTTTCAGCAACTACTTTGGGAGGGGCACTTGCCAGATGTGGCACTAGTACAGCACGACCATCTAGGTTGCAGGGAGTAGAGATACTCACAGCATGACTGACTCGGAGCACCGACACGGATCGCTATACCTACCTCGGTTGTGCGATGCTTCTTGTGCAATCAGTGGGTTCGCTACCGATCTCAGTGACCTCAAGCCTCTAGTGAGCCTAGATCGTAACTACAGCCTTCACAACCGTAGACACAGCATAATGGGAGTTTTCATGGTAGGAACTCCAACTTCAGGAGGCCACAGAGACAGACACAGAGTGTGTCTAATTTGATGTTGTACCAGGCTACCAGCGAGACAGGGAAAGTTGCATGCAGTGACTTAGGAGCAAGCACGATCAACAGGTACAGTGGTGAAAGGTATGGTCTCAATTTTGAGTCATCCTTTCCATATTTTATTTAATTCTGGAGCGACCCATTCATTTATTGCTTCAAGATTAGTAGCTTCAGTAGGTAGGGTTGCAGAGGCTCTAGATCCTTCATATCACATTCATGGGTCAGGTAGCCAGCTATTCATCATTTCCTTGGTAGTTCGAGGGTTACCAGTGTTGATTAGCGGTTATGAGATGATCGCAGATTATCTTTTATTACAGCTTGACGAGTTTGATCTGATTTTGGGTATGGATTGGTTATCAGCTCATCACGCTCTGGTTGATTGCTTTCTGAAGAAAATTGCCATCAGAATTCCAGACTTACCCGAGTTTACTTTTGAGGGTACTTTACATGACTCCGAAATAGAGTACATCTTAGTGATGAGAACTCGGAGACTTGTTAATCAAGGATGTGATACTTACCTAGCATTTGTCCAAGAGACATCTGATAGAAAGCCGATGACTCAGGACATCATAGTGGTATCGGACTACCCAGATGTATTTCCTGATGACTTGCCAGGATTGCTGCCTAAGAGAGAAATGGAGTTCGAGATCACGTTGCTACCAGATATACAGCCGATCTCGATGGCTCCATACCGCATGGCACGGACTGGGTGAGAGAGCTGAAGGTGCAGTTGCAGGAGTTACTTGACTTAGGTTTTGTGAGATCGAGCACTTCATCTTGGGGTGCTCCCATTCTGTTTGTCAGGAAGAAGGATGGATCCATGAGATTGTGTATTGATTACCGACAGATGAACAAGAAAACGGTGAACAACAGTTATCATCTACCATCAGTTGAGGATTCGGGAATCAGATATTACAAAGACAGCATTCAGGAGTCGATATGGGCACTACGAGTTTGTTGTTGATGTCGTTTGGTGTCACAAATGCCCTTGCAACATTCATGGACATAATGAACAAGACCTTCCATCCGTACTTGGACAAATTTGTGGTTGTGTTCATTAACGATGTGTTGATATATTCTCGAAAT
The DNA here is from genome assembly GCA_037367405.1 of Ottelia alismoides. NCBI lineage: Eukaryota > Viridiplantae > Streptophyta > Magnoliopsida > Alismatales > Hydrocharitaceae > Ottelia > Ottelia alismoides. Next base: position 74,774 of record JAZKJV010006747.1, read on the forward strand.
GAATGGGATCACGCAAATGATCTCTGGACACACTTCGAGAACGCAAATTGTATGCCAAGCTGAGTAAGTGTGAGCTCTGATTATCCCAGGTCTATTCATTGAGCATGTCATTTCTGGAGCAGGTATCGCAGTTGATCTTGCGAAGATTAAGGTAGTTATGCCTTGGGAGCAGCCCAAAATAGTCACTCAGTTCGTAACTTCCTTGGACTAGCAGGTTATTACAAACGCTTCCTCGGTGGCTTTTCCCAATTTGTTCTTTCTTTGACACAATTGACACATAAAGTAGTTCCTTTTATTTGGAACCATTCATGTGAACAGGCTTTCAAGACATTGAAGGAAAGATTGACGAATACGCCCATTCTTGCACTTCCTTCAGGCACTCAAGATTATGCAGTTTATACATATGCTTCAAGATAAGGTTTAGGAGCAGTATTGATGCAGCGAGGTCACGTGATTGCATATGCATCACATCAGCTGAGGCCGCATGAGCGGAATTATCCCGCGCACGACTTGGAGCTGGCGACAGTTGTCTTCGCATTGAAGATCTGGCGCCACTATCTCTATGGAGTGAACTTTGATATTTACATAGACCACAAGAGCTTGAAGTACATTTCCGATCAGCAGGAGTTGAACATGAGGCAGCGCAGATGGCTTGAGCTACTGAAGGATTACGACCGAACAATCACTTACCAATGGTAAGGGAAACATGGTGGCAGATACGCTCAGCAGGAAAGCACATGCAGAAGGTACAACAAACTGATTGTATACGTGGGGTATGCTTGCAGCATTAACAGATTGGCACCCTCATGAGAGTGCATCTACATCCATTGTCGTACCTCTACGATTCAGCAGCTTATGGGATCGCATAGTAGAAGGTCAGCGGACAGATCCTTGGATCAAGGATAGATACATGGATGCAGTCAAGGATGAATGTGATGATTTTATGGTGGCAGAGTCCATTTTATGGAAGTCGAGTCGTTGTGCTTGATGATGAGCAGTTACGCAGAAATATCCTTGACAGTGTTGCAATAGTCGGCTGACTATCCCGAATAGTTGGTCCGACTATGTGGTGTCGGGGGTCCCCGACTAAACAGACCTCCAGTCGGTCAATAGTCGGCCGACTATTCGGCCGACTGGCCTGACTATTCGGCCAAATGGAGTTTGACTTTTGATTTTTTTTATTTGTTTTTTTTTATTTTCAATTTTCATTTTTTATTGGTTACATTTTACCACGATATCGCCACAAATGTTAAATTGTATATATCTATTATATTGATTGGTACTTTTATCTTGGATTCATGTTAACTAATGACCATATATGTATAAAAATATAAGAATATATGTATTATAAATATTTTTTATATTAAAAAATACAAAACTAAGTTATTCCGAATAGTCGCACGAATATTGATTATTCTCTATTCAGTGACCCCTCTGATTGAATACCGAATACCGTCTTCTGCAACACTAATCCTTGATGAGGCACAAAGTTCGCGATTGCTTATTCATCCTGGTAGCATAAAAATGTATCATGATATGCGTAAGCATTTCTGATGGGATGGGATGAAGCGAGATGTGGCATATCATGTTAGCAGATGCTTGACATATCAGATGGTCAAAGAAAAGCACAAGAGACCGTCAAGGTTGCTACAATCTCTCCTCATTCCCGAATGGAAGTGGAAGAGTATTTCTATGGATTTTTATCACATGATTGCTAAGGACATCAAGTGGCCATAATTCTATTTGGTTTGTTGACCAGTTAACCAAGTCAGCTCATTTCATACCTTTCAACATGACTTATAATCCATCCCAGTTGGTTAGGTCATATGTTTAGAATATCATTAGGTTGCATGGTATACCTCGAGAGGTGGTGTCTGATAGAGATTTGAGGTTCACATCTCACTATTGGCATCAGTTTATATCAGCATTACAGACAACGATGAAGATGAGTTCTGCTTACCATCCGCAGACTGACGGTCAGAGCGAGCGCACTATCCAGACACTTGAGGATTTGTTACGTGCATGTACTGTTGAATGGAAAGGGTCCTGGAAGGACCACCTACCGTTGGCAGAATTCACATACAACAACAATCATTATTCCAGTATAGGCATGGCCGAGGTTTTAAAAAACGAAAGGCGGAATGAGGCGTTTTCCCTAGAAGCGAGGCGAGGCGTAGCCTCGAGGCGGTCGAGGCGTAAGCCTCAGTTTATATAGACAAATACTTACAAAAAGTATAATAAATATATTTATGATGAAATTATCTTAATTGACATACATATAATATATAACATTGTAATATATGATGAAATTATGAAGATAAGAACGTGAAAGAAAGGATATGTAAATTCCATAAACCTATCTACTAATTTTCTACCCAATCAAAAATAGAATCACTAGCTGTAATTGTCATTAAAATATCAAAGACAACATATTTTTCACTAAAAAATATTGTGGTGCATAAAAAATTATGATTAGATGTATTTGTTACATGACTAATATATAAAATATGACAACATTGACATGCCTCGAATCTAATCTTGTTTTTTCTAGTTGGTATATTACGTTTCTCATTATGTCACCTCACTTAACTCTAGCTTTTCTTTAAACTTTATTGATTGTGTATTTAAAAGTGTAATATTAAGAATTTCTTGGAAAAATCAGACAAGTTTAATGCTTAATATGAATATGAACAAACTTAAATCTTCAAGCATTCATCTTGTAAATATATATCCTAGACAACTATACATTTATAAGCATCTAAAACTACTAATAAGACAATTTAAATCCTTAAAAAAAGCTTTAAATTCCAGAAAACGCCTCACAGACCGCCTCGCCCCGCCTCGACCGCCTCACCGCCTCGAACCGCCTCGACCTTCTGAGGCGTACGCCTCATCCATTCCATCTGAGGCGTACGCCTCGAGGCTAGAAAGCCCCGCCTCGTTCCGCCTCGACCGCCTCGAGGCTAGCCTTTTAATACCATGGGCATTGCACCATTCGAAGCCCTACACGGGCGGAGATGTCTCGCATCTCTCAGTTGACGTGAGATAGGTGATCATTCTCTTTACTCCGTGGATCTCCTGGAGGAGACTGCATGGGTTGTTGACCTTGAGGCGGAAGCTTCTGACGGCACAAAGCCACCAGAAGAGCTATGCATATCGTCGGAGAAGAGATTTGGAGTTTCAGGTAATCTAATCCTCCTCTCTAAATCCATTTTCAAATATGACTTAATTGATTTACAACATAATCTTTCATGCTGATGAAATTCTTGTAAATACAGGTGGGAGATTGGGTATTTTACGAGTATCTCCCATGAAGGGAGTATAAGATTTGGTGTTCGTGGCAAGTTGGCACCACGATATATTGGACCATTTGAGATCATTACCCATGTAGGGAAGATGGCCTATCGAGTAGCCCTTCCTCCACACCTATCGACGATTCATGATGTTTTTCATATATCAAACCTGAGGAAGTACGTGAACGACCCTCGCCACGTCATCAGCTACGAGAATCTTGACGTGGAGCTCGACTTGACTTACAAGGATAGGTCGGTGCAAATACTTGGTAGTGTTGTGAAGAAGTTTCGTAGCAAGGAGATTTCCCTAATCAAGGTGATATGGCACCGATATGGTGTCGAAGAGGCAACATGGAAGACTGAAGCAGACATGAGGGCACGATACCCGTAACTCTTTTCAGGTATTTGTCAAAACAAGTCCATTTGATTATATATATGTTGAAAAAATGTGGATGTTTTCCTTTGAGGTTTTAGGGGTTCAAAATCCTTTGAGATTTTTATGGCGAGAAATTTAATTGAAATTTTGATAAAACATATAATCACTCTTATCTTGACCGGAGTCTCGAGGATGAGACTCCCTTTGAGGTTTTTATATTTGTAATACTCGGATCCGAATAAAACAAAATCCGACCTGACTAGGGTCCTCAAGGACAATAAGAGTTTAATTAATAATAAATAAACTAGGATCGGTCTGTAGATAGTGGATCAAATTCCATTCAGACGCAATCACGCAAAAATCGATTGCATCGTATTTTATGTCATCGGGAAAAGCTGAGACGTGATCCGAACCGCAAAAACAAATCGAGACCATCACAAGATTCGATTCGACAAAATAAGACTAAAAAATCGATCATTCATCAATCGAAGGTCATTTGACCATTTAAATCGCATAATACAATCACAAGTTAAAAATCGTATCTCGGCAAATTACTAAATTTATCTTGGATCAAAAGTATATGAATATTACACGCATTTTGATCATCATTCAGAGATGGTCAAAACGAGCTATTATTCATCTGAATCTGAGATTCATGGTGGAAATGGGGATAACTTTGATATTTCACATAAGTTAAAAAAAATATTTAAATATATGTGTTTGTGGAAAGGCATGAAATGAAAAGTTGTATTTATCTTAGCCCTAGAGCTCTCTTATATATGAGAAAAGCTCTAAGGAAAAATTACATAAAGTGTACAAAAGAAATAAGGAAATACAAAATAAAGATAAGAAGATATAAATATCTCAACACTCCCCCTCAAGCTGGAACATATATGTCTACCATGCTGAGCTTGCAACAACGGTGAAAAAGACTTCTAGCAAGAGCTTTGATAAACATATATGGAATTTGGTCGTTTGAAGCAACATGAAAGGTGGAAATAAGTCCCTTCAGAACTAGATCACGGGTGTAATGACAATCCACTTCGATGTGCTTTATTCTTTCATGGAAGGTTGGATTATTAGCTATGAATAAACAGCTTGGTTATCACATTTGATGTGCATAGGAAAAGGCACCTCAGTAGTTAGATCAGTCAAGAATAGACTTGATCCACATCATTTTCGTGCTCCATTGGGCCATGGCACTATACTCTGATTCAATGTTAGATCAAACCAAAACTCTTTGTTTCTTACTCTTCCATGAAACCAGCGACCTACTTACAAACACAGTGAAGCTTGACGTGGACTTCCTGTCCTTGAGGCACCCAGCATAGTCTGTATCAGCACATCTAGTAATTGTGAGAGATGTGTCTCTTCTGAAAAAAAATCCTGCCCCTGAAGAAGACTTCAGATACCTCAAGATCATGTTAACTGAATCCATATGAACCTGACTGTGTTGCTCCATAAACTGGTTGACTCTACAAACAACAATGATATATCAGGTCTGGTCATAATGACATACAACAGCTCCCCTACTAGCTATCTCTTGTACATCTCCTCAGAGTCATCATCATAGAGCCTAGCATTGGGATCCATTGGAATAGTAGCAGGTCTACATCATGTCATATCCGTCTCAGATAGAAGGTCAGTGACATATTTCCTTTGCGTCGTTACCATATCACGCTGATTTCTTGCAAATTCTAGACCAATAAAGCAACGAAGATTACCAAGGTCCTTGATTACAAATTGTTGTCTCAGGAAATCCTTAGCAGCCTGAATGCCTCATTCATCACTGCCAATAATAATGCCATCTACATAGAACATAATAGCAATGGTACCTCTCTAGGTTCTCCTAACAAAAATAGTGTGATCTGCAGTAGAACTGACAAGCCCCTTGTAAAGTCTTGAACTTAGCATCTCTCGGATCATGTATCATAAGATCCGTTCGTCAAGAGGAAACCAACGGAATTTGTTTCGTGTGAATTGGACTTCGTTTCGATTTGTTATGATTTTCGGAAGAAAGAGAAGTAAAACGTTATTAACATGTAATGACTGTCATTAAGACTAATTAAACGTGATTAAATAAACTAATGATGGATTGAGGATCGTTAATGACCATTAGTGAACACTAATCAATAGTTAGCAAAAATTAAGCGTAAGTCGCGAGGGTTAACTTACGATTAATAAAATTATAAAAGTTAATCATGATTAGCGCTAACTAAACATCATTAGCGAATCTAGAATATTCTGCAAAGTTCTAACTTAAGACCTAAGTTACGGACAAGCTTTGGCCAATACCATGGGCCAAAACTATGGGCCACTAAGCGCAGTTAAGGACTAAACCATGGTTTACAAACCATGGTTAGCGGTTTTCTAGAGCCTATAAATACCCCTCTACCCATTCATTCTCTACAATTTCCACTACCACCATCACCCCAAGGGCTAGGGATGAGAGGTCGGGAGGAGTGGGAAGCGGGGAAGGAGCGCTAGCAAAGCGCTACCGGGAGAACGATGAGGAGGGAAGGTATGATCGTCTCTTAGCTTGCTTCGTAAGTTAGGTTTTCGATTCATATTCTTTTTCCAAGCTTTGTTTTCGATTCATTATTCTTTCCGATTCGTTTTCTGTTGTGGTTCGAGGAGAAATCTGTGTAACACCCTACTTAGGTGCGGACGGCTATGCACGACAGTGAATCCTGTGATTCGCCATACTTTCACTCACCTAAGACGTGTGATGTCTACCGATTCTCCATGGATTATGGTTCTATTCTTTCAATTCTACTTTTATAGTTGTTTTGATGGAGAAATCTGTATAATACCCCACTTGGTGCAGGCGGCTATGCACATCAGTGAAGCCTGCTATTCGTCACACATTCACTCACCTAAGATGTGTAGTGTCTACCGATTCTTCATCTCTTGTTGTTTGAGAATTCTTCAGTTTCGTTAATGTTTTCCTCTCGATGATTTTATAAAGAAACTCTTTCTGTTTTTCTTACAAATATGTCCCGATATAAGGGGAAACTCTGCCGAAATTTTTATAGAAATATGTCCCGATATAAAGGGGAAATTCTGTCGAAGTTTTAATAAAAATATATCCCGATATAAGGGGAAACTCTACCGAAATTTTTAAAGAAATATGTCCCGATATAAGGGGAAACTCTGCCGAAATCTTTTTAGAAATATGCCCCACTATAAGGGGAAACTCTGCCGAAATTTTTATAGAAATATATCCTGATATAAGGGGAAACTCTACTGAAATTTCAAGAGAAAATATGTTCCACACGTTATTCATTTTCTTCGTGTATTCTTCGCGTTCTTCGTGTTCTTTGTTTGTTCTTCATGTTCTTGGCTCGTTCTTAGCAATTTTTATACGAAAATGAAATTCGGTCGTTTCAGGAGCTATAAATCAGCCTTTTTGAAAAAGAATCACGATAAATCATTGCATACGTGAGAGAGATCTCGATTAGGTAATGAAATCCTTTCTTTTTTGTTGTCGGGTTTTCATATGAGATCGTTGAGATTCCTTATTTTATTTTCTTCGCTATGAAGAACCTTAATTTGGCTATTTTTGAGAAAGTGTGAAAAGTTGCTTTGTGTTTTCATCTAAAATAAGGTCTAAGCATCCAATGGATGAAGTGCCCTGAAACGTTAGGGCTTAGAAGTTAAAATGAGTCTAAATATGAGTATATAAATATGAATTAATATAAATGTAATTCTATACCCAGTATTTATGTTTATACAAATCTAAGGCTTAACGGAGGAATTGCATCATGGGAATCGATGTGCTTTGAGTTGGATCCTGAAAAGGATTGTATCTTACGTTAAGAATGACTGGGAGTAGAACTACATGTCGGTCATGCAACCTGTAGATTTGTCGGAAGGAACCCGTATTGGCGTTGTCCTACCTAAGTGGTACACGGTTGCCTTATTATGATAAGTGCACACGAAATGAATGATTTGCAACGCGTGGTACCGGGAGCCAATATATTCGAGTTGAACGACGGAAGATGTGGTCGTGCCATGTGGAGGCACGGGTGGTTCAATAGCGGCTGGGTTACGATAACATGTATTTGAAGCCGCTAGGTTATGTGATTAAAAGTGAGCCTGAGGTTTTAAGCAACAAGGTTCTCGAGGACGGTATGCTTCTTTGTTTGCCAGGCTAAGGGTTTGAGACCCTGATTAATAAAAGGAAAGGATATATTCAGGGTAGTATTGGAGAATTGGTTGAGGCGACGTGCGGCAGCATAAGCTCGTCAGATAAACGCATTCTCCAATCCTGGAGTTTCTACAGCTTCGGAGTCCATAAATGGTAGAGTTCCCCTGGATTAATCCCTGATGTGGAATAGAAGGAATAGAACTTAAACTAATGAGAATGAAACTTTTTGTGATAACAACTTTTTGAACAAAATTACACATTTATTTGCTTTTCTTTTCTTCGTTGTTTAGCACTCGCTAATTGTTATCATATGGTTTATGGAAAACCCAACAAGTGTCGGTGAGCCAGTACATGGACTTTAATAATCCAGCCAACTAACATAGTCATCCATCTAGCCATAGTAGCTTTATTTTGTAAGGTAATTAGTAATCTTTTTTTTTTCAATTCCTTCTAGTTGATGTACATGTAACTGGTTATAGTGAGACAATGTATCATGTGGATGTTATTTGTGAATGAAAAAGTATTGAAATACCTCTAGGTATTTTTAATTGCAGTCTGTTTCTAATGTTAGTTGTGATTGGTGAATAAATTATTGCTGAGTAACCAGATCCGAATATGGGAGGATCCGACGACCCAGAATCAGGGTTGTGACAGTTTGGTATCAGAGCCAGATTACTCCAGTAATTTAACTAGTAATTGACAACTATGAACGGTATTCCGAAACTAAGGTTGTATTAAGATCTTTTGATCTTAATAATTGATTGCAATACTATTCACAAGTCATTGTCCCTTATGTACATCATGCTAAAACATATAGGATCTGACATTTGGCCTTGATTCATCACAGGATCATAGCAAACCAAGACGTGTCTAGACAATTAGCGGCTATGATGACAATGCTGCAAGAAATAGAACAAAAGCAGCATGCATTAGAAGAGAGGCGCAATGCACAAGCTAAGAGAAATGAGGCATCCAGACCTGTGGATAATAGGATTGAAGGTTCTGTCCATCTTTCTGAATAAGAATCTAGTTACCATCCTTCTACTAAGTCTGCTCCTACCCCAACTGAAGGAGCAATGGAGAAGGTCCTTCTTAGACACCAAACATAACTAGACAATTACCGAAAGGGAAAAATTCCTCGATTTAAAGGCATAGAGACACCTACTGAGGCAGAACTATAGCTTGATGACGTCAACAGGATGTTGAAAATAATACACGCATTAGCAGACACTTGGGTGCACTTCGTTGATTACTCCCTAGCAGACTATGCAAGACGAGGGTGGAGAGTCATTTCTAAGAAATTAGTAGACCATGTTCCATGAAATGTTTTTGAAGAGAGGTTCCGAGCTTACTTCTGTCCCACCCATTGGGAAGAACTGAAGAGGAGGGAGTTGACTTCTCTGACCAAAGATTCCAAGAATGTACGAGATTATCATATTCACTTTACGGAGCTGCTACTTTACTCTCCAGCTCTAGAAGCTTCACCACAGGAATGCCTTACCAAATTTGTTAGCGAGCTTCAGAGAGATCTTAGAGAGAAGCTTGCAGGTTTTAGAGACACCATTATAGATGAAGCCATGGACATCGCCTCTCGTATTGAGATGGAAAGGGATAAAAATAGCCAAAGAAGAAGCTTCCACTTTAATGGTGAACTATCAAGACATAGAGCGAATTATAACCGCAGAGACAGTCGCTATCATCATGTTAGTTCCAGTATAAGCGCACCACAGACTTTGGGTCAGGAATTATCAGGAAGTGGGGATTTCTCTAGACCTTCACTATATCCTCGTAACTCAGCACTAGGAACTAGTACCTCTATTGTTGGGTCTTCAGCTCAGACAGGAGTACGTGCATGTTATCACTGTCATCAAGAAGGTCACATTAGGAAAGATTGTCCGCAGTTGAGAGGTTCAGGGTTTAAACCAACTCCAGTTAACAGTATAGCATCCATCCCGAGTAATGGAGCAACACGCAGAGGAAGACACGGCAGAGGTCAGGGCTCACAAGGACCACCTCCTATGCCCAACCACCATAAAGCATTGCAGGCTCTAATTTGCTTAATCCTAATGGCCAGCTCAATGCAATCACTGAAAAACAAGCTTATAATTCAGGTATGGTCGTACGAGGTACCGTTACTATTCATAGCTTTTCAATGCATATATTATTTGATTCTAGTGCTTCACATTCATTTATTGCTCGACGGGTAGTACCCACTTTGGGTAAGATATCAGTAAAAGTACAACAGTCCTATCTGATCAAGGGACCAGGAGGACAAGTATTTATAATCCGAGAAATCCTAGATAATTGTATAATACTGATAGCATGACATCAGTTACCTGTTTCATTACTACTAATCGAAATTGAGGACTTTGATCTCATCCTGGAGATAGACTGGCTAGAAAGGCATCATGCATGTCTTGACTGTTTTCAAAAGACAGTAACATTTCACCTTACTAACTCGATAGAATTCCAGTTCATTGGAAAGAGACATCCAATGATAATTTTAAATACATCTCTACTTTGAAGGCACACCAGTTGTTAGAATAAGGGTGTTAATGTTATTTAGCCTATGTAACTACTACATCAGGGTCAGATAAAATGATGGAAGATGTACCTATAGTATGTGAGTTTCCTGATATATTTCCAGAGGAACTACCTGTATTACCACCTGAGCGAAAGATTGAATTTGAAATCTCTCTCATACTTGATACTCAGCCTATCTTTGTCCCCCGTATAGAATGGTACCAGCTGAGTTACGAGAGTTAAAGGTACAGTTACAAGAACTGTTAGATAAATGCTTCATTCGTCCTAATACTTCACCATGGGGTGCACCTGTTTTATTTGTAAGGAAGAAGGATGGGTCGATGCAGTTGTGCATTGACTATAGATCGCTAAACAAGAGGACAATAAAGAATAAGTATCCTCTACCAAGAATAGATGATCTCTTTGACCAGTTACAGGGTTCGATTGTGTATTCCAAGATTAATTTAAGATTTGCATACCATCAGTTGAAAATTAAAGATACGAATATTCCAAAGACAGCTTTTCGAACTAGATAGAAGCATTACGAATTTTCAGTTATCCCTTTTGGACTAACAAATGCCCCAACAGCTTTCATGTATCTCATGAATAGAGTATTCAAGGAGTTCCTAGACGACTTTGTAGTAGTCTTCATTGATGATGTGCTTATTTACTACAAGGACAAGTACTAACATGAACACCATCTCAGGCAGGTATTTGAAATACTAAGGAAGAACAAACTGTATGCTAAATATAGCGAATGTGACTTATGGTTGTCCGAAGTATCATTCTTAGGCCATGTTATTTATGAGGAAGGTCTACCAGTTGATCCTACAAAGGTTAGTGCGGTGATGAGTTGGAAACGCCCGAAGACTATCATAGAAATACGATCTTTTCTGAGTTTAGCTGGGTATTATAGAAAATGTTTGCAGAGGACTTTTCACGAATAGCATTGCCAATGATTAGGCTGACTCAAAAGGAAGTCTCATTCATATAGTCTGATGCATGTGAAACTAGTTTTCAGACACTGAAAGAATGCTTAACATATGTATCTATCCTTACTCTACCCTCTGGGACTAAAGGATTTACAGTATACACTGATGCATCTAAGAAGGACTTGGGGCAGTTCCTATGCAACATAGCAAGGTAGTTGTTTATGCATCACGACAGCTCAAGACACATGAGAGGAACTACCTGACACATGACCTTGAACTAATTGTCGTAGTATTCGCTTTAAAGATAGGGAGACACTACCTCTATGATATTACTTTTGAAATCTTCACCAACCATAAAAGCTTGAAATATCTATTTGTTCAGATGGAGCTCAATATGAGACAGAGACGATGGCTAGAGTTGTTGAAAGACTATGATTGCACCATCTCCTACCAACCCGGTAGAGGGCGTCGTAGCAGATGCCCTCAGTAGAAGAACTTATTTACCTGGATTGCTGAGTGCTATCAATTTCTGGGGTGTACTATCAATGTTAAGTGAATGAAAACCATTTGATAGTAGTGTCGATAGCATAACTATTCCCCACCGATACAAACCAGAGATCTGGGATAGAATAAAGAAAGGACAGGAGAATGATCTAGTCCTTGCAGACTTGAGACAACAACTTGAGAAGAATGTGATAGAGGGATTCCAGATACAAGATGGGTTACTATATAACCATCACAGAGTCTGTGTACCAAACACGCCTGAATTGAGGAAAGATATCATACGCGAAGCACACTGCTCAAGATTTCTATTCATCCAGGAATTACGAAGATGTATAAGGATCTTCGTTCAAACTTTTGATGGCCAAGAATGAAGAAGGATGTTGCCGAATTTGTAAATTCATGTTTTACCTGCCAACAGGTAAAGGCTTCACACTAAAGGCCACCAGGATTGTTACAACTCCTCCCTATACCTGAGTGGAAATGGGAAAGCATTTCCATGGACTTCGTTACTGGCTTACCTCAGACGACTAGTGTTAAAGATAGTATATGTATTGTAATAGATCGTTTGACCAAGGTAGCACATTTTATTCCAATAAACATATCTTCCACTCCGGACCAGCTTGCTAAGTTATATATTATGCATGTGATTTGTCTCCATGGTATTCCAAAGGAAATAGTTTCCAATCGAGATCCACGATTTACCTCACACTATTGGGAAAACTTCATGAAAGTCATAAGCACACAGCTATGCTTGAGCACAGCATATCATCCACAAACAGATGGTCAACTAGGACGTACGATTCAGACTTTAGAGGATATGCTACTAGCATGTGCCTTAGAATGGAAAGGATCATGGATTAAATATTTGCCTCTTGCAGAATTCATCTACAACAATAGTTACCACGCAAGTAATGGCATGGCACCATTTGAAGCACTATATGGACGTAGTTGTACTACTCCTCTATTTTGGTAAGAGATCGGGATAAAGAACTTTTATGATTCAGATAGACTCTAAGAGATACGGGAAGCTGTAGAGCATGTCCGAAAAAGACTATTGACTGTACAGAGTCGCCAGAAAAGCTATAGTGATAACAGGCGAAAAGATCTTCAGTTTGAAGTAGGCGACTTTGTATTCCTCAAAGTATCACCTATGAAGGGAGTTCAAAGGTTTGGCTTGCGTGAAAAGTTGACACCCAGGTTCGTGGATCCTATTGAAATTATTCAGCAGATTGGGAAAGTCGCATATAGATTTGCACTTTCTCCACACCTTTCGACAATACATGATGTTTTTCATGTACCAAATCTGAGAAAGTACATTAGGGATCCATAGTATAAGATAGTTATGATGATTTACATGTTGAGCCAGACTTGACATGCCTAGAAATACCTGTGCAAATACTAGACAGGGATATCAAAAAGTTGAGGAACAAAGAGGTACCTCTAGTTAAAGTCTTGTGGCGCAACCAAGAGTTTGAAGAAGCTACATGGGAACCTGAGGTAGAAATGAAAGAAAAGTACTCGTACTTATTTGAATGATAACACTATATATTCTATATATATATATTCATTATAAATGAAATGACATTCATTCTCTTTAAGGTTGTTATGATTTCAATCCTCTTTAAGGTTGTTATGCCTGCATTTCTAATCTCAAGGACAAGACTTCCTTTAAGGTTGTTATATTTGTAAAGCTTTGAACTTAGCATCTCTCGAATCCTGTATCTAAGAACCGGTTCGTCAAGACAAAATCAACGGAATTTGTTTCGTCTGAATCGGACTTTGTTTCGATTTGTTATGGTTTTCAGAAGAAAGAGAAGTCAACGTTATTAACCCGTATTGATTGTCATTAAAACTAATTAAACGTGATTAAATAAACGACAGATTGAGGATCGTTAATGACCATTAGCGAATACTAATCAATGGTTACCAAAAGTTAAGTATAGACCGCGAGGGTTAAATCACGATTAGTAAAAGTTAATCACGGTTAACATTAATTAAACGTCATTAGCAAATCCAGAATATTCTGAAAAGTTCTAACTTAAGCTTTAAGTTACGGATAAGCTTTGGTCAATACCATGGACCAAAATCATGAACCGCTAACTGCGATTAAGGACTAAACAATGGTTTACCAACCATGGTTAGTGGTTTTCTGGAGCCTATAAATATCCCCCTTATTTATTCTCTACGATTTCCACTGTCACCACCACCCCAAGGGCTAGGGTTGAGAGGTCGAGAGGAGTGGGAAGCGAAGGAGCGCTAGCGAAGCGCTGCCGGGAGAATGAGGAGGAATGTATGATCGTCTCTTAGCTTGCTTCGTAAGTTAGGTTTTCGATTCATATTCTTTTTCCAAGCTTTATTTTCGATTCATCTTGCTTTCCGATTCGTTTTCTGTTGTGGTTCGAGGAGAAATCTGTGTAACACCCTACTTAGGTGCGGGCGGCTATGCACGTCAGTGAATCCTATAATTCATCACACTTTCACTCACCTAAGACACGTGGTGTCTACCGATTCTCCATGGCTTAATTCTTTCAATTCTGCTTTTATACTTGTTTTGATGGAGAAATCTGTGTAATACCCTACTTAGGTGTGGCACTGTGGGTGGCTATGCACGTCAGTGAATCATGTGATTCGTCACACATTCACTCACCTAAGGCGCGTGGTGTCTACTTATTCTTCATCTCTTGTTATTTGAGAATTCTTTCAGTTTCGTTATTGTTTTCCTCTCGATGATTTTATAAAGGAAACTCTTTCTGTTTTTTTTACAAATATGTTCCGATATAAGGGGAAACTATGCCGAAACTTTTATAGAAATATGTCCCGATATAAGGGAAAATTCTGCCGAATTTTTTATAAAAAATATGTCCCGATATAAGGGGAAACTCTGCTGAAATTTTTATAGAAATATGTCCCGATATAATGGGAAATTCTGCTGAAATTTCAAGAGAAAATGTGTTCAAGTTCTTCGTTTTCTTCGAGTGTTCTTCGCGTTCTTCGTGTTCTTCGTTCGTTCTTCACGTTCTTGGCTCGTTCTTAGCATTTTTGATACGAAAATGAAATTCGATCTTTGCAGGAGCTATATATCATCCTTTTTGAAAAAGAATCACGATAAAGCATTGCATACGTGAGAGAGATCTCGATTAGGTAACGAAATCATTTCTTTTTGCTGTTGGATTTTCATATGAGATTGTTGAGATTCCATATTTTATGTTCTTCGCTATGAAGAACCCTAATTTGGTTATTTTTGAGAAAGTATGAAAAGTTACTTTGTGTTTTCAACTAAAATAAAGTCTAACCATCAAATAGATGTAGTGGCTTGAAACGTTAGGGCTTGGAAGTAAAAATTAACATAAATATGAGTATTAAATATATGAATTAATATATATGTAAGTCTATACTCAGTATTTATGTTTATACAAATCTAAGGCTTAAAGGAGGAATTGGGAATTGTTGTTGTTAAGTTAAAATATCGAATAGTGTTTTTCTTATTCTAATTTCTTTTTCTCAATGTACTTATCGTGTAATTAACCCAGGGCTATTCTCCTATATAAGAGAGCGCTCGGGATCGTCTAGTGCATCGACTTCTTTTCTCCTATCATGGCATCGGAGCAACGGTCCTAGACCGAGGTTTCGATATCCACCACCCAAAACTCTAACCCTAAGCCCCTCCACCCCCCCTCCCCCTGGACGCGCCTCCAACCCACCCCGCGCGCACCGCCCCTCGCTCCCTCCCGCCGCCCCAACGCCCAGGCGGTCATCCGCGCCGCTCTCAGGCGCTCCTGTCGCTCCCAGGCGGCCATCCGGGCCGACCCTAGGCGTCGCCCCGCCTCTTCAGGCGGTCATGTGCCTATACAGGCGCCTCAATGCCTCTCCAGGCGGTACTGTGCCGCCCCTACCAGCCACGCGCGGCTCCCGCCAGCCCCGCGTCGCCCCTGTCGGCCCCGCATCGCCCCTGCCGGCCTCGCGTCGCCCTTGCCGGCCCCGCGCCGCCCCTCACAACGGCCCTACCGACACTGTGTCGTCCTCCAGAGAGACTTAGGTGTTTTCCTAACCACAGCGGGTGTAGCCGACCTCTTGCCGACGACACAGAACTAGGGTCAGCGCTCCAACAAGGCCTAGGGATGGTTGTATGAGTCTACACATACAACCTTCCCCTCATATGATTCTGTAGACCGCCTACTTTGGTTATCTCCGTCGGTCTTAGGCTCTTCATCAATCATGTCAGACAACAAGGGTGACGTGTTTACATCCTCAGGTGCCTACAAAGGCCCATCCCCTATAGTCAAGATGGATGGGACCAATTATGAACTATGGTCTATGCAGTTCCGTACCCTTATGCAGTGCTACAACAAGGAGCACATTCTGACAGAATCCGAGCCGGAAGACAAGACTGGAGCAAATGCGACATGGAAGCAAGACGATGTGTATGCCCGTATTTGACTATCTGGGATGCTGACTACGGAGATTGCAAATGATATTGTGAACCAACCCACAGCAAAGGCTATGTGGGATATCCTGGCTGCGACATATGAGCAGTCCAAGAATGAGAGCAAGATTCTCCAGTTACAGTTCGACATCTTCTCTACGAAACAGAATGGGAAGCCATTACATGCACATTTCTCTCATCACAGGGCATGTTCGAGAGTCTGCATAGCTTCATGCCGATCACTACCAGTACGGAACAACAGCAGTCTTACAGAAATGCTACGATGACTGGTGTATTTCTGTCCTCCCTTGATCCTGAGTACACTGCAGCCCGTACTCAACTTTTGACTGGCGAGACCATTCCATCAATGGAGGAGGTATATAAGAGATTGAGTAGGATTACTACTGCATCGGCATCTACAGCCCAGCCTACCCCTACAGCTATGGCTGCCACTCGTGGCAGAGGAGGAGCGTCACATTTTCGAGGTCGTGGACCTCGTGGTAGAGGGGGAGGCAGACATTGTGGCCATTGTACTCACTGCCACCATCCTGGCCACTCTGAGGAGGCATGCTTTCACAAGCATGGTCCAGCCTCTGCACGGGTTGCAAAGCAGACTGAGGCTACTGTTGCACCTCTTCCAGATGCTCGCTTTGATGATCTTGTCTCACGACTTCGTGAGATGATCATTACACCATCGCCTTCGTCTCTAGCCTCTACGGATGCTGCAGCTTCGGCCAGAGCACCTTCTAGCTCATCAGGTACACCTTATGCACTTACCAGTACTACTTGCTCGGATCTGACAGATTGGATTATGGATTTCGGAGCCTCACATCATATGTGCGGCGACAGACGGCAGTTTACTACCTATAGAGCACTTGCACCAAGACGATCTGTGGTCATTGCAAATGGGGTCCGATTACCCATTGTTAGTCAAGGGAAGATCACCCTGACATCTTCTTTGAGTCTTCAGAATGTCTTACACGCACCGGACTTTCAGATGAACCTGTTATCAATTATCCAACTTATAAAAGATTTACATTGTCGTGCCATCTTTGACCCCTCTACTTTTGTGTTTCAAGACATACTGACTGGCAGGATGATTGGAAGTGGTCGTGAGCAGAAAGGCTTGTATAAGCTTGTTATATCATCATGTGCTAATGCCACCACTATTCCCTCAGGATCCATTTCTCCATTCCTTTGGCATCTTCGATTTGGCTATCTGCCTTTGTAGAAGATGTGTCATGCCTTGCCGCAGATATCTACCCGTACCGCATTGGATTGTGAAGCCTGTCACCTTGGGAAACACCATAGGTCTTCATTTCCAGTTCGTCCGAGTCGTCATAGTAGTCGGTCTTTTGAACTGTTTCACATCGATATTTGGGGTCCAAGTCGTGTCCCTGATCTTCAGGGGCATCGGTATTATATGGTCGTTGTTGAAGATTTTTCCAGATTACCGTGGGTATTCTTGTTAAAATAAAAGTCTGAAGCCGGTGCTATTATTCGAAAATTTATTTTGGAAGTTAATAACATCTTCTCTACCAATATCAAAGTCATTCGCACGGATAATGCCTTAGAATTTTCAACATTATATTTGTCCGATTTCCTCAGCTCTCAGGGTATTATTCATCAAACTTCATGTAGTTACACTTCGTAACAAAATGGTGTGGCGGAAGGCAAACATCGCCACCTTCTTGATGGCACTCGGACATTGTTGATCCATAGTCGTGCCCCTCATTCTTTTTGGGGGGACGTTGTTCTCATTGCATGCTACTTGGTGAATCGTATGACGTCTACAGTTCTTGGAGAGAAGGTTCCCTTCTTGATTGTGTTTCCCGAGAAGGACCTATTCTCTCTCACACCTCGTGTCTTCGGGTCTGTTGTGTTTGTGCATAATTGTACCCCTGGTCAAGATAAGATCTCTCCAAGGGCTATCAAATGTGTGTTTGTTGGGTACTCTCGTACTCAAAAAGGGTATAGATGTTATGATCCGATGAGTAGGAGATATTATGTGAGTGCAGATGTCACTTTCTTTGAGTCTATTATGTATTTTTCTCCTACAGGTGACAGGTTATCCAATGACAATGCAAACGATATTGTTGTTCATCCACCTCCATCTATCACATCAGTCTAACCAGAGAGTCATCTACCTCCATCGCCACCACCACCACCACCTGAATCGAAATTTTTACCCATTGTTTACACTTGCGGGTCTTCTACTAGCACTTCTGCTCATCAGCCGTCCACATCTTCCAGCACGCCTAAGGTATGTCATGATAACACTGTTTCTACTGATGGCACTAGAGTTTACAGGATGACTTTGTTGTAGAGGACACTGAGGAGGATGATTTGGATGTTCCTATTGCGCTAAGGAAGCCACGTCGTCAATGTGCCAAATACCCACTTGCGGCACATGTCTCTTTGGGTCATCTTTTAGACGAGTACAAAAAGTTTCTTGTTGGTCTTTCTGTGGTTACTATACCCCGAACATATATGGAGGCTTTACAGGACAGCAGGTGGCGTCAGGAAATGGAAGAAGAAATGGCGACCTTAACATCTCGTGGGACATGGTCTATTGTTCCTCCTCCACATGGTGCTTCGATTGTCAGCTGCAAGTGGATATTTTCTATTAAGCATAACGCAGATGGGAGTGTGGATCGATACAAGGCGAGGTTGGTGGCTCGTGGCTTCACACAGACATATGGTGTGGATTATCAAGACACGTTCTCTCCAGTAGCGAGACACTCGACGCTCCGGATTTTACTAGCAGTTGTTGTTTCACGTGATTAGCCATTATTTTAGCTTGATAAGAATGCATTTCTCTACGGAGACCTTCACGAGGAAGTTTACATGCAGCAGTCACCTGGGTTTACTGTTGAGGGGGAGTCACAGAAAGTTTGCAGGCTACATAAGGCCATATATGGACTAAAGCAGAGTCCGAGAGCTTAGTATCAAAAGATGTCAGAATTGATTGAGCAACAGGGATTTAAGAGGTCCACTGTGGACCACTCTCTATTTGTTCAGAAGACAAAGCGAGGTACGGTTGCCATTCTTGTCTATGTAGATAACATTATTGTGACAGGAGATGATGCTCAAGGCATTCAGGTAGCCAAGAAGTTCCTAGGTAAAGAGTTTGTGACCAAGGATCTTGGCACCCTTCGCTACTTCCTGGGATTAGAATTTGCCAGGAATCATCGTGGTCTAGTGATGACCCAGAGGAAGTTTGTAATGGATCTCCTTTCTGAGACGGGTATGACTGGGTGTAAGCCAGCTATGACTCCTATGGATCTAAGTGTGAAATTGTATGATGATGACACTGAAGAAGTTAATAGCAGGAGGTACAGGGAACTTGTGGGGAAGCTCCTATATGTGACTATCACCAGGCCAGATATTATGTTTGCAGTAAGCAAGGTTAGTCAATTCATGGAGTGTCCCAGAAAGACTCATATGGATGCTATCTATATGATCTTGAGATATCTGAAGAACTCACCTGGTTCAGGTCTCCTATTCAGTAGGGATAGTTCATTGGAGGTAACAGCGTGTGCAGACGCTGACTATGCAGGATGCCCCATGGACAGGAAGTCTACTTCAAGGTTTGCAGTTTTTGTTGGACACTCACTTGTCTCATGGAAAAGCAAGAAGCAGACTGTAGTTGCCAGATCGAGTGCAGAATCTGAATATAGAGCCATGGCCCAAGAGAGTACAGAGATGATGTGGGTTAATTCGGTGTTGACTAATCTTTCCATAGATGTTCTTCTTCCTATGCAGCTATTATGTGATAATCAAGCCGCACTATTCATTGCAAATAATCCTGCTTTCCATGAACGGACGAAGCATATTGAGGTGGACTGACATTACACTCGAGATCTGATCCAGAAGGGACTCATATCTACATCTCATGTGTCTACAGGAGATCAGACAGCAGATATCTTCACCAAGGCTCTAGCACGAAGTCTGTTTCAGAAGTGTTGGTCCAAGCTGAGCGTGATAGATATATATGCTCCAGCTTGAGGGGGAGTGTTAAGTTAAAATATCGTATAGTGTTATTCTTATTCTAATTTCTTTTTCTCAATAACCCATGGCTATTCTCCTATATAAGAGAGCCCTCGGGTACGTCTAGTGCATCGACTTCATTTCTCCTATCAGTTGTGCTTTTAGTTGGATCCTGAAAAGGATTGTATCTTACGTTAAGAATGATTGGGAGTAGAACTACAGGACGAGCATGCAACCTGTAGATTTACCGGAAGGAACCCGTATTGGCGTTGCCCTATCTAGGTGGTACATGGTTGTCCTGTTAGGATAACTGCGCACGAAATGAATGATTTGCAACGCGTGGTACCGGGAGCCAATATATTCGGGTTGAACGACGGGAGATGTGGTCGTGCCATGTGGAGGCACGGGTGGTTCAATAGCAGTTGGGTCACGATAACATGTATTTGAAGCTGCTAGGTTATGTGATTAAAGGTTAGCCTGAGGTTTTAAGCAACATGGTTCTCGAGGACGGTGTGCTTCTTTGTTTGCCAGGTTGAGGGTTTGAGACCCTGATTAATAAAAGAAAAGGATATATTCAGGGTAGTATTGGAGGATTGGTTGAGGCGTCGTGCGGTAGCATAAGCTCACCAGATCAACGCATTCTCCAATCCCGGAGTGTCCACGGTTTCGGAGTCCATGAATGGTGGTGTTCCCATGAACTAATCCCTGATGTGGAATAGAAGGGATAGGACTTAAACTAATGAGAATGAATGAAACTTTTTTTGATAACAACTTTTTGAACAAAATTACACATTTGTTTGCTTTTCTCTTCTTCGTTGCTTAGCACTCGCTAATTGTTATCATATGATTTACGGAAAACCCAACAGGTATCGGTGAGCCAGCACAAGGACTTTAATAATCCAGCCAACTAACATAGTCATCCATCTAGTCACAGTAGCTTTACTCTCTAAGGTAGTTAGTAATCTTTTTTCGTATTTCCTTCTAATTGATGTACATTTAGTGTTATAGTAAGACAATGTATCATGTGGACTTTATTTGTGAATGAAAAAGTGTTGAAATACATCCTTCTGAGTATTTTTAATTGCAATCTGTTTCTGAATGTTAGTTGTGATTGCTGAATAAACTATTGTTGAGTAACCAGATCTGAATATAGGAGGATCTGACAACCCGGAATCGGTGTTGTGACACCCCTGTTGTTTCAATCAACTCTTAGAGCTTCTGAAACCAAGCCCTCAGAATCTGCATAAGGCCATAGATGGCCTTGTGAAGTCTGCACACCATATGGGATTCCCTTTCAGCAGCAAACTCTTACTGCATGTAGACTTCCTCCTACAAGTCACCATACAAGAATGCATTTTTGACATCTAATTGGAATAGTGGCTAGTTACGTACCACAGAAACAGCAATGAGAATCTGCAGCGTAGAATGACGAGCAACTGGAGAAAATGTATCCTGATAATCTACCCCATAAGTTTGGGTGAACCGGCGAACAACTAGTCTGGCCTTATACCTATCCACAGTACCATCCTCACGGTGTTTCACCGTAAACATCCATTTACTGCCAACAACAGATGCACCGTAGGGAGCAAGTACAATACACCAAGTACCGCGAGACTGTAATGTTGCCATATCCTCCTCCATAGCCATACGCCACTGATTACTTTGCAATGCCTCTTGATATGATCGTGGTATCTATACAGCCGACAGACCCACAACAAACCTCTGAAAATCTTATAGACGTGCAAGAAAGACATGGAAAACAAGAGGATACATAGTACATGTATGTCTTTTCTTCTGTAAGGCAATAGGCACATCAAGGTCCTGAGCTTCCTCGGTAGCTGAGACTGGAACATCTAAGGCCTCTTGCAATCAAGTTGTACACGCAAATCACCAGTGCCATCAGTTGAAATCAAATGTTCAGAACATACATGGGCGCATGGCCTCAAATTTCTGCGAAATTCAGTCGAATTTCTGTCAAATAACGATATCTTAGTCGAAATCGAAATTCGACCGAAATGCCCGAAATGCCCGAAATATGGGGGCCTAGTACAAAAAATGACCGAAATGATCGAAATTTCGGTCGAAATTCGACCGAAATTCCTTTTCGATCAGTCACCGAAATGGTGACCGAAATCGACATTTAGGGCCTTGCATGGGCGTGCCAGATGATGGCGGAGGCACATGAGCATTGAGCACGAGGTCCGCATTAGTAAACCTGCAAAAAGAAACTGTATGTAGCAGGAGGTGGAGAAGGTGGTAGAGGAGGTGGGTGGAGGAGGTGGTGGTGGTGGTGTCGAAGGTGGTGAGGAAGTGGAGCTTGGAGTGGACGAAATCGGAGGTAGAGGCATGTATACCTCTCCTCCATTCTCCGAAGGAATGAGTGTGTCACCTATAGGGGAGAAGTATATAATAGACTCAAAGAATGTGACATTCGCACTAACATAATACATTCGTCGAACAGGGTCAAAGCAACGGCATCCCTTTTGGATCCTGGAATACCCTACAAAAACGCACTTGACAGCTCTAGGAGAGAGCTTGCCATGACCTGGAGACGTCTGATAAATAAAAGCAATTGACCCAAAAACACAAGTCTTAAAAGAGAAAAGATCCGTCTCAAGGAACGCAATCGAGAACGGGGCATTTCCCCTCCAGAACCGATGAGGGCATACAATTCACCATATAGCAAGCAGTTAGAACCGCATCCCCCCAGTAAGAATGAGGAGCACGACTCTGGATCAAGAGGATCCTGGTAACATCCAAAAGGTGACGATATTTTCGTTCAGCCATCCCATTTTGTTGAGACGTATAAGCACAAGAAGTCTGATGAACAATACCAAATCATACCCTAGAAACCCAAAAGCAAACCTAACAGGAGACGGATCCCGCAGAAGGCGACACGGGTTGTGGGAGTGGAGGTGGCGACCTTAGGGCTCTGCCGCAAGGTACCAGCGGTAGTGGCCTGGATGGCTGCAGCCGGTCTGGTGGCGATGGTGGCTGATGTTGTCGACATTTGTTGCGCGTCGGTGCGAGAACGTCGGCAGCAGCGGCCGGTTGCGCGAGATGGGGGGTTGTTGTCGCGCGGTTGCACCTTGGCCAGCAGCAGCGGCGACCAGATGCGTAAGGGTTTAAGGGGTTTCTAGGGAACAGGCTTCGATCTAGGACCGTCGCTCTGATACCATGTGAAAAGGCATGAAATGAAAAGTTATATTCATCGTGGCCCTAAAGCTCTCTTATATAGGAGAAAAGATCCAAGGAAAATGACATGAAGTGAACAGAAGAAATAAGGAAATACAAGAAAAAGATAAGGAGATATAAATATCTCAACAATGTCAAATTCCAGCACAACACATGTACTCTTTTGTTCTACACTTAACACCCCCCCCCTCTTATCCTTATATCACCTCAAACCATCTCCTTTTCCTCACCTTTTCTCCCAATTTCTCTCTTTTTTTCTTTTTCTCTCCACCGAAGGAGCTCTCCTTGAGAATTAGTTGTTGCCCAAGCAGATGGAGCTCCATAGCTGCTGCCCAGCAGCTCTCGAAGAAGTTGTTGCCTGCAAGAGTTGATGTTGTTGCTCCCATTACAGTTGTTCTGCTGCATGCAGTAGCAGTTCATGATGCTACTGATCCAAGCTATTTTCCTCCATTATTTTGGAGATCCAAGAGGTACAATCAAGCTCCCTCATCTTGATGTCATTTGTGCTAATTTTCAGACCTCTTGATTGCTCCAGAATTCATGTTCTAAAGATTGAAAAATTGAGGGTTTTGCATGCAAATTGATCCTAAATTCAGATCTATGAATTTGCTTTAGATTTCATATTTTAAAGCTTAAAATTTGTGGGTGGGGGGGGGGGGGGGGGAGTTGGCATGCAATTGATCCTAAATTCAAACCATTGTTTAGTCTCCGAATTACATGATTTAAGGATGAAAAATTGGGTTTTTTTCATGTCGTGTCTAATTTCAGACCAATTATCAAGCTTCTAAATTCAAGTTTTTAAAGATGGAAATTAACTCCATATCTCCTAAATTCAAGATTTTAAAGATGAAAAATTTAGGTGTTTTTGCAATTTGAGTCTAAGTTCAGACTTATTAATTACTGGGGGTGGGGGGATTGTATGGAAGAATTTCAGAGGCATGCCATAGTAAGTGACTTGCCTTGTAGGATACCGTTGGCATGCCAAAGAGTACATCGGTGTTTTGGAAGGGTTTGATGCAACTACTGTCTGTT
Organism: Ottelia alismoides; assembly: GCA_037367405.1. Lineage (NCBI taxonomy): Eukaryota > Viridiplantae > Streptophyta > Magnoliopsida > Alismatales > Hydrocharitaceae > Ottelia > Ottelia alismoides. The sequence continues at coordinate 99,192 of JAZKJV010006747.1, forward strand.
GTGAGGCCTTTTTTGAGGAAGCAATTGCGTAATGGGGGATTTCAGGTTCTGGTTGAAGACTTGTTAGAGAAAACTTGTTAGCGGTGCTTTTCCTATGGTTGGCAGTGTTTGTAGAGGACATGAAAATGGTAGTGGTGGTGGGAAGAGGGTTGCATGTGGTGACGGGCTGTCAAGTCTAGGGAGGGTAGTAGTCGTCTGTGGGGAGATGAGAAGGGGAGTTCCACGAGGGGGCAGAGGTGCGATGCGAGATGGTAGAGGATTTGTAGGAAGGTTGTGGTGGAGGATTTGTAATAGGTGCTAAGGAATGGTAATCTCCTAAAGCTCACCGCAATGGTGCTTCTGGTGTGGAGATGTAAGTCACTCCATGAAGGTGTACAAAAGAGAGTTATTATGCTTTAGTTATGGTGGGGTAGGCCACCATAGTCCTGAATGCTCGACCAGATGGGTTTAGAGGAAGGTATATGGTGGTGAATTGTCTGTTAATGAGGTGTTTTAAAGGAAAAGAGGATGAGGCCTCGAGGTGGGACTCACCACGAAATTGTTGTTAGTATATAAAAATATAACAATTATACATGTAGCCATGCGTAGTAAGAGCTATGTAGTGAACTAGTACATTGTCCGCATAAAAGCATTGAGTTCCAAAAATATTCGCATTCCAAGCACACCAAATAGCCCACAATAAGGCAAAGACATGGGTTGCGTCCTCTTGGGAGTTCCTACATGTAGATATATAGTTGACGCCCAAAAGGAGTTGATGTTGTCCGTCCGAAGCCACTGAACATTAGCCTCTTCCCATATTAGAGATGATGTTCTACATCTAAAGAAAAGGTGGTTCATGTCTTCGTTCTCCTCTCCACATTTGCTGCAAAGGAGGTCGCTCGAATGTCGAATCCTATCACGTTGCACCTTGGTCATCAACCGACCATGTTTGGTTGTTCAGAGAAAAAACTTTAACCTTCTGTGGGATTTTACAACTCCAAATTAATCTGCAGTCGCAAGTGAATGCATCCTATGGAAAGTTACGACATTGAGCGAAACAATGATAAGCCTTTTTTATTGTGAAATTACCCATTGTTTAGGCAAAATGGTCTCTAGCATCGATGTAGCCCTGAAAGTCTGACACATCTCCCAGTAGAGCTACATAATCAATGATCCTTTGCTTCGAGAAACTGACATCAAAGCATGGGTTCCACGAACAATCTGACCAAGCCTGACTTAAAATCGTGTCCCAATTCCGATGAAGAGCAAAGAGTCATGAGTATCAATCACGAAGGGTGCCATCACCTCACCAGTCATCCAACTGGAATCTAAATATTTCACCACTTCCCACAACATGGGTCATCACGTCCCTCAGCTCGGGAAGAATATGAGTGACATGTTGCCAAAGAGAGGGTGTATACCGAATGTCATGCCCTTCCAAAGAGCCAACAATGCCATAAATACGCCTCATCAACCTACCAAATCGGATCTTTTTCTTTCCACAATATGGGCATCTATTTGGATAATAGGGCCTTATTCATGCATTCAAGCTTCATAATTCCAAGCTCAGTATGTTTCTTAGGACGCGTTATAGCATCCCAATCAATAAGATGCAAGCCCCCTTGGCTCTAGACTACCACCTGACCAGAAAAATCGAATCATCAAAGCCTTAATTCGCTCGAGTGAAGGAATCCATCAACCAATGGAAGACCTAAGTAGGTCACAGGTAGAGTCCACAGGGGCATCGCAAGTTAGTGCCAATCTCCTGAGTCTCATCCCGAGTAAGATCAAAAGGAATGAGAGTAGACTTTTCCCTATCAAGCCTCAACCCTGAATAGCCAAAAATGTCCATAGCAATCGACGCCTACTATGTGTGTTCCAAATCCCCACTGAGGAAGATTATTGTATCCTCTGCACACTGGAGGATATGTATGGATATATCATCCTTGCGGTAGCCGGTGCAGAGCCCTCCCTTTGAGGCAAGTCGAATCATTATTGCCAATGCATCTGCCATAGTGACAAAGAGAAGAGGCACAAGGGGTCAGCCTTGCCGCACACCATGCTGAGGTTGGAAAAAACCACCTTCGGATCTACCATTGATAAGCATCACGTAAGAGGCCGACGCGATGCATATCTTCATCCAAGCAATCCACATATCATGAAACCCCTATTCTCTAAAGAAACCCAAAGGAAGTGCCAACCTACACAATCATACGCCTTGAAAAAATCCACCTTTTACAGTACACCTCTCTCCTGATTCCTCTTCCAATCAAGAACCACCTCTAATGTGAGCGCCCACCCATCTGCCATGAGTCTTCCAGGAAAAAATGCCGATTGCTCAAGAGATATAATGTCATGCGGAACACCATGCAGGCGATTGGCAAGCATCTTGGAAATAATAAGGTTGATCCCATTGGAAAGGGCGACTGACTTGAAATCCTCCACTTTAATTGAGGCCTCACGCTTGGGGAGAAGAAATAGAAGCACTTTGTTCAACCGCTCAAAACCGCGGTTGTCCTCTCGGAACTGCTAAATCGCCGCAAAAATCTTGTCCTTGACCATTTCCCAAAACTCCTGGTAAAAAGCAACGGATAAACCATTCAGACCAGTGGCCCCGTCTGCATTCAACTGAAATACTGTCGATCGAACCTCGACCTCAGTGAAGGGCAATACTAGAGCATCCGCCTGAGGTTATGACAACATTTTAACCCCTCTACCATGCCAACCCCATCCAACGCGTGTGATCTGAGTAAAAGCATGAAGGTGGTTCTTCTATGTGCGCTCAACATCTAGGTTGCCATTAACTTCCACCCCATCCACCTCAGTAGTATGGATGTGATTCCTGCACCTTATGGCACTCGCAACAGAGTGAAAGAAATGTGTGTTGTTATCCCCTTCTTTGAGCCACCGTTGTCTAGATCTTTGCCTCCATTATGGTTACTTATTTCAATCATCCAAGTGCACCAACAACTTCTGCCCAATTTTCAAGGTAATCTTCTCAACGGTTAGCTCATGCTCATCCTCCAAGGTGTCCAAACAGGCTATCTTCATCTGCATGTTGTTCCTTCTAACATGGCGTTGCTCTTGGGTAGTTTTATTTTGTAAGATGTCTCCGAAGAAGAGTGAGTTTCATTGCGAAACTAGCCATGACTGAACCCTCTGAGTGGTAGTCCTGCCAGAATGCTGCCACCAGATTGCGGAAGCCATCATCAAGAAGCCATGCCTTCTCAAATTTGAAGAACGTTCTCGATCGCAAATCTTCTCCTGAGGACCATAGAAGGGGGTTATGGTACCCGGTGTAAGGCCCATTGTAACGACCCCAGGATCTAGGTTACCCGTTTACACAACATTCACATATAAAATTTATGAATGATCGTACTAAATTATGAAAATGAGGAAAAAAATTTGTGATTGAATGGCATTCACACTTTATTTAACTATTCATATCATAACAAGTGTCACCTCAGAAACTTTGCATTTATATCCAATAATATTACTTGTATCGACAAGAAACATTGTCATTCTATACATGCATCCCAAAATACAATAGAAAAGAAGGTAAGCACAAGATAGTTGCAATTATCTATACAATGGCTATAATGTGTACGGTCAAAAGAAATCGTCTGAACCTTAGAAGCTCAGAGCCCTGGAAAGTATCTACCGTGTCGCATGCACCTTCCATTCCATCCATGTTAGCAACAAAAGGATCCAACAAAGGTTGAGTGCAATCAAATTGATAAAATTAGCATACATTTAAGGGGTTACGAAGAAAGCAAGTAGATAGGTGATGACATAATAATTATTTGAACTACTTGCATGGAAATTTGATTTCTTACTAACACCGATCGCTTCACATTTATCAATCCCTAAAATCAATTCTTAAATATTTTATATATTAATTATAAGATTATGTCAGAGTAAATGACCCATGTTTAGACTATCACCTTTTCATCGTTTGTAAGTCATGATGATGGATTTTATTAAATGTAGATGATGAGTTTCATGTTCTGGTCTTTTTTCTTGTCAAATTTTCCAAGCTTAGTGGCTAGTCTGTGATCTTAGCCCAAGTGAGACCTCACACTATGACTCTAAGGTATGAAGAAAGCCTTTGGGTTGGGGTTCTTCCGTAGGCATGCAGTGGGATATAATGCATCCTAACTAAGTTCCCAACAAGTCCACTAGCTTCATCTAACAATTGTAGTGATAGATCTCATTTAGATATAGATGATTTCCATGTCATGATAATTTCCTCGCCAGAATCTACTGGCGGAACAATAACCAAACTCAAGCGGTGAAGAAGCCTCCTAAGAGACTCTTTCGTCTCGCCTTCACAGTGGAGGTGTGGTTCAGAAGAAGGCTAGTCATACTCCAACTACGTCCCTGAGATGGGTGGGAGAGACTCTCCGGTCCGAGTCACTCCAGTCTTGCCCGATCGGTGTAGGTTCGGGCTATATGAGCTCGAAGAAAAACCAAGGGTCCTCCAGCCTAGGCACCCTAACAGAACATAGGGTCAACAGAGCTGGTCAAACCAAAACACTTGGATCTCAACGAAGCGTAAAAACTACGATCTCACGAAAACTATAGAAGAGATTTGGATCCTAGACCTGCGCACTAGACGGCCGCTGCCCAATCTGGGCATCCTATCTCTAGCCCAGTTGAGGGTCATCGTGCCCTCGCATAGTCAGATGTAAGGGGCACCATGACTGGCACCAATAATAGTCATCAATGAATCATAACAATCAATTATCTCAAAGATTTTAGAGCAGTGTAGATCACTTAAGTCCTTGGTACGTTAAAGCACTGAGATTTCTGGATAATTTAATCATCGATCAGTTTAAACCACTAGTATCTGGGAGCAAGGCCTTAAATGTCGGTTTCGGTCACCATTTCGGTATCGACCAAAACAGAATTTCGATGGAATTTCGGTGGAATTTCGACCGAAATTTCGGTCATTTCGGTCATTTTTTGTACTAGCACCCCCATATTTCGGTCGTTTCGGTCATTTCGGTCGAATTTCGATTTCGACTGGATATCGATATTCGACAGAAATTCGACCGAATTTCGCTGAAATTTGAGGCCATGTCTGGGAGTAGATAAATTGGATCATATATAAGAATATGTTAAAATACCGATCATTATGTCATATGTATATTTGGTATGTACCTAGGTTTATGATGATAAACCCCGGTGTGTGAGGTGGAATAAAATATTTCCTGGTATTTTTAGTCCAGTTATTGATGCCAGTTTTAGGGTCAGTGTTTTAGAAATCAAATTCATGCCAAATCCTGAAATTCTTTCATCTTTAAGATATAAGATCAATGGTCTAATTGGTTTGAAATTTAGTTCAAATCCATGCCAAGTTCCCCTCCAATATTTCATTTTTAAAACATGATTTCAATGACCAATAATTGTTCTAAAATGTAGTTCAAATTCATGCCCAATTCCTCCAATATTTTGTCTTTAAAACATATATTCAGGAGCCTAAGATTTGGTCTGAAATTAGGATCAATTTGCATGCAAATCACCAAATTTTAAATCTTAAAAACATGACATTTGGAGCAAATTAATAGATATGAACTTAGGATCAATTACGTGAATAAACTCAAATTTTAATTCTTTAAAATATGGGATTTGGAGCAAATTAATACATTTGAACTTACGATCAATTACATGCAAAAATCTAAATTTTAAATCTTTAAAACATAAATTCTGGAGCATAATTAGTGGTCGGAATTTAGGACTAACTGCATGCAAAACACCCCAAAATCTTCATCTGTCAAATATGAAATCTGAAGCATAATTACTGGTCTGAATTTAGGACTAATTATATGCAAAATACCCCAAAATTTTCATCTTTCAAACATGAAATATGGATCATAATTAGTGGTCTGACTTTAGGACTAATTGTTTGCAAAACTCCCTGATTTTTCATCTTTTAAACATGACTACTGGAGCATAATTAATAATCTGAATTTAGGACTAATCACATGCAAAACACCCTAAAACTTTCATCTTTCTAACATGAAATCTGGAGCATAATTAGTGATCTGAACTTAGGACTAATTGCATGCAAAACACCCAATTTTAAATCTTTGAGAGCATGAGATCTGGAGTAATTAATAAATCTGAACTTAGACTCAAATTCATGCAAAAACACCTAAATTTTTCATCTTTAACATATGAGATATGGAGCTAATTTCCATCTTTAAAAACTTGAATTTAGGAACTTGATAATTGGTCTGAAATTAAACACAATTACATGAAAAAAAAACGATTTTTCATCCTTCAAATCATGTAATCTGGAGCCTAAACAATGGTCTGAATTTAGGATCATGAAATATGAAATTAGTGGTCTGAATTTAGGACTAATTACATGTAAAATACCCTAAAATTTTCATCTTTCAAACATGAAATCTGGAACATAATTAGTGGTCTGAATTTAGGACTAATTGCATGCAAAACACCTAATTTTAAATCTTTGAGAGCATGAGATCTGGAGTAACTAAAATTTCCCGATTGATTGTTGGTAATAATTTGAGCTTTACTGCATAGACTTGAGCGCAGATTCCTGCAAATGTTCAAGCAACCATAATATAGCAAGTGATGCAAGGGGTCAAGCACCACTACCATGTAGTGTTATAAAATGCATCATCTCATGGCTCGTCTTTTATTTTTGGAAGCAATTAGTTAATTGTGTTATTTTTCTAGTTTTGCTTCCTACAACTGACCTTGCACTTGTATCTCTTTAAGTGTTCATTGTATGGTATGCAAAGGTAGTTGATTTGTACATGCCTCCCTCACTAACCCCATACACAGAAGATGTATCCAATGAGCATTCTCATGGGAACAACGATATCTATCAAATTCTGCATAATGAAAGGCAAGTAGTTACATGAATGGGCAGCAATGTTCCTTTCGATTTTAAGTACCTTCACACACTCGAGAATTGTTGCTCTGTGTCGTTGAACTGCTTGGAAATCCACTGCTACTGCCTTCATAAGCATATTCAATGCAACATATCTGAATCATATAAATATATTATAGGAATTTTCTTGAGCCACACAATAAGTAGTTTATACAAAGTACTGCACTTATATTTAAATTCACTCAAAATAAAAGGAATGCTTCCAAAAAATATGATGTTATTACATGCACTTTCCTAAAGAATACAATATGCACATCTAGGTGAAATATTTCCCATATAATTTTAGCAACAAAGACATTGTCAATACGAGTTTTTTAACAAATCTACAGAATCCAAGTGGTCAATAAGGTCAAAGGCATGGACTGGTTGAGGCATATTGTATTGTAAATCACATGGGAAGGGAACTTCATGGAGCATAATACAATAGAAACAAGTCTAGTATGTACATTGTGACACCTATTGTCTAAAAGCTTTGATGGAGCATTTAGCATTTCATGGCAAAGCCTTCCCCACTTTACGTAGGGTCAGTTACATGGATTCTTATCAAATCCACGTTGGACGATCCAACTTTTTTACACGGGTCGTCAGCTACATAACAAAACCCTCCTCAAGGGGGGAGTTGAACCATGATCTTTTGGGTGAGAGACACACTACTCTACCACCAGACCATTGAAGTGGGTACAGCATCTAGCATTTCATATTGACCAAAAATCAATAAACCGGCATCTAGACATATTTATGACCTTAAGTTATATTAGCATACTTTATAGTAAGCTATTAAGCATTAACACTCGATCTGACATCAAGCAAAATAGATATTGTTGAAGCATGTAATAGAGGGGTGATTGGATCCCTCCAAGATCCAATTGTCCGCACTTACATTTAGTCTCACATCATCTATAAGTGGAACTTCGGTCTGTCTATGGAGCTACATAAGAAGCCTCGCAACCCATGTATTTGTTGAAACATTTACACTAGAAGGTCCGATCCTTTAAGACCTTATCTCATGGTTTGATCCCGCTCATCATGAAGTAGGGTTCCACATAAAATTCCAATATTCTTATTTTTTATGTGTGAGTTGTTTTTCTATTCTACTTCTGCATTCATCATTTTCAATATGGTATCAAAGCAGTCGATTCTAAGGTTTATTATTAAGTTCTTTTTTATGATTTCTTTGAGTTGTGGTCGTTGTGATTTCCACGACATGTAACTATCTTCACCAGCAACTATTAAGATCAAAATGCAGATGTTCTCGAAGGTGCTGCAAAATAGTCAAGTTTAGGGAAAAGTTAAGGTTCCTGGAACCCTAATCTGAAGAATCTTTACGCGCAACTCCACCTCCCTAAATTCTTAAGAGGAAGCGTACATCTCCAAGCCCTAGATCTAGAACCCTACTCATATCTCTAGCATGCATCCCTCATGCGCAGTAGTTGATCATCACAACAGCATGCACCTCTACCAGAACTACATCGCAAGAATAGACCAAGTACAGATCATATGCACGGTTCCATCATCGATTTCGAAAAAAAATACTAAGGCTCCAACGATGCAGATTATTTCTCCCCGATGGGTGATGTCAACACACGAGTCCTTGCAGCCCAATATCTAGAACCAATGAATGAGGCCTATGCAAATCTCCAGAAGATCCATATATCCTCTTCTTGCAAGCATCGACTCCTCTTCTTGCGATCTCGAACGACGATGCCATCCAACCTCCAGCAAGCCATCTTTGTGCAATGGGTTCATATGAAACTCCCACCTCGCGATGCCCTCGTCCTTCGACGATGCCCTCTACCTCCAGCGTTGCCCCACCCCTATCTCCAAATCTAGGCGGTGCTACCTAAGCCCTACCTCCAGCTCCATACGGCAATAGTAGTAGCTTTTGAAATTGGATTCCTCACGAACCCTAACCCTTACGTAGCATGGAGGATGAGAAAAATAGGAAGGGTTGAACCTTTTCTTGTAATAAAAATAAAGAGGCAATATGTTATTCAAGATGGCGGCCCAGTTCAAGAAAATAATAATAGGGAAGAAGAGATTCTTTGGGCTCAGGGGGGCCGCGGCTACTTAAAGAGAGAGAGAGAGAGAAAGGGGTGCCTTTAGGGCCCAATTGGGTTGAATTCAGTATGCAAAAAAGGGGGGCTTGATTTGAAGAAGAAAAAAAGAAATGGTTGATCTGATAAAAGGAACCGACCACGAGAAAAAAAAAGAGGTTTGGCTTATGAAAAAAATATACGATTTAAAAAAAGGATAGAGTAAAAACTGCAAAAAAGTATGTTCAACTTTGTTCTCCCAACTTGAGATACGTGCTTTCTTTCAACAAATATAAGAGAAAGGGGGAGTGAGAGAGAGCACTTTCTTCTACTTGAGATGTATACAAAATTTCTATAAAGGCCATCATCATCTACTCGTTGGTCCTCAACAAAAGTGATCGGGTGCCTAACCCCGATCACTCTATATCGAGTGTCTATCCATGATCGTTAGGTATCTATCCCCATTATAAGAAGAACGACCACTACATCGGGTGTTTATACATGATCGTCAGTTGTCTATCCTCGACATCAACATGAACTTCTATACATCTGATCGTCTCGGACTATGTTGCTCATCCACGACATGAAGACCGACACTGCATACTATTATTGCTATAAGTCATCTTCACCGAGCATCGACTACTTCCACGCATTCTATTGTGTGACTACTCTCTCACGCTAGACTTCTTCTAGCGACCCACTCCAAGCATGACCTGGTCATCAAAGCGATTCTACTATAGGCATGCCTTGATCGTCGTAGACTCATCCTTGTGTAAGGTCTTCTACCAGCGGCGACTACTCTGAGTGGGTCTCCTCTCGTGTCTCAGATGTATCGAATGAAGATGTGTTTTATAGTGGAAAATTCCCCACTGTTGCCTCCCGTATATTTTCTTTTGTTGCAAGCTGCAGCTTTCTTAGCTCCATCTTGATGGAGTGTTGGTTACGTAATAGAGGGGTAATTGGATCTTTTCAAGAACCAATTACATGCACTCATGTTTAGTCTCACATCATCTATAAGTGGAACTTCGTTCTGTCTGTGGGGCTATATAAGAAGCCACACACCCAAGTATTCACTGAAATACAATAGAGATCCGGCCCTTTGAGACATTCTCTCGTGGTTTCCATCCTGCTCCTCTCGGAGTAGGGTAAATTCCGATGTTCTAATTTTTATGTATAACTTGTTTAGCAATTCTGCTACCACATTCATCATTTTCGACGGATACAATCCTCATACGACTGCACATTGTTGATACTCATCCATCTGACAATGGCAGTACATCACCCATAACATTGTCCATGCAAGATGTATATAACAAGTATAAATTCTATAATATGTGACCTTTTTGAAGGTTGGATGCACTTCTTAAGTAAAATGGTTTTTTGCCTCCAAGTACTCATTTATCATTTGTTGGCAAAGTTCATTGTCAAATATGAAATACCACAAATTAGTAGTTCTTTCCCATTCATGATGATTAGAACGCCAATTCATACAGAAGGCAAAGTAGAGAAAACAAATCTAGTTGTATAAATGTGAATGCTAAACATTGGTCAAGTTTAAGCTCTCTTAAAAAATTAATATGTCATGTTTCACAAGCTAGAGAAAATAGTGTACACTCATGCTTTTCACGGGTAAAAATTCTAGTGCAATCTATGTAGATATATTAAAAAAATCTTAGGTATGTACATTCACTTGACATTATTTGAAAATCAAGTCGGAAACGGACACTGATATAAGTGTTACCATATCTTTATCTATTTTTAAATATGAATACATGCGAATATAACTGTTAACGAATATGAAAAATATATCATCGTATCCTTAAAAAATAGACACGAATGTGAACAATACCAATCAGATAAAGATAATATTAATATATGATATAAGCCAATTAAGTGTATTTATTTCATAATCATTATGTTGAATATAGTGAAAGAAAGTATAAAATCATATTACACTTAGTTAACAACGCAACTTCGGATTGGTTTCCCAAGAATATGCCGAAACAATATGAGTAGAATCACCATTAGTTCTCACTTTTTGTGATTATTTTTATCTATAGTCGAATTCTAGAAAATGATAATTGGATTTTGACTTGTTTGTAGTTAGTTATTTGGTATGCAGATCTGGCTAGAATTGGAGACTTAGCAGCTGAATTTGGATGTTTTTTATTTCATATATTGGATTAGGATTGTCTAATGCTATTCTGTTCAAGTAAGGAAATATGAGAAAGAGAGATTTGATTGGACGTGTTTTGAGTTAGCTACTGAAACAAACCTTGTTTTAAGGTCAAATCATGTCTACTTCGCTGAGGAGAAGAAATAGAGAGAAAGGAGAGCTGGGAAAGCTTCACCATGGAGAACGCACGAAGACTCAATAATAGCGGAATGCCTTGGTTTATGGAAATGTACTTGCAGCTTAAGAATGTAAGGCAAATGCTATTGCTTTCTTTTACTTGTTTTGTAGCTTTGGAATTTTGACAGTGAATGGAGTTTTTGTTATGGAATTTAACGATGGAGTTTTGACTTAATGAGATGAGAGTGGTTGCCCATTTAAGGGACGGGAGAAGAAGAAACTTTGCTTCCTTCTTTATATAAAAAAAATTGTTAGCATTCCTCTATATTGGACGAACTGGGTTTTTAGTGAAAATAAATTCTCTTATCATTTTCCCCTTGATTTTCCTTTTTATTTCATCCAAGCATCTTCAATTTTTGACCAATAATTTAATAAAGAATCTATACATATTTCAATAAAGAATTACACTATCCACTGTAATTCTATGCTATGAGGCAGCCATATGGATATTTTTACTTAAAAACATATACCCCGAAGTTATTCCTTTGCTTAAAATTTCTCCACCCGAAGTATAAGTCAAGAGACTGTCAAGTAATTAGATCATGATAATAATCATAGAAAAATTCCTCCCCTGTCCTATTCTGATTTTTGACATGATAAATAGCCATATAGATATACTGGTTATTTTATTTATTAATCTGCATGGTAGCTCAAGCGATTGCTTTTAGATGAATTATCTTCAAAGAAAGTATTCGTGTGCTTGAGGTTTTTCCTCATGCAAGGAATAAATCAAAGCCATTGTTAGGGGTATCCTTCTTTTTTTAAAAGTGGTATAAGGGTCATCGTAACATCCCTGCGTATGAGTTCCCTAAAGTGAAGGCTACCAATGAAGTAGGAACTCAAGGATGCCGAGCTCCGTAGCAACATCGAGTGTCCAGGTCATCAAGGAATCATAGATTATGCAGGTGACAGGTGGCACAGTGGAGGAAGAGTTGTTGACCTTGGCGAGGAGGCTGTGGAAAGGGACGAAGCATGAGATCACGATAGACTTGTAGAAGGAGGGGATGTCTTGGGTTACGTCTGCATCTTCTAACATGGGAAGGCCGTCGAAGTTGGCCTCGAAGCGGAAGTCGGGGAGTCCGTCGAGGACAGAAGGCCCTCGGGAATTAAGGAGGCGCCTGTGGTTGTACTCCATGTTGACGAAGATGATGACGAAGCCTTTAGAGTGGAGCAGGATCGCCAGCGGGGGATGATGTGGTCTTGCGTGGGGAAAGTGATCGCATCTTGAAAAAATCGAGGGAATGGGCGAGAGGAAGGGTGGCAACCTAGGTTTGCAAAAAGAAAAAGAAATAGCTAGAGAGAAGGCGGGCAGCGCTGGCGGAGTGGGGACTCCTAGAAGGGGAACCGGCCAGAGGAGGCCTAGAGGGAGGTGTTGGTTGATCGACAACCTGGACGACGACGCCTAGAGCAGCGATGCGTAGAGTTTGTGGGATATGAGAGGAACAGAGGAAGGGGGCATGTAGTGGAGTAATTCCATAGTCAAGGTGAGGGAAAAATTGGAATGACGAAGGGGGCGACGTGGGCATAATCAGAATTTTCTGCAGAAAATTAAATATGGGCACGTGACTTGACGCCCTTTAAGCTATGTATAGAAGGGGAAAATATGAAAGTTTAGTTTACCCAATAAAAAGTTGCATTGAAAAAACATGACAGGATCAAAATTTAGATCATCACTCTGTACGATTGCCAAAATATTGGAATGAAAGTACTTAGGCTTGAGCCTCAAAAAAAAAGTACTTAGGCTTGTCTATAGAATCTAAGTACCGAGTTGGAACTTGGATACAAATTCTATATAACTTCTCAATCTCAAAATCGTACAAACTCGATGTAGTATTCACGTACAAAAGTGAACTCATTTTTTAAGACAAAAGCCAGGTATTGAGCTTGAGAACACCAGAAAAAGTTGTGTATCCACCAAAGACCGTTATTGAGCTTAAGACCTAAGCCCATTCTAGAAGGTTGGATAAGCAACCGATCTGAGTCCTTCAAAAATGTTAAGCATCTACCAAAACTGCGCTGAGACATTGCTAAGCTCCATCGTGCTTCAGTCTGATTTTTTAAATGGCTTCTAAAAAGGTAACAATAGCCAACCATGATACCTTGTACAAAAGAAGCCGTAAGATCAACATCAGCAAGTCTGGGGAGAGAAAGGAAGGGCGATGGAAAGAAAGATAAGCGGGAGGTCGATAGGGGTCCCGAAGAAGAAAAGGGCAATGAGGAGATGTGTAAGACAGCAGGAAAATTCAGTAGTCGTGAAGCTGACGGAGATCTTCTAGGGAAGATCCAATGGTCTGAGCATGTAGAGTTCCGCCCACTGCTTCTATTACAACATTAGGGGTATATGACCAAGGTGTGCTTGATGAAGTGGTGCATTTCACATGCGATGCTACAGGACATAAGAAGCCTTCCTGCTTATGAAGAGTTTAGCAGCGGCGAATTGAGGAGAAGCGCTCGCCATCATGGTAGGGGAGATGATTTTGGTGGTAGTGATGTTTCGCAATGCCAAAGACCTTTGGCGGCAATGGTTATAGGAAGGCAACATCACAGAGCTACAGGCATCCTCCACCATGGTTGGTCGGTTCCTCAATCATCCTTTCTTCAATGACGTCATGTGCCTCAAGGAATCCTTATTAGGTTTCGTAGCATGTCATGAGAGAAAGGCAGGCAGTTGTTGAAGGGTAAGGTCGGGATGGCATTGCTAATGGTGAAGTGGAGGGAATATTGTCTCTTGGATGGCCCGTTGGAGCAACTCTCTCATTGGGTGTAGAGTTGTAGTGTTTCAATTAAGGTGCCGAGACTTTAGCCATGGCTCGCGTTTCCCTATCTTTGGTGGGGAAGGAGAAAACCATGGAGAGCAATGGGCTTTCGCCTAGTACCTCTACCTGGACTTGTTAGTGAAGATAGGGAGGGAGGGGCATCGATGTTTTTCCACTATTTAATGGTGAAGACAGTGAATGCTTCGCCAACAAAGGCAGCTCCAAGCCACTTGCTAGTGCTAGATGTGTCGACAAGATTTCAATCAAAGGTTATGAAAGTTGATATGGCAAAGAACAAAGGTTATGAAAGTTGATATGGCAAAGAACACGACGAGAGATGTGTCGAGATTATCTCTCAAGGGACGCAGAATTGGGGGCTCTTGATGGTGTGCCTTTTGAGATTCCAAATCTTAGGTGTCCTTTGGGGTCCGAAAGAGTTGGGTCTTGCACCTTAATAAATGATGCAGCGTGAAACAAAAAAAAGGGCTCTATTTTTCATCTATAAATTAAATTATGGTCGAGTTAATTGAGTCAGTCATAATTTTATTTTAAATAAAGAGATCGCATGTGATCTCAAATCAAATTAGTTAGTCGGTTATATTAAGTAGTTAGAGAGTTAGAGATATTTAGAGTCTATTTAGAGTCAATTAGGATAAGTTAGGATTTGAAAATTTATTCGCTTTTTATTTTTGTAATCCCTCCCCTCCTATATAAAGGGGATGGTAGTTTAGTGTTTAATTCAATTCAAGAGTTAATCAAAATAGAGATTTATCTCGTCTTTCTTCTCCCTCCATGCGATCTCCACGCTTCTTCCTCCAAATCTCTCGCATTCGACGAGCATTCTCTTCTCAAACCCTCCAACTTCGTCTTCACCAAATCTCCACAAAAAAATATTTTCACCATTGGAATTTCACATTTGCATCAATTGGTATCTGTCGGGGAAAAACCAAATGACTTGTTCTATTCCATAAACCCTAGGCTCTCTTATATAGGAGAGTAGCCTATGGGTAAATTACATAAAGAAGACAACTGAAAAATAAAATAACGAAAGGGTACAGGTACTCTATATGCGTCAACACTCCCCCTCAAGATGGATCATAGATATCAATCATGCTCAGCTTGGACGCACACTTCTGTAATGGGCCTCGAAGTAACGCCTTGGTGAATATATCAGCAGTCTGATTCTCTGACGTGACGTGAGATGTAGCAATGAACCCCTTCTGAATCATGTCACGTATGTAGTGACAGTCAACCTCACTATGCTTGGTCCTCTCATGAAAGGCTGGGTTGTTTGCAATGAACAAGGCGGCCTGATTGTCACATTCCAACATCATAGGAAGCGTTATATCAAGACATAGATCTGTAAGTAAAGATTTCACCCACATCATTTCTGTGCTAGCCTGGGCCATAGCCCTGTATTCAGATTCAGCACTGGATCTGGCTACTACTGTATGTTTCTTGCTCCTCCATGAGACTAGGGCATCTCCAACATAGACTGCAAATCCTGAGGTGGACTTCCTATCCTTGGGGCATCCCGCATAGTCTGCATCAGTACATGTTGTGATAGAGATCTCCTTTCTCTTCTTAAATAGCAAGCCTGCACCTGGAGATGATTTTAGATATCTCAGAATCATGTGTATTGCATCCATATGGGCCTGACGTGGTTGCTCCATGAACTGACTCACACGACTCACTGCAAATGATATATCAAGTCTAGTGATCGTGACATACAGTAATTTGCCTACCAGTTCTCTGTACCTTCTCTTATCCACCTCTTCTGTGTCATCATCATAGAGCTTCATGCTGGGATCCATTGGTGTCGTAGCAGGTCGACACCCTAGCATACCTGTCTCACTCAATAGATCTGTAATATATTTCTGCTGCGACATTACTAATCCATATGGATTTCTAGCAAACTCCAGCCCCAGAAAATATCTAAGGACTCCCAAGTCCTTGGTGACAAATTCGGTTCCCAGCCTCTCTTTTGCCTGCTTAATGCCCTGCTCATCATCTCTTGTAATCAAGATATCATCAACATAAACCATGATTACAATGATACCTCTAGCCGTCTTCTGTACAAACAAGGAATGATCAGCGTTGGAGCGTTTATATCCTTCCTTCTCAAACAGATCTGAAAGCTTCTGAAACCACGCTCTGGGGCTCTGCTTAAGGCCATAGATTGCCTTATGTAACCTGCATACCTTGGAACACTCCCCCTCAACAGCAAACCCAGGTGGATGTTGCATATAGACTTCCTCTTGCAAATCGCCATAGAGGAATGCATTCTTCACGTCCAGCTGATAAAGTGGCCAGTCTCTCGCAACTGCGACTGATAACAGGATCCTCAGAGTGGAATGACGCGCTACAGGCGAGAATGTGTCAAGGTAATCTACCCCATATGTCTGTGTGAAGCCACGTGCAACAAGGCGTGCCTTGTACCTGTCAATGGAGCCATCTGCATTGTGCTTCACTGTAAACACCCATTTGCAGCTCACCGGGCTGACATCTGGAGGTATAGGAACCAAGCTCCAAGTTCCTCTGGACTGAAGTGCCGCCATTTCTTCTTCCATTGCTAGCCGCCATCTAGCATCCTGCAGAGCATCATGATGATTCCGTGGAATGTCTGTAGCTGAAAGTGCCAAAGCAAACGTCCTGAAGTCTCCAGATAGCCTCTCAAAGGACACGGCTGCTGAGAATGGATATTTGGCACAGCTTCTCTTCGGCTTCCGTAGAGCAATTGGAACATCCAAATCATCTGTATTCTCATCAAGCTCCTGCAATACATCCTGCTCAGAAATGTCGTCAGATTCATCAACATTAATATTTTCATTACATACCATAGGCGAGCTAGTTGACGGGTCAGGACCATGAGCTGGAGGAGGCCGCCGGGTGTAATGGAATGGTAGTGGTGAGACAAGTGGTGGCGGTGGTGGTAGTGGTGGTGGAGGTGGCTGTGGTTGTGGCGTGGGTATCTGAGGTGGTGGTGTCATGAATATGGCATCAGGAGGTATAGGTGGTAGTTGCATGTCTCCTGATGCTGAGAAATACATAACAGATTCAAAAAATGTAACATCTGCACTGATCAAATACCGCCGACGCACTGGATCAAAACACTTGTACCCCTTTTGAGTTCTGGAGTACCCAACAAAGACACACTTGACAGCCCTAGGAGAGAGCTTGTCAGTACCAGGTGACAATTGATGGACGAATGCGACTGACCCAAACACACGAGGAGTAAGAGCGAACAAATCCTTGTCAGGATAAATGAGTGAGAAAGGGATCTGTTCATTCAAGACAGACGAGGGCATACGGTTGATTAGGTAACATGCAGTAAGAACTGCATCACCCCAGTAGGAGTAGGGAGCATGACTCTGTATAAGAAGAGATCTTGTGACATCAAGGAGGTGACGGTGTTTTCTTTCAGCAATCCCATTCTGTTGAGATGTATGAGCACAAGAGGTTTGGTGAATAATCCCTTTGGAGGAGTAGTAATTGGCCAAAATGTTGGTGCATAACTCTAAGGCATTATCACTTCTCACAAGTTTGACAGATGTGGAGAAAACATTTTGAATTTCATTAAGAAAATGGATAATAATATTTCCTGCTTCAGATTTATTTTTCATGAGAAACACCCATGACACTCTCGAGAAATCATCCACAAATACAATATAAAACATGTGTCCCTGATGATCGTGAACACGACTCAGACCCCAGACATCTATATGAAACAACTCAAACTTGGAGTTACTACTCCGACCTGGACGACTGGGAAAGGACGACCTGTGATGCTTTCCCAACTGACATGCCTCACACTGGATAGATGTGTGAGAGAGACCATAGGGTAGAACTCGACGCAACTTCTGAAGCGGTAAATGACCAAAACGCAGATGCCATAGGAGAGGAGATACTTGTCCAGCAGGAGAGGATGTGGTTCCGGCAAATGGGGTCTGATTCAGACGGTAAAGGCCTCCTTGCTCATAGCCACGACCAATCACGTTGCCCGTACGGATGTCCTGAAAAATCAAAGAAGATGAATCAAAAATAGCTCGATAATGGAGATCCTTCGTAATCTGACTAATTGACAACAGATTCATAGAAAAATCAGGTGCATGTAGGACATTCTTGAGCTGCATAGAAGATGTCAATCTAATATTCCCCTGACCAGTGATGGGGGAATGTGTGCCATTAGCAATCACTACTGTCCGTCCTGGAGGGATCTGAGTGTATCCTGTAAGTAGACTCTGGTCGCCACATAGATGATGTGTAGCGCCCGAGTCCATGATCCATGGCAGTGTATCAGATCTACTACTGTGGAGTGCAAGTGTACTACCTGAAGTACTAGTAGATGCAGAGGCAGAAGCAGCAGCATCAGTATGACTCTCTGTAGTCGGTGCTGGACCAGATGGTGGGATGATGCCCCTGAGGCGGGCAACTAGATCATCAAATCGTTGATCCAGGGTAGCAGCAGATGGGGGCTCTATCTGCTCAGCGGCTCGTGCAGATGCAGGGAATCCGTGCTTCGAATAGCATGTGTCTTCATTGTGTCCCACTCGGTGACAGTATGTGCATGTTGGCCTAGTGCGGCCACCCCTTCCACGAGGTCCACGTCCACGGCCCTGGTGATGAAACCCGCGGCCTCTGTTTGCCGCCATGGCTGAGGAATTTTGACTCGCAGCTGCTGAGGGAACTATGATCCTACTCAATCTATGAAAGGCTTCCTCCATGGGAGGAATAGTCGAGTCTGCCAAAATCTAAGACCGTGCTGCCTCATACTCTGGATCAAGTGCAGCGAGAAACACACCCACCATAGTCGCATTCCTGTCTGTCTTCTGCTGTTCTGGCGTGGCAGTAAGAGGCATGAAGCTATAGAGCTTCTCGAACATCCCTCTCAGTGATGTGTAGAGAGAATGTAAGGGGCGGCCATTCTGCTTTATTGTGAATATATCATGTTGTAGTTGCAGGATCTTCGTTTCGTTCTTTGCCTAAGAATATGTCGCCGCCAGGATATCCCACATGTCCTTGGCTGTGGGTTGATGTAGAATATCATTGGCAATTTCAATAGCCAATGTACCAGATAGCCAGACCTTGGCATATGCATCGTCGGCCTCCCATGAGGCATGAACTCCAGTCTTCTCTGCAGGCTCAGGTTCGGTAAGAATATGCTTCTTACCTGTAGACTTCATCATACTCATGAACTGCATTGCCCACAGTTCATAGTTAGTACCATCCATCTTGACAATGGGCGCTGGACCACGAAATGCGCCAATAGACGGGATATCTGCCTTGCTTTCTGACATACTGATGATGGAAGACTGGAGCGATTGACAGAAGATAATCTTTGTCTACAATGACATAGACGGGATTAGTTGCATGTGTAGACGTCATGCAACTATCCCCATGAATACGTGCGCGCTACGGTCTTGACACGCGCAAACGATCACAGAGACACACGCAAACTGTGGGCTAGCGCACAGATGATGCGCAGTTCTCGCGCACAGACGCGCACAGATGCGCACAGATCTCGCGCACAGATGCGCACAGATGCGCACTGAAGTGCACAGATGCGCACAGAAGTGCACAGATGCGCACAGATGCGCATAGATGCGCACAGGCGATGCGCAAGGCGATGCGCTAGGGCTGGAGAATGCGCACAGATGCGCACAGATGCGCACAGGCGATGCGCTAGGGCTGGAGCACCACCGCGATTGGAGAAGAAGACCGCCGCAGCAGATCGCAGATGGGCGGCGCCGAGTAGAGAGAGAAAGGAGAGAGAGAGGCCGGCGGGTGGGGTGGGTTAGGGTTAGGGTTTCGAGAACTCCGGTCTAGGACCGTCGCTCTGATACCATGTTGGGGAAAAACCAAATGACTTGTTCTATTCCATAAGCCTAGGCTCTCTTATATAGGAGAGTAGCCTATGGGTAAATTACATAAAGAAGACAACTGAAAAATAAAATAACGAAAGGGTACAGGTACTCTATATGCGTCAACAGTATCAGAGCATGGGAACTTAAGAGGAAACTTGATGGGAACTTAAGAGGGGTTATTTTACTTGAAGGGGTAGAAAAATTGCAGATGCACCCTCCAGTGAAAAAAAACTACAAACGTAATGTTGAATTGAAGTTGAATTGGTTTGAAATTGGGGAGATTTGTCCGGCAGTTCCGAATAAATTCTCTCATGCCACATGCAAAATAAAAGCCACTCATCATGAGAAGAGTTTTTCAAAGTTGCGGAGAGTTGATGCAGCGTGAAACAAATAATCAAGGCTCTATTTTCTGTTCGTTAATTAAGTTAATTAAATTATGGTCGAGTTAATTGAGTTAGTTGCAATTTTATTTTAAATAAAGAGATCGCATATGATCTCAAATCAAATTAGTTAATCGGTTATAATAAGCAGTTAGTTCGTTAGAGATATTTAGAGTATGATCAATTAGAATAAGTTAGGATTTGAAAATTTATTCGCTTTCTATTTTTGCAATCCATCCCCTCATATATAAAGGGGTGGTAGTTTAGTGTTTAATTCAATTCAAGAGTTTATCAAAAATGAGATTTATCTCATATCTCTCCTCTTTTCTCTCTTCTCCCTCCATGCGACCTCTGTACTTCTTCCTCCAAACCCCCCGCATCCGACGAGCCTTCTCTTCTCCCACCATCCAACTTCATTTTCACCAAATTTCCACCATCAAAAAAAAATATTTTCACCTTTGCAATTTCTCATTTACATCAGTAAATCATAATAAATACAAACTGGTCGCGCGGTTAATATTTCATGTCCTTTTGATTCCCAAGTCCAAAAGAGGCACTTATGCAAGCGGTGAGGATGGCTTCATATTTTAGGATCTTCAAAGCGACTTTTGGAGTAGGGGAGATGCTCTTCCAATGACCCATTCAAGTTCGTTGCCAAGGGTTGGAAAGGTGGTTCTTAGACGTCAATGAAAAAGGGGGAAGGGGTTTTTTTTGAAAGAGAAAAAGAGGATGTTGGAGAAGATAATGTAAAAGAGGAGCATGCAAGCTCCAAAATTTGGAGGCCATTCTGTTTTTTCAAGAAAGTAGAGGCAGTTAGAAGAGGCGAGATGGAAGTTTAGTGAATTGGAGGGTAAAGATGGAGGCACGGATGACTCAATCACTATGGATGCAAAGGAGACTAGTGAGGAGGCGTGTTGAGATGGCGGTAACGCATGGAAAAGATGATCGAATGTGTAGGTGTGGTTCATCTTGGCAAGCTTCATAGATTTCCTAATGAAGCTTGTTTCGCAGAAAGTTAGCAACAAAAAGCATGCGGCAATGGGCTCTCTTCTTGGTCTTTGGAGGGTGGGCGTGGAGCATTCGAGAAACAAAGCTCAGTTGTTCGCACAACTAGTAGAAGTTGGTTTTTCTGCCAAGATTGATCAAATTCAAAGCTCGTAAATCGATGGGAATCTCTAGTAGGCTTCTTCTTGAGTGAATGGAGATCTCCTCCAATTAAATGAAGGCGTTTGATCGTAGGTCATTATTGGCGTTTTTTATGAGAGAATCGGACAATGTAAGGGTCGGCATAAACATCTATGGTCCAACAGAGAGGGGCAATTTGAGGTGAGTTTTTGTCCATAAAAAAAGAAGTGCACCCAGAATGATGCACGTCCCTTACTATATATATATATATTGAATAAAAACAAGGGGGAGCACTCTCAAGATGGGAGTCACCACACCACAAATTTCATTGATATGCAAAAAGTTACATCATACGGATACCCAGAAATTGTACAAAGCGTTATACTGCGCCACCACATTTTCACAGTAAAAACGCTGCCCTTTGAAAATGACATCATTTCTACCAAGCCATATAGCCCAAAGTACAGCAAAAAGCACCAACCAACTTACAGAATCATGACTCAAGAAGAGCCACGACATGTTGTATAACACTCTCAACATAGGATATCACAGGAAATTGATCCCAATATGAGCCAGACAAATACATTATTCTTTATTAGATTGCATTCGGTTTGAACTAAGTTGCATCAACATTAGACCAAAAACTCACCAAAGACAAAACATCCAACCACACAATGGAAGTCTCCCTCCAAATTCCTTTGACCCAATCACATGCAATGAAAATGTGTTCAATATCCCATTATGTATGTGTGTACGCATGCATGTGTGTGTGTGCACAAGCGTGCGGACATATGTACGTACGTACGTACGTATTATGCATCCGTCGGTCACACGGATTTGGATCGTTACACCTTGGTTGGAAGCAAACTTCACTCTTCGGATCGGCACCCCTTGCTAGACAGGATTGAGAAGAAGTTGGTAGTAGTCAAGTACAAGGACAGGAAGTTGACCCTGCTTGAGCATATCTTATCGGTTATTACTATGTTCTATATTTTCACCATGATGTTACCAGTTTGCATGTGACCAACGTTGAGTCCATTATTGCAATAGTTGACAAAATAGACCGAATATTCAATTTGAATATGCAGTGTGGGGGTCACCAACAGAATAATCTCTATTCGATCAATATTCAGTCCAACCGAATATTCGGTCAAACTATTTGGCTGACTGACCAAATATTCAGCTGACTATTCACTTACTTTTGAATTTTTTTTAAAGGTTCTGATTTATCTCGGTATCACAAGTGTTAAAGCTTCATATATATATAAATATATATATAACTTGTTAATTAGTACCTTTATCTTGGATTCTTGTTGACCAAGGCCTTAAATGTCGGTTTCGGTCACCATTTCGGTATCGACCAAAATAGAATTTCGATGGAATTTCGGTGGAATTTCGATCGAAATTTCGGTCATTTCGGCCATTTTTTGTACTAGGACCCCCATATTTCGGTCATTTCGGTCGAATTTTGGTTTTGACTGGATATCGATATTCGACAGAAATTCGACCGAATTTCGCTGAAATTTGAGGCCATGTTGTTGACTGATGACAGTATATGTATAAATATACAAGTATATACGTATTAGGCATAATTTTTATATTTAAAATAATTAAAAATATATAACCAAATAATACTAAATAGCCACCCGAATACCAAATATTCTTTATTCAATGACCCCTCCGATCGAATATCGAATACCAATTTGTACAACATTTGTTGAGTAGTTGATGAGACGTTTCTTTTGGACGGACACTATTCAGCAAAAAATGATATCCATCTTCTTGAATGGGGAACGGTGGCTAGATCGAAACAAATATGATGGTCTTGAAGTTTTCAGGATTGAAGACATGAACATGGTGTTTTGGGAAAATGGGTCGTCAAAATTTGGAGTAAAGAGGACTTGTTGTGCCGCCTGATGCAACGCATTGCCCAGCCAATTCATTTACCTTCCTCATTCTAGCAAGGTATTACCAGTATGCTGCAAGAAATGATGAACATATTGAGATCAGCGGTCAGTAGTGATGAGTTCTTCAATTTTTTGTTGGGAGATTGGACGGGATCATGCTCTCTTGGTGATGGCTTTCATAGACTTTTTGCATTGGCAAGTGACCGAGATACCACAGCGACATAGGCATGGTGAAATGGAACTTGGGCACCCCCGTTTATGGGTGGTTTTTTTATCAGAGACTTACAGGGTTCTTATGTGTGTCTAGCAAGGTTTAAAAAAGCGTGAGGCGGTCCGAGGCGTTTTCTCTGAAATTGAGGCGAGGCGTAAGCCTCGAGGCGGTCGAGGCGTAAGCCTCAATTTTTTGAAAAAAAATAAAATTAAAGCAAAATACATTTAAAAAGTATATAATGCTATTACATTTTGCCAAAAACACATTCAGGAATAATTTAAAACTAGTAAAAGATATAATACATAAGCGATGAAGGCATTGAAGTTCAAAAAAACTAATACTATGCCACTAATATACAGAATATCAAGTTCCAATTCCAACTTCAATGATTCTATATGAGTATTAAACTAAAGTCTATACTTAATACTAAAGTACAATAGAAACCATAATCTTTAGTACGAATAAAAAAATATTAATATGCCTTGAATCCCAATCAATTGTCTTGTTGGACGTAGGTAGAGAACTGTCATATGCATCCCCTCCTGCCATATCATTCCCCAACAAGACGGGGGTCTCGCTTTAGTACGATTTTTTTACTAATGATATTATTTGTATTTAGCTACTCACAATAAAATGTAATAATTATTTTACTTCAGTCTTCACATGTTTATTTTTCAACATTACTTCATATATCATAGATATGATAACTATTCTAAGTTCACAACTTATACAACCAAACAACAACATCAAGTTGCAAACTTGCAACTAATATAAAATTCTATTACAATTCAAACAAAAATATGTGTAATAGAACTAGTACGTGTAGATGTATGATAAATTGAATATGATATATATAAGATCATGTAGCTTCGCTTGTTTCAAGTTATCTCTTCTCTTTGCATGGAGCTATATATATAGAAATATGCAAGGTTTAACATGGAAACAAAAATACAAAAATACAAAAATAAAAAATATAATGCTAACAAAAAATAGGGTTATGTGTAACAAAAAAATGTAAAAAAGCCTCATGACTCGAGGCTTACGCCTCCGCCTCGCCTCGAGCGCCTCATGCCTCGAGCGCCTCAGACGAGGCTGAGGCGTACGCCCCTAAGTCTATACCTGAGGCATGCGCCTCGGGGCATTTTAGGCCCGCCTCGCCTTGAGGCGTACGCCTTTGCGCCTCGAGGCGTCGCCTTTTAAAACCATGGTGTCTAGTGAGTTGGTGAAGTAGGAGAGCCTTAAGGCTGGTAGAGACCATTGGGTATCGGTGGATAACATTTGTCCTATCAAAAGGGTATTTAAGGCCTTCTTCACATCACAGGAGATGGATGATAACAATTTGCAGCAAGACTGTAGACTGATCTAGAAAAATAAGATCCCACATCGAACCAAGGTGCTTCTTTGATTACTTAGACATGGTAGTATGATTACGAAGGAGCATAGAGAAGAAATTCTTCAGAAATGGGGATTTGGCATGTCCGAGGTGCAACGACGACACTGAATAACAAGGATTCGATTCTTACATAGATTCTATCGTTGGCTCAAACAAAGTTCAAATCTATCGAAGAGATTCTACGTCAAATATGCGTTAAATCATGTTAAGGCTCTTGTTGAGTCTTGACCTTTGTAATTCTCAAAATTGTGAGTGTATAATTTCCGAGTGTGCATCACTTTGTATGCACACCCTTTTTCTCTTCAAAAAACAATAGCCAACCATCACATGTTCTATACTATTTCACATACGGTGGCCCTTATAGCTAAGGAAGCTCCTTAATCACAGCTCCTAGTCGTGGACTATTCTCCACAACAATAACAACAATAAAGCCTTTTACCACTGTTAGAATTATTATATTACAATTATATTTGTAACCTTTCGGGTTCCGTAACCCTTGACCCTTCGGGTTCCGTAACCCTTGACCCTTCGAGTTCCGTAACCTTTAACCCTTCGGGTTTCGTAACCCCTCAGGGGTATTTATGTATTTTTCCTCTTGTACTCTCTAGGATTTTCTCTCTATATAAGAGACCCTAGCCCTATGGAATAGATATCACATTCTGTCTCTCTTCTCCACATGGTATCAGAGCAACGGTCCTAGACCGGGGTTCTGACCTAAAATCCCCACCGCCACCTTCAAGCCTCGTAAAAGCATGTGCGGGCCCTCTTCCCTGAATTAGAGCCCCGCGCAAGGCCCTCCAATCGCCTCCAGTGCAGCAGCCCTCCCGCTAACGCTACCCTGCGCTTTCAGGACCTCCTACGAAGGTCGTTAGCACCACAGCAACCCTCCACGGGTACCGTAGGACTCTTTGGAGATCCAAAACTCATCACGGATCGCTTCCAAGAATCCAGATATGATGTCCATTGGGGGTTTTCAGCCCTTCTTCAAGGGCAAACGTGAGTTTTAGGGTATTTTTTAGCTCTTATATGCATCCTTAGTTGATCACAGGATCGTCATTCTATTTTAAGACCACCATGGCGCCTTCTTCTACCGAGACAAAGCCCTTGGCCATGAATATTATGGCACAAGGCACTACTATCAAACTCAAGGGCACAGAAAATTACGTGCTCTGGTCTCGATCTTTTATGGTGTTCATTGGTGGTCAGAGGAAACTCTACTTTTTGACTAAAGATCCTTTAGATAAAAAGGACAAAGAGTACGACAACTGGCAGACTGACAACTATTTGGTTATCAACTGGATGACCAACAGTGTTGAGGCTCATATTGCCTCAAATCTTCTTTACAAAAATACGGCCAAGGAAATGTGGGAGGATCTCGAGCAAACATACTCCCAGAAGAAGACGAAGTCACGCCTTGCAGATATTTACAGGCGAATCTGGTAGGCATCTCAGGGTGATTCCACCCTCATCGAGTACTATAGGCATCTATCCAGTCTGTATGAGGAGCTTGCAAAATTCCAGCCCTCATGTTGCACCAAACAGATACAAGAGCGTTCTGACTGGCAGGTATATCGCTTCCTTGATGGCCTGCATTCTAGGTACTATGCAGTGAAGGAGCAATTTCTTATATCAGACACACTGCCAACAATGAAGGCCATCTTTGGCCGACTTGAGGAGCTCGAGACATCCGTTGCCCGACCTCCTGTCTTACCTTCAACGGAGAACTTTGCACATATCGTCTCATCTGGGCGAGGAAGCAGATACGGCTTGCGAGGAGGGCGCGGTCGCGATCCAAGTTGTGGTCGTGGACGGGAATCTGGACGAGGCCGTGACTTTGGTCGTGGTCGTGGGCGAAACTCTACTGCCCCATGCACTCACTGTGGTAGGTGGAACCACCCAACTGAACGATGCTGGCAGAAGTTTGGCGTACCTTCTTATCACGCCAATAATGCTTATGAGGATGCCTATGATGTGGAAGAAGCATCACCTACCTCTAGTGGCAAGACTGTTCATCTTAATGATGCAGATTACTCCCACCTAATGCAGATCCTTCAGACTCCAGGGCCTACCACCACTAGTAACACTACAACTGTTGCTCTGGCCACTCCTTCAGGCTTTAGGTACAATAGCCAACTCTGCTATCACTCCTACTCCAGCTTGGATTATTGATTCCGGCGCCTCTACTCATCTCACTGGAGAAGGTAGTTTGCTCACCTCTTCCATACCATCTACCTCTGTGAAGTCAGTTCGAGTCATTAATGGGACTCAATCATAGATTACTATTGTCAGAACTATGGAATTCTCTTCCAAGCTCCGACTTTCAGGGGTTCACTGTGCTCCTGATTTTCCTCTTAGCTTGTTATCAGTTCACAAGCTTTGTGTTGAGCTTCATTGTCGTGTGATCTTTGATGAGTTTTGTTGTTATTTTAAGGAAATTCGGACGAGGCAGATTTTTGGTGGGGGTCATTAGAAGAACGGCCTATATTACCTTAACATACTCTCAGACTCAAATTTTGTTGGTGTTGCATCTATCTCCGAAGATCCACACTATGGCATATGTGCCTTGGACATCCCTCTGCCAAGGCCATCTCCATGATGTTTCCTAAACTCTCTACTCTGAAGCCCTTTCAGTGCGAGGCATGTGAGTTCGGGAAACACCATCGAACTTCGTTTCATGTTCGTACTGAGTCTCGTAGTACTGCTGCTTTTCATCTTGTTCATTGTCATGTTTGGGGACCTTGTCCGATCCGCACATTAAGTGGTCATCGCTACTTTATAGTTTTTATTGATGATTATAGTCGATCTTCTTGGGTCTATCTAATAAAGGAGCGTTCGGAGATTAATCAAATTGTCAGAAATTTTTTTTAATATGTTAAAACTTACTTTTCTAGCATTGTTAAGATCATTCGTACCGACAATGCTCTTGAGTTAACCCAACATGACTTGACCTCTTTCTTTGCATCCCAGGGAACTGTTCACCAAACATCATGTCCATATACCTCACAACAGAATGGTATAGCTAAGAGGAAACTCCGACACTTGCTAAATGTTGCCAGATCTCTTCTTAGTCAAATGAGTGTTCCTAAACAATACTGGGGAGATGTTATCCTTACTGTAATGTATCTCATCAACCGTGTTCCTTCATCGGTTCTCAAAGGGGCAACTCCATTTTCCTTACTTTATCCTACCGAGTCTCCTTTTCCTATACCTCTGCGAATTTTTGGTTGTATTGCCTTTGTCCATAACTTTCATGCAGCTGACAAATTATCCTCTCGTGCCATCAAATGCGTCTTTTTTGGGTACTCACGTACCCAGAAAGGCTATCACTGCTATGATCCTGTTGGACGTTGATACTATGTATCTGTTGATATCACCTTCTTTGAGCAAACAAGTTATTTCACACAGACTGTATGTGACATTCCTCTGGACCTCCCTCCTCCACCAATCATCTATACTCGCCAGCGTACCTCTATAACTTCTACATCAGTGTTTGTACCTTTGCCTGTCCCTTTTATGCAGGATGATATGACCACTTCGAGTGCTCCCACCACTGCTGTTCCGGATGTACCTGGGGAGCTTCCTATAGCTCTACGCAAGCAAAAAAAGAAATGTATGTATCACCCCATGTCACATTTTACTTCTACAGATGGTTTATCTAGATGTGACAAGAGATTTGCAGATGCTTTTAATGCTATTACCATTCCAAAAGATCATTTCGGTGCAATGCAAGATCAAGGTTGGCGACAGGCCATGGATGAGGAGATGGATGCACTTACCTCCCGGGGTACGTGGGATCTTGTGTCGTGCCCCCCGAGAGTTCGCCCAGTGGCTTGTCGATGGGTCTTCACGACCAAACAGTCACCTGATGGTTCTATTGACAGGTTGAAAGCCAGACTTGTTGCCAAAAGTTTCACACAAACCTTTGGAGTTGATTATTTTGAAACCTTCTCGCCTGTTGCCAGAATGGGGTCGATACGTACCATTCTCTCTGTTGCTGCCAACAAGGCTTGGCCCATTTATCAACTTGATGTGAAGAACACCTTTCTTTATGGTCATCTTGAGGAGGAGGTCTACATGATGCAACCGCCGGGGTATGTAGTCGAGGGGGAGCATGTATGTCGACTACACAAGGCCATTTATGGCCTGAAGCAGAGCTCAAGGGCATGGTTTGACAGGCTCACTACGGATATCAAGACACTTGGTTTTTAGAGGACAACATCTGACTACTCTGTCTTTGTTAGACGACGGTCTACCGGTACGATCATCCTTGCTGTCTATGTTGATGATATGGTTATCACAGGAGATGATGTAGATGGTATTCAAGATACCAAGGCCTTCCTCCAGAAGGTCTTTGTCACGAAAATCTCGGCCAACTTCATTATTTTCTTGGCATCGAAGTAATACGCACTACAGAGGGGCTCCATCTTTCACAGAGAAAGTATTGCCTCGATATTCTGACTGAGGCAGGACTTCTTGGATGCAAGCCATCTGGCATCCCTGCAGAAGTGAGAAAATATTCAGCATCTACTGATCCAGCATTTGAGGATGCAACACGATACAGAAGCTTAGTAGGAAAATTACTCTATCTCACTGTTACTAGACCAGACATATCATATGTTGTGAGCAGAGCCAGTCAATATATGGAGAAGCCTCTTTACAGTCACTGGCAGGATGTTCTTTTGATCCTTCGATATTTGAAGGAATCTCCCGGATGTGGACTTTTCTATGGGGTGAATGGACACACTAATATCTCCGCCTATACATATTCTGACTATGCTAGCTCTCCTGAGGACCGCCGATCCACTACAGGATACGTCATGTTTGTTGGGGATAACCTTGTCACTTGGCGAAGCAAGAAGCAGACAGTGGTATCCAGATCTAGTGCGGAAGCAGAATACAGGGCAATGGCTCAGGCCACATGTGAGATCACATGGCTTGTTTCTTTCCTAACAGAACTTGCCATGTCAGTCGCCACTCCTGTACCCTTATACTGCGACAACAAGTCTGCCACATACATCGCCACTAATCCAGTTTTCCATGAGCGGACAAAACACATTGAAGTTGATTGCCATTTTATTCGTGATGCGGTACGAGAAGGACGAATCAGCACTCCACACATCTCCACTGAACTTCAACTTGCAGACATCCTCACAAAGGCTCTTCCAAGGAAGCGTCTAATGTACTTAGTATCCAAGTTGGGCATGATCGACAGATATGCTCCAACTTGAGGGGGAGTTTTAGAATTATTATATTACAATTATATTTGTAACCTTTCGGGTTCCGTAACCCTTGACCCTTCGGGTTCCGTAACCTTTAACCCTTCAGGTTCCGTAACCCCTCAAGGGTATTTATGTATTTTTCCTCTTGTACTCTCTAGGGTTTTCTCTCTATATAAGAGACCCTAGCCCTATGTAGTAGATATCCCATTTTGTCTCTCTTCTCCACGCCCACATTGGGAAGAGTCAGCAACATGGATTATGTGCCTCCATTCAGATCTCTCTTGGGTCATTCTCGGGCTTAGATCCAAAAAACTAAGATCCCTTCAGATAGTCTCATTCCAACACTCCTTGGACTATTCTCCATAAACATAAAAATCTATGAAAGAAATTTGGTGGATTCAAAAGTTGCTCAAACACTTCTTGGACTATTCTCCATAAACATAAAAACCTATGCAAGAAATTTGGTGGATTCAAAAGTTGACATAAGCAGAGAGCTCAAGCAGTTTAAAAACTCAGGGGGAAGAAGAGATTCAAACCCATGTCAAATGCATAATATATAGAATAGTCAATCGACCACATGTTTACAATAATTATTAAGCATTCATGGTGTTAATTATTTATATCGAGCTAACAAGCTGAGGTCACAAGTTGAGAAAACTTTTGCTCAGGCACATTTAGCAAGGAGATGCTTTCAAACATATCGTTTGAGTTCAACTCCTTGGCTCAATGAGCTCGACTTGCAAATTCTGACAAGTCGAGCTCCATGAGTCCAAGATTTCCCAACATCCCAACCAGCTCTAGTTCAAATACATAGTATCAAGTTTGACATAGATAAACATCCACATGTCGTGGGTTAGCACCAATACATATGCCATCATCATTTATTGCATATGGAATAGAGAACCTCCTTGATATAATCACTATCAATCATGTCCTACCACGTAAGGGATCATAAGCATGTGATTTTTGTGTATGGGGCAGTTTATTACAGGGATGGGTTGGGTTGGAGTAAGTTCTTTTCAAAAATTTAGTAATGGGTAACCCTTTTGTGATTAGTAGGCTTTTGGGTGGTTAGGAGGGTTGGAATGGTAATGTGATGTGATATTGTGTGGTGTGTGTGTGAGAGAGAGAGTGTGCTGATTATATTTATTATAAACATATTTCTTATGTGGACTTTTTTTATTTGATGAAGGTGGTTGGTAATATTATATTGAAGGAAATGTGGGACCAACACCACCAACTCTACCCCAGGTACGGAGGGATAGAAATGGGGGTAACCTAGTCCAAAACAAAGATTAATCTCGGGGAATCATTTTACCCTCGGTTAAAAGTTTATTCACGGTAACAATCATCTGGTGGACTATTCTCAAAAGTAGTAATAGAAGTCAGAGCTATGATACTCCAATACTAAAACTGCATCCACCCATATACAAAAATGTTGTGTGTTCAAATTTAATAGACAATCAGAAATTAGCAATTTAGAAATTTATTTATAGTCTGTATCAGGTTTTTAAAGCAATGCATCATATGCAACAAATATAAGACCGTCATCTTCCACCCCATAGCATAATGTAGACAATTTCCTTATTATCAGGCTCAGGAGATACGTAATTTCTAGATTTACTTTGCAAAACAGAATAGGAAACTCCCCCCTCCCACCTTCTGTAACTTTTTATTTTCATCAATGAATAGTTGAGGTGAGCCCCGCTGGGGCTTCACCCATGTTTTATTTTAAAAAAAAAACAGAATAGGAAACGTACAGACTGAATGATTTTCTAAAAAAAATACTAACCTGATATTGTTGTCACGATTGGACAAAAACCTACCGAGAATGTTAATAGCAAGAACACGTAGACCACTTGTAGCCTCAATACCCATAATAGTTTCGACACACTCATAAAGGATGGCATTTCCAGCATTTTTGTTGGATTCAGTTTTTGTGGAAACCTGATAACATTGTCTCATAAATCAAATTTGCAAGCATTGTTAATCCAAACACGGACAAGATTACCAAGAAAATCATGATCATGTTTGGGAACAAAATGTTTCTTCAATATAAAAAAATGGAGAAATTTGTGCAAATATGAAAGGTTCAATGTGCTCAGGAAGGCATATGATATTTGCAAAAAAGGGACATCAGACATTTTTCCTTCACATTTTCAAATTGCTACTATAGGGCTACACATACAAGCATATGCCACCATAATCGCTAAAGTTCAACCAACAAGAAACTCGAACAAGCATTGAAGCTCTCAACCTCTGTACTCTACTTAACCCAACATAGGACCACAAACATGTAATTCTTGGATAATACAAGCTCTAACAGCTGTGAGTTTCAGGCAACAATTCCAAACATGAACATGATGAACAATTTGCCAGATAAACGATCATCCACAAGGTATCAGCCACTTGAAGATCATTTATAGCCACTTGAGCAAATCAGAGTTTGATAGCGCATTCTTAGTCATAAATAACCAGAATAATCAAGATGATGCAATGGCATCAGAATTATGCAATTTGCCCTGGAAAACCGTTCCTTGAACCAATAAGCTCTGTTAGCAACTGCACAACCTTGTTCGTTAAAGACAATGCTTACAAGGACCTTTGCCCTTGCATCACCTAAGCCTCCCAACCAACATACGGCTCCAGTCCATAGTAGCTTTATAATACTATCATATCAGAAGTCTAGAGTACCAACTGATGTTTTTCCAAGTCAGCAGTATGATTAAAAGGAAACAACTGTAATTACTCTTTTCCTTCAGTGTTTCGCAAATAATACTTGTAATTTATATATTCCAGGATGCACAGATAATCAACTTAAAACTGTGACTTGTCTAATATTCTAAAATATATAGAATCGTAAGAGCATATATAGATATTAGGAAAAGGATGATCCTTGAAATTTTGGAAAGGAACTTGTTGACTGCTGAAGTACTACAAAATGACAACACACCTGAGCAAGAATGTCATTCATAAACTCGCTGGAATCTGCATCTCCTTGTCCAAGCATACGCATGAGCTTGAGCACTCGAATGTGTAAGAACGGATCCGTAATTCCAGCAATGTCGTACTCTGGTGCATATGGACTATTAGACACATCCTTCAGTATCCGGACAGCCCCCTCTGTGCAGTTCTATAACCATTAAAAAAATTGTTATGTCAAATATCTAATAGAAGGATTAATCTATCAACAGATCCAAAATATCTGATAATGGTGCAAATCTGCATATAATATGAGAAACTGCTAGCCAAAAAAGAAGTTACTAACCAAACAAACACAAGTATAAATAGTGAAATACTATGTACACCAAAAGGGAATGAGATATCATGGCAAAACAATGCATGAAGGCAAAAACTCTAGGAACGACACAATGACTACGTCACAACTATAGAGAGACACTTATCAGTGCTAGCATAGTTTGCTAATACAAACAGTATCACCGCAATTTCACCAATACGACCATATCCTGGTTGTTGCAATTTATTAGTCAAATAACTAACATAAGGATATCTACACTTGTAACACAACGTAATTTTAGATGCGGCGATGAGACCCTCACGGAATCAAAGAGGCGCGATGAGAGGCGCGAGAACGGCGAAAGGAGCGAGAGGGGCGGGGCATTGGAGAGAGGCCATTAGGAGGGAGACCCTGAGGTGGGAGGCCTGCAAGAGCGACAGGGAGGGGGCTTCTCGGGTTGCGGAGGGTGTGCAGCATGGTGAGGGGGCGAAACAGGGTGGGGGTGAGGTCGGTAGCGATTCTTGAACGGTGGTTCCCATCATAAGCCTGGGCGGAAGTGTTTCGGATGCGGTGGGAGGGGCCATCTTGCGTCGGTCTGCGCCTTACCTCCCACCTGTTTCTCCTGCGGCTGCGTTGGACACCGTAGCATCTCTTGGGCGGTGCAAGGTGGCCCTCTGCCTCCAGTTTGGTCGGTGCCGAAAGTTTTGTCTCTCTTGGGGTAGATACCAGTCACCCCTCCGGGGGATCGACGGACTGGCCTGGTCTCGGCCTGTGCGGATACTACTCCTCCTACGGAGGAGGGTTTGGCGGAGATTCTGATTGGCTCCTGGTTAGAGGAGACGGGCATTATACGATCAAAGCTTTCTTTGGAGGAGGAACTCTCGAGCCGGCTAGGTGGTGCCTTCGCGAGAGACGTCGCTCTTTTGGGAGCGGGGCGGTGTTACGTCGGTGGTCTGTCAAGGTTGCAGAAAGAGGTCCTGCTGAGACCTTCAGATGGTGGCACGACTTCTTGGCGGCAACTCCGGTTCGCCGACGGTGTGGTCGTTCGATCTGTCATTCGAGTGGTGCAGGTTCGCGGGGCTCCTTTTCTCTCCCACAATGTCCGATCTTTGGGTCCGTCGTTGTTACATATGGGCTCAGTCTGCGCGTTTTGGAGGATGGCTCTTCACCGGGCTCTTACCCGAAGCTCGCTCTTGTTCTCTTGGAGAGCCCTGTCGACGTGGTTGAGGTCTCTGTGGGAACCCTTGCTGTCGGTCGATTCCGTTTCCACCTGCGCATACGGCTTCTCTCGCCCCCACATCCGCCGAGCTGGGCGAAGGGTGGCGGGGACGATGCTTTTTCCCCCTGGAAGTCGAGGAGTTGGCGGTGGGCGAGGCGGACCTCGGGCCTGCTGTTGTGGAGGAACCGAAGCGTCGAGACCTTTCCGAGGTGCATGTTGTGGCTTTTCGCTCCTCTTCTGTGTCTGATGGGGTTGAAGTGGGCCCCATGGTAGGCGGGCGGGCGGGACAGCTCCCTTCTCCATCTTCGACGATGTTATCGGGTTGTCGAATCCTTGGAGCGGACCTGCATCTCCATCCGCATGGGAGCAGCGGTTCGTTTGTTTCACGGGTATCGCTGGTGGGCCCTTTCGACTTGGGCCAAAGCATGCTTGGCTCGGTGGGTGGGCTGGACCCGAGTGTACCTGTACGTGATGCTTTCTCTCTTGAGGTGGTGGCCCTGTCTGGGCCCAGGAGACCACCAGTGACGATTTGCTTAGAATGTTTTGTGGGGAAGGAGGCTTCGTGTGGTGTTGTATCTGACTCACCTGCACAAGTTTTGATTGTTGATTGCCTCAGGGATGTGGGCTCAGTGGTGGCCCCAGCTGAGATGCCAGAGGGGGGGCTTTCGGGAACCAGTCGTGCTTATGTTTCTTTGGAGGCAGGCTCGGGAGAGATAGAAGGTCCAGGAAAAGATACAGAAGAAGACATCGTGTTAAAGTGCAGCAGCTAGAGCCCTCGCAGGTCTCCGAACTGAAATCAAGGGTTGCAGCGTTGACGGGAGTGGTGAGGACCGGGGGATCTGCGAATGGTTCAAAATGAAGATTCTTTCGTGGAACGTACGGGGTGTGGGTGACCCGAAAAAAAGACGTATTTTGGGGTCGAGATTCATAGAGTGGGAATGTGATGTTTGTCTACAAGAAACTAAGTTGGAAACTATCTCAAGTGTGTCCTAGCGTGACTTTGCAACGGAGTCCCTATCCGATTTCACTTCGATAGGGGTTGTTGGTTCTGCGGGGGGAGTGCTGGTGGCTTGGAAGAACTCGGCGTTGGTGCTTCGGGCCGAGCTGAAGAAAACTCATGTACTCACGGTCCTCCTGGAGTGCATTGGTTCGGGATCCCTTCTTGCTCTATCTTGTGTTTATGGATCGTGTCAGCCGGTCGCTCGTACTCAACTGTAGGTGAATCTGCGGGAATCAAGGGATGCATTCCCCGGCATCCCTCGACTGATTGGCGGGGACTTCAATGTTGCGATGCTCTCCTCGGATAGGCCGAGGTTGCGGGGAGGGCAGGACCCTGGCTCAATGGACTTTGTGGGGTGGTGGACTCTCTGGAGTGGGAAGTATTGGATGCGGCGGGCACCAAGTACACATAGAGGAACTCTAGCTCTCGTTCCCGTCTTGACCAATTTTTGGCATCAACGGAGTTCTTGGAACTTTTCCCTCTGTCCTTTGTTTCTACGAAGCCTCGGACAAGGTCGGACCACACCCCGATTTTATAGGACTCGGGTGACTTGGAGCCCCCATGGGGTTTTTTCGTTACGAGAGGGCATGGCTTTTGGAGGACTCATTCAGAGAACTGGTGACTACGCACTGGTCCTCCATCCATGTTGCTGGTTCTGTGGCCGCACGTTTTGTTCAGAAGCTGACCTCTCTACGAGCACGGTTGTACGTGTTTAAGAGGGAGTCTTGAGAGGCCTGTCGTGCGGTTAGAGCTGAGGTGGAGGCCTGCGGTCTTGACGCACTATAGGACGGCAGGGCTCTGACTGAGGATGAGCTTTTTAGGAGAGCGGAGGCTCAAAGGAGGGTCGCCGAGGAAGATAGGAAAAGAGTGGTTGAGTGGAGGCAGAGATCTAGGCATATCTGGCTCAAGGAGGGAGATGCAAATACGGCCTTCTTCCACAGAGTGGCCAGCGGGAGACGTCATGGCAACACTATCAGATCGGTGATTGTTGGCGGGGTTAGAGTAGATGGTGACAGAGAACTTGGTAGGGCCACCGCGAGCCATTTCTTTGATTTCTCCTTGAGAGGTCCCGGGAGGTGTTGGAGGTGGATGAGGTTGGGCGCGACCAAGCTGTCGGTCGCCCATGCCTCGAGCTCGATTCAGACAGTGACCTTGAAGGAGCTCCGTGCTGTTGTTTGGAGTCTTAACGGAGATGGCGCATCGTGTCCCGATGGGTTCCCGGTCTCTTTCTACAAAGACTTCTGGGATCTGGTTGGCCTGGAGGTGCTTGACGTTGTTTTAGAGTGTTGTCGTTGCAACACGGGTTTTGACCGCATCAATAAGGCTCTGATTGTCCTTCTTCCAAAGGAAAAAGGGGCTGACAGGATTGAGAACTTTAGGCCGATCGCGCATTCCAATGCCTTGTACTTGATCGTGACAAAGGTCTTCGCTATCAGATTGAGTAGGGTGCTCGAGCACATTATCTCCCCGTATCAATCTGCCATTGTTCCCGGGAGACAGATTGCAGACTATTTGGTTATCCCATCCGAGATTATTGCTGATTGGAAGAGGCGGGAGAAGAAGGCCCTGCTATGGAAGGTAGATTTTGCAAAGGCTTACGACACCTTAGACTAGCGTTTTCTCTGGGATGTGTTGCATAGAAGGGGATTACCAGAGCTCTGGATCTCTTGGATGAAGCATTGTGTCACTACAACGTCGGTGGCGGTCCTTGTGAATGGGAGGCCTGAGGGTGACTTCTTCCAGCCTCAGAGGGGTGTTAGGCAGGGATGCCCTCTTGCCCCTTTGCTCTTCATCGTTGCGTATGATGTTCTTACGTGTATGGCCGCTTGGGTCCAGAGCACTGAGATCACTTGTGGCTACTCGAGGGATAACTTGCGGATCCCTCTGCTCCAGTACGTTGATGACACCATCTTTTTCATCAAGGGGGCAGCGGCGAGGCAAGTGGCACGGCGGTCACTCTCGAGCTCTTTGGCGAGTTGTCCGAGTTGACCCTGAACGCTGGCAGGTCCAGAGTGCTCCCTTTTGGGCTTTCAGAGGAGGAGGAGGCTCGTTGCAATGATGTTTTGAAACGGCTTGTGTCCACCTTCCCATTCACTACCTGGGATTCCCCTGACCATTGGCAGGTCGAAGATGGCGGACTGGTTACCTCTCGTGGAGAAGCTTGACGGGAGACTTGCGAGATGGAAGTCCACGATCCTGTCTAAGGGAGGACGTTTGGTTCTACTGAAGGTGGTTCTTTCTGCTATTCCGATTTACTTTGTTTCTATGAGACTCATGCCGGCGGGGATTAGAAAGAGATTGGAGGGGCTGATGCGTCGTTTCCTTTGGGTGAATAGTGGACAGGAGGCTCCTGGCATTCACCTGGTCGACTGGGAAACCATCACCCTCCCGAAGAGTGAGGGGGTCTCGGGGTGAGGCGTCTTGATGCTTTGAACGAAGCCCTTTTGCTGAAGTGGGCAGGCCGGATCTGGGGTTGCACGGAGGACCTTTGTACTGCGCTTATTCGTCGGATTTACAGTGTCTCAGCATCAGCGCCAGAAAGTAGTGGTCGTAGACTGCGACCTTCATCTTTTTGGAAGGGGATCTTATCGGTCATTCCACGACTTCGGGCCTTGTTCAGACCGACTCTGGGAAATGGGGAGACCTTTGCCTTCTGGAAGGATGACTGGACGGACAGGGGGCGCTATGCGACCGTTTCCCACGATTATTTGCCTTGGCCGAGGATCAGGATGTGCGCGTAGCTTCTTGTTGGTCTGATGGATCCTGGATGCCTTTGTTTCGTTCTAATTTCTCGGACCAACGTTTGGAGGATCTACTCCTGCTTCTTGACTCGCTGAGAATTTTTGGTTGTCCTTCTGCAGAGCGGGACCATTGGGTATGGCGGAGGAGCGGGTTCTCTGTCAGAAAAGCTTATATGACGATTTGCCGGCCTCCTCCTTCGCAATCGACAGAGATTGTGAGGGACTGCAGTTTCTTACGGGGCCTTGGCCTACCCGAGAGAATTGGCTTCTTCCTTTGGTTGTTTAGGAGTGAGATTGATGACGCGAGACCGATGTGCTAGATTGCTCAGGACCGTTTCTGACAGAGGTCTTCTATGTGGGACCTGCATTGAGACTTTGGAGCATCTCTTTTTCTTGTGTCAGATGACGGCGCCTATCTGGGTAGACCCAGATCTGGATTGGGTCAATACTGACAGCCTTTCCTCTTTCTGCGATTCGCTAGTGGTGGCCAGGCAACGTCCGAGAAGAATCCTGCTTCGCCCAGTGGCCATGTTTGGGCCATCTGTCTGGCCAGGAATGCGTTATTGTTCTCTAGCCAAAGGTTTTATAAGGAACATATTTGTATCCATGTATCAAGTTTATTAGACTCGTGGCTTTCCTAGCCGCCACCTATGTAATTTTGAGATGTGATTTTTAATACATTCTTGGGGTGGGCACCAATGAGTGTTTCCCCCTCTTCTTAACTTCAAAAAAAAACACAACGTAATTTTATATTTACACTCGGACACATGTATAGTTACTCCGTGTATACCTCTCCCGTTACTTAACACCACTAACCTAACTACTTTTGAGTTATATTAACCAGACATATCCATG
The DNA here is from genome assembly GCA_037367405.1 of Ottelia alismoides. NCBI lineage: Eukaryota > Viridiplantae > Streptophyta > Magnoliopsida > Alismatales > Hydrocharitaceae > Ottelia > Ottelia alismoides. The sequence continues at coordinate 138,390 of JAZKJV010006747.1, forward strand.
TTCGATTTTTTTTAATTTCATCCCCGTCTACTTCCCCATTCTCCCAAATCAAAGTTCATCTCTATCATAGAAGGCAATATCGCGATATATCATCAATATATCGTCGATATATTGGTATCGGGTCCAGCATATCGATATAAACCATTATATCGATTTATCGGGTTTTGTCGATATGTCGGTGATATATCGCCGATAAATCACATGTCGGCGATATATCGCTGACAGGAGGAATCTTACAGCGTGTAAATGCATTGATTGGCCCCAATTCGGTGCATATCGGTCCAGATCGACATTTCCCTCATTCTTCATCAAACTCCTACAAAGCTCCTGCTTAGCTTCCTTGAGGTAGGTAAATCTAGATCTAGTCCGAATTTTTAGTAGAAATTGTGAAATTTGTTAGGGCTTTTGTTTGTAGTTGTTAGCTAATCATATTCTTGCTTTTTTGTAAGATTTGAAGTATTTAGTGAGATTTTTTGGGAATGAATTTGGGATTTTTGTGTTATGTTGTGAAATGGAGTTAATTTATGGAAGAATAAAGTTGGATGCCATGTTTTAAACATAGAAAACAAGGTTTTACGGTGGATTATGTTAACTAAATATTATTAATCAATTAGATCCGTGAATTAAAAATTAGATTTATAATATAGTAAGATATTTGGAGAACTGATTTGGGGTTTTTGAGTTATGTTGTAAAATTAAGTTAAGTTATGAAAGAATAAAGTTGAATCTCATTTTCTAGACATAGAAAACAAGATTCTATGGTGATTTATGTTAACTAAAAATTAGTATTTAATTAAATCTGTGAATTATATTAGATTTATAATATAGTGAGATATTTGGGAGAACTAATTGGGGTTTTTGAGTTATGTTGTGAAACTAAGTTATGTTATGAAAGAATAAAGTCGGATCTCACATTCTAGACATAGAAAACAAGATTCTATGGTGATTTATGTTAACTAAAAATTAGTATTTAATTAAATCCGTGAATAAAATATTAGATATATAAATAGTGAGATATTTGGAAGAACTAATTTGGGGTTTTTGAGTTATGTTGTGAAATTAAATTAAGTTTTTTTGAATGAAAAAGAGGGTGAGATCTCGAGAAGAGGAAATTAAATTAGGTTATGAAAGAATAAAGTCGAATCTCATGTTCTAGACATAGAAAACAAGATTCTATGGTGATTTATGTTAACTAAAAATTAGTATTTAATTAAATCCGAAAACTAAAACAAAAAATATTTAACTTGTAGCTGTAAATTGCAATTTATTATTCTCCTCATATGGTGATATCTAAGGAATGTTTGTTGTGTAATTTCTTTGCAGATTTCAGGCTTCAGTGATCATGGGTTCACACTCTGACTCGGGTTCAGAATTTGGTGGTTCTAGTCATCAGTTAGACAGTGGAGAGACTGATTGGAGGTATGCCACCGCTCCACATGGCAACAAATCAAAACCACGTGCAACTTCTGTGGGAAGCAGTTGGGAGGGAGGATTACGAGATTAAAATACCATCATGTTGGAAATAACAAGAATGTTGCCAAGTGCACTCGCTGTCCAAGAGATGTGACGAAGTTGGTGAAGGCAAACTTGGAGGGGAAGAAGGACAAGGATGTTGAGCGGTCTAGAAGGGATGAACAATTCAAAGAATTCATCTTTCAGAAGGAGTTTAATGTCCTCTCCGATTCAGATGATGACGACTTTGTCTACCCCGCTGACATTCAGTTAGCATCGGAGAGGAGGGCATACAGGAGAGCCACAAAAGAGTCTATGATGAGGAAGTTTGAGAGGAGGGAACTCGGTGGTGCACATGGCAGCATCCATAGTGTTGGTGGTAATGGGAGTGGTTTTGGAGGCGTACCAATACCACCAACTACTAAAAAACACAAGGGAAGGCACCGGAACCCTTTTTAACGAGGGGTGAGTCCATGCAGTACAAGCCAAGCAAGGATCCGAGGCAGAAGACGGTGAAAGGGATATTCATCAATGCACGAGAAAAAGTAGGCAAGGCCATCAGCAAGTTCTTTTCTAAGAGCATTACATACTACATCGCTAGTGGACCTTTTTTGGAGCACGTCATTGACGAGATTGCCGCAGTGGGAACAGGGTTGAAGGCTCCCACATCCAAGGATATAATAAACAGATATCTTGGACGGGAGAAGGAGGAGATGAATGAGTACATCTCCGAGCTGAGGAGGAGATGGCCAGAGTACGGGGTGACGTTGATGTGCGATGGCTGGACAAGCTACACGAGGAAGCAGATCATTAACGTCCCCGTTTACTGTGATGAAAAGACTATATTTCTGAAATCCGTCGATGCATCTGAACATGTGAAGGACCACAAGAACCTGCTGAAGTTAATGAAGGACATCATCAAGGATGTTGGGAAAGAGAACATTGTCCAGATTGTCACGGACAATGGTAGCAACTTCAAGAAAGCAGGTGAAACAATAATGAAGTCTAGCAACTACGGTATTTTTTAGACACCGTATGCTGCACATTGTATAGATTGAATTCTAAAGGACTTCAGCAAAAGGAAGCTCGTCTCCAAGGTGGTGGAGCAAGCACGGACGATCACCACCTTCGTTTACAACCATTCCAAGGTGTTGGCTTTGATGAGGCGGGCGTACAATGATGAGCTGCTGAGGCATGGCATCACACGCTTTGCAATCAATTTTATAGCATTGCAAAACCTCAAACAAAACAAGACAGGGCTGAAGACCATGTTTTGCGAAAGTGAATGGTTCGAGATACCTGAAGCTCGGATCGAAGGAGAATGGAAAGTGGAGTTAATCATCAACGATCTCCACTTCTGAGGCGTGACTCGGGTTGCGAAGATAATGGATCACGTTGTTCCGCATTGCGGATCGTAGACGGCGACAAGAAGCCCACCATGGGAGTGATCTACGAGGCAATGCGCTGCATGAGAGAGAAGGTCAGAGAAGCAGTTGGGAGAGGATTCAAAACATGGTTAGACATCATAGACGAGTGGTGGTCCAAAATGCTCTCACATCCTCTTCACAAGGTTAGTACGTATTATCTAATAAATATATACTTTCCTTTTTTGATAACACTTTGAATGGATTAAAATTTGAGAATCGTCCATGTTTGTGTCCAGCTTATTACTTCAATCCCAAGTACCATAACAAGAACGATCTTGGTATAAATGACGACCTTCTAGCAGTTGTACATGTGGTGGAGAAGCTCGTCAAGGATGAGAAGACAGAGACCTCATGCATGAATGAGGTATTTGATTCGTGCATGAATAACAAAATATTCACTAAGAACATTATATAACATATTATGACTTTAAACGATGTGCAGTTCAAGTACTTTAGGCATGCATTGGGTTCTTTCGGCAATATTACCGTGGTTAATGGATGGGGCAATACTCTTCCTGGTAAGGACTAAGACAAATAAGTCCATTGAGTCTGTGATGTATAGCTAATAAACTATTACTGATTTATCTCCTTTTGGATTTTTCGCAGCCAAATGGTAGTTACTATATGGGATGGAAGCTCCCAAGCTACGGAAAGTGGTAGTGAAAGTATTGTCCCAAACTGCATCTACCGGTGGCTGTGAGAGGAACTGGACCACGTTCAACTTGATTCATTCGAAGAAATGGAACAAGTTGGGAGAATAGAGGCTTCATGATCTTGTCTTTGTACACTACAACTTGAGGTTGAAGATGAAACATGCAACGAAGGGGCAGGACAAAGAGGACTACACAGACCCATCGATCTTCCATAAATTTTCAAGATGTACGATGACGATGCATATGAAGATGTTCTGCAGAAGTGGTTGGATTCCAATGGTGCTCCACTGCTTGATCAATTGGGAGGCAGGCCGAATCAGAATATAAGCCAACAAATTGAAGCAGATGTTAGTGACTACATGGTCAAATCTGGGCGAATCACAGACCCTCTTGGAGGAGTGGAGCTTGATGCGATTGTGGACGACTTTCTCTCCACTGGGTCGAAATCCAAATCCAGTAGAAGTGATGATGATGTTGGTGGTCATGATGGATCAAGTGATGGGGAGACAGACATCTTCAGGGTTGTCAGGGTCAACAGCGGGTGGTCATGAACCACATGATGATACAAGATTCGAGGTAAGGCGAGAATACATGGAGCGGCATGGAAACACACATGGGAAGTTTGTCCCAAGTCCGAGTCCAGGACCTATGAATTACGATGCATATGGATGACATGGTCATCGTCCTACGGATAGCTACATGGACGATTTGATATCATATGTAGGTTCGTTAAATTGCATGAACATTGACAGCCCATACTGTGGAGGAACACCAAGTCCCCCGGGCGGATATGGATCTTCACAAGATGAGAGATCATTTGGCATCTTCCTTGAATATTTTCATGCTCCTCCTCCTGGACCTCCTCCTCAGGCATGTGTTCCTCCTCCTGGACCTCCTCCTCAAGCATATACTCCACCATATGGATATGGTTACAGTGGGTATGGAGGATATAGCAGTTACAGCGGTGAGAACTACCAAGGTATCCAACCTAAGTTGAGTCAGGGTAGCTTCTTTGGTGGTGAAAGTTTTGGTTTTTTTCCTCCGAATATGTGCATGTGCCTCCTCCTCCAGGTCCTCCTTCTCCACAGAAATCTTCTCCTACTCCGTCGTTGTCATCTCGAGGATCTCAAACCAGTACATCGCAGCCTCGTCGTACACCTCGTGATACCGAATCTAGTGTTGCTTATCCTCGTCTCAGGATGCTCGTGGGGATCGATGACCATCAATACCGACAGTATATCATGGACTACTGCGAGTTCATTGAGTCCGCGATCCGCTATGAGAGACAACAGGCAAGGGGGGTGATTCAGATCCTTCACGGAACTCTTGGTTCTAAGTAATCTTTTTTACAATATTACATTAATTTACATTTTTTTCATTTATTTTTGTGAATAAATAAATCTTTATACCAAAGAAACATTGTCTCATTAATCATTAAGTATATTTTTTAATCAAATCGAATGGCTCATCTCAATGCCATTCACTATGTGCCTGATATGACTGATATAAGGATTAAATATGTGTCATCTAAGTGTATATTGTAAGTTATTTAATGTTATAAGAACTTGAATAGAATCTATTTCCAATATCTATAGGTCAGGAATAAACATTAACAATGATGTATTCGATATGACCGATATGTGTGATATATGGGCTATAGATGACCGATATGTGTGACATAAGTGTGTATTTGTAGATAGTTGTTTTAATATCATGGATGATCTTAATTTCTGAAGAAACAACAAAAAATAGCTTTTTGGGCCTCGAAGGCGAGAATGAGTTTTGTTGTCGTAGTTGAAGAGAGGGAGGGGGGGCTGGACATGGATGGGAGAGAGGGAGGAGAAGGAGAGGAAGTTAGGGGAGGACGAGATGGTGGTGGCATCGGAGGGGGAGAGGGAGGTGGAGTCAAGGAGGAGGATAGTGTATAGGAAGGAGAAGAAGAATGTGTTCGAGTTGGCCGTGAGGGGAGGGAGAGACAAAGTCGAGGAGGAGGTGTAGAGGAGGATTAGGGGGAGAAAGCGAAGGAGAAAGAGAGGGTGCCAGGGGGAGAAGGAGGTGGTAGCGATGGTAGTTGTTTCACCATATTGAATCTACTTATTATAATATAAGTACATTTAGTATATATATCATTTGAATTACATCCAATACATGTATATTTAAGCTAATTTATAGAGTATTTTTTAATATTATTAATATGAAATCAAATGCCCGTTTTTACATTCGTTTCCACTTTTTTGAGGATATGGTCACATAGATCCCATGGTCGTTAATATATGTATACACATCCTTATTCATATTCAAACGGATAATAACACATATCTGTATAGGGTACATTCGTTTCCACTTTTTGAGGATATGGTAACATAGTTCCCATGTTCGTTAATATATGTATACACATCCTTATTCATATTCAAACGGATAATAACACATATATCTGTATATGTATTCGAATGTTTGCATTCCTAGTTATGTCAATGTTAAAGGAGAAGTGGTGATGGAGAGTGATATGTCATGTAATGGTTTCTCATTATATACGAGTTTATGTGTAAATACAAACTATGAAGAGGATGGCATATAAATATAAAAGGAATATTTACACCCATAACCCTGAGTAGTTTCATATTCATGTACATAACACTCGATAATCATGAATTACATGAAAAACCATGAATAGTCACTCTGTCTTACATCCATAACCCTCACGATACCCTGAATAATTACTCCATCTCAAACCCATAATCCGGACATTTATGTACATAAATACAAAACTACTCATGGTTATGAGTGTAAATATCCTAATATAAAATTATATGTGGGTATGAGTGTAAATATCACATTAATATATTCTGTGCTATAAGGAATTTTTTATTTTAACATCCCAACTTCTGTTTTCAAATTTTTATCATCCATCTCCTTCATAACTTCATCCATGCCCTCGTCTTAGATTTCAATACGGACCTTGTACATGCACCTGCATGGCTAACTCCTTAATCAATTATAAATTTCTTGTGAGAAAAATAACGGATGGACACCCAAAATGGTGATGGTGTACACCTACAAAATACAATGAACACGTCAAATATAGATTGATCAAGACGAAAAAGAGCCTTGGCGTGAACCACACATTATCTACTTTAAAATCTCTCCTGACGAAAAACCACTACATGTCTGGCTACCCAAAAAGGACAAGCAAACACCAAATACTTGGTGAAATCCTTACGAGAGAGGAATGTCAAAATCACCCAAAGAGCTCTAAAAAACCCTTCAAATATGCGATGTTAACTGATAACCCACTCATTCCTCCACATCTCCTTAGCGAAGTCACGGGAGAAGAAATGATGCTCAGCATCATCCAGGTAATTAGTGCATAAAATGCCTTCATCACTATAATATCCTACAAAGTATCCATATAAAATATTTATCCCAAATAGATTCTTGATTTTCCAAATCAATCTACAGTTCCTAGCCAAACCAACATCCCCCTGCATAAACTGCATCGAAAGAAGCATGTAAGCCTTCTTCACCATAAAATCACCACCATACCATTCCCATATCCTTATCAAAGGATCCTCACAAGAGGCCAACTCCTCGATCATTCTAAAGTACACGTAAAGATTCTGATATTGGGGACTAGCTACTAAGTTTCATTACCCCATGCAAACACCAACAATCCTTCAAAACTATTATCATTTGCCTCCATTCCAAACAAAATTGGGATTGTTTCGACAACACATCCTCTGCAATCCACGTTTTTCCCAAATCTTAAAGAAGATCATCCCCTTCCATAAACATAATAAAGGAATCGCAATAGAGATTATCAAACAATTACCTCTCTAAGAAGCATATTGCTAACCTACGTGCACAAGCTTATATTTCATCTCATTAAATTTCAGCAACCCCGGTCCACCCACTCTAATGAGATTCGGAATCAAGCTCGCTTATAAATGGACGGTAAAAGGTCGAAATATTCGAGAGGATAGATGCCGTGAGTGTCAGCCTTCCCCTATGCAACATGCACCTTGCCTTCCATCATGTCATCTTTGGCCTCATCTTTTCCAACAACGAACTCCAATCAGTCACCTTAACCTTCCCACCAACCAAATGTAGATCCAAGAAATGTAAGGAGAAGATATGACAAGGAGTACCTAAAACACGAGAACACTCCAAACTCGCATCCTCCAAGAGGACTTGCCCATTGAATATCTCAATCAAAGCAGATAACCACCTCGCCTCCTGTACTGATCTCTCCATGAAGAATGATGCATCATATATGTACTACAAAATCAAAATGGAAACTACTAAATTGAAAACCCCCCTGAAGCACTTTAAAATGTTGAGTCGCTTGGATCGTGGAGATGGCCAGTGCGTCCACACCAAGGAAAACAAAAGGTGGTGCCACGGGATGCCCTACCGTCCATCTGGGGCAGGAAGAAACCCCCCTTTATGATGCTTATTCACCAATAGAGAGTAGGACAAATTGGTCAAGCATATCTTCATCCACGCAATTCGTAGCTCTAGGAAACCCTATTTAAGCAATGAACTACGCAAGAACTTTTCAACAACACGGCCATGGGGCTTGGAGAAATTCACCTTCTAAAGCAAACTACTAACAAGCATCCTCATCCAAATCTCCACAATTTCTAAAGTCATATGTGGAGAAAGATGTGAGAATAAATGACTCATCTTATTTCATTAGTCTATAGTTTGGTATATAGCGTGAAACTCTAGAGCAAAAAGGAAAAATTACATAGGCACCCCGAAGGGGTTACAACCTATAGGACTAAATAAGAATACATAGAAAGACTTACTAACTCCGGCATTCCCTCGCAAGTTGGATCGTATCTATCGATCATGCTCAACTAGGAAATCATCCATGAGAGGCGTTTCTTCGATAGCGCCTTCGTAAAAACATCTACAAGCTGAAGATCCATGAAGATATGAGTAATAATTTTCGCTTCCCGTACAGCATCCCGAATGAAGTGATAGTCAACTTCAATGTGCTTAGTACACATTAAAAACTAGATTGGTGGCAATATATGTAGCGGACTTTTGTCATAGTATAAGGGGGCTTGAATGGAGTATGAAGTCCAAGTTCATGTAAAAAAAGAGAGGAGCCATGTAACCTTGCAGGTAGCTTGGGTCATTGCCATGTATTGTACATATGCACTTGATATAGAAACCATTGTATGTTTCTCACTGCGTCATGTAACAAATTGTCATCAACAAACATTGCATATCCAGTAGTCGACCGTCGATCCTCTGGAGAACTAACATAATTAGCATCAGCATAGGTGGTGACATCGGTATGGTCATCGACCCTATAAAAGAGGTCACGCCTTGGAAACTCCTTCAAATATCGAAGGATCAGAAGAACATCCTGTCAGTGACTATAGAGAGGTTTCTCTATGTGCTTGCTCGCTCTGCTCACAGCATATGATATGTCTAGTCTAGTGACAGTAAGGTAAAAGAGTTTGCCCACTAGACTTCTATATTGCGTAGTGGCCTCAAAGAGAACTCAGGGTCAGAAGACAGAGTGTTTCCTCATTTCTGCAGGGATGCCAGATGGTTTGCATCCAAGTAGTCCAGCCTCTATAAGAATATCTAGGCAATACTTCCGTTGAGAGAGATGTAGTCCCTCTGTAGTACATATCACCTCAATGCTAAGGAAGTAGCAGAGTTGACCAAGATATTTTGTCACAAATACCTTCTGGAGGGCCTTTGTCTCTTAAATGCATGCTTTGTTGCCATCAATGACAACCATATCATCAACATAAATAGCTAGTATAACAGTATAAATGGATCGTCATCTAGCAAAGATGAAGTAGTTAGATCTAGTCTTATAAAAGGCGAGAGAGTTGATCTCAGTAGTAAGCATGTCAAACCATTCTCGAGAACTCTGTTTTACGTCATAGATTGCCTTACGAGTCGGCATACGCACTCCTCCTCGACTTTGTAACCTAGTGGTTGCATCACATAGAACTTCTCATCGAGGTCTCCATAGAGAAACGAAGTGGAGAACTGCTGACAAATAACTTTAATCTCAATCAAGCCTATAAATGCTTTTTCAACGCAAAAAACGTGGTGAACTGATTGGAAGTGGCAGATTCCTTGCACTTGAAAGAACCCCATAAGCCCTCAACCATCTCCTTGACCCATCCTCAAGACTCAAGTTGTTGGGACCTCTGAAACTTGAAGTATGACGAAGGAGTAAGCCCCTGCCCAAACTCGCAAACCAGTAGAGAGTAGTCCAAGAGGGTCACATGTAGGCCCCTCACTATGGAAAGTTGTTGCTACAACATACATATATGTAGGAGGAATCTGTTCAGAATTGAGCATGAAATTGAGTTCCTCTAAGTATATATGTAGTTTAGTCACATTCAATCTCTCATGTGAAATTTGCTCGGAAGCATCCAAACTCTTGTAAGCTAGGTCCTCGCCGCTCCCCCTCGCAACCCCAAGCTAGTCCTTGGCCAACATTAAAATCACCATCAACGTTCTAAAGTAAAAGCAAAAAAGTGCAATTTTGTCTCACTCAAGTCCAAATAAAGTTCATCACGCTCGAATATCGAAGTTAGATCATAAATAACTGTAGTCATAAACGGCAAAACATATGACCTCCTCCCGAGTAGAATAACGAAGGCATTAGGCCATAATGAGAATCCTCAAACTCAAAGAGATCAATAAACTAAGCAAACAAGATGCCCCCCAGCTCTGGCAACCAAGACAACTATGTGAAAATCAGAATGCTCGGTACACTCAAATGCCTTAATATGCCGATCTTACACTCTCTACTTCTTCTCTTATAAAAATACATCTACCGCCCATTTAGTAATACATCGTCCATCGGGTTCCTCAAACCTCCATCTTTTCAAGATAACACCTTGATAAAGATAACTCGTTACCCCTTAACAACACAACTTCCCTGATAATGAGTGTATCTTCTTCCACCACAGCCTTCGCAACCCTACCACCCTCAGAATTCATAAAGGTAATAACTGAAGATTCATGTCTCCTCTCTTGCATTCCCACCGAGCTTTAAACTTGTCCAAAAAAATCTCCAATTTGGAAGCATCCACCCAATCCATCACGACTCTCCAAACCTCTTGAATGAAGTTATATGAGAAGAAAAGATGTCCAATGCCCTCCTACTCACCCAAACTAACATGCAGGCAATGTCAGTGCCCAAATGCATCCTAAACGTCCTCGTCGTCATTCTAGATATGTGTAGTATCCATATGAAGATCTTCACCCCCAAAAGTGTGTGTGCTCTCAACATTAGTCTATAAATCTCTGGCCACATCACCATCCCACTGTGAGGTTGTCATAGGCATGGCCTTGTAATACCTTCTTGACCAAGAAGGCGACAACTCACTCTTTCCTCAAGTCCAGCAATCTCGTGTGCTCGAGGATCGTCAATTAAATATAACTCAATCAACATAAAGATGAAACCCTGCAGCCACAAAAAGAAGAAAAGACAGATGCATGAGCTCCCTACCTCTACTAAAGTTCGACTATAAATAAGACACCCTGGCCTCCCTATCAATCACCATAGTACGAAGCCTGAAATGGAATGGGATGGGGGCCAATGTTGGAAAGGTATCTAGAAAGTTGGGGCTTCTAAGTTATCTCAAAAAGGCCATCTGGTATTAGCGGAGTCACTATTATCCGCCATGCCACTTTATCAAGGTCCATTTTCAAATTATGTTCCTCGTTCTCCGATATGTCTGCTTCCTTTGTCAGAAAGCTTTGTTTCTTGGGAAGATTTTCAGACATCTTATAACATCTTGCATAAGAACGACAATATAGCCCTCCAATTCCCAAGCTTGCATGAAAAGTGATCGCAACTAGGGGTTCTTGATGAATTTTAGAACAACTTGCATTTTTGTTATTGATTTTATGGTGACTGGATGAGTAATAACCTTTGGTGTCCATTAGCTTTAAAAATTGAATATCTAGACCTCGATGAGTATAAAAACAAAACCTAGTTTTACACAACCATTTACCATACCTTTCTTAAATATTCAAGAGCATCTGTGCTAGCTTTACAGAGATCTGTACAAAGTTGAACCCCAGCTATTAAAACTCCATGATGCTTTTCTTTCAGCAAAGCAGCAGCATGAGTCATAAAATTTTCAGCCAAATCTGGAACTTTCCTTATAATTCTTATAGAGCATAATGCCGCCTGCAATAAATCATAGTTTATAAATAAAAAGCAAGAAAGGGAAAAAGTTGTGAATAGCATAAATGTCACGAGCATGTCCTTCATGAATGGAAGAAGAGAAATATTTGAAGTTCATCATTGGTGCCCCCCCCCTCCTTTTTATTCCAAAAAAGATCAAGCGCAGATTTCAGTTTCCTATAAATGGATAAACAAGAGGAGGCCATAGGCAGTTTCAGATTAAGGTAACAAAAATACCCATAAACCGACTATTACGGACTATTAACAAAGTAACCGTGTTATAGTTACATGAACAGTTGAACTCTTGTGCAAAACCTTTTGTTTTCTCAAAGGTAAATTTAAGTTGTTGTACCATTCAACTAGGATAAAGGTAAATCAGTCCAAAGTTCTGAAATTTCCAACGAAATTTACTTCAATATGTTTAGTTTTAAATTTAATCCATTAGACTGAACTTTGTTGTACCTTTCAACTAGGATAAAGGTAATGCAGTCCAAAGTTCAAAGATATGATAATTGCCCTCAATATGTTCAATTTTAAATTTACTCCGTTAGATTGTTCGTTGAATGGATACTTCCTTTTTCGGTTTATAATTTTTTTTCAATAGGTTACAAAAATTAGTTTATAATTTATTTTGTTTTCATTTTAGTGTTTAGAATAGTGTTTGTAAGCCTATTTGAAGGCCCATTTTGATTTTAAAAAAGGAATATCAGATTGGGAATACAATTGTATGTTTTTGGTTCTCTTCTCCATCGCATATCTTAGTGCTTTACTACCGAACTAGCATGTTTCCCCTTATCGCACTATGTCTCCTCCCTCTTATCATGTTATTTTCGCTGCAAGTAGTGGTTGAGCATGGCCACATAATTGTCCTCGGGATTTGGCAGTCCTTATAAGCACTAAAAGATAACCAATATGAGAAGAAGCAATTATAAGTAGCCATCTTATTATCACAAGTCAAAGGTTCTTTACAGCTCGTCTGTGGTGTTACAAGTTGTCAAGTACAACAATCACTTTTCAACAACGTGAGGTTGTGCATCCAAGATATGCTGAAAATAATATAAGATAAAGTTTTATTTATGCCTTGGCTACAGCCAGAGGCTATCCGTGCCTCCAACTATAAGTTTACTTGAAGAAACTTGTCACCCAGATATTGCTTGGACAGGTTTCTGGTATTTGATTGAAATGTTACAACAGATTAAGTTATCATCGGTGATGAGGCAGATCAGAACCTGGTCAGATCACACACATGACGCATCCATTGAGGAAATCCGAGGAGGGGATGAGGTCATCCAAATATTTACGTTGGAGAGGTCATGCTTGCTGGAGCCAAGGTTCGAAGAGATGGTTGAGGGGAATTCCTAACACAACGTGGTTAACATATGTCAAAGCTCACAACCCTAAGAAGGCATCTTATGAAGTAACATAGAATTGTCAGGCAACAGAGGTTCGCACGGAATGGAGGTTGACATTTTGGATGAACTGTAAAACTCCAACCAACTTCCGTGTTTGACCAATGAAGAGAGATTTTTCCAACCTCGGAGGAGTGTTCCATGGTGCCACTCTTGTTTGTCTTACCAGCGAGTGTGTTGCCGGCAATCCTTAAGGGGGTGCATTAAGGTGCATGGTTCATGAGCTCTCAATACCAGTTTTGAATTCAGAGATTTTGGATTAATCCTTAAGGCGGTTCATTAAGGTGCATGGTTCATGAGCTCTCGATACCAGTTTGAATTCAGAGAATTTCAGATTAATAAGGAAAAAAATGGCTTGCATAGTGGTCGGCTTATAAAAGGATGATATCACTGCTTCTGGAAGAGCTTTGGGTAATTGCGGCATAGGTCACTTAGGCTTGGCTTGACTTTAACTTGTGGAAAACTTTCAATCTCGAGCAGAGTACATTTTTTAGAAGAGGAAGCGCAAGTTGTTTTGTTGGAGGGAAGGTGCTTATCACGTAGGCATTGACTAATATTTTTAAAATCGGTGCTCTCAACTATATATGTTCTCTACCTGTCGATTCACAAATTATACTGATTAGGGCGCATGGGAGATTTGAGACTCTGATATAGCTTTTTTGTCTATTTTTTATTAGGATAGTAAAGGTGTCATGCCAATAGGTTAGAGTGAGTCATTAAGTCTTTTGTTGATGATGTGTTAGGGGCTTAAGAGTCAGAGAAATGAACAATGCATTTCTTATGAAGTAGATGGTCTGGATTTAATGATTTGACGAGGATTTGCTTTGTAGACTATTGAGAGGCATATACGGTGTCTCCACTAACCTTAATATTTGGCAAGTGTGAGGGCGCCATCTAATTTTTAAAGGTACATTTGTTTCACCGTTCCATACAATTCACTATTCTGTAACCGAACCTAGGCTATGGAATGTTGATCAAGTTCTAAACGATGATAAGGACTTATAATGGTGCTCTTTGTGATTGATTTCCAAGACTTTTTACTACAGCAATGGAGGACGGGAGGGGGGGAGAGTTGCATCAGCAGATTGTTAGTCCAATTCTAAGGAATTAAGGGATGTTTGAGCTCCTGAATTGTTCTTCACTTCTTCTAAACAAAGGCTACGTAGGATTATCGCAGATGTCGGCCATTCCAATCAACTTGTGATGATGCAAGACCGTCGAAAATTGGAATTTATCTCGAAAAGTTGAAGCTGAACACCTAGGTAGCAATTTACACGTAAAAAATACTACTTATGCAAAATAAAAAATAGTACACCTATCAGTTTCCAATCTTCCATGACTAGAGCATGCTCAACATAGATTTGTTCACCTCGGAAAACCATGACATTCCTGGCCAATAACAACGCCCACAGAGATACTAAAAGTCTCGCACTCTACCATGGAACCTAAGGGACAGAGTGAAGTGACTTTTTTGGTCATCAAACCTAAGAGATTGGATGTTGTTCAGGTTCTAAAAGGATGATAGGAACGACAAATGTGACAATTTTCAAGACTTTTTGATATGGAAATTAATAGGGATGTTGCAGCGGCGGACTGCTGATCCAACTCTAGAGGAGGGAACACGTGTACTCACGGTGCTGCTTGATCATGTGCCCTCGGGCAATCACTTCTCCTTCTCATGTGTTTACGGTCCGTGCGATACTCCTCTTCGTGGAGCTGGAGGTGAATGATGTGTCTGACACGAAGTACACTTGGAGAAATTCAAGCTCTCGTTCTCGGATTGACAGCTTCCTATTGTCTGCTGAGCTGCTGGAGGAATTCCCTTTGTTCAATTCCTCGACCAGATACCGTACGAGATCGAATCATACTCCACTTGTGTGGGACTCGGGCATTGTCTCCCCTCCTAGGGGTTTCTTCAGGTTTGAGAGAGCCTAGTTGCAGGAGGGTTTCCAGGATTTGGTCAATAGCCGCTGGTCTTCTACGGTAGTCTTGGGATCCACGACCTCTAAATTATCCCAGAAATTGATTTCGTTGTGAATACGGCTATGTGCCTACAAGAAGGTGGTGAGAGAGAGTCGGAAAGCCCGTCGTGTTGGCGTTGAGGCAGTGCTTACCAGATTTGATAAGCTCGAAGATGAGAGAGAGCTTGATAAGAGGAGCTATTGGAGAGGTCGATAGCACAAAATAATCATGGAGGAAGATAAGAAAAGTGTTGCAGAATGGAAGCAAAGATCGCATCATTCTTGGGTGAAGGAGGCGATGCAAATATTGCATGCTTCCATAGAATTGCCAAAGGAAGGCGTTGTCACAACTAGATCCGTTCGGTGGTGGTGAATGGGGATCGGATAGAGGGTGATAATGAAATAGGGCGGGTCGTTGCTGACCACTTTCATGAATTCTCTCGGAGAAATGTTATTGTTAGAGCAAAACTCTTCGTTATTATTCCACATAGCCCTAGGGTCTCTTATATAGAGAGAAAACCCTTGGGTAAATTACATAGATAGACATGAAGAGAATAAGAAATACGTAACGGTACATCATGACATAACGTAAACCTCTACACTCCCCCTCAAGATGGAGCATAAATATCTATCATGCTCAGCTTGGAAGAACATTTCTGGAAAGGTCCTCTGAGCAACGACTTGGTAAATATATCAGCAGTCTGGTCCTCGGAATTGACATGTGACGTGGAAATAAAGCCCTTCTGGATCATGTCTCTAGTGTAATGACAATCTACCTCGATATGCTTCGTTCTTTCGTGAAACGCTGGATTATTGGAAATGAACAACGTTGCTTGATTGTCACACTGAAGCTGCATGGGTAAAGAGACATTCACATTCAAGTCTTCCAAGACTACTCAAACCCACATCATTTCTGTGCTTGCTTGTGCCATGGCCCTATATTCAGATTCAGCACTAGATCTTGTCACAACAGTTTGTTTCTTGCTTTTCCAAGAAACCAGAGAGCTTCCTATAAAGATAGCAAAGCCTGAAGTAGACTTACGATCCTTTGGGCACCCTACATAGTCTGCGTCTGCACAAGCGGAAATTGACAAATCTGTGTTCTTTCTAAATAGCAAACCTGAGCTTGGAGAAGATTTCAGGTATCTCAGTATCATGTATAGTGCTTCCATATGGACTTGCCAAGGCTGCTCCATAAATTGACTCACACGGCTTACAGCAAAAGCAATATCAGGTCTAGTTATGGTGATGTACAGAAGCTTACCCACCATCTCTCTGTATCTTCTTTTGTCCACCTCTTCAGTATCATTGTCATACAGTTTCATACTTGGGTCCATAGGAGTGCTCGATGGTCAGCACCCAATCATTCATGTTTCAACAAGCAAGTCTGTAACACATTTCCTTTGGGTCATCACCATCCCTTGTGCATTTCTTGCAAATTCTATCCCCAGAAAGTATCGTATGGTACCCAGATCCTTCGTAACAAACTGACTGCCCAAGAGGGCTTTAGTCATCTCGACTCCCTGAGCATCATCTCCTGTAACCAGAATATCATCAATATATATCATGACAACAACTGTACCTCTGAGAGTCTTCTGAATAAACAACGAATGGTCCGCATTTGATCTCTTGAACCCCTGTCGTTCGATCAGCTGAGAGAGCTTTTGGAACCATGCCCTTGGACTCTGTTTAAGGCCATAAATCACTTTATGAAGTCTACACACCATGTGAGTCTCCCCCTCAGCAGTAAAACCTGGTGGCTGCTGCATGTAGACTTCTTCCTGTAGATCTCCATACAGAAACGCATTCTTGACATCAAGCTGAAAAATGGGCCAGTCTCGTACCACAGCTACGGATAAAAGGATGCGAAGCGTCGAGTGTCAAGCCACTGGTGAAAATGTGTCCAAGTAGTCGACACCATATGTTTGGGTAAAGCCGCGTGCAACAAGTCTTGCCTTGTATCGATCAAGACAGCCATCTGCATGATATTTAACTGTGAACACCCATTTGCAACTAACCACAGACGCACCTGATGGAATAGGAACCAGGGTCCAAGTCCCTTTAGACTGTAAAGCACACATCTCTTCCTCCATAGCCAACTTCCAGCACTCAATCTTCATGGCCTCCTGATAGGTCCGTGGTATCTCTACTGAAGACACAGCTGCTGCAAACCTCTGGAAATCACCAGTAAGACGATGAAAGGATACCTGAGACGCAAGAGGATAGGACACACATTTCCTCTTCGGCCTTCGAAGTGCAATAGGAATATCAATATCATTATCCACAGTACTGACTGGCGGATCCACCTCCTGTAGCAAAGATTCCTGCACCGGTACGTTATCTAACCCATCATTAGTAGTCGTATCAGAGCATACCTGAGGCGTGGTGGATGGTTGACTTGTAGCTTGAGCAGGCCCTGATTGTCGTGTGTAGAACTTAGGGAATGGTGGAATGGGGTGATATTGAGGTGGTGGTGGTGGTGGTGGTGATGGCGGAGTGGATTCAGGTTGACCCAGATTTGGAGGTAGAGGAACATAGACATGATTATCTGAAGGCGTGGAAGAAAAAACCAATCTATCACCTGCTGGGGAGAAGTACATAACATGCTCAAAAAATGTAACGTTTACACTAACATAGTACTTGTCGTTGATAGGATCATAACATCGATAGCCCTTCTGTGTCCTCGAGTAACCTACAAAGACACACTTAACAGCTCTAGAAGAGAGCTTGTCAAGTCCCGGAGACAAGCGGTGAACAAAGGCGACTGTACCAAAGACACGAGGTGTAAGTGAAAATAAGTCCTTATCCGGAAAGAGAACAGAAATCGGAGGTTTCTCCCCAAGAACCGAAGAAGGCGTACGATTGACCAGATAGCAAGCTGTAAGTATAGCATCTCCCCAAAAAGCTAATGGCGCACAACTCTGAATAAGTAATGTTCGCGCAATATCAAGAAAATGATAATGTTTCCTTTCGGCGACACCATTTTGTTGTGATGTGTAAGCACGGGAAGTTTGGTGAATAATGCCTTTAGAGGAAAGGAACTGAGAAAGAGAACGAGTACAGAATTCCAACGCATTATCTGCGCGCACATATTTAACACTAGAAGAAAAAACATTCTGCACTTCATTGATAAGATTCTTGATAACACTTCCTGCTTCAGATTTATTCTTAAGTAGAAAAGTCCAAGAGACACGAGAAAAATCATCAACCACAACCACATAAAACATGTGTCCTTGATGATCAGGGACACGACTAGGACCCCAAATATCTATATAAAATAACTCAAACGGGGAGCTACTGCTCCGACTCTGACGACTTGGGAAGCTAGAACGATGGTGCTTTCCTAACTGACAAGCTTCGCAATGAAATGATGAATTGGGAGAGATCTGAGGCAGGAGATGACGCATTTTCTGGAGAGGAAGGTGACCAAATCGAAGATGCCACGTATACGGAGAAACTGATCCCTGTGAGTGAAGAGAGACGCCAGCAAAGGAATTTCAGACCAGACGATATAAGCCATTATGCTCAGAGCCACAACCAATCACCCTGCCCTTTAGTATGTCCTGAAAAATAAGAGATGATGGGTCAAATATAGCACGACAATGCAAGTCTTTTGTAATCTGACTAATTGATAATAAATTCATGGAAAACTCAGGTGCATGTAGAACATTCTGTAAGTGCATGGAGGGTGTCAAAGAGATCTCCCCCTGTCCAACAATAGGGGAATGAGTGCCATCAGCTATAAGCACAGAGCGACCTAAAGAGATATCCTTGTAGGACTCAAGTTTGTCTCTGTCACGGCAAAGATGATGGGTGGCTCCAGAATCGACAATCCAACCAGATAGATCATGGAACGGACGAACGATAGTAGTACTACCTGAGGTACTGGCAGCAGCAGAGGTACTGGCTGATGCAGATGCTGCAACATCTGAGGTACTCGCAACATCCGATGATGATTGTGGCATAATATCACGAAGCCTCGCCACAAGCTCCTCGAACCTGTGATTTGGAGTAGACTCTGAAGCAGGCTGAACATGTTCAGCTACACGTGCCGAAGCTGGAAACACATGCTTGGAATAGCATGTGTCCTCTGAGTGACCAGTGCGATGACAATACGAGCACGTCCTTGGAATACGACCTCCACGGCCACGTGTATCACGGCCACGAAAAAAAGACGAACCACCTCTCCCACGTGATACTGCCATTGTCGAAGGAGGTGGAGTAGATGTGTTGTACGAAACAGGAATACGATTGAGCCTCCTGTAGACTTCCTCCATAGGAGGAATAGTAGCATCGACAAGGATCTGAGAGCGGGCGGCCTCGTACTCAGGATCGAGAGCTGCAAGTAATACTCCTGCCATGGTAGCATTGCGGAAAGTCTTCTGTTGCTCAGGAGTGGCTGTGAGCGGGATGGTACTATATAATTTCTCGAACATCCCTCGCAGTGACGTGTACAGAGAATGAAGTGACCGTCCATTTTGTTTCATCGTAAAAATATCATGCTGCAGCTGCAGCAACTTAGTCTCGTTCCGCACCTGAGAATATGTAGTAGCAAGAATATCCCACATCGCCTTGGCGGTGGGCTGATGGAGGACGTCATTGGCAATCTCCATCGAAAGCGTCCATGATAGCCAGACCTTGGCATACGCATCATCAGCCTCCCAGGAGGCATATATCCCCGTCTTCTCTGTCGGTTCATCTTCGGTAAGAATGTGCCTCTTACCACCTAACTTCATTAAGCTCATGAACTGCATCGACCAGAGCTCATAGTTTGTCCCGTCCATTTTGACTATTGGCGCCGAACCCTTAAAGGCACCTATGGAGGGCATATCAACCTTTTGTTCTGACATATCGCCGGAGAAGAAGACTTAGGGATGATAGACAAAAGAACTGGTGTCTACAAAGACCCGTTTGGATTCAAGTGCATATGTAGACCTTATGCACTTGAACCCATGTATGAATCGATGCCGACTGGAGAAGGAGAAGCCGGGAGAAGGGCTTCGTCGGCGGCTGGAGAAGATGGAAGAACCGCGAGCGGTGGTGGGTGAGGACGGCGGGGGGGTGCCCTCGGCGACAGGAGGAGGTTGGGGCCTCGACGGCTGGGGTGGGCGGCGGCCGAAGGGAGGCGGGGCGGCGGCCGAAGGGGGGGTGCGGCGGGTGGAGAAGAAACCCTAGATTAGGGTTTTGGCTCTGATACCATGTTAGAGCAAAACTCTTCGTTATTATTCCACATAGCCCTAGGGTCTCTTATATAGAGAGAAAACCCTTGGGTAAATTGCATAGATAGACATGAAGAGAATAAGAAATACGTAACGGAACATCATGACATAACGTAAACCTCTACATAGACCATGGAAATGGTCTCGACTTGGGGCTTCCAGGCTATCTATGCAGCATGCAAACCATTTGACCCAAAGTGTAACCACATGGAGGTGAAGGTTGTAATTTGGAACCTTAATGTTGATGGTGCTCCAGATCCGGATGGGTTTCTCGTGTTCTTTCAGGAGTTTTGGGAGCTTGTCGGAAGGGAGGTGGTCGAGGTTGTGGAAGAGTTCACGGTTTCTAATGCTGGATTTTACATACTGAACAGGGCATTGATCTGCCTTCTGCAGAAGAAGGACGTCTCTGATAATATTGAGGACTTCTGGCTCATCTCTCTCCCCAATGTTGTCTATCTCATTGTGGCAAAGGTCTTGGCAATTTGATTGAATCGAGTAATGGAGCACATCATCTCCCCGCTGCAGTGTGCCTTCATTCTAAATAGAAAGATTGCCGATAGCTTGGTTCTGGCATCTGAGATCATTGTTGATTGGAAAAGACAGAAATCAAAGGGAGTGCTTTGGAAGGTAGATTTCTCCGAAGCATACGTCACATTGGATTGATGCTTCTTATGGATGACAATGTCGAGACATGGTTTCCCTGATGCTCGCATGGATGAAATGTTGTGTTACCACGGCTTCTTACACGATGCTGGTCAATGGCAGACCCGAGGGCGGCTTTTTTAAACCATAGCGTAGGTTTAGGGAGGGTTGTCCTCTCCCACTATTGCTTTTTGTGATTGCATTTGATGTTCTTGCTTGCATGGTGAACCATGTGGTGCAAAGTGAGACCTCGTCAAGGTTCTCTATAGATGAGATATCCATTCCTCTGTCGCTATATGTTGATGATACCATCTTCTTTATTAACAGGGGTAAATAGGAACCAAAAGGCATGGTTCTAATCGTGGAGATCTTTGGGGAACTTTCCAGGTTGGTGGTACTAAATCGTAGTAAATCTACTGCTATCCCTTTTGGTCACTCTGAGTTTGATGCTCGTGATTGTTGCATCACGCTTGGCACGGAGATCGGTTCCCTCTCGATACATTACTTGGGGTTCCCGCTGATGGACGGTAACCTAAAGATGGCAGACTGGCTTCCGGTCATTGAGAAGCTGGAGAGAAAGCTTACAGGTTGAAAGGCGTCGATCCTATTTTGTGTGAGGGGGGGGGGGGGGGGGGGGGTTGGTGCTTGTTAAAGCATTCCTCTCTGTTATCCCTTCTACTTCATCACGTCTCGCCTGCTTCCTGTCAGGATTAGACGTCGATTGGAGGTTCTCATGAAATGTTTTCTTTGGGGGAAAAGGGCCAGGATGGCCACGTCCTTCACCTGGTTGAATGGGTTGCTGTTACGATGCCCTTTGAGGAGGGTGGACTTGGGATTAAGCGCTTGGACTCGATGAATGAGGCTCTTCTTTTAAAGTGTGTGAGCAGGATTTGGGGCAATGGTGATTATCTATGTTGTAGACCTATTAGGAAAATCTATGGTATTGGGGTTCAATACGTTCTTCCTCGTCGACATAGCTTCAGAAAGTCGACCTTTTGGAAAGGAATCAGATTGGTGCTCCCTCGTTTTCATGAATTCTTTCGTCCGTCTCTTAGGGATGGCAACTCGTTCGGGTTCTGGACTGATAATTGGTTAGGTGATGGAATGCTATCGTTGAATTCCCCTCATCTATTTGCTTTGGTGGCCAATCGGGATGCAAAGGTGGCAAAGTGTTGGGTCGATGGTAACTGGATGCCACAATTCCCGACGGACTTCTCTGATCAGAGCTATGAGGACTTCATGTTTCTTCTGGATTCTCTCAACTAGACTGTTAGGCCCACTGGTTGGCTAGATAATTGGTGGAAGGTGAATTCTCTCGATCAAGAATGCTATAAAACAATCACCAGACCGCCTCCGTTGAGGACAGACTCTTTGGTTCAGGACTGCAAATTCATATGGAAGATGAAGCTTCCTAACAGAATTGGTTTCTTTTTGTGGCTTTTCTGCAGAAGCGCATTATGACTAGAAACCGATGTGAACGCCTTTTCGGAGTCATCTCTAATAGATGCCCCCTATGTGGACTACATATTGAGACTCTTGACCACATTTTCTTCTAGTGTCAACGGACATCACCTGTATGGCAGGAGCTTGAAGCTGATTGGCTGGTTGTGCAGAACTTTGAATCATTTTGGAACTCAATGTATGAGGCTAGAGACCGGGCTAGAGAGGATCTTCTTCGACCTCTCCTCTCTCATTTGTGTAGGCGATTTGTTAGCTAGAAGCTACACTCTCTTTTCTTCATCATGTTTTTATGTTGAGAATGTAGTCTTCCATACTAAGGCTCTCCTCAAGTCTTGGTTAATGTAAGTCTCCTAATTTTGTCCTTTTATTAATATATTTGGGGCGAACACTCTCGTGTGTTTCCCCCTCTTTTGGTCTCAAAAAAAAACTCTAGAGGGGTGGGTGCTTGGGCTCTTATATATGTATATGATGTCTTGGAACAATGCTATAGACTTTTTCATATTGCTAGGATGTCAAATCCCTACGATGGACCCATGATGACGTGGGACCACCGAACATGGTGGATTTTTTCTAAAGGTGAACACCCTAAGCACATTGGTGAAAAAATACTACTAATGCCCTAAAATATAACCACCAAGATTGTAAGCACTCTCGAGAAATGCATTTCATCATCCAACCAATCAGCTTAAGTTATGTCTTCTCCGATAAAGGACCCCAATCCGATTGTCTAAGTTTATCAGCCATTGATGGCAAAATCATGTATTGCAATATAGGATGTGGAGTGTACCAAAGCACAACCACTGACGACAGAAATCGCATTTGAGAGATTTAAAATAACAGAAATCTCATCTTCTGCCTACATGGGGGATGTAGCCAGCATTTCTTGGATTGAGGGGTTGGATTGTGCCGGATTTTTGAGGAGCTTCAGAGTGGTTTGCGGATATGACCACAAGGATAGTTCTCGTCCTTTTGCGTTGATGTGGGCGATTTGGTGTGCAAGGAATAATGTCATTTGGGGGGGGGGGACAGCTTTGCTATATTGAAAACATTGTGGAACATAGTAGAGCTCTCTGTACATTATGGAGAATGCAAATCGCATGTAACTTTTTTATTTTATAGTTTAATATATGTGGCGGTAGGTCCCAATTTCTGAGAGACCACATGTTTCCTTCTCAAAAATATTCAAACCAAAGAAATCATCGAAGATCTCCACCATGTCAGAAAAGTGCACACCCTCTAGAAACAATCCCTCCAAAAAGAAAATAATGTCGTATGCATATTGCAAAATCAGGATGAACAAGCCATGTCATGTGAGCACAAAAACTACCTCCTTATATATATTGCATGTATATAGTCAATAATAGACTGAAAAGAGGGGCTACAAGTGTGAAGGTTGTGGCTGAGGCTCGCCAGGAGCCTGTGGGCACTGTGCTCGGTAATGTCCCCACTCGTGACATCGATAGCATCTGACTGGCCTGGTAGGTGGAGTAGCTGTGCCTGTGCTCCGAGCTGGTCCGGCTGGTGGTCGGTCTACTCGTTGCGACCCAGATGGTCAAGCGGACTCTGTGCCACGTCCGACAAGTGCTCCTCCTAGAGTAGTCGATGGAGAAGAGCGAGCACTGCCAGAGAATGTCGAACCTGTAGGTCGGAACCGTCTGTCTGACCTCTGCTGCTGAAAAGGTCGACGTATCGGTCCAAAAGATCGTCGCGGTCTAGGTGTTGCTCCAGACGAGCTCCCGAAACGTCTCCCTCTAATGTCCTCGAACTTCTCCGCAGCATCGGTAGCCTCGGAGATGGATGTGATGTGTAGTCCAGCCAGCTTCTCCTGCACCTCCTCTCGCATACCGCCAATGAACTTTTCCAGATTCTCCTCTGGAAATGCACCAGCTGCTCGTGTATGTCGTGACAGCTCTGTGTATCGGATGAAATAATCTCTGGTGGTCATCTGTCCCCTGACGAAGCTCGGCAAACAGTCGGCGTTGGGACTCCTTCCACTTCGCAGAAAAGAAATGGGCTCTGAACCTCGTCTCGAAATCGTTCCAAGTAGGCTCTCGGCCTAACTCGGATACTACGGCCTCCCACCATCGCTCGGCGAAGTCTGTCAGTGAATACTCTATGAAAAGATAGCCACGTGTTTCGTGGCGCATGAATTGCCCTGAGCACCTTCATTACTCTCTTCAGCCACTGCTCAGCAATCATCTGGTGGACCTGTGCCCCTCGACAAGGGTATGTTGGCCCACTGGTAGGACGTGAAAACTGACTGGTGCCTGTGAATGGCAGAATACTCGTGTGCACCCTCGTCAGCAAAGTCAACAGGGCCCTGCTCCCTGTCTAAGTCCGCATCCTCCTCAGCTCCATGCTCTGGAATGTCCTCTGGTGGATCGTCAGGATGAGGCTGCTCCACCTCAACAGACTGGTGCTGGTCCTGCCGTGTTCCATCCTGTGATGGATGGTACGTGAAATCTGATAGATCCTCAAATCTCATCTCTATGTCCGTCTATCAACAATCTCAGTCTGCCTGGGCCAATATCTGCTCCTGCTGGCCTCTCATAGCAGCCTGCTGCTGCTGAAGATCGGTAAGTGCGCTCAGTATGCGTGCTAGCTGATCAGAAGTATCCTGACCTGGTCGAGATGCCATGGCTCTGCATGAGGACCATAATTAGTCATAAGGATGCCCTAGACAGATATTTATCATAAATGCTTTTCTCTTCTTGGGATATAAGATGAAAATAAATGAACTTGGTGACATCTGTGGTTATTGAATATGAATGTCATATTTCCCTTCTCGGACTCACGACACGTCTGAAGACTGTCGCTATCCGAGAACTTTATTGCGATCGGAATTGTAATACTGCGAATGTGCGTTTCGGGGTACCACTGCTCTGATACCAAACTGTGAACCCCTCAGGATCCGAGTACCCGTTAATCACACACTCGCACTATTATTCACATGAGATCGCATGAAGTTACAGAAAAGCAGGGAAAATTTTTCGCGCAGCTAATTATCCACATGACATTCACATCCACAACATAACCACAAAGTAAAAGAGATACAAATGGCACCAAAATTCCTTTTCATTAATATTCATATCCATTACAACATGTACAAGCATCTTCCATATTACAACATATATCCCAAGTGTGATACAAAAGAGATAGCATTTACATTACCGACTGAACAAAAACTGAGACAAGTAATTCATACCGTCTAGTATATACTCTGTCTCCAGAAAGCATGTATAGCTACTGAGCTGCTACTAAACTGCAGGCTGTTTGCCTGCCAAACACAATAGGAAAGAAGAGGCGTCAGCCATTGCTGGTACCTCTCAAAACTTATAAAAAAAACTAGACATTTAATATGTGCAAAAGCAGACAAGTAGAAAGGTGTACAAGTAAAATCTACATCTACTTGCGTAAGTAAAAAGGGGGTTCGAGTTGTTTGTAATGCATTTCTAATGACTTCCCCAGAACCCAACATTTTCCCACATATGACCATTTACATTGTAGTTGAATATTCATGAGTATAAGAGTATATACATATATATCATTTTCTAGCAATCTCAACTTTTGATCATAACCTCTCCAAGTCTTAACTTCAATTGATTCAGATATAACTCCCTGATGATGTAGATATAGATATGGATGATCTAGATGTAGAATCGCCATGTCTATTGGCGAAGTAACTCAAGCGGTGAAGAAGCCTACAAATGGCTCTTCCGTCTCGCCCTCTAATTGGAAGCGCGGTCCAATAGAGGGATAGGTCTACTCCCCAACTACGCCACTGAGACGAGTGAGAGAGACTCCCTAGAAAAGTCGCTCTAGAAACCTACCTGACTAGTACAGGCCAACGAGCTCGTACGTAAAACTGAAAACCAAGGATCCCCTGCCTGGGTATCCTAAAAGACAGGGTCAGCGGAACTGGTCTAAAGTCTGGATCCCAACGAGGCGTAAAACACTGCGAGCTCGCGAAAAACCGAAAAGGGACTGGGATCCTAGACCCGCGCACTTGGCGGCCGCTGCCCTAACTGGGCTTCCTTTCCTCCGCCCAGTTGAGGGTCACCGCGCCCTCGCACGGTCAGGTGTGAAGGTCACCATGACCGGCATTATTGATTATCATTCGTCACTGGTTCAACATCATCTTCCTTAATTATTTATGTGATTAGGTCTAGATCTTTTGTCAAAGATCTTATTGATATCTCTAATACTCATTAAATCATATAACTGTATCGACATCCATTAATAAACTATATGTGTATATTGACCAGATGATCACCGTAGAATAACACATATACCTAGTTTTTATTCAAGTCACGATGCCAAGATCATTGTATATAGATCTTAAGATGAGAAATCACATGACAATCATTGTCATAATTGATTTTGATAAAGGTATTAATAGACATACTATACTGAGATTAAAAACATGGTGCATATAATCTGATATATGGATGATTGTTTTAAAACAAAAAAACGAAGATACCACAAATTTTGGAATGAGCTAATGCACTTCATTTACGGATTTTGAGGTACTGTTGTCACAAGTGTAGATTTTGATGTATTATAAACATCGGGATGGGATAAGTATAAAGATGATGAAAATGCGGTAAATTAGAATTTATTGATAAGAAAATCACTAAAATGGTTCATAATGTGATTTATGGTAGACAGTGACCAATTGAAAAGTAACACTACAGAGGAATTCACAGAGTTGTCCTGAATGATCAGATGATCCTCTCCCTAAAATTCCATTGGTGTTACACACTAATTTACTAGAGTTGGCCAATAATGGGATCTAAAGAATAAAATACAAAGAAACTCAAATTTTCAATTAAATAACTTCTTCTCCACTTTATTCTATCAATGTATCTGTCCATTTATAATGTATGTATATCCACATATGAAGAACTTTAAATTTCAACTGACTTTTAAAAGGAAAAATCTGAACTACATGAAATATTGCAGTTTCATACAACACAATCCAAGGACCACCATCACCTATTACATGCATAACTTATAGTAAAGCAGGCAAGCAATCTTACAAATTCCAGTAAGAATAATACAGTGATTTCCTTATAGTTGAACAACCCAATCGTTTCAAAACCAATAATAATAGATCTATTCATAAAACATGCAACAGACTATTTTAGAGAATCATTTCCTTTCAACCAACATTAAGTCCTTCTAGCTATTACATAACGTTCTTTCATATGAATTTCTTGAGACAATACTGTGCATCCCAAACAAACTTTTCAATTTGGTACATAATTATCGAACTCACTTGACCCATGTCTAATGCTCCTAAGAGATTTCATCAAGCAAACTCCTACTGTTTATGGATGACAAAATTTAAAAAAAAATAGTGCCTTCCTGATTCTATTCATCCACAGCTCAACAAGCTCATCAATCATTCAATATAGATCAATATGTGAAGTAATTTCATGCATGATAATAGAGGAGAAGATTTTAGATTGTACATTTGGAGTTTCAAATCTTTAATAATCAAAATCTTTTAGATTAGATCTAAGTGGCAGCAACTGGTGGTTGCATGCATTAATTTAGGGATCAAGAATGGTAGAACACCATGAATGGCAGCAAAGAATGGATAGGGGTTGTACCTTAGATTTCAAGATTGGAGGAAGGGGATGATCTTGCATGCAGGACTGATCTGAAGTAGGGAGCAGCAAGGAGCTTTGTTCTGCTAGAAGGGAGCAGCTACTGCTGCTCAATTTGAGCTCCAGGAGCTGTAGGACTGCAGGCTTTTGATGCAGCAATTATCTAAATCAAGAGCTCTAAGAACATGCAGCTGACCTCCAACCACAATGGAAAGCAAAGGAGCAGATTTTCTGGAGTTTTGGTTCCTACGGCTAAAAACTCGTGGTTGAAAAGAGGGAAAATATGGTGGAAATAGGGAAGAGGGATGGTTCCCCACGTTGAAAAGGAAAGCAGCCACTTGTTAAGGCAAAATTAGGATGACATCAGCAGGCTGACATCAGCCTGCTGATGTCATGAAATTTTTTTTATTAGATGACGTAGCAGTAGTCTGTAGAATTTTATTTTTTTTTACTGCCAGAATCCAGTCTGTTGCTACGTAATTAAAAAATATTTTTATTTATTTATATATTTTCTTATTTGAAATGCTTAAATATGTCCGTACTTGCGCCTCGAATGTCGGATTTTGACGCACAATATCTTAAATTGATTGTCTCAAAATGACGGTCAATATGAGTATAATATTGATATACTTTCGGTTGGGTTTTGAACCCCCGAAATTTTCGGATACGATTTTGGTTTGAGATTAAATTTTGTGATTTAAAATTAGCAAACGACCTCCGATTGACGAACGGTCGATTCTGTTGGTCTTGTTTCGTCGAATCGGATCTAATGACGGTCTCAGTTTGTTTCGCGGTTTTCGAATTTGCGTCGCGGCTTTTTCGTGGCGCGTATTACAGAGCGACCGATTTTTGGTCGATTTCACCCGAACGACTTTTGATTCACGATCAATTGATCGTTTTATGTTATATAATATTGTCAGATAACTTTATTGGTTTAATCGGACGCTAATCGGGTCGGTTTTGGGTTTGGCGGATTTCGGATGTTACAACAAGGCATACATATCTTAGTCTCCTCTTTGAATGCATGAAACTTCCCTCCTAGTACCATTCATCGGCATTGATTAAGAAGTTGTAGTCACGTTGGTGCAAATGAGAATTTGGCGACGGCGGAAAAATAATTATTGGTGGTGGAATTTTCGGTGGAGAAGAATTGGAAGGGTTGAGAGAAGAAAGCTCGTCGGAAAAACGAGGGATGTTGGAGAAGAGAATCGTGAAGACCACGTTGAGAGAGAAAGAGAGATAGAGATAGAATCTCAAATTTTCATATATTCTGATCTGTCTAAAAACAATAGCCTATCATCCCTTTATATAGGAGGGATGAAATTACAAAAATAAAAATTCAAATTCAAATTCAAAACTACTTATCCTAATTTGACTCTAACCGACTAACTAATTGATTTGAAATAAATTCAAATCTCTAATTGGCTCTAACTAACTAAATTGAGACCGCAAGTGATCTCTTTGTTTAAATTAAAAATGCGAAAACTTAATAAAAGGAGACTATAATTATCGAACAAAAACTAAATAAATAACGCCCTATATTTCCGATTCACGCTGCATCAGTTCTCCTCCGCTTGAAAAATTCGTCTCCCGACGAATTGTTGGATCTGCAGGCTTGGAGGTTGATAAATTCAAATCAGCATTCTCGATCATCCCCTGGAAAAACTGGTGTAGAGCAAACGACGGAATCCAGGCGTGCGTGGGGCGGTGGTTGGAATCGTTGACTTCGTGACGGAAGAGCATGTGTGGCGCAAATGCAGACGTCCACTCGGATGTTGATCCCTTGATATGGTGCTTGAAAAACTGAGGTGGCATCTTCATGTCGGACAACTCGACCTTTGCAGATTCCATAGCAAAGCAATAACACAAGTAGAGTAGAGGAGGAGATGTGGCCAATGAATTAAGCCATGGGGCCTTTAAATAGATGAAACCCATGATCCTAATCCTAATTGGATAAGGAGGCCACCCAAATTTCTTTCTTTAAGCCCTTCTTTTTAAATATTCTTACAGCATGGGGTGGATTGCAATATTCGTACCCCTTCATTAAGTTGTCTCCTCTTACATTCCCATTTACTTTAACCTTTATACCAAAAGTTTTAGGTCTAAGGAAGTTCCTGCAATTTTTCCAAAGGCCCTCCAAATCCCTAATTTCAAGGGTTTGACCCTTCGATGGAAATAACTCATGAGTCTGTGGGTTTGGTCCTCCTTCCCATCGGCATAGACGGCGCCGAACCCTCAGATTAGGGTTCCAACGTTGTCGGCGGCGAGAGATTGCGTCAGGGAGGCATCGCATGACCTCGGATGGGCGGTGGCGCGCGGCTCTATGATGGTGGCGGCACACGGTGAGGCAGGGACCGCGTAGAGACGACCGACGGTGGGTTGCTAGCGGCATCGTTTGGGGTCATGGGCTGTGGGGTAGGGGTTGCGGAGTAGCGATGGCGAGGGGAAGAGGTGGAGGGGGACCGGGGAAGACGACAGCGGGGCGAGGGTGGTTTGCCAGGGCTGGGGGCTGTGTAGCAGGGGGTGCGGGGTTGGGGAAGAGAGGGGGGTTTGGTGGTGGTACCGAGGATTCTGGGGTTGCGGGTGTGGCAAGAGGAGCGTCTGGGGGGTCGGGTGTAGTGGAAGGGGCGGTTGGGGTTTCGGGTACAACGGGAAGGGTTAGGGTTGGGGGGTCGCTGGTGGTGTGTGGACTGCGGGAGGGTTGTTGTGGTCACAGGAGGAGGTACAGGGTTTGCGACGGGTGGGGCGGCGGGGAATGAGCCGCAGGGGCTGCGGAGGCGATGGGAGAGGGCGCAGGGAATGGGGTCTGTGCCGCAGGGGCTGGGGCTTCGGGGATAGCGGGAATGGGTGGTGGCGGCGGCGGTGTTGGGAGGACGGGAGGGGATTGCAGCAGGTCTGTGGGGGCGTGTGAGGGAGTTGGTGGTGGCGTCAGCGGGGAACTGAAGGGTGGGGAAGGTAGGGGGTTACCTGGGATGGCTTGGATGGTGTCGAGATAGCCGGCAGGTCTTCGTTGTCATAGTTTTTTTCTGGACAGCAAGCATATCGTTATTTTTTTTCTCCTGAAACGGCTTGGATAGCGAGCAAATCATCACAGACGTTGTTGTTTTCGCCTGACATGGTCTGGACAGCGAGCATATCGTCGTTGTTATCGTTTTTCCATCCACAACAATCTTAACAACGCACAGATCATCGTCGACGACAATATTTTGTTCATCGTCAACTTGTACCATAAAAATATCAACATTGTACCATGAGTCTATCCATTGTTGAACCTTGATGCTTGTCCGGAGGCGCTTCTTGAATTTTTGTTGACGCGAACGCGCATGTGATCCACGTGATAAGGTTGCTTGATCGAGCTTCATTCTCCAATATGTGACAGGACCGTCGAATCGTGAGAACAATTCAACTTCCATGCTCTGATACCAATTGATGCAAATGAAAACTCGGCGACGGCGGAAAATAATTTTGATCGGTGGAATTTATTGGTAGAAGAAATTGGAGGGTTGAGAAGAGAATGCGCGCCGGTTGCGCGAGATTTGAGGAAGAAGAACGCGCAGATCGCATGGGAGAAGGAGATGAGAGAGGGAGATGGAGATAGAATCTCAAATTTTCATATATTCTAATCTGTCTAAAAACAATAGCCTATCATCCCTTTATATAGGAGGGATGAGATTACAAAAATAGAAATTCAAATTCAAATTCAAAACTACTTATCCTAATTTGACTCTAACCGACTAACTAATTGATTTGAAATAAATTCAAATCTCTAATTGACTCTAACTAACTAAATTGAGATCGCAAGTGATATCTTTATTTAAATTAAAAATGCGAAGACTTAATAAAAGGAGACTCTAATTATCGGACAAAAACTAAATAAATGACGCCCTATATTTCCGATTCACGCTGCATCACACGTACCTCTTCATCATGGCATCCAAACACCACCCACCAGGTAGCCCCTCTTATGAAGGGAAATCTAAAGAAAAATCCAAGTCAATACTGTTATATGCTTTTGCGAGGTCATTCCATGCAACCTGAGAGCATGTCTCCTCCACCAGCTAGCTACAATCTCTAACATCATCCCCATAAAAGTTTAAGGTGGAAGGGTGCCCATCAAAGTTGGAGTTCCTCACACAACCATGGCTTTAAAAAACCCGCCTTGAGGCACTGAGGCGTAAGCCTCGATGTGGTTTTCCATGAAAACCACCTCGAGGCTATAGCCTCAATTTGGAGATCCGAGGCATAAGCCTCACAGACACGAGGCGCTACCGAGGCGGTCGAGCCAGTGAGGCGGTACCGAGGCGTTGTCTCGATGTATTGTGCATTTTTTGTGCAAATAAATGTTAAAATATAATATCTATACTCTATTAATAATATAAAAGCTATAAAGCATATTTTAGTCACAACCATACAAGTCATAGTCATAATCTATAATGTTATTGGCCACATCTCTAGTAACAAACCCCATATATTAAATGAAACATATATGTTAAGTAGTAGACATATATGTTAGTCACATTCCCTCATATATATAATAAAAATTATATATATATATTAGTCACAAAACTCAAAAAAATGCATGATAGTGCATTATATGTTAATTCTGAAATATATTATTTTTAAATAAATATTATACATTTATATTACAATCATCATTGCATCAAAGAAATCATGCAAGTGTACAGTAATTGTTTCTAATTAGTATGAACAAATATCAACAAATGATACTCAACTGTTGGTATCACTAAAACAAGTATAGTATATGTTCAAAAGACTATTTTTGTAAGAATATTAGGAATTCACATTATTACAATATAATATTATATAATCACATATTCAAAGTAGCACGGTATATTGTATACATCTATTCAATTTGGACAAATTCAAATTTAGGATTTATGATAATATATTTTGTAGATATTTGAAGTTTAGGATTTGTAACAATATAATTATGTTTAATGATAGTTTTACATGTATTTTCTCCATAAACCGAGGCTTATGCCTCGCCTCAATAACGGAAAACTGCCTCAATCTGCTTCGCATTTTACAAAGCCTTGCTCACACCACACTGTTATAGCTACATCAAAAGACAAACAACATTTTCATCCTGGATATTAGAAAAAAAATCTAAGTGCAGAGTTTAGTTTCCAATATGTCAACAAAAGAAGGAAGCCTGGTGCTTTAAAGGTGCCATAGAACCAAGTACTTAGGAAATTTGGTAATTAAGAAACCAGGTTATAAATGCATGATAAAAAAAACGGGAAGTCTTTCGAATTTCTTTAAGCTTAATTTAAGAACTTTGTCCCACCTATAGATGATATCCTTTGCAAGTGGGCCAACCCGAATTTTTATTTAGCCCATTAAGGATTTCGGTTATAATTCCTTGTTAATCCACACCTTCAAATCATCGAGTGCATCTTAAAATAGAACATCTAGTAAAAGGAGAAATAAAGCTTTGACAATGTAATCATGTAGGTAGAGTGGTTCTGTACCAATGCTTTCTCAACCTTTTACATGACCATTCTGAGGCAATTTTCTCTCCTAGCTTCATCAAAATGAAGATTTCACCACCTAAAAGCATTCAATCACTTCCAACACAGAACAAAGGTGGATAAACTTCAGGCCCTCGCACAAGCATTTTTTTAACAAATACATTAGTAATAGCTAACTTGCAGGTATTTATAATCTTAGACCCCGATCAAGAGGGAGAAAATGGCCTGATCCAGCAGAAATACAGAAGTCTAGAATGAAAAAAATTATGTAAGAAAGCCTTCTGCAAAAGTTGAAGCGCATAGAAACGAAGTAAGAAAAATATAGAATGCATTTAACTTCCATGGATATGGAGGACAACATACCCTTACAGAATCATCGTTACACAGGTTAATTTTAGTCTGTCATTTTCCTAGAAAATCATGTATATCTACCTGAAATGGACATATAACGCCAGAAGTGAAGGCTTACCTTCTTTCGTATATTGGGATCCCTGCCCAGAAGCAATCTTTCCACTTCTGGAGCGAGATCTCGAGCCATTTCTGCTGAACAAATATTTCCTAAAGCACAAAGAGCAAGTCCTACAATATATTGATTGGAATGATTGAGATCTCTGCATGAGTGTCAAGCGTGACAACAGCAATAAACCAACTTCAGATATTGCAGTGAATGGTAAGAAGCACAGTACATAAACACATACAGATGAGCAGCAAAATCGAGTAAAAGAACATAGAAAAAACTGAAATTATATATTTAGGATACTGTTTCAGTGAATTTGTTACAAGCATAAGAACTTCTTGTCTTTCATCTAGCAGAAGCATCAGGCCTAGATATCCTATCCTTTTTTCAGGAAAACCGGCAGAAGCAATCAGCTTAAGACATTCCATTTGTCCAAAATGAGTAGGGTATCCAAGCATGTGAATGAACATCAGTTTTGCAAGGTTGCGATGCCTATAATCTTGATCATTGTCACTAATGGCAGTACGAATTGCAGCACACTCCTTCCGAACTACAGCACGTTCTTCAGCAGCAGTTTTACATGACCGTATAGCACGAATCATATCCCTGCAGATAAATAGTTAGATCTTGCTTGACAAAGCTACCAACAATCAACTGATGATCTTTGCGGGGATGTAAAAAAACAAATAGACTTGAAAATAGGATAGGTATTGTAACAAACAGCTATTAGCATCTGGGGAGCTTTTATAGAATCTCGCCGTTGCATCCATTAAGAACATCTCGATTGAATTATAGATATATAGGTACATGATAAATATCTGTCTATGCGCACCAACTTCATTCAATAGGTACACATCCGTTACTTCTAAGCAAGCAGCTGAATGGTTTTTTACATCTTTCATCATCGATTAATTTATTACCCTCCACCTGACTTATTGAGAAAGTTTTCAATTGCAATCTATCAGGGTTATATAAATGCAAGAAATTTGGAGTCCTGACCCGGGCTGAAAAGGTCTTTGGCCAAGCTAGGAGAGCTGCAGTTGGAGTTTAGGATTTAGAGGTTCAGGGATTTACGTGCAGGTATATCTAAAGAAACTCGTCTTCCCGGTGCTCATATCTGGATAGGGTCCTTGGTTTTTCAGAGTTATGGCCACAATTCCAGCTAGCATTAGTCGAGGTGATGTCAACGACCGGATCTGATCATAGGTTTCTATTGTGGGAGTAGGGAGAGGGGTTGTGGCATCCTCGTATTACAAGTTTGAGAGGTATTGGTTGTTGGAGCTGGGATTCAAAGAGTAAGTGGAGGAAGATTGAAGATCCCATCTTGGCATCACCTCTGCGATGAGTGGATTTTCCTAAAAAAATCACTGCTATGTAGAAAAAGCTTCTGGGGTATAGAATTATGTATCAAGCAACAGCAAGCGCTGAAGAGGGCAGCCGCCCAAGAGGTGGTTGACTGGCTGGACAGGGTGGAGAATTCCAAACCTATTTCAGAGGAGGAGATTGAGGATAGGATTACATAACAAAAGGTGGTAAAGGTGGATAGGTTGAGAGGTGAAGCAGTAGCAATATTCAGGACAGACTAGGATGCGGGATGGGAATGGGAATGCCAAGACGCATTCTTCCACTTGATGGCTAGATGTAGAGAGAGAAGGATTCTCATCCTTTCGGTAGAGGTCTTCAGGTAGTAGATCCAGGGGGCTGATTAGAATAGAGATTTGGCTGGACATGGTCGGGGAGAAGGGCTAGCGTACTTTTTCTCGATCAAGTCACCCATCTGATTCGGCAGATTCTCCGAGAAGATGGTTTGTGAGATGCATGTGGTTCATTCCCTTGGTCCGGACAGTTTCCCAGTGTTCTTCAACGAATTCAAGGAGTTAGTGAGACCAGATGTATTGGAGTTGTTGGAGGAATTTCGAATGAGAAACTCTAGGTTCAATAGACTACAGAGATTTTTATAATCAGTCCAAGGGTTAAGGATTATAAACTTGCTTCGCTCCCCGATGCTAGATCGCTAATTGTGGCCAAGCTACTTACTAACAAGATGAGGTGAGTCCTCAAGAATATCATTAGTACTCAGCATGTACAACATCATTTAATAAGACAAGCACGATGGCAGTAATGAGTCGTTGCTTGATTTCCTCAATGGCTTCTCCAGGTTTTTGCTTTCAAAAAATCTCTCCAGTCTTTCAACCAGTCAACGTTGGAGGCCTTCTTGCACTAACCAAGTCAATGACATGTTGATTTTTAAAGCAAAACGGGAGATGCATTAAGAAGACGCCCACCCAAAAACCTTTATATTCACAAGTTTAAAGTCTGAGTATTACAAAGACCAAGAATCATGCAGGATCTTGGTGTGTTCTATAACATTTCTTTATAGAACCTTTCACTGCAAAAATGACCCAATTTATGGACCACCACAAAGCCCATATGATGGTCACATCTCAGATCCTCGCAGACTCTACATCAACCTAAGGTCGGTCCGTTGAGTCCCAAAAAGTTGAGGCATAATCGATCGCCACCATGTCCACACCCACCACCTCCCAAAACCATGTAGGAGTTACAAACATGGCTTAAAATATCGCGACATATAGATGATATATCATTATCGCCAAGTCGGCGTTGTCATCAAAAATGAGTTGTCTCCAATGTCAGCGATATATAGTCAATATGTCGTCAATATAGCCACGTCAATGATACATCGCCACCGGTAAGGACTCCCACCTTACTCCCCTGCTTTTTTTAACGAAAATGAGTTCAATTTTGCCAAATGTCTTCCCTTATTTCACCCCAGCTGATTCCAAGCCTTCTAGTAAGTGTTTTGGGGGATTTTGGCGATCTTAGAGCTTCTTTGTCATGTCGATTTCAACAGCATGCATTCTCTACTCTAATTTTTGTAAGATGTGTGATCAAAGAGTCCAATTCTTCATTTTTCTCAACACTTGATGTGTAAAAACATGAAAAGAGAAGTCTTCAATGTTGAATTTGTGCTTAAGATTTTCTTGGATCATTGTTGATATCTTGATTGTGTAAAATATTCACCATTATTGTGGTAAATCCAGTGCTGAGGAGATTTAGGTTAACATTTTTCTGTTTATATTTGCACTTGATTAGGTTACACTTTGATCTTAGAAAATACGATTGATGATTGATGTAAGTGAATTTTTGTCTTCTTATTTTGATTTCATACTTTTTTATTTGTTTTTGGAGTTGTTGGCATGATTGCATGTATCATCACATCCTTTATGAGTGAAGATTATGCCTTCTAGTTTGTACTAGATTTGGAGACACATGTGGAAGTATGCAATTGTTGTTGATGATCAGAAAATGAAGCATCAGAGCAAATTTTGTGGAAAGATAATCGGAAAAGGTGGGATCACCATGCTGAAACAACATCTTGGTGCTTGATTTAGAATGCGACCAAATGCCCCACTTGCCCGAGAGATTAGAAATGAAGGAAGGGTTAATATAGAGGAGCAAATGAATTCATGTTTGAAAGAAAGCTTAACATCTTATCTTTTGATTCAGATGATTATTTCTCATACCCAACTGCCATTCAAACTACGATAGAGAAAAATGTGTACAACGTGGCAATAAAAAACTCGATAAGGATTGACAAGAGAGATGGAATTCATCAATCGTAGTAGGTTTGACTATGTTGGTGGGAGTGCAATGTTCCCCTCAATGTCAGGGAGAGAAGTGGCAATGGCAGCGAAAGTATTGCACTTGAGGCACGGCTAAAGAAGAAACACAAGGGCAAAGGGCCCAAACCATTCATTGGAAGGACCGACATGGCTCACTATGGTTCGAGCAAAGACACGAAGCATAAGATATCGAAGGGATTGTTAAGGAACGTTAGGGAGCAAGTCAAAAGGGTTGCCACGCATCACTAAGGGCTCGTTTGGTTGCCAGGTTACCCCGGGGTAGCCTAGCTGGCATACCCCCAGCTTTACCCCTGCATTTCTGAGTTGGAATTAGTTGTATAAACCCTACAATTTCTTTGTTATAATATCTTTTAACCACGTTCAAATAAAAAAGTTAAAACAAAAAAAATATTATAATCATAAAAAAGTTATTATAACACAATCAACGTGACATCACATCGCATTTATCATTCCAACCCTCTCCAACCCTCCTATAACCATCCAAACAGCTACTATCAAGGGTTTAAATATCGATTTCGGATATTATCGATACGCTGTCGATACGTATTTCGTCGATTCGTTGGCATTTCGTCCATATCGACCACCATTTGTGAAGAAATGACTGAAAACTACCTTCATATCGCCATTTCGCTCGAGATTTCGGTTCCTTGTCAAAACTGAAGCTCCAATGCTCGTACAATGCTCGTGGAACAATGCTCGTACTGGAGCTCCCAAAGCAAGGAAGTGTGTTTGGATTTAGAACGAGGCAAAGCTAGAACACCAACCAAGAGTAAAACGGCTGCCAACTGATCTGAGCTAATAACCTAACCTAGATCTGGACCTCAAGTCTTAGTAGGTATAAGGGCAATCTGATGCATCAATAACCTCCAACAAAAGGTCCTCAACCATGACTACAAATTCAGAGTAACCTTGATCATGTCCCCTACATATATGTGGGCGGTCCACAATGAATAAAGCGATATTAAAGTCCCCTCCGATCAACCAAGGAATCAAAGAAAGATGTGTGTTGATCTCCCATGGATCCTGCAAAAATCCTGACCTAAGAGTCACCTCAGTGGACCCGTATACACTTGGGAAGGCCCTGACTCATAGTTGTGCATGTCCCTTAATAGAACTAAAATCGTGTGTGTGACAATGATCTCAACTAGTTGCTCGAACCAATCATTAGTCCATATACCAAAAAAGCCCCAAGAACTATCTGTCACATATAAAGATCTAAAATCTGAGAATTTGATCCCTCCAACAAAGATCTACAATCGGTTAGTCCAAGTCTTGATCTTGGTCTCTTATAAAAGGATGATGTCACCATCCATTTCAGATAGCAACCTCTTAATAGTCCCCCTTTTCTCTAGGTCGCCAATACTCTGCACATTCCAACAAATAACTTTCATGAGGACATCATGTGGCAGCACGTGCCACACTCACGTCTTTGACAATGCTCAACTCGTAGAGGTTCAACTATGCATGTGGATGAGTAATCTGAAGGCTAGGGGCGATGGCAGAGCCAATGGAACATCTGACTCCATCAATACATCTTCCGTGAGCACCTCCTACATAGTCAATTCCCGAACCATCAAGACAACATTCGTGGATAGGGCCGAGTTATTCGATCTTGTCGTATCTTCTAGGAGTGAAATGGAACAATCAGTTGGTATCCTCAACAAGATAGACTTTTGGGTATAAACCCTTACACCCTTTGGGTAGCTCTCCTTCTTGGTTTATAGCATTTAGCAAGCTCTTTTCCGGGAGCTTCATCTATCTCCACATTATCGGACGACTCCGGAACAACCTCTAGACCTGCCATTGTGAACCGAGGCTCGACGACAACAATGGGTTAGGGATCCATCAAAACCGCTTTTGAGGTGGCTCCTTTTTCCTTGGCATTGCCGAGGAGGGGAGAATCTCCATGACCCATAATAAGCAGTGAAGCCTCTACGCGAGAGGAACAAGCGGCATCTCTGGCGATCTGTGAGAATGCCTCATCATCATCAGGAAGTAGAGCAGTACAGGTATCCAAGTATCGGGCACTTTTTAGGGGTCTCTTCTAGCCATAATTGGGTATTCAAGATCCGACTCTTAAAGAGGGACGAATAAACGAGCAAAGGGACGAGTAACATTTTGAAATCTCGATTTCAATTTCGTTTTGATCCCCCCCAATGGAAATTTAGGTGAAATTTCGGGTAATTTTGACGGACTTTGGTGGAAATCTCATAATTGACTCAAAAAAATATTTTTTACCATTTTTCGCATATTAAGATCATTCAAGTTATTTAAACAATAAATAATTTACAAATACAAACTTATATCACACATATCACTCATCTATACCTCTTATATCACATATAACGAGTCTAGAGAGGACTAGGGAGAGCATGTATGCTCCCCTGCGGGGGTTGCAAGGGACAGTGCCCCCATCCCGAAATAAATTTTTATATGGTGAAACAGATCGTCGTCGCTCAAGGGCATACATATATGAGATTATGAGTAATATAACAAATTAAATTATTAATTTTTAATAGTATACTTAAGATTTCATAATTATTGATATATATAAAATATAAAAAATAGATAATTCGCTTAAATGAGTAGTGAAATCGAGCTCACATGGATAATATCATTGGTATACATAGATATCGATGAAATATCGTTGATATCAATCGATATCTGAGAAAATTTATTCTGAAAACTATCAATTTCGACTGATAGGCTCAATATGTTGAAATATCGTCGATATTTCGACCCATCTTGGTCGAAATCCGAGAAACATATAGAAAGGGGAG
This sequence comes from Ottelia alismoides, assembly GCA_037367405.1. Taxonomy (NCBI): domain Eukaryota; kingdom Viridiplantae; phylum Streptophyta; class Magnoliopsida; order Alismatales; family Hydrocharitaceae; genus Ottelia; species Ottelia alismoides. The sequence goes on from JAZKJV010006747.1 coordinate 178,799, forward strand.
TTTCGATGTCCTCATGTTGTCGAAATCAAAATTTCATCAAAATTGCATGAAATTTAAAACCATGCCTTCCACTTGCCATCGCATGATAGGAAAATTGTATTAACATTACCCTCCTTAATTCCAATGATCCTAGATCATTGCCTCTAGTCAAGATCATGTTTTTCCCTCTTCCTCCATATTAGCATGTCTTGAGAGTCATAGCCAGTTTCCTTTTAATGTAGGGCTCTCTATTCGGTCACAAGCCCACGATCATCTTTCATATCACCCCTAAGTTGTTAATTAAAATGCAATCTTTATCTTTAATTATCATGTCACTTTGACAACACCACGGATATCTTTTGTTCATTTCTATGATTAAGAACAAGAATATCAACCTTATACACTCATCTGACCCCCTCTATATGTTTTAAACTTCATGGACATTTAGGTACGATTGAAATATTAAAAATAGTATATTAAACTTGCCCAGAATAATGACACGCAAGTATCCAATGCCAATTTTAAGCAATTTCGTTAACAAATGAATTTTATTTTAGATTTCAACAAACTAAAAATATCCAATGTCCTGCATTCCCAAATGATAATCAGATCCAAATTTCAAATTTTCCATTATCTCGTTTCATACTTTCATGCAATGAACTTATGGGAACTATTCCTATATAATCATCAACCTTGAAGAAATACATATGTAAATGTAAATCAAACATAAGCAAGCCTACCCACTCCATGTTCACTCACCTATTCATGTTCGGACTCTTTATAATTTAAACACAAACTGAAGTTTTTGTTCATTCTGACGAAGCATGTATTTGGGAATTAAAGCAAAATTGGGGTTTGCCATCAATTAAATATCTTCCAATTAGAGTTTAAATAAATTTATGATTAGCCATCCAACTTTAGTCATTTTGATTTTTTTTATACTGAGATCATGTGTAATCTCTAGTTAGTTGTTAAGCTGAGTAATTTAGAAGTGAATTAAGGTTTGTTAGAGCAGTTGATTTCCTTTTTGTATTTATTTTTAATAATTTCACCCCTTATATAAAGACGGTGGTAAACATTGTTCAAAGATAGTTCAAGTTATAACAAAAATTGGAGTTTCTCCGTATTCTCTCCCCCTTTCTTCCTCGCGCACCTTCGCGATTCTTCCCAGTATTCTTCCCCCCTTTCTTCCTCGCGCAACTTCGCGATTCTTCCCTGAAATTCTGTGCAGCATGTGTGTCTTCTTCCTATCCAATTCCCCAAATTCTTTTCTGTATCAATGTCATTTCATACCAAACTGTGAATGAACCAGGCTTGGAGCACATAGTACTTGATAATTCACATGCCAATAAATATTTGACAGTTTTAAGGACAGAAACGTATATGGTGAAGTATGTAGAATTGAATAGTATTCAAGAAAGATACTGCGAGAGCGGTCAATTAGAGTAATATGGTACCTTAGAAGGATATGTCCGATCTCCTTAGTGAAACATAAAATTAGAAAATTTTAGTTTAATTTTCTGGCATTTTATATAGTTAAAAAGTGATTCCCTAAGGACTGCATATGTGCCTTAAATCGCCGCCTGCAAGCATACTAAACCCTTAACATTTACATAAACGATCTCCAAAAAATAATCAGATTGTTTTACTTCTTAATCAAATTGATATCAAACTGGTAGCAATTACGTAAACCAAAATCGATATCAGAATTTTAGCAAGTAACTGGACTGAATCGATGTCTAAATTATAGAAAAAAATCAAACCTAAGAAAATCACAAACCCAAGGATCTTTTAGCAAGTTGAATAGTATAGCATCCCTGAGATATTGGTCTTTTTATATAATATTAACTGCCATATTCGTTCGAAGACAAGAAAGGTGTACCTAATACATCATCTTCCTATTGTAATCATATTCTTCATCCCCAGTGCCCAGCTTTTGATCCCCCCCTCCCCCCTTCAATTTTTTGGAAGCGATTCCATTTTTAGTCATTTATACAGCATAAGCATTCAGGGCTACTGTTGCTATAACTCAATTTGATGAACTTCATCTTTACTCATAGACACGCCTTAGCAAAGTACATTTGGGGAGAACATGATGCTTCAAAAGTACAATACAGTCAGATCACCTTAATGTCTGGTAAGTTAATGTTTGTTTAGCCATGTGGTGAGTTATAACCCAAAGTAGTCATGAAATTCTAGCAGTGTGGCTGTTAACCATTGTCTATCAACAATCAATATGTGTTTGACAGTAGCTACTTGTGATATGAATGCAGATGTCAAGAAAAGGTGTAGAGCATTCAAGGCGTCTTGTATAGTTGAATATAAAGTTAAATTATACCTTATAAAGCTTGAAAAAAGTGCCGGAAGAACATCATAAACAGTAAGGCGTCTAGTCATAGTTACGTTATATCTGGGCAATTTCGAAGACAATTTAAGATAGCAACTAAGATCAGATGCATGGATGAGTCTGCTTAAAGAAATTTTAATATTAGTTTCAGAAGAAGCCACGAAACCCTTAATTAATGGGTCATTCAAGGAGACGAGAACTGCAGTAATTACATCTTGGATAGTGGGGGCTTAGCTACGAGATATGGTAATTACATATTGGAAAGCACCGCTTATTTAGAAGGAGCTCAGCTTCAACAAGCAGAAAGTAAGAAGCCTCCTGAAATTAAGGTTCCTTGATTCCTATCCAACTAAAAGCTACCCGAAGTACCATGCCCTTCAGTAAAATAAATGGATGACAGAAGGTGAGGATTTGCAAAACTTAAAAGAAATTATGCATATGAGTCGAGCTTACTGGTCTCAATGACCTGGCAACCTTTTTATAGGCACACCTACAATCCACTCTATCAGAAAAATAGGTGCTTTTAGAGCACATCTCCGATAATTAGCAACTGGGCTCAATGAAATGGTTTGAGTACAATGTAAAAATTCGTTAAGCACCATCTCTCCCGCGATGTAGCAACATGCTAAACCGCGGCATAGCTTAAGGGCCAAGGCATCACCGGTAGAATGGTATATTTCCATAACAACAAAACACTAACTAATGCTCAGCTAGGAGTTTCAGCACGAAAGGCATTGGAGGCACTACGCAGCAACCAGATCTCGTGAACCCCCGCGCCAATTAGGCACCTTCTTCTCGAATTCCCACCCAGACACTAAAAAGGGCGCGATCTTTAAACTCGAATCGCGATGCCCACAAAAGCTTAAAGATCGAAACGCACCTCAATCGAGTTCCCGAAGAGAAGGGATTCATGGCGGATGCCGGTGTGAGATCCCGCGCGCTTGGCGAGGTTTCCGGCGGGCGTGGATCAGATCGGCGGGGGAGGGGGTGGAGGCGATCGGGGCGTGGGAGATCCGCGAGCGAGAAGGGGAGCTGCGATCACTGCCGGAGTGGTGGATCTACGGGAGGAGGGAGGGTGGGAAGGGGGGGTATAGAGGGGACTCGGGAGGGTTGGTGTTGCTCCCTGTTGCGTTTTTTCTTCTATTTTTCTGGACTTAATTGCAATTGTGCCGATGTTATTACCAAATTGTAAGATATAAGTACGATCAAAGATTATATACTAGAAAAACTTTGTTAAAGTTAAGTACTAATTAGGTTGTAATTGAAGTCTTTACTAGATGTGTGCTTGAGCAAGGTCAAAGCCATGACAATATACAAGGAAGAGCACAAAATGAAGCATTTGCACAACGGCCATCATTAGTGAATTGGAAAATTCCCTTTTTTCATAAAAAAAACGCAACCATTACAAAGCAACTGCAAAAATTGTTTCTTAATTCTTTAAATTTCTATTGAACGTTATATCGACACAATTTTCAATGAATTGGAAATAAGATGTGGATGTAATCAATATATAACAAACCCGTTCATTAAGGAATAAAAATTGAGCATGTTCGAATAGTATTTAAAATTATCGAACATTAAATTCTTCAAATAGAAGTGTATAATTAAGTGAAATTTTATTGATTGTTTGTGTATAAGTATAAGGAAAAACTGTCGCAAACTACAAAATAGCAAAAAAGGAAGCAAAAAAAACTATAAATGAAATCAAGTTGAAAGTTTATGAAGTTTTGTACAAAAAGCTTGACTCGAAGAAGGGCCAGAATGATATATTCATATTGGCCAAAGTAAGTGAAAGAAAGACTAAGATCTTTCTCAATTGAGATGCATTAAGGATGAAGAAACACGTGACTCAAGTGAGATGCATCAAGGATGAAGAAGGGCATGTGCTTGTTATTCAAGAGGATATATAGACTAGATGGAAATTGTATTTACATAAGTTTTTCATTAGGGAAGGGAATAAAGATATTACTTTACGAGATATTGCTGGTAATGAATGTTACATGAATCGTACAAGCTATAGATGGATACAAAGGGAAGGAAGTAGAGGAGGCTATAAAGATTATGAAACTTGAGAAATGGATGGGACCTCATGACATTCTTGTAGAAGTTTAGAGAGTTCTAGGTGAATGGGGTTTGACTTGTCTCATAAATTTATTCAATATTATTTGGCGAAGCAAGAAAATACTTGAATAATAGAGGATTAGCATGCGGTGCCTCTTTATAATAATAAATGAGACATTCAAATTTTGTGAGTTATAGAGGTATCAAGGTGATGAGTTACACTATAAAAATTTAGGAATGTGTTATCGAAAGAATGTTGAGGCACAAAGTAACTGAAACCCAATTTGCATTCGTGTCATCTCGCTCAACTATTGAAGCTATCCACTTGCTGAGAAGAACAAAAGGAATTTATAGAGTTAAAAAGGACCCCCCCCCCCATATGATTTTAATTGATTTGGAGAATGCATGTGATTCAAGGGGAATTTTTTGAAGAGCTTTAGAGAAGAGACAACTACATGTCATATATATTGACCTTGTAAAGGATACGTATGACGGGGCTTCATTGTGTGTAAGGATCCAGTCTGGGAAGACTGGCTATTTAACATCAGCATCGGTCCTATCAAGGTTCATCTTTGATTCCATCCCTTTTTACTTTGGATGATGGACGAGCTGACTAGTTGCATTCAAGATGAGACTGAAAGAAGTAAACAAAATATTTATGAACTTCACATTATGGGATCGTGGAAAAATAACAAGCAGTTTGCATATTAGAAGTGTTCATTGTTTAAACATTGGTTTTAGCATAACAAAAATTTTATGCAAAGAGAAATCATATAATCAAGGAAACAATTTACAAACATGGTTTCCAAAAATTCTAATGAATATTAGGAAGATATAAGGGGCTACTACTTGAAGTGTGAGTCTCTAAAGCAGGAGACCTTCCAAATTAAGTCCAATCTAAGGACTTTTCTCTTGTAAACGCAATGATGGGTCGCATTGTTTCCCATTAACTTTGATATCTTCTTCCTGAAGTTGCTCGTGTAAGGATGAGATCAAGATGATCCCAAGCTCCGGATTTCATCTTACGAAATTGAAATCCTCTTGCATGTATGTGAAGCACGATGAAAAAGACGATCTTCTCTGCCGTAGGGGCCATGCCTATGAAGAAAAGATGGAGGCTTGATGATGGACGTGTTGGGCTAAAGAGAGACGGGTGGGCATGTATTTTGAGATTCTTCTACTCTCAATATTTCTCTCTCAATATTCACGAAACTTATTTCTCATAATGCAAGGCACTTGTGTGAAAGGAAAAGAAAGATGCATGCCCTCTCTTATATACATGGTGGGCGTCCCCTTAGAATCATACTCTAAGAGGGGGCATCTACCATCTGGTCCATGGATGTCCCTTAGATGATCAATCAAAGTCTAGTATCTAATTCTAATCATTAATTTAGTTAAGAAACAAGTTGCCTCTTAATTATCATCTAACATAAATGATAATAAGCAACAAAATTAGGAGAGTTATGAATATATCGGACTGAAGGTGGCCGTCCAACTTCTTCAAGCTTGGATGTCCCCTTGTCTAAAATATTGTCCTGATTTTGATTTCTTAGTTGTTGCATTAATATCATGATAATTCAATTATCGTAATTGGGAAATTTATGAGAGTTGCCTTACATAAAATGTAATTCAATTTACACTTAATTTTCAATGTGAATCCAATTCACTTCTATTTCTTTACAAATATATAAACCATAATCACACACATATATATATCAATTATTATGAATCAATGTTCATATTAATTAAATATATGTAATATGAATCATATCCACAAGACCTAGGATGTACACATATACATGATAATAACAAGTATTATCATATTATAGATATAATTAAGTATGAGTCCTAATCCAATCAGAACTCATGAGCAGAATTCTCGGATACTTGGAGGTAATGCCAAGAAGTTCATACTATCTACGTTTAACGACTTGAAATTTGAATATCTATCCAATTTCAGTGTTTGTACAATTTTAGTAAAAATGTGTTACTTATTAGCATTGACTCGAGCTGAAATAATTCATATTCTAAGTGAACTCAACGAAGCACATCACACTAAAAAGCATCAGTGAGCTGAACCCAGCTTCTATAATCCTTTCCAATCACAGCCTAAACCATTTGGAGTTTAGAAATTAGTTCTAGTAGTGTATTTATTTCCATTTCCATTACCATTTATCTTTCCAACATTTGGACATTGAAATTGGAATTTGAATTGGACAATGGATTCAAATGAGTAAGACTTAAACCCATTAACTCTCAAATCACTAAGCTAAGAAATGGAGCCACTAAAATCCATCTGGTCTCATCATTTTCTGGGAATAGGGGTGTCACGGTAGATGATCTATTAATATTGATTTAATCATGGAGTATTCCCAATACTCATACAATCTACATACTGAAAGACTTTGATATATTCGAAGTTCAAATCCTACTATGATTGTCTTCCTTGAAACATATGAATAGATCTCTCACTCATAATTGTGCGACAATATTAATAATATACTTTTCAAAAGCATATATTAATATCTCGTATCCTTGTCTTAATTCACAAACAGGGCGACTATATATGGAATTCATAATGACCCTCAAATTTTCTCATGAGTGAACTCTATCTCCCGATTCATCAACTCTGAACATATATGATTCCTTTGAGAGATCATACATCTCATGTGTCTTCATATTCACACCAACTCACCAGTGTATGAACCTTGATGAGGTTACCAACCTATCGGTCTGTCAAATGTGCACACTCAGGTATATAGATGTGTATCTATATCCGGTCAAATGATGTGTGCCTGATAATGATGATTATGATTCAGATCTCAGTTTATCTTGACCTCATCAAGTCAACTCTTTGACTTGACTATTCTGACACCTCCGAGTCGCAATTCCTATGAAGAGGATCTACATCAAGAAATTGGTCGGAAATCAGTCTTTAAAGAAGGATTTTCATATATTTCTTATATTGGAGATCTTCATCGATTATCATATGTTAAGTCAGTTGTATCCTTCCAATCGCATGGTATTCAATACAACCATGGTATATACCCTAACTATACAAGGGAGCTTAAAATTAAGTGCATTTGCAATCATTCATTTCAAATGTACATGATAATACAATAACTTATACTGCATTAATGGGTCGCCAAGGGCTAACAAGTCCAACATAGATAACTTGGTGTATGTTTTTTCATCGATGATATGATGTTGATTGATGACACAATGGAGTAAATTTGATGCTAGAGGTTTAGAGACATGCCTTAGAGACTGAATGATTTCGCATACGTAGGCCTAAGATTGAATATATGAAGTGCAAATTTGATGGAAACGACAGTGAAGGACTTAGGTGAAGATTGGAGACGAAAACATTCGGAAGAAATATTCTTTTAGATATTTGGTGTCTATTTTGCAACAAAATGGGGAACTTGATAGATATGTTACTCATATAATAAATGTAGCCTGACTAAAGTGGAGAGGAGCTTCTAGCCTTCTACTGTTCTTTGTAATAAGAAAATCCCTAGGTAAAATACTTATGCTAACACTTGTAAATAAATAAAAGGGAAGTCGATTCTTTAAGTCTGTTATTCAGCTAGATTTTTATACTCTTGTAAATATTATTTACATTTTACTAAAAATATAAAGCTAGAATAAAATCAAAGAAGATACATTAAAATTAAATAGAATACAAAATACATAGACAAAATATATGTATTTATACCTTCATAATCTATATATATTAATTTAAGTGTATATATTATATCATAAAAATATAATAAAAATAAATTTATGTTTCTAAAAATAAGTTATAAATACATAAAATAAGGGAATAAAATATTAAAACAAATTATATAAAAATAAAAATAAAAATAGCTAAACATAAATGAATATACCTATAAATATACCCATAAAAATCAACTACTAATAAATAACACCAAAAATAAATATAAAATACTACATAAAATAATAAGCATTTTTTGTTTTATACTAAAACATTAATAAAATCATTTACTGATTTTAATTATTTATTTTTTAATAATTTGGACAGTTTTATCATGTAGCGGTCGATGTGGACCAATCATATTGTGCCTTTTGTTGACTGCCAGTCAACCCAGCGTTTTCTCCCCGATTTCTTGGGTGCACCATCACTCGATCTGATCTTTCGCCAAAACAACCTTTGATCAACCCTAATCCACGACGAGGCCTTAGATCCCTTGTACATAACCCGTATTTCACCCAATTAGCTGGTGAATAAGGGAGCTCGACCTGTCTTTAAATAAGAACCTTCGACCTCCTGCTCTTCTTTGGTCACTAATCCGAGTCCTAGAGCCTCACATCTTCATCTAGGGAGCACACTCATGACACGAGGAGCTTCCCAGCAGTCTGGATCAGCTCCAGGAGGACGGAGGTGCACCCCACGGCTGTCGTCTGGCCACCCTGCTCTCTGAGTTCCCTCCCATGTATAAGAGTTCTTTTTTCTTATTGTTTAAGTGGTATTTAGTTGTAGGTTTTAATCGTCATTCTTAATTTAGGTCTTTATTAAGTGCATTAGTGTAAAATTACATCTTCGTAGTTCACTGGAGCTCAGCTTTTATCGCCTCCTCACCTTTCCTCTACGTTTCTTTGCTCGCTCCCACACTCCACTCACCCAGATCCTGCACGGATCTGGAGATCGAGGTCTCTCTCCGCCGCCTCGTCGGAGACCTCTCCGCCATCCACTTATCTCCACCAATAAGGTCTCTAGACCCTTCGTTTCCTTGCACTTAACATTACTACATGTACTGGAGGACCAATGGCCCTTCTGGGTCGACTTTGATCTCAAGTAAGGCACTTGGAGTTCCCGCCCTTGTCGGAGCTTGACTGACGTCGTCGGAGCCCCAGGAGCCCTTCTGACTACGCCATTTGGTGTGGAGGAGCTGCCACTCTATTTTGCCCCTCGTCCAAACCTTCCAGACGGGTGGAGGCATGAAGGAGAATCCATCCAAGCTCGGCCCAGCCCTGTTCTTGGCGAGTTCCTCCTGACCCCCTGCCAGCCGTTGGATATTCGAGCTGCCCCAGATTGCACAAGAACCTTTGGATGCGCCACACGTCAGCCATCATATCGCCGGCTGGGGATCTCATCCCAATCATTCAAGACGAAGCAGTATCGCGCAGGGAGGGTGTGACGCGTGTCAAGCGGATGGTATCCAGCCATCCGCTCTCGCGCCTACAGGGGTAATTTGCAAACCTTACCCAGCCTTTTTGTATATATTTTCATTAATGATGTAAATAAAATGTAACGTTTAAAATGGAATGGACATTTTTCATGTAGGCCCCTATACTTATTATATTTGCTTTTGGGTCCAGTCTACCTCAGCTCACGTGTTATCCCACGTGAGCTAGGTAATTTGCATGTAAGCCCTTGCAGATTTCTATATTTATTTTTAATCCAATAATTTTTTAAACATATTATATATTTTTGGTTAAATTACATAGAGGCCCCTAGAGTTTATTTTATTTACACGTGTACCTTTGCTACACTTGTATTTTTGTGTGTTTGACGGATTTATTTAATATATTTATCATGTTCCAAAAATCATGAAAAAATTAGGTGTAAGTTCCCGATTTCTTGTAGTTTCATGCCATGATTTTTATTCGTAATTTAACCTTTCTAATATTTATTAAAATTCATAGAGCATAAAAGGTCTCTGTCTACAGTATAAAATACCAAAAAATATAAAAACATTTCTGAAAATCCCAAAAAAAATATATTTTGCTTATTGATGTATTTTTTGCCATCAGACCAAAAATCACAAAAAATTGAAAAATAAAAACTCTTAAAAAACGAAAAACCCCAAAAACCATGATAAAAATATATAAAATTCCTAAAATATCAAAAATATTTTTTTCTATTTTGTAGTTTTCTCTATTTTTATCTAATACTAAAATTGATTTGGAAGATTTTGGATTCAATTTTATATTTTTAAATTCCATTTTAATCTCAATCTACTATTTTATCCCTGTTTTAAGCTATTTTTAAATTTAAAAACATATTAAAATTAAAAAAATCACTAAAAATCATAAAAACAATAAAAAAATTTGAAAACCCAAAAATATGTATTTCTGCGATCATTGAATATTTTTAGTTATATTTATAGCTATACTATCCATTAATATATATATATATATATTCTATTATATTCTATATTACTTATTATATAAAAAATCCAAAATATAAAAATTCAAAAAATATGTATTTATAATATATAAATATTAAGTTAAAAAGAAAATACAAAATATAAATAAAAAATAAAAAGTAAAAACCCACAAAAATATACATGTGTAGATACATAATAAATGACATAGTTACACATAATACATTTTGTGTAAAAAATAACCATAGGCTACCCATGTTGCTCTCTATGGTTCGTCCTTTGCATACTTGCTTCCTATACATCTAGTTGCAGACAATAATAAAATTTACCTCACTTTTTGATATTTATTGCTTGATATATATTCGTGGGTTGACTATTGATCGAGTGAGGCTTATGGAGTGGTCAATGCACCGATTGCGGTTTCGCCTTGTGAAATCATACGATTCTCTGTAAATATCTCTCATCAAATGGCACCGTTTCTGGGGAACAATGAGCGTAGCCTATTTTTGTCATTTATTTTGTATAGTCATTTGTGTTTATTCATTGATTCATTGATGTAAATAATAAATGATTTTATTTTTGCACATAGCCATTAAATAATTCTTTGTATATAGCTTATTTTGATTTTATGTGATTCTCAATGCTAATATAAATCTCTTTGTGACATTGTTGTGAGGGCTCGCCATCCGAGGACGGCTTCTTAGGAGGCTGATGCAGCAAAGCATGGTAGAGGCTGGTCTTCATTCTGTAACCAGTTGGAGAGGCTACCAAGGAAGCAAGGAAAGGAGACTTAGCATAGAGATAGTTTAGCCTTGTTTATGTATTTATTGGTGAGAGAGACACTTAGTAATTTGTAATAATTAAGACTTGTACTCTACTCTCCACAATGAGTTCCAGTGCTCGGGTGTCTGTTCACCTAGGGGCCTCATCGTAGTTTTCAGTGTTTTCTCACTTTTTTTATTTTGTTTCCCATTGTTTTAAGTTTTCCACCTTATTTTTATTTGTTTTGTGTACAGGAGCCTCTAGACTTAGGTTGCTTTCCTCGGTAATTAGGTCCAAACCCTAACAAGAATGCATGTACCTATAATCTCTTACGTTTGGATCTAGTCGAATTAATAAATGTTGGTTATTTGAATTCCAACCCACGCGTCATGAGAGACATCATACATCGCTAGCAGGACTCGTTGTGGGGGGCATCGAGATGTTTCCAAGATCGGACTCTAGGCTTTGTCTCTGAATAATTAACATATGGTTCTTCATGATTAATAGTAGCTACTATTTAGAGTGATTTTGTCGATTGCACACCGCCATGTAGATAGGTTTAAAAATTCTGCATTGCATACCACATGGAGAGAGATGGAAAGCACCATAAGTCCTCTAACTCAGCATGCATCATTAAATTCAATGATGAGATATCCATCATCGAATCGACTTGCACAACTTTTTTGCTATCTCCCTCTGATTTTGAGCACCTAGGACTTAAATAAAAATCTACAAAAATGTTAGGCGCTTGTATGCAAATAGATCCCAAAAAAGTGAAAACCCAAAAAACTAAAACAAGGGGACTGCTAAATAAACTTTGATCTTAATTAAAATTCATAATAGAATTTCATTGTCTCGAGCTCATAAAGCCCTCATTGTTTTAAGGTACCTTAGGAGGGGACCAAAATCCCTCCCACAAGCAAGGCACGGTCCGCTAAGGATTAGAGCCAAAAAACCAGTCTGTAACTGCCTTGTTTATCGCCTGGATTTCCGAAGTAATGGTGTTTCCATCGTACGTGACCGAGTAGGGCCTTATCAACGATGGTGTTACTGCCTTATGTGGAACATCGGTATGGTCTGAAGTACTGAGCTTAGACCAGCCTTCACGAGGGTGTCTGTCCCATCGATTTGTGTTCGAGTAGGTTCTTGCACGCTCACGGGTGATTCCGTTGCGAGCGAGGATCGAAGTAGTGATTTCACCTCTCGTCTTCCTTTCTCTTTCATTTTGTTGAGTAGGGATCCATGAAAGGTTACAAGGACCTCAAAAAGTGTAGACTACATGTTACAAAGGAAGAGGACAAGTATGAGATACTTTTCTGGCAGTACTCTCTCCTACAGGGTTAGCGTGCTGAGAACTTGTTAAAAGATATGCCTGAAATAAAAACTCTAAAATTGAAAATATAATATATAGCTGAACCTTACGGCTTCACATGGCGTGAGTTGGTGAATCCAATTTGTATTATGTTTGTATGGATCTAGATTAAGGTTCAAAGATCAAGTCCCATGCATTCGCGTAAATTTTGTCATGCATGTCTTCCTTTTGACCCCCGCTCAGTTTAAGAACTTCTATTATTTTACACTCCGTTTTATTCCTTATTGACCAATGTATCTTTCCTCATGCATCGATCTCCTTTTTGCTTCACGATGACGATCTATGGATGGCTTAGTCGGGACTCCATCGACACCCACATTGATTCTATAGACTCGATGATGAATCTCGCATTCATCATGCTAAAAACAAATATTAATCCCCTAGCTTAAATAATTCAATAAAAATCACTGATAATTCACTATTTTTATCATGAGGTCAATGGGGTTGCCCCGCCCCCATTTTTTGTCAATTTTTTTTGAAAAATGTCGTCATGTATATTCATCTATATATCCCTCCTATATGTCATTCGAATTTTGTCAGAAATAGAGACTCCTACGGCCTCCATCCAGACAGAGTCGATTTAAAAAATCATGCGACTATTAGAAAAATGGCGTATGGATGGAGGTCGTAGAAGTATCCGTTTCTGACGAAATTCGAATGACATGTATGAGGGATATAGAGGTAAATATACATGGTGATATTTTTCCAAAAAATAAAAAAATTGTAAAAAATGGGGTGGGGGCAACCCCACTTTTCCCTTTTAGCATATACTATATTGTATATAAACTGTACTTAATTAACCTATATTTATTGTAAAGAATTATATTGTTTTTAATTCTCATTAAAAACCCTTAGAAATCAGAGCTAATACTTTTCTATAATTTTCCTAACCATTAAAAGAACTAAAAGAATACAAAAACATCGCAAAACTCCAAACCAGTGTTTTATCCCATTAAAAATATTCCCCAGAAATACATTTTGTACAAATGACTGCTTTTGGCTTTTTGTCCAACATGAAACTTGTATATCTCATCCAGATCTACAACTTTCATGTTTTGACTTTTTCCTATTTTTGACTCTAACTATTCTTTTTTTTCTTTAATTTTACAATTTCTTATTTTTTTATTAGGCCATGTGGCGCCCTCTGGGGTGCCCACGTGGTCACCTCTCTCTTTGCCATCCGACCTCTCCAGGAGTCGTCTGATCCCCACCACCCGCCTTCCATCATAGCCGCTCATCGCTCGCTCCATCTCCACCGTCTGATCTTATCTCATATCAGATCTGTGATGAATTCGAGCATCTAAAGAATGAAGGAGTCGGATTAATTCCTGTCAGTGCAAGTGATTTCAAGGCTCGATCTTTCGAATATCCTTAATTTAAGTGGTCCTAAAATTCTGGGTTTATCCAAGCCTTAGTCAGAAGGAATCCAACTTCTCTAATTATCAGACTCTCTTTTGTACATATAGTATAAGGGTATGAAATTAGGTGTACTGCATTTCATGAGAGTCGAATCGATGCATCACTTAAAGTTCCAGTCCCAAAGACTCTCCTCTAGACCTCATTCTCAATACTAGGGAATAAGTCTATTCTTGCTTCAGTCAACTGTCTCTTTAGTTCGTCAGACTTGAACTGTGGGTGAACGGCCAGATGATGGAGGGAATGGGATTGTGCCTATTTTTCTCTCCCTCACATTGGAACAAGGGGCCTCTCGAGTGCTTTTTTACTCAACACATGTAAATTTTTGATTGTTTATCAATGTGTCCGTCAAGAGAGTTGGAGTCGTCTGCACTTGTTTTTCTGAGAGTACACCGGGGTGTGTCTTTTCTGAGTATCTAAGATACCTTCGACATCCAGACTTGTATCACTTACGATGCAGAGCCCTTTTTATGGTGTCATCCCGACTCCTTGGTCCTAATTAGCACTTGGTCCAAGTGGATACTTTGAAAATGTTTAGGAGTGCTCGTCATTGGCGGAAGCTCATTTATAATTTTACTTTGGATGATAGAGCTTTTCTTTGACATTTATGTTTCTTTTCTTTTGTTGGCTAGCTCCACTGATTTTACCAAAAGCTGGCGCACACTGATCAATAATTATCATTAAGTTTCATCACACCCGAGCACATAGGTAGTTATCAAAGAGGTAGCATATGAATCTTGTTCACATACTGACTAGGGTTTTGCTGACACTCAGGTTTTCTGAAGCCTTTGTTAACTTTATCCCATCCTCGAATATCATTAGATCGGGTCTAAACTCAAATCTCTTCCTCAAGTGATATCTCAACTCATCTCATCAATCATGCAATTGTGAAAGTGACTGTGCTGATCATATTCTTTTGAAAGTAGAGATGAAGAGTGCAATATAGCGCTCAAATCTTTCAAACTAGGGAAGTGTGGATAATTAAGCTTAAAAATCCTAATGTTAAGGCATGTTAACTCAGACTCTCAAGATCACATAAATCTAGTGTCCTAAAAATCCTCAAGCCTTGAGTGAGTGTTATTGTGTCAGGAACGCACCAACTCCTTAGTCAGTGCTTTTTGTGTGATTTTTGATTTTGCAGATTTTTATGGATTTTAATTTTCATCATTTTTTTAATTCTTTGGAGAGACAATGACTGGTCCAGGCTCAAATGAATAAAAGTATCTACTCTCAGCCAGTATGGGTGTAAGTACGAGCCGATAGACGGACCCGTGTTACTTGAGGACGGAGCCATATACAGTGTCCTCTAAACCACCCACTCTGCTAAGGGAGACCGAAGTTCCCTCACTGAAAGTATCTACTAAGCCTAGTAGTCAGAGTCTAATTCAAAGAAAGGTTTTCGATTTTTAATTTTTTTTGAAAAGGAGTATTTACACAAATTAATCCCCCAATTTTAAGAAAACAATTTTACAAGGTTTTTACAAAACTCAGTTCACATGTTTACCAAAATCCAGCCCGAAAACAAAATTTTAAAAAGTTTTAAAAATACGAGCTACGGCTAAAGTAAATATACAGTAATATACGGTATACCCCCCTATACTTAAATTTTGCTATGTCCTCATAGCACAAGTGTCATGAAGCCATTGCTCGAACAAATATAGGGTGATATAGAGGAACTGAGGAGGAGGATCCCCATATACTTAGGTCAGAAATTGACTCAAGTATAAGAAGGCACTGAGAGGGAAGGATAAGTAGGTGGGTCCCCCTATACATAGGCTACAAATAGCCTGAGTAAGGTCCTGAGTTGGGGGGGGGGTCTATACTATGATACAAGGGCGGAGGGGATGGATATTTTTACAAATGAGGGCGATCGGGGAGAGAGCGAGAGAGAGAGAGATTGTAAAATATATAGAGGGGGGTGAGTTTATATGTGTATGTGTGTGGGGGGGGGGGTAGATCATCAAGTGATCTTCTTTTTTTTCTCCTTTTTTTACAACATGCAAACCCTAAGGAAAATAAATATGCACATGCAAGTTTTTTTTATTTTTTTACAACATGCAATGCAGGCTGACTGATAGAAGATCCTAAAATTTCTTGCCAATTCTTTTGCGGCCTCTTCAGCGGAAGCTCCCGACTTCACGCCTCCATGAAGATCAAGCGTCCTCGATTTTCATGGGCCCTGCCACAAAAGAGAAAAGTTAGAAAAATACAGAGAAAATAATCAGCAGACATGATGTAAGAAATGATGCATGAAATGAGGACATGTAATTCTTCAAAATATTCAACAAAGATAAATCAAAATTTAACAAATAATTTAAGTTAAGCTGCATCCCTGGCAGTGGTTCCATTTGATGAACGTCAAATTTACCTCTTTAATAATCTAAAATTGTCGTAGTATAGGAGGCAAATTCAGCTCAGCAAAAACCACAATCGTTTGAATGTTGTGGATTATTTATACTTGGCAAGTCTACCAAGGTCGAACACAAGGACACAACTACTTAATTTATTTATCGAATTTTGATTAGTGAAGCTCATGCGTGAATTATTTCTCAAGTTCAGGTCTTTAAGAAAATGCAGGATGCACTATGCAGATTACAATGCTATAAAATGATGCATGTAATTTTTAGTAATTTTTTATGCAATTGTAAAGTGATGAATGAACAATTATCCAATGTTGAATATATGTTATGATAATGCAAACAATTATGCTTAAGAAAAATTACACAAATGAGCAACAAAATACTGGTTGAAATTAGAGTCAAATTAAACATAAAAATAAAGGCAATCATCTAATCAGGCCACACACAAATGGAGCACGGGATCTCATCTAACATAAAAATTCACTTCATTTAAAATAGTGACAGATGAGAAAATTAGATATGTCATGATGTAGATGAAGAAACAAGGATCAAAATGACACTAAAATCACACAATTTGGGCCTACGATGCTCAAGTTATGAAGAAAACAATGCAAGGGCATAATTGTAAATAAAATGCAAGAAATGGAAGGATAACTATTACATTTAGGTCCCTGGAGGGACCTAAATGCAAATATCAAAAACTACCTGGGGTCCTCTATAAATTTTCCATGAGCATAGGGACCTTTTTGCAAATTCCAGAAACTTTGAGGGCCTCCCTGAAAATTACCCAGGCACGCACATGCCTCAGACCAAATTGTAAATACCAGAAGTTACTGGATTCTTCGTGCAAATTACCCAAGCGCTCACGTGCTATGAACGTGAGGAGCCTAGGCTCGGGCAACGTGGCATTCGCTGGAGGCTCGGATCTTGGTTCGGGCCACCCGAGCCTGTAGGTTCAGCATGGAGTCTTGGATGGTCGACGTGGCTTTATCATGGCCGTCCGATCATTTAGATCGGACGGTATTTGTAGTGTCGTCTCCTTCACAGGCCGCCGGAGAAGGCAGGGCTCCGGCGACCAGCCCTTTGCTCCTCCGTGATCCATGTCAGCATCTGAAGGTCGGGGAAGTCTGCTGGTAGGCTGGAGAAGATCCTGGAGGCGCGGCGAGGCTCTGGTGTTGATCAGGGTTTGAATTCGATGGAACCTCGCCGGAGGAGACCAGCTCGAAGGAGCTCTGATGCTATCTCCGGCTAATCATAGTTCATGCAAGGGTTAGTCATAGCCGAAGTTGTGCGAGTGTGTGCGAATGATTAGGGAGTGAGTGAAGGACGCGAGGGTGACTGGAGGCGGTGGCCTTGGGGTTCTTCTCCGACAGAGCAGAGGAAGAAGTGGGTTAGAGCAGATGGGGTTCTGGAGAAGAAGAGAGTGGTCGGCGAAGATGAGGGTGGAGCTGCGAAGCTCGTGGGATGGTCGGATGACAGGGGCGATGAGTGAGTAAGTCGGGAAAATTCAAAGAAATAACGCGAAAAGAACAAGAGGAAGATACCTCGTCGGAGAGGGGAACCCGGTGGAGGAGGAGCTTGTGCTGGGCTTCGAAGAAGCCCGGATCGTCGCCCGGTCTGATCAGCTACGCCAGAGAGCTCGATCTACCGCTGGAAATGGCAGAGCTGACATGGCGGAGCTGCCATGGATCACACTGGGGCTGGGCCGTCTTCGCCTCGATTGATGGTCCCTCCGCTGTGACCGGAGGACCGGAGGCTGGGCCACAGCCCCCTGGATGGTGGATGAGGGTTGACGGTAGCGTAGGAGGCAGTTTTATAGGAGGGGGTCAGTTACCGGTGAGGGGAGCGAAGGTTTTGAAACGATGGGATTGATTGCATGGAGTGATGGAGAGGGTCGATGGGGGTTACACGAGGAAGAAGGAGCGAAGGGTTACGTGAGGGAGGCGTTATGAGAGGAAGAGGTGGCTTGTGGTGCCTTCCAAAATTGGAAGGGGGTAACACATCGGAGAGGGTAACGGTTGGGCTCGGAGGTAGACGATGAGCAGCAGCCGTTTGATCTAGCGATCCGACGGCTAGGATGGTAGCGCGGGCGGATGTCTGAGATCATATCAGGGATCTGATCCAGTGATGGAGGGTTAAGCGGTGGCGGATGGCTAGGATGTGACCTGGCAAAAATCCAACGGTGAGAAAGGGTGGAATGACGTGGAGCATGGTAGACCATGGGATACAAGTGGGATTGGGCGGCTGAAGTGAAGGGGCGACGTGGCACAATAATAGGCGTAGGATGAGGAGGGGATCGAGTAGCTGAGGTTGAGGCGGTGAAGTGTGGCTGAGATCTAATCTAGAAGCCCGATCTGATGGCTGGGAGTGGGCGAAAGATGAACGGCGGAGATGGAGGCGGAATGAAGGAGATCTGACGGCCCAGGCGAGCGCCGGGTGGCGGAAGGGGAGGCGGGACACGTGGGTGGCTCAGAAGGCGCCACGTGGCCCAATCAGAAAATTCGGAAAATAAAAACAAAGAAAAATACAAAAGAAATAGTTAGAGACAAAATTAGGTAAAAGTCAAAACATGAAAGTTGTTTATCGCGACGAGATATACAAGCTTCATGTTGGATAAAAAGTCAAAAGAGGTCATTTATACAAAAATTATTTTTGGAGGTATTTTCAAGGGGGATAAAAACACCGACCTTTTGTTTTTGAGTTGTTTTTGTATTTTTTAGTCTTTTTAATGGTTAGTGAATTATAGACAATTACTACCTGATTTTTAGGAGATTTTGATGAGAAAATAATTACAAGAAAAATAAAGGAAATTAAATACAATTAATTAAGGTTAATTATACACAATATATTACAAGATAAAAATAAAGAATTAATGGAGTTTTTTATTGGATTTATTAAGCCAGGGGTTTAATTAATGAATTTTAGCATGATGAATTCGAGATTCATCAATCTGCACCGCTAGTCTCCGCCTCATTCATAGCCACCCGATCCCCTAATCATCCTACATCGACCCTCACACCACGTCTTCCACTCACACTCTGCCGTAGGATGGGAATTCAAGCTCCATCTGAACCGTACACCACCGCCTCTACACCCACTGCTGGATCAGATCTTATGATCTGATCCTAGCCCTTCGACCGGATCCCCTTCGTGGACCATTGGATCGTAAGTTCCAACGGTCAAAGTGACATCTCCTACCTCAGGCGCATCCCCCTCGTGCCGTTACCTTCGCAAGCAACCCTCCCCCTTCCTATTTTGGAGAGCACGTCAGCCAACTTCTCCCTCTTGTAACGCTTCCCCTCCATCGACCGTTCCCCCGCCATCCTCGCGTAACCTCTACCTCCCATCGCCATCACTCCCAGCCTTCAAGAAACCCATTCAAACACTCACCCCCACCTCTGTAATCAACCACTACCTCCACCTATAAAAGTGATCCCTCCGCCACCGTTCATCCCCATCCACCAATCAAGGGGGATTCGCCCTAGCCTCCTCTGCCCTCTTGTGACAACGGAGGGTGGCTTGTCGAGGCGACAATGGCCGGCGTCCCCCGGTGAGATCCATGGTCCTCCGACCATGTATTGACAGCCCTAGGCGCCAACAAGCCCCCTGGACCAGTCGGCCAGGTTGAGCGATGACCGGAGGGTCGATTTGACTCTCAGCATAGACCGCTTCATCCATCGTAGCTACACTCCGACCAGATACCTTCCCCCTTGGTTTATCTTCATTTTTCTTGTAATTATCTCACTGTACACGACGATCCCCGCCATCACCTAACCATCCATTCCGCTCCACCTCATCACCTTCATTCCCGCTCCACCCTCCGCTCACCCTATTCCCTTCTCCAGAGCCCCAATCACTTCGCCCCCATTTCATCTCCGATCTGTCAGAGATGGAGTCTAGGCCCTCCACCTTCTCCGCCACACACAGGGCCTCATTCCATTCACCTCACACCCGTACCTGTTCTGCACGCCTCGACTATCCATCTAACCCCTGTAGGTCTTCAATGGCTGAATTCCACATCTCATCTCCGACCTCATGCTCCGCCACCGATGATGCTTCGTTGACAACCATATTCCGCTACTCTGGTCGCTCCGTCAACTCTCCACCATCTTCTCCAAGTGGCCACGGAGGTCTCTGGACCTCTTGCATGCACAGAGGACCACGAAAGAGTTCTGGCGGCCTCGCCGGAGCTCCGTCTACTCTGCTACCTCCTCGATAGTGACGACGTGCAGGTGTCGTTGGATGGCGCTTCTACGACGGCCATCCAAAGGCCTAGATCTAGCCACGACGATATTGCCGAACCTGCAGGCTCGTGCCTACCGAACCACTAGTCGAAAAATCAACGCCCACCACGTCATCCCGAGGCTGCGCCCCCTCCCGAGCCTGACCCCTTGCGTGCCATACACGTGAGGGGGGGGGATAGTTGCAGATACACCCTCGGTCGCAATCTTAATATTGCACAAAGGTCCCCATGCGCGTGTCTCACGTGCACGTATGGGGCAATTTACATTCAAGTCCAGTCGATTTGCTAAATTGCAAATAGGTCCCTCCAGGGACCTATTTGTGATTATTTGTCTATTTATTTCTTGCATTTTTATTGCATTTATACCCTTGCATTGTTTACTTCATATCTTGAGCCTATTTAATCCAAATTGCATGATTTCATTATCATTTTGTTCCTTATTTCGACATCTATCTATTGACATATTTAATTTTCTCATCTGACACCAAATGAAATATGATGATTTTTTATTGCTAAATAGTTTCTTTGCTCTATATGTCTATGCCATTAATAGATGATTGTTCACATTTTTTAGTGCTCAATTTGACTATGAAATTAAGGCTATAATTTGATGCTCAATTATGTAATATTCTATGACATATTTGTAATACTCACTGATTGCATATCATTCATCTTGCATCCTCTTAAAATTGCATTGAAAAGTCAAACAAAAATGCATGCATCATATAATTGCATTGTTCTGCATCTTAGTATTTACATCTGCACGAAGACCTGAAATTGAGAAGATAATCACATATCAAACAAAATTCGATGAATAGATTAAAGAGGCTCGTGTCCCTATGTTCGACCTTAGTAGACTTGCCAAGTATAAAATTTCTACAACATTCAAAGATTATGCTTTTTGTTGAATCGATTTTGCCTCCTATATTGCGACAATTCCACATTCTTAAAGAGGCGAAAATCATCGTTCATCAAATGGACACCGTCAATAATTTGAGGTGATTCCCAAGAACCCGATCTTGACTTTGCGGGCCGATCTCCAGACTCCTCATCTTCTTTTTGTCCCCCAATAAACTGGGATCAGTTTTATCACATCTTTGTCGTGAATGAGAGTCGATTACAGTCTACATCTTTTTCATTCACAACACTCTAGGATTGACCCTAATTCCATATTCATATTTGCAGCTGGGAATCAACTTCACAACGGTCTGATTGAGACTTTTTCATTTCAGATAGAAGCCAGCCCTAGTTCTGGATCCGAACACCGAGTTTATTTCTTCTGACTTAGACCCGAAGATGGCACCTCAAGGAAAGTGCAAGGGACAACCACCTTCCCAGTCTTAGTAGGGCTAGATGCCGGATCAGAACCAAGTGAATGCTCAGTTGTTGACCTCCATCCAGGCCATATAGTAGCGACTGACCGAGTAGGCCCTTGTACAGACTGCTTTCCGAGAAATGCTGAACGATGTGATGAATCTACCAGTAGGAGGAGGAGGAGACATACAAGCATGAGGAAGGGAAGACAGACCCCATGATGATCCAGACGAGGAAGAGCCAGAACCAGGGAGGTAAAAACCCATGCTTAAGTAGACATATAATCCTGGAGACAACTAGATGATCGAGTGCATCCGCATTCCACCGGTGCATGCTCACTTCGAGCTCAAGCCTCGATTCTTATCCCTTCTACCATCTTTCCACGAGAACACTAGTGGAGAGCCTTACATTCACCTGCAGCAGTTCTCACACATCTGTCGTACCACCCACTACTGCAATGTCCCCTTGGACGTGGTGCAGATGATGGTGTCCCCCTCCAGTTTATAGGACAAGGTCCTCTATTGGGTCAATCGTTTGGAAAAGGTTGTGACGACATGGGAGGGACTGAAATTCACCTTTCTGCACAAATTCTATCCTCTCGGTCGCCTCAACCATATGCGAGCCAGGATCAGTAACTTCTCTCAGGGTGCCCACAAAACCATCCATGAAGCGTGGGAGCGATTCACATACCTGCAGGAGAAGTGCTCCCATCACGAGATACCAAGGACTAGTCTGGTCCAACACTGAATATAGAGAGCCAAAGGCTCATCAACACAGCTTGTGGGGGATCTCACTTTAATAAGGATGAGGATATAGTCTGACAAACAAAGAAATGGTCGAAGGAGAGGCCGCCCTCTCATCATCCCGTAAATATCAGAAGCAACCACAGATCCACCAGAAGCAAGTACACATGGCAATGTCTCGTGAGGCGGAGAGAGATGAGAGCTCCAATATCAGCATCGTCGGGGGACATCTCTCAAAGGTTGATATTATTAAAAGCGATCATAGGATCTCGAGAAGCTTGTTGTGATCGAAAAGAGGATGCAGGACTTAGACAAGCTGGACTAGATCACCAAGTAGTTGGAGCTTCTGGTGGGCGCCATCAGTTCTGTCTAGTCGATGACACCATCTACAAAGACTCTGATTGAGAAGAAAAATGACCCAGCACCGCCATAACAGCCTCAGTCGAGTCAGCAACCACCCGTAGTCCAGCAAGTGTACTACGTGCAGGTACCCGATCAGGGCTCGCCGTAGCAGCAGATGGTGATTTAGCAGTCAGACTTCCTTCCACCTTCTAATCCATCCTTCCTACCACCACCCTTGATTCAAGAAGTCAATGGTGTATGGACCAATGATGCACAGCTAGCCTGTCCTACCGGACATCCACATGCCCAACAACCAGCCAACAGGGCCTACCACCAACCGCAGGGTGGTCGTTTTGGGTAGTCCTCTAAACCTCCACCGCAATCACCAGCCTCTGTGGTACCCACATCAATGGAGACAGAACCAACAGTATCCACAATCGTAGTACCGCCAGCCGCAGTCATACTACCAGTACATGGCTGCACCATCTCATCAGTACCCTCCTCCCTCATATCAGCAGTACCAGCTTCCTCTACCTCCTCAGCACCACCAGCAGTCGCAGCCTCAAATCCCAAACATGCAGCAACAACATGGTCTGCATGCTGAAGCTTCTGAGGCAAGTCCTGTGAGCCCTGAAGGATATGGAGAGATCATTAAGCGCATCACGAAAGCGTGAAGATCGCATCGTAAGCGATCGGGAGTGACTAGTCGCACTAGTTGCTCGAGGTAGTGGAAATTAAAATTTTCATGTGACGAAACCACATGATCCAAGAACACTTCTCGGATCATTTCGTCTAAACCACAAACAAGTAATAGGATTACCTCTTGAAGTGTGGTTGCGATCGAGTCTCTAAATGAAGAGACCTCCTGTCTCAAGTCCGATCCGACGGAGGAGAGGCTTGCGAGCGTATTGATGAAACGCGTGCTTCTCGCAATCCATGTTGATGATCCAAGCGGTGGATCTCCTGATCTCGACACACGAGATCCGACGTCTTCTTCACGAGTGAGGCGCACCGAAGGAGATGGAGATCCACGAGCAAACGATCGAGCAACATAACGACGACGTTGCAGCGATGGAGACTCTCTCTAGGGCATCCATGGTGGACGACCATGAGAGAGGAAGAGAAAGGGCATGTATAGAGAATGAGAAAGAGAGATGTTTTTGTTCTCATTGTGCAAAGAAGAGCAAAGGGGTTGCCTCTCCTTTTATAATATTTTGGGATCCATGGATCTCAATCCATGGACAACACAAATACAATGTCTCTCATTGATTTGTGTTTCTTTTAATGGTTAAGATTTGTGTTGGTAAAAACCAACAATAATTAATTAAATTTAGGTTAAATCTATATTGATAAATAAATATAAATCAATCCCAAATTAAATCAATCAAGCATGGAGATTATGGAATGAAGATTGCCTCCTTCCATAATATGGGATTTGGTTGCAATCTCATGTAATCTCATGATATCTCACGAGATTACATTATTCCATGGAAATATCCAAGATTTAAAACAACACTTGTTGTAAATTATTCAACAAAAATAATTCATAATTTTTTTGTGAATATTGCAATCTTGCCATTGGAAAATTGTGAATCACATTCACAACCCAAAATAAAATGTGAATTACATTTTTCAATTAATTGTTCAATGTGAATTCAATTCACATCAACATTTAATTAACAAATGTAAATTACAAATTGCTCTCTATTAAATATTATAAATCACATTTGTAATATATATGTTTAATATGGATAGTGATATCCACATTATTCATATTCATGATAATTAAATCACATTTAATCATCTTGGATCTCTACTCTCATGTGCCCAAATAATATGAATCACATTCACATTATTCACATCTTTGATAATTAAATCACATTCAATTATCTTAGACAACTCTCTTTATAATATGAATCAAATTCATATTATTAATGATAACTAAATCACATTTAGCTATCCATTTTCTCAATGCTCGGATACTTATATCAACAATAGAATTATCCATGAACTCTTTCAAGGATAATGCGCTTTCTCCGCGAATACTTGGAGATAAGGACAGGGTGATTGTATTGTTCTACATATAGTGACTTGGATATTGAGATAACATCTCAAATCCATATCTCGGGCCTCCCATAGATGCTTGATTAAATCAAGACCGTAAATCTAATCTTCTCATTGAATCTGAATCACATTCAGATCAATGTCCAACATTTGGACTAAGATCAGATTACTGCTCTACTGAGAGGAGTCACTAAAATCCAGACCTGTTTCATCACTCCCTAGGAATGGAAGCATCATGGTTATACAACCGTTTATGATCACATCACCCTCAAGTATTCCTAATGCCTGTACATCCTGCATACTGGAAGACCCGGAATAAACCCGAAGTATAAGATCAATTTTATATTGTCTACTTCAGAGTTTTATCGCCAAGTTTCTCATTCGATCATTGGGAGTCGGTATCGATCATATGCTTTCCAAAAGCATATATCATACCTAGGTGTTGATCATTTGCTTTCCAAAAGTATATATATCAAACCTACAAATTTAGTCAAGCTTCCAAAGCAAGACGACCGTGAACGGAATTTGATCTTCCCAACATCTCATGAGTGAGCTCATGTCTTCCCGTTCAGTAATAAACCTGTATGATCCCTTTGAGAGACTGTATTACTCATATGCCCTTGTATGCACACCAGCGCGACGATGTATAGACCTTGATTAGGTCATCAACCTATTGGTCTGCCAAATGTACATACTCAGACATATAGTAACACATCTGTCTCCGGTCAGAGGTTGCGTGCCTATATCGTGACAGCATACGTCATAGGACTTTGGTTATCTCGATCTCGTTAAGTCAACTCTTTGACCTAACTAATCTGACACCTACGAATCTCTATTCCCATGCAGAGGACCTGCATCAAGAGGTCGGTCAGATTCCAGCCTAAATGAGAAAGGATTGCCATCTCCTACTCAGGCTGGAGATCATCTCTCAACAATCATTTGACGGTGCTTGATGAGTCCTCAATCTAACTCTTTAGATATTCATCCAAGCACCAGCCTCTATGATTCAATAATTGAATCAACGGCTCTATGATCATCAAGATGGCCATGGTACATAACCCTAATTGTACTAAGAGACCTATTATGCAAATTAGTTATTCTTCATTTTCAGATCAGGGAATGATATTCACAATAACATTATTACATGATGGCTTGCCATGGGCTCGCATATCCAACAAGCCCAAACCTGGATTGCTCGGCTCAGCTTCTAAAAGGCCTAGTAGATATGATCAAAAAGCTAGATGACCTGACCGCCACCAAAACGTCCATTCTGGCGCAAGTCAAAGCAAATCTAATAGCTTCAAAAGAAAAGAGCAGGTAGAATGTGATGTCCAGTCTGTGCCTGTAGAGTCAAATGATTTTAATATTGCTATATCTAATGTTGTCACTCTCAGGAGCGGTAGGACTCTACCTCCATCTGTCGCAAATCATGGGAAGAATAAAGCTTTGACAGGTGATTCATCATCTTCTACATCAATCGTGCCAACTATAGTGACGGGTGAGGAAGAAGGAGGAGGAGCCATGCCAGTTGCCAACCATGTTCACCACCATTAGAAAAAACACCAAAAAATCAAAGAATTCAAAAAGAACAAAAAGATGTTCGCAGTCGAAGTGAAGCAGAGCTAGTCATGGAGGAGCCGCCAGCAACAACCAATCCTACACCAACCAACGGAGCAGAGGCCCCACTTTTTGCTTTTCCACTAGCATCAACATCATCATCTCCAATGTGTACTCCTTTTTGTGATCCAGATGTACATAATATCGTGGACCAGGATTTTGTTGTAAATAAGAACTCTATTCCTGATTTCAATATTGTAGATATTCCTTTTCATGAAGCAATAAAAAATTCCAAAAAAATACAAAAAATAAAAAGTGCATTATCGGATCCCAGAGTTGTGGAGATCATTAATAATTTGACTGTTGAGATTCCTTTGATGAAGGCCATGGAATACATGCTCGTTGTAAAGAAAGGTTTGAAAGAGGCATGTACAAACAAGCGTCGGCCAGCACGCAACAACAGACGCTGACAAGTGGAGAAGCACGTTCTCACCATGGCCACAGTTGCAGCCATCAACAATCTCCCACAGAAGAAGCAAGACAAAGGAGCACCTTTGATCAGTTGTGAAATTTTTGATCAAGTCTTCTAGCGGACCTTGCTTGATAGCGGTTCTTCCATCAACCTCCTGCCCTCTTCATTATTGTAAGAATTCGGGCTAGGTCCTCTTAAGAAGACACGAATGATCCTTCAGTTTGTTGATCGATCCATCAAGTGTCGAGATATTTTGGAAGACGTTGTGGTAAAGGTACGGGACATGCAGTTTACAGTTGATTTGTAGTCCTTTATATGGACTCCCCCGCACCCTTACTCCAGACTCATATCATCCTAGGTTGGCCATTCATGCGCACTTCATAAAGTCGTAGTCGATTATGGGTTTGGAAAGATGACCTTTATCTCGAACAACAACAGAATTACTATAGACATGATCACTGAGCCCAAAGTCGTAACTGGTGGAAGACATGCAACACCATTTGAAGCAGAATGTGACTTCATTGCAAAGATCAGAGATACATGATAACTAGGTTTTTTCACAGGGCTAAATACGTCTCACACAAGGTGTAGATGAAGTCGCTACGGCGACCCGCAAGAAACCCTAATTAATCAACAATTAACCCACGACAATCAAATCAAGCAATGAAAATAGAGGTGGGGTTAAAATTTATTACAACTCTACAAAAATGTGTATAGTATGCAAGTGTGTAGAAGTCGAACACAGGGAGCAAGCAAGATAGATCAGACAAAAATGTGCAAAATGTGATATGTGATTAAGTGTCTACAAGTATGCAAATTTTTAGTGGGTTTATATATTTTTTAATTTTTAATTTTTTTAATTTTATATTTTGATTTTTAATTTACTAATTATTTTATTTTATTTTTATATTTTTATGTTGTTATAGATAGAATAAATACATAATACAAGAAAAGAGAATAATAGAGTATTTATAAAAATAAGGAAAAATAAACAAAATTCAGAAAATACAATGTTTTTGATCTTTTTATAATTTTATAAATGTTTTTGTGATTTGAGATATTTTTCTGGATTTTTTGGTATTTTTAAAAGTCAAAATACTGAAAACAATGAAGAAAATAAAAGGCTAGGACAAAATGGGAAAATAAGATAGCAATTAGCAGAGAAAATTTTCGAAATTAATTTTAGACTAAAGATAATGCAATAAGAAAAATTCAAAGAGAAAAATTAGTTTTTTAGGATTTTGTAAAATTTTTTAGATTTTTATGAAGGGTTTTGGGGTTTTCTAATTTTTAGGGTTTTTACTCTGAAAATTTTAATGATTTTTGGTCTGAAGCTAAATAACACTAAAACACACAAAAGGTGAATTTTTTGGAATTTTTAAAGGAGTTTTAATATATTTTTGGTATTTTCTAATGCAAACAGTAGAAAAAACACATGTTTTTGAATTTTTACAAATATTAAAATGCAATAAAAATGCAAAACAAAAATATGGCGTGAATCTACAATGCAACATGAGCTTAACCTAATTTTTTGGTGATTTTTAGCAATTTATAGATGCATGGAATAAATAGAAATAAAAAAAGAAAATATATTATTAGCAAGGGCATATGTGCAAATATCCAAACATCCAAGGGCCACAGTGCAATTTCACACAAAATATATAACTAATAAATCGATTTCTAGGACCAAATCCAAATAACCAAAGCTGCAAGGATACAAGCGCAAATTTTCCAACCCTACGCCTGACTGGCACGCGCATGGGAAGGACCTATATGCAATATACAAAACTTCTAAGGGCTTGCATGAAAATTACCCAAAAATATTACACATGACAGAATACTTCCTGGACTAAATCGAAATAACTAAACCCGCAGAGGGTCCAGTGCAAAATCATCACCACCCCACGTACACAGATCACGTGAGGTGACGTGGACTAGACCTAAATGCAAATAAACAAAGTTCGGGGGCTTAGATGCAAATATTACAAAAATATTTAAACTACAGACGAAAGTTTATGGACTAAAAATAAATAAAAAAAGAGTCTGGGTGTCGATGCAAAATACACAGATCATGCGTGGATCGGACGGATGAGGACGCTCCACTTGCCACGCGTCACGCCCTCGTGCGACGATGACACTTCGTGATCCAACGCTCCGGTTTAGATCTCCTTGGCTGATCGGACGATGGCGCTTCTGGGAGATCCAACGATCGACGTGCGCCTGGAGATCGGGCCTCGATCCGATGGCGCAGAGGGGCGGAGCAAGAACAGGGGAGGAGCGCCGGCGAGGCGAACTTCCCGGAGCTCCAACTCCGACCTCCAATGTTCTTTGGGCTTCAAAAATGTCCTGGAGGCTCCTGGCGGTCAGCTCTATCTCCTGAGGGCTCCAAAAGGCCTCGGCGACGGCCGAGGGTCGCTGGAGAGGACGACGGAGCTGAAGGGCTTCGCGGGTGCTCCGACGATCTTCAAAACGAGCCCCAGGCTTGAATCAACAAGCTTTGACCTGTGTAAAGGCGTGAGAGGTCCAGGGCAAAATGCCTAGACCCTGCGGAGGTGGAAACACAGTGAAGGAGGGTGGCACACGGTGGTGGTCGGAGGTGCACTCCGGCGAGGGTCACGTGAAGGGCAAATCGATGGACGAAACGTGAAAAATTTTGGGGCGAAATGATCCTAAGACTAAGGCGAATAAAATGCAAAAGAGATAAAGGGGAGAAGAGAGTTGCCTCGATGGTCGGAACCAGAGGGAGATGTACCTCGACGCCGGTGAAAGGTGGAGGTGGTGGAGCCGCCTCGGTGCTTGCTCGACCCACCTGAAGGTCTCAAAGGAAGCTGTCACCTTCCTTGGTTGATCGGGCACGAAGAGGGGAGCGGAGCTTGTGGAAGAGGTGTTCAAGAATGGGCTCGAAAGTCGGAGGTCCAATATGAAGGGGTTGACAGTGCAACTATGATGCTCCAAAGGTCGAGGCAATGGCATCGATACAGAGGTTCAAGCCCCCAAGAAAATCTATAGACGTGCATCCTTGATCTATGGGGCGGAATAATGCAGAAAGAAGTTTCATGAGATGATGAACGGGAAAGCCTCGAAAAATTCATGAAATCGAGGTCAAACTAGGCTCTGACAGGCGCACATGGGGAGGACACCCAGTTGATCAAGGTCAACGTGGACTAGCGCCTGGTTGATCCACGTGGACCAACAAGGAAAAATCCCCGAGAAATGTTTTGTAAATTCAATTAAAAATTGAAAATGAATTTGTTATTTTTAGGTTATAAACTAAAAAAATGTTTTTAATTTTATTAGGTTTTTTATTATGATTTTTAATTATTTCTATGAGGTGTAAAAATAAGAGTTACCTTTTATAGCCTTTATAGGTACATATATCTATATATTTATTATTTTATTTTTATTCTGTGTATTTAATTTTATTATTTTTGTTTATTATTTTATAAATTTATAGAATACTTTTATATACTTAAATATATTTTTATTTTATTTTTCTGATGTGTTTTATACACTTAATAAAATAAAAGTATTAATTCTGTAGGTATATATATAGGTATTATACCTATGTCTTTTATATACAAGTATTTTATTTTGTATTTTCTTTAGGTTTTTATTCTGATTTTAATGTACATATATATTGTAAATAATATTTACAAAATTATAAAAATATAAAATTATGACAATAGTGAATAAATAAAAAAAGGAATATTTTAATCTGTACAAGTATATAATAGGGGTCCAAAACTCAACTTTCAAACCGTAGCTCCGCCAAATGCGAAACCACCACCATTAAATAGCTTATTTAAAATTATATACATTTAGAGGTGATTTTGATGCATTTGGAGTTTTTATTTGGGAGATAGATGTCTGGAAAGTTGGGAATTTGGAATCTTATTTGGATCATAACTTTTTAGCTATACATTATTTTTTAGTGAAATCAATTTTGTATTTTTATTTATTTAATTATCTACAACTTTTATGTACAAAGTTTCTTTATTTGGAGTATAAAAAGTGGAATAAAAAATAGGTCTCAAAATGAATAAAGAATGAATAAAAATCAAAGGTATCTGGCCCTTATCTCCCCCTACTTTATTCCTTGTCGACCTATTCATCGAGATGCCTAGGTCTTGGGGTTTTGGGTCATAAAATATATACAATATTTTATTCTTGTTCTTTTCTTTTATTTATTCTATAATTTTGGCTTTAAATATAGTATTTTATACACTATTTACATGCACGTGCATGGATGCTAAGATGCTGGAATTAAGGGTATTTACACGCATTTGCTAGGGTTTTTGAGGCCAAAATGATAGAATAAAGATGGTGAAATGTGGATTCATCATCTCCTGTACTTTGCCTTTGCTAGTCCCTGGCAAACACTTATGCAATAAGTGCAGAAAAGACAATCAAAGAAAAGAAAAAGAAGAAAGTGGATTTAGTTTAATTATCAAACTTGTCTTCACAAAATCAAAGTGTGGAGCTTAAGTCAGACCTTTGGAATTTTAGTGCGGTAGGAACCTTAATGAGAACCAGATTTGAAATCCAACAATCCCTGAGAATCCCAATACTCTGTTCAAGTCTCCTCAAAAGCCATGTCAGAAATACTTCAACTCATATGCAAACCCTTACGACTATGAATCTGACTCGTACAGTGTAAGTGATTGTGGATCTCCCCAACTAGAATGACAAAGAGACTGACTTCTTCAGTATGGCAACCCAATGATTCCCCGATCCAATGACTCCTTCCTCGAGGAGCGGGGTATTCCCTTCTAAGTTCAAGTGGTAACCAACTCAAGAGGAGGGGGTGAAGAGAAGAATGGACGGTAGCCAGTGTAGCTACCTATCCTAGGATGCAAGACCAGTGTAGTCAAGTCATCCAGTCGCAGGCTCACATGATATGACTTTGGAACTCAAGCTTGCTTATTGAATTTACAACATATGTACATACTTTGCAGGCATTTATTTTTGTACAGACCTGTCCATTTTTTTGAGTACTATTCACAGCAGCATTTATATAAGGAGTATTTCCTCTTTAGCCAGTAGACTATCCCTCTTTTGAAGCTTTATCGCAACCCACTCTCTCCTGTCTTTAGAATTCCTCATCACTGGACGGGTTGGGGTGCACTTCCCTCCCTAGAGGAGGACAAATGTTTCCACTTGTGTGCGTCTCATACAGGCAAATCCAACCCCCCTCACCACTCCAACTGAGTTGAGCCATGTGAAAGGTGCAGGTGTCCAAGTTAGGTCATTATCAACAAGAGTCGTGCGTGTGCTCCGAAATACTCTGCTTAGGCAATCAAGAATCCATTGAACTAAGTCTCGTGATCCTCAAAGAATTAAGTCAACTAGACCTGAAGTACCTCAAACCCAGTTCCTATAAGGTTTCTGTTATTAGGTAGATTTTAAGGTCCAATCAAGCTCCAATCTCTGGATTTTATTTAGACTTGTTCAACTATCAAACTCAATCCAAAAAATGCTCATGCCATACAAATGATATGCAGAATGCAGAAAATATTTTTGTGATGTAATTTTTAAAGATTTTGAACTTTTTATGGATGTTTGAAAAGATGATGCATATGCATTTTTTATATTTTTCAAAGAGATTTTTCAAATGTTTTTGGATTTTAAATTTTGCAATTGTTTTTGGGATTTTTGAAAACAAAGATTTTGGCTGAAGACTAGGTACAAATATTTACACGGGGATGCATCTTATATATACAAGAAGTGGATTTTAAGAATTTACAGTGAATTTTAGATGTGATGTGTATACTCCTCAAACTTATTTGAAAAGGTTTTTGCACACAATTTTGAAAAACTATAGTCCAAAATAGTTTTTACAAACAACTTTACAAACATGTACACACATTTGAAAATCATTTTGCAAAGGTTTTCCAAACAATATGTATAGATTTTTTAAAATATTTCTTTAACCATTTTTCAAACCATTTGCAAATAATTTTTCAAACATTTTATTTCACACAAAGAAATTAGACTTTACTAACCAAAATGTTTTTACAAAAGTTGAAAACATGTAACAAAATATTTTCCAAATAGTTTTCAAATGATTTTTCACAAAGATTTTCAAACTATTTTTCAAACATTTGCAAAAAATATTTTCACCTGATTTATCAATCAGTAAATACAAAAAGAATTTGAGGAATAATCAACATCTTTTTATGAATTTTAAAGAATTATTAGCCATCTTATTAAGAACATACGAAAGTACGAGTTATGGCTAAAGTATATATGGAGTATATACGACCCCTCTATACTTAGCTTGAGCTATGTCCTTATAGATCGGAGAGAAAAGAGAAGACATAACTCGTACTAAGTATGGGCAAGTCTAAAGAAATAAATAAAGGAATAAATGAACGAATGAGAAGTTGACTATCCCCCCTATACTTAGGATCAAATAATCCTAAGTATAGTAGACTGTCACAAAGCAGGGAGGGTCATGGTTGGGAACGGACAGATCGTACTCAGATTGTCTCCCCCTATACTTAGGGTATGATATCCCTAAGTAAAGACAAGAAGAGGAGACAATGGAGAGTATCGAAAAGAATGAAAACCCGGGGTGCACACCCCCTATACTTAGGACAAAGTGCGTTCTAAGTATAGCAAAATCAGAAGATGAAGACGGGGTAGCATACATAACGGAAAAAATGAAAGAATGATATAGACAGATGGATCTATACAACGGAAGATGGAAGTGATCACCATGTATGAGATGCAAATGATATGAGTCAAAGAGTACATCTCATACCAGAAGAATGGGGGCAACGTCAACGGTCACCGGATCATGATCTAGATATAGCTTCAGGCGCTGACCGTTAACACGAAAGGTAGAGGAAGATGATGGCTCGGATATATCAATACTACCATTGTCATGTACCTTCCTGACCACACACGAACCTTTCCACTTACTCTGCAATTTTCCTGAAAATAATTTCAGTCTGGAATCAAACAACCATACGCGCTGATCGGGCTCAAACTATTTATGGCTGATATGAGAATCATGCCATGTCTTCACTTTTTCCATATACTGTAGGCTGCTAGAAAAGGTTGTATCTCTCAACTCCTCCAAGTCTGCCAACTCTGCTTTCCTTTGTCCTCTTATGCTCTCGGAATCCAATAATAACTCAGTAACTGCCGAAAGTGACTTGTGCTTGATCTCTACTGGTAGATGGCAGGGCTTGCCATAGACGAGATGAAAGGGAGATGCCCCTAATGGAGTCTTGAAAGAAGTCCGATAGGCCCACAAGACCGAGTCCAAAAGCTGTGACCAATCCTTTCGGTCTGGGCGGACAACCTTCTGTAAGATAGTCTTGATCTCTCTGTTCAATACTTCATCAAGACCATTAGTCTGAGGGTGATACGACGTGGCAACACGATGGTCAATGCTGAACTCGTCTACAAGGGCCCTAACCTTGTCATTGATAAAGTGAGACCCCCCGTCTGAAATCAGAACTCTAGGTACCCCGAACTGTAAAATGATATTTTTCCTCAAAAAGCGATACACAGTCTTAGCATCTACGGCTCGGGCGGGGATAGCCTCAACCCATCGGCTTACATAATCTACAGCAAGCAAAATGTACTCAAACCCCTGACTCTTAGGAAATGGGCCCATGAAATCAATACCCCATGCGTCAAAAATCTCACAAAAGTGAATGGGCTGCATGGGCATCATGTCTCTCTGTCCACAAGTACCCATTTTTGACAGTCAGTACATCTCTTCACGAACTCATCTGAATCCTTGAAGAGAGTAGGCCACCAAAGGACGGATTGGAGCACCTTCTGTGCTGTCCGTCTCCCAGAATGATGTCCTCTTGCCTCAAGCTTGTTGCAGTAGGTGAGGACGCTATGCTGCTCTTCTTGAGGAATGAAACTCCTCCAGATGCTATCCCCTCCTTCATGATAAAGGACAGGATCCTCCCAATGGTAAAACTTGGCCTTCGCCAAGAAGGTCTCAAGTTTCTGCCTCGGCCAATCTTGTGGAACCGTCTTGGCAACAAGATAGTTCACAATGTCGGCGTACCATGGGAGCAAGGTGATAGCCAAGATAACCTCATCTGGAAAAGTCTCTATAATAGGTGCGCTGGGCTCAGATTCCTTAAGGTTCTCTAAGCGGGAGAGGTGATCCACCACCATATTCTTAACTCCAGGCTTATCCTTAATCTCAATGTCAAACTCCTGAAGTAGAAGGATCCATCTGGTAAGGCGAGCTTTGGCATCTTTCTTGGCCATGCCGGATGGCGGTGTGATCGGTAAAGATAGTCACTCTAGATCCGAGAATATATGATCGATACTTATCCAAAGCAAAGACTATGGCCAGCATCTCCTTCTCTGTCACAGTATAATTCCGCTGAGCGGCATCCAAAGTCCTGCTGGAGTAGTGAATGGCATATGGCAATCCATCCCTCCTCTGTCCAAGTACAGCCCCTACGACAAAATCAGAAGCATCCGTCATGATCTCGAATGGGAGAGACCAATCGGGTGGCTGAAGGACATGAGCCGTGACAACCATATTCTTAAGAGTCTCAAAGGACGCCAAACACTTATCATCTACAATGAACTCGGAGTCTTTCGTCAGCAAATCAGTGAGCGGTTGGGCAATACGACTGATGTCTTGAATGAACCGTCGGCAGAAATCGACGTGCCCCAGAAAAGATCACAATTGACGCAGATTGGACGGTGGATTGAGTTTTCTAATGATATCCACCTTGGTCGGATCGACCTCCATGCCCCTGTTGGAGATGATATGACCAAAGACCGTCCCTTGAGTCACCATGAAGTGACTCTTCTCCCAAGACAAGAGAAGGTTGACCTCTATGCAGCGCTGAAGCACACGGTCTAGGCAGTCAAGACAAGCATCAAACCCGTTGCCATAGACCGAGAAGTCATCCATGAAGACCTCCAAACAGTCACCCATCATGTCCGAGAAAATGGACAGCATGCACCTTTGGAATGTCGTCGGGGCATTACATAAACCAAAGGGCATCCGTCTGAAAGTTTATGTCCCAAACGAACAGGTGAATGTTGTTTTCTCCTGGTCTTCGGGCGCAATGACCACTTGATTGTAACCGGAGTACCCGTCAAGAAACAATAGTGACTCTTCCCAACTAGCCTCTCGATAATCTGATCAATGAATGGTAGTGGGAAATGATCCTTCTTGGTGGCATGATTCAATCGTCTGTAGTCCACACATACCCTCCAAGAAGTGGGTAATCAGATAGCAATCTCCTCTCCAGACTCACTCACGACTGTAGTGATACCCGTCTTCTTGGGTACCACATGTAATGGACTAACCCACTTAGAGTCGGAGATGGGGTAGATAAAATCGGTGCTCCACCACTTCGATATTTCTTTCATGACCACATCTCGAAGATGCGGGTTCAGCCGTCGCTGGAACTCACGCGATGGCCTAGCGTCCTCCTCAAGATAAATGTGGTGGGAGCACAGAGCCGGACTGATCCCCTGGAGATCAGCTATACTCCATCCTATCGCCTTGCGATTTCTTTCAAGAACCTCCATTAGACGAGATTCTTGCTCTCCAGTCAAACCTGCTGAGATAATGACTGGGTGCATATCTGGCTCACCCGCAAGGAATCTATACTTCAGCGACTGCGGCAAGGGCTTCAATTCTGGACAACTGGGAGGTGGCATATCTGGCTTCTGATATGTCTGTGTGAAGGCTACCAGGTCTGCATGTGAGAACTCTCGTTGTGAATGAGAATATGACGAAGGAAATCCTGTTGAATCATCTATGAACTGAACTGGCTCGCACTCCGTCCTAGCTGTCGGCTCAGAAGGAATCAAACACGGTAAAAAGTCATCAAAATCATTCCAATCAATGTCTGAATCTGAGGGATTCGAACTAGAATAACAAGACTGAAACTCTGCATCACCACTCGTCCCACAACTGTCAGCCTCAAAGGTATCCTCGTCCAGGGGTGTGCTCTCCAAGCTCTCACCTGCCATAAGTTGTAAATATGGTGCATCTGCAGGAAAGGTGAGGGCTTGTTATACTGGATCTGTCCAATTGGATTCATCATCTGTCATCACAAAGTCACACTCATGGTGGATGTCTCGCTTATCCTCTATCATCTGCTCAATGTCACTGGACTTCTCTGAGCATGTTGATTCTCTCGCTCAGGTTTCCTCGATCGTCTCTATTTGTATGCTATCGCCCTCTATGCGAAAGCATACCTTCCCACTATCATGATCGGTCACCGCCTTGGCAGTGGCCAAGAATGGGCGTCCAAGTATGATGGGGGCATCGATTACCGACTCAGGGATCTTCATGTCCAATACAACAAAGTCCACGGGGTATTTCAGGCCATGAATGGTAACGACCACATCTCTCAACAACCCCTTCGGCCTCTTAGTCGACCTATCAACAAACTGAAGGACTGTCCTGCTCCGAAGCGGAGGACCAAACTCGAATCGGACGAGTAAGGCTGCCGGAAGGAGGTTAATAGAAGATCCGCTGTCTAATAGAGTGCGATCAAAATGCTGCTCCTTAATCTCGCATCTGACATAGGGAGCTCCTGCATCAGGTCTCTTGGCTGGCAATCGGTTCTGATTGGTGCAACAAGTAAAATGGGTGAGCACATGGATCTGATCTCTGTGGTTCCTCCTCAACTTGCGAACTGTAGTCTTCTCTCTCAAATTCTTTTGGAAGAGGGGGATGTGCTCAAGTGCTTCCTGTAGAGTCAGCTGGATCTGGAATCTATCAATCATCTGGTTGTTGAACTCTACATGTTAAGTCTTTTTTGGATTTTCTCTTTTACTCTCCTTCGCCAAGCGGAGTACTTGAGGGAAGGGGATGATAGAGGCCTCCTCAAATGGAGGACTAGGAAGAGGTTCCTGTGCCTGTGGAGGAATAGAATCCATACAATGATCATCACGCAACACATATGGATCTGAAGTGTATACAGAAACCTTTCCTTTATTCATTTTTTGTTCTTTTTGTTACCACAGTCCTGAGATACAAAAAGTGGCAACGCAACAAGTAGGAGCTCAACAAAAGTAGAAGTGGTGGCCTCAGTACCACCAACGACATCTGACTTCGCGGCATCAGCACCACGCTCTGGCTCTGCATCAAAAATGGTGGCATCAGCACCACCGTCTGCATCAGGTGTCACGACAGCCTCAGCATTGTCATCTGGATCTCCATCATTGGTGGCATCAGCACTACCGTCCTCAGCATCATCAGTGGCATCAGCACCGCTACTCTGCTCATCTGGCGCTCGTGGTTCCTCATGCGGTTGTCGCTCAGATGAGGCACCGCCGGCTAGCATTCTACCGCTCCTAGTAGTCACAAAATCAACATCATACAAAGAAGACATGTCACTCAAATAATCACTAGGAGAAGTATCCTCTGTGAACTGTACCTGCTCAGACTTCCTCTTTAGATTGTTAGGAATAGGCTCGATCTGTGTAGGTATGGCGGCCTTACCCTTGATGATATCCCTCATCTCCTGCCAGAACTCATCCATTTCCCGCCGGAAGGTTGCCTGCTGGTCAGAAATCAAGCAGGCGAGGTCATCTAGAGCTGGGTTCTCAAAGGCAGGTGCTTGAGAACCGGAAGTGTTCCCCTGCTGGAAATGAGGCTGCTGCTGGTAGTGGGGAGGATGGGAGTATGTCTGATGAGGCTGCTGACCTACTGGGATGAGGTGCCACCAGTGGTCCAATAAAATCCGGGATGATCGTGACAAATCCCAGGCTGCTGTGGGTACCGTTCGTACCAAATCTCATTAACTTCCATCAATGGTTCCTGCTCAATGGGGGTGGTGGAAGAACTGCCAGTGGCTGATCCAGCTGATAGACCACCATCTGAGTGTCCTGAGATGGTGGTGGCAGTGAGTAGTGATGTAACTGCTGGACCGGTTCTGCCTGGATATGATGGACCTGGCGGTATGTGGTAGAGGGCTGGGTTGAGATGCTATTGCTGGGATCAACCCGAGATTTGGGGGGCTGCGCGGACGTCTGTGCTTCATGAATACACAAGATCTGTGTCTTCAGGTCACTCATGGTCTTTGTCAACTGGTCCATCTAGGCCAGCCCCTGACTCTGCTTCTTCTCGAGGATCTCGATGCGGTCCAACTTCTCGCTAATGATCCCCATGTCGGCTGCTGCTGATTCGGCTTGGGTTGCGGCTGCTGACGGAGTGTGGGGACCGGCATTGATGAAGGCGATCCTCTGAAATGATCCTGCTCCTTGGGGGGGCTTCTGCTGTGTGTAGACTCGGGCTTGGGCCATGACTGTCGAGTTTTCTGCCATCCCTTCATAAATGGCCCAAATGTCATTTTCACCTTTGGAAAAATAAGATCCACCAAAAGAGGCATTGACAAGCCCCTGCAGCTCCTGTGTCATCCCACAGAAGAAACTCTGAACCAAGTTGGGCTTTGATATGTCATGATGTGGACACCAGTCGATGAACTCTCGAAAGCGATCCCAAGCCTCGTGGAACTGTTCATTTGGGATCTGTGAAGTTGCTGATCATAGCTCGTGCTGCATTGGTCCGACCGAGAGGATAATACTTATTCAAGTATGCGTTCTGAAGTTGTGCCTAGGATGTGACCTACCTTCCAAGGTGCTTCAGCCAGTAGGCTGCTATGTTAGCTAATGAGAATGGGAAGGCAATCATCTTGATTGTGTCCTCATCCACTAATCTGTCATGGACAGTGCTGCAAATCATCTTAAACTCCTACAAACGGAGATGAGGCTCCTCGGTGGCTAGCCCGTGAAACTTGGGCAATAACTGGATAGTCTGCGGGCGAAGCTCAAAGTTCCCAACAATGGGAGGAAGCTGAATCCATCGGTGAGTGAGGGTCGCGGCTGGGTTGTGCAACTGCCTCATGGTCTTCGGCGACGGCCTCTCCTGGTTAGGTTCTCCTCCTTCGCCTGCTGCATCTGGTATATCACCTCCACCGCCCCCAGGTATGTCGTCTCTTCCTTCTCGCATCTGCGCTATCTCCCTCATGAGGTCACCCATGAATACTGCATGGTCTCTGATCTGTCTCTACATGGTCTCCAGGGAGGCTAACAATGAGTTATTGATGGCAGCCTGATCATATAAGAATGGTGGTGGTCTCTGCTCATCTGGGTGTTCCTCTCTACCGTCCATGTCTTGGGTCTCTGCAAAGGCAAAATAACCCATCTCAGGTGCCGACAAATGATCTGAGCTCTGTGCTGCACTAAATTCCGACACTCTTGGACTGATGGAAGAAGAAGGGTGGTCGAGGAGTTATTGATGGCAGCCTGATCATATAAGAATGGTGGTGGTCTCTGCTCATCTGGGTGTTCCTCTATGTCGTCCATGTCTTGGGTCTCTGCAAAGGCAAAATAACCTATCTCAGGTGCCGACAAATGATCTGAGCTCTGTGCTGCACTAAATTCCGACACTCTTGGACTGATGGGAGAATAAGGGTGGTCGAGGGGGAACAAGGTGGAAGTAAACTCAGGCTCGGAGAGTGGGTCTGGACTCCCTGAGGTTGTCCTAGATGAATAGGGAGGAGTGTTGGATAGCGGTGCTGCCAGACTCGGCCTAAGAGATATCCTTCCCATCATCGTGATTATATGAGAAAAGTGAGGTTGAGAAATGAAGAAGGGGGGCAAAATTGTGCACAAATTGTGCAATGTTTTTGATCTTGACCTTAATACAACTAGTCAATCAAACACAATACAAGGGATTCACTAACTCAACGCGTGAAGCCGTGAAGGATCGGCTATTATCTTTGTACTTTTTAGATTAAATTCAGGCAATTATCTTTGAACGAGTCCTTAGAGCGCTACACCTATAGGAGAGAGAGTACTGCCAGAAAAGAATCCCATACTTGTCCTCCTCCTATGTAACCTGTAGTCTGCACTTTTTGAGGTCCTTGTAACCCTTCCTGGATTCCTACTCAGCCAAAGAAATAGAGGGAGGAAGCCGATAGGTGAAACTGATACTTCGGATCTCGCTCGCAACGGAATCACCTGTGAGCGTGCAAGATCCTACTCGGACGCAAGACGATGAGACAGACACCCCCGTGAAGGCGTGGCCTATGCTCGATACTTCGGACAAGGTCAATGCTCTACACAATAGAGAGTCATCAATGTCAACCAAGCCCTACTCGTCTACGTACGATAGTAGCGCCAATACTCCGGAAATCTAGGCGATACACAAGGCAGCCACAGACTAGGTTTTGGGCTCTAATCCTTACGAAGCCCCTCTCTCACTTTGAAGGAGACCTTCCCATGCAACCTGAGTACAATTGAGGGCTTTGCTCACCCCAAGCAATGTGTCCAATTAGCCAATTTTATTTAGGTCAGGTTTTCTTTAGCAGTCCCTTTTTTTAATTTTTTGGTGTTATCACTTGCTTTGAGTCAATTCAATACAAGCGCCTAACGTTTTTGTATTTTTCCTTGATTCCTATTTGATCAAAAAACAGAGGAAGAGAGTCGGAAAAAGCAATGCGAGTCGGCACCAAGATGGAAATCTCACCTTTGTGCCTAAATGATGAGTGCAAAGATAGAAGACTTACAGTGCCTCCCAGCTCTCTCCATGCGGGATGCAAAACAGGAATTTATAAACCTAATCTATATGCGGTATGCAATCCGATGAAATCGCGCTAGGATGAGGATAGACTATTAGCGTGAAGAACCTTTTTCAAAATTTAACTAAGTCCAAAGAATCAAGACTATAGGTGCATGCAAAGTTGATTAAGGTGTTTGGACCTAATCTTACGTCAATCAATCTATAAGCTAGAGCTCAATCACACAAAATAAAGAAAACAAATCGGAAAACAAAGGAAAAGAATTGCGATGAAAAACCGCGAAAAAGCCGACGGTGAGCCCCCAAGTGAACAATCACTTGGAAATTAGGCCCGAAAGTCCAAGTCCGAATGTACCTGTATTATTACAAATAATATAGTCTCCCTCTCACTAAAATTACAAAAATAATTGCAAGAAAAAAATGCAACTAAAGATGGAGCTCGATCTTCAAAATTCTCTTCTCATCTCCTCGGTGCTAGGCTGGCTAGAGCCGGCTTCACGTGGGTGCGCATGCGCCTAGGATGGAGCGCCTCCCTCGATCCACGGTTCCTCACACAAAGTCAACAAGAGAGGGGTTAGACAGCTCAAACAGTTATATCAAAAATAAGGAAAATAAAATAGGCAAAAATAAAAGTCGTGAAAATAGGCAAATAATCACAATCACAAACAAGAAGCCGAACTATACGATGTTGCTCCCCGGCAACAGTGCTATTTGATAACT
Organism: Ottelia alismoides; assembly: GCA_037367405.1. NCBI lineage: Eukaryota > Viridiplantae > Streptophyta > Magnoliopsida > Alismatales > Hydrocharitaceae > Ottelia > Ottelia alismoides. The sequence goes on from JAZKJV010006747.1 coordinate 221,221, forward strand.
AGGTTTTTTCACAGGTGATGAACGTCAAATTCACCTCATTAATATAGATAAATAAGTCGTAGTATAGGAGGCGAATTTGGTTCAGCAAAAACCACAGACTTGAATGCTGTGGAATATTTATACTTGGCAAGTGTACCAAGGTTGAACACAGGGACACGACTGCCTAATTCAGCTATTGAATTTTGATTCATTAAGCTCAGAGTAATTTAATCTCAATTTCAGGTCCACATGCAAATTATACAAAATACAAAGCGATGCTATGCTGCATGCATTTTTTTATTTTGTTTTTATGCAAGTTAAAGTGATGCATGGGCAAATAATGCAAGAGAATATGCACGATGAATAAAATGTCAGAAATATACCCTAAAATATGAACATCATGATAAGAATAGAAATCAGTGTCAATTTAATCCATCATTAAAAAGTGGTCATCAAATCAAGCAAGACAAGAAGAACATGGTCCCATTTTTCACATAAAAATCACTTTAATTAAAAGAGTGTAAAATGAGACAAATAAGTATGCTAAAATGTAGAGGACAAAATAAGGATCAAAACGACACTAAAATCATGCAATTTGGACCTACGATGCTCAAGTTATGCTAAAAACAGTGCAAGGGCATAATTGTAATAAAAATGCAATAAAATAAAGGGATAAATATTGCATTTAGGTCCCTGGAGGAGCCTAAATGCAAATAAAGAAAACCGCCTGGGGCCCTATGCAATTTTCCCAATGCGCGCAGGGGCCTTTTTGTAATTTTTGAAAACCTGGAGGGCGTCCCAGTAAATAACCTAGGCACGCACGTGCGGCACGTGCCTGGGGACCAAAATGTAATTCCTTAAAGTTGCAGGGTTGTTCATGCAAAATTCCCAGCACCTCACGTGCTACGCACGCGAGGGCTAGGCTCGGGTCCAACCGCCGGTTCGGGACACGTGGCATCTTCAGGAGGATTGGCTAGAGGGTCGGAGGACCCGAGCCTGTAGGTCGGAGAAGAGGCTCGGGTCCGCCACGTGTCTTCATCGTGACCGTCCGATCCTGATGATCGGACGGTGCCTGCTCCTTGTGCTCCTTCGCAGGTCACCGGAGGAGGCGGGGATCCGACGACCTGCAGCTGGCTCCGCCTCGCCTCTCGAGATCGTATGATGGTCGAGGAAGCTCACTGGAGGCGAGGCGAAGGTCCTGGAGCCGAGGCGGCGCTCTGATGTTGTCTGAAGCTGCTCGGCGAGGCATGGTCGTCGTCGGAGGAGATCTTGAAGGTGCTCCGACAGGAAGTCCGGCTATTGAAGATATCTGCATTGGTCAGTTATAGCCGAAGCGTATACTCGTGCTTTGTGAAGTGCGTGAAGTGAGATGGGGAGCCGTCGGAGGTGGAGAAGGCGGTGGCTCAGTGGAGTCCTCCGCCGTGAAGGCGGAGAAGTTGGGTCGAAGTGCGAGTGGGGTCTGGAGGAAAGAGGAGATGGGGCGAAGATGCTGATGAGATTGCGAAGGTGGAGGACTTGTCAGAAGGGGGTGAACGATGGGGGAGGTGATGCGATAATTAGGAGATGTAGAGGGGTAAGGCACCTTGCTGGAGCAAGGTTTTGATGGCGGACGGAGCAGCTTGGGCCGAGGCTCCATGGGAGCCTCCGGTCGTCGTCCGCGAGGCCAGCTGCCTCCTTGGAGCTCGATTGGTGATCGAAGATCACCGGAACACGGCAGAGCACACCGTGGGTCAACACCAGACCAACGCCAGTGTTGCCTCAACAATTCCGCCCCTCCGCTTTCACCGGAGGGGTGGATGAAGCTAGGTGGAGGCCCAAAGATGGTGGACCCCCTTCTACAGTGGCGGAGGTGGCGATTTATAGGAGGGGGTTCTTGGCATTACGAGGTGGTGAACGATGAATGAACGGCTGTTTGATGGCAGGTGAATAATGGAGGAGGACCATTGGGGGTTACGCGAAGATGAAGGAGGGTAGGGTTTCGAGGAGGAGGCGTTATGAGCAAGAGGGGTGGTCGGAGGTGACGGCCCAAAAAAGGAAGAGGAAGATGTGTGCGTGAGTCGTAATGTCTGGGGGAGGAGGTGCTGGAGGTTGACGATGGGTGGCAGCCGTTGGATCTAGCGATCCAACGGCTTCGACGAGGGCGCTGATGGAGGGCTCCGATTAAATCTTAGGATAAGATCCAGCGACAGGGAGTTAGGTGCCGATGAGTGGTCCAGATGGAAAGTTGGATGGGATATAACGGCGAGGGGTGAAGGGATGACGTGGGGAAACGAGAGGCGTAGGATGAGAATGAGATCGAGCGGCTGAGGTTAAGAGGTGACGTGGCTGAATGAAGGACGTCGGATGGAACTAGAATCAAATGGCTGAGGATTAGGCGCTATTGTGCGGCCGGGATTTGATCTGAGAGTCAGATCAAGGGCTGAGAAGTGAGGCATGATGAAGGGCTCAGATGAAGGCGGGATTGGAGGATCCAACGGCCCAGGAGGCCAATGGGTGGCGAGAGGGGAGGCGGGCCACGTGGGCGGCCCAAAGGGTGCCACGTGGCCCAATGAGAGTAATTTAAAAAATTAAAAACAAAGAAAATTAGAAAAGAAATAGTTAGAGGCCGAATTTGGAAAAAGTCAAAACATGAAAGTTGTTCGTCTCGACGAGATCTATAACTTTCATGTAGGCTAAAAAGCCAAAAGAGGTCATCTGTACAAAAGTTATTTTTTGGGGGTATTTTTAAGGGGATAAAGACACCAAGTTTGTGGTTTTGAGATTTTTTTTGTATTTTTTTATCTTTTTAAGGGTTATTCTACCTAATTTTTAGAGATTTTTTAGGATAAAATAATTACAAGAAAAATACGGGAAATTAAATACAAATAATTATAGGTTAATTATACACAATATAATACAAGATAAAAACAAAGAATTAAGGTGATTTTATTGGATTACTTAAGGCAGGGGTTTTAATAGTGAGTTTTTAGCATGATGAATACGAGATTCATCTTACCCCTATACTTAAACCATGCTCGTCCTCGAGCATCTAAAGAATGAATGAGTCAGATTAATTCCTGACAGTATCGTGAAATTTTCAAGGCTTGCTCTTTCAAAGACTCTTAACCTAGGTGATCCTAAAATTCCAGGTTTATCCAAGCCTTAGTCAGAAGGAATCCAACTTCTCTGATTATCAGACTCTCTTTTTGTACATATAGTATAAGGATATGACATTTAGTGTACTACATTCCATGAGAGCCGAGTTGATGCATCACTCAAAGTTCCGGTCCCAAAGACTCTCCTCTAGACCTGATCCTCAATACTAGGGAATAAGTCTACTCTTGCTTTAGTCAACCGTCTCATTAGTTCATCAGACTTGAAATGTTTAGATGATGGAGGTACTGGGATTGTGTCTAATTTTCTCACCCTCACATTGGAACAAGGGGCCTCTCGTGTGCCTTTACTCAACACATGTAAATTATTATTTTGTTGATCAATGTGTCCGTCAAGAGAGTTGGAGTCGTCTGCACTTGTTTTTCTGGGAGTACACCGGGGTGTGTCTTTTCTGAGTATCTAAGATACCTTCGACACCCAGACTTGTATCGCTTACGATGCAGGGACCTTTTTGTGGTGTCAGCCCGATTCCTTGGTCCTAATTAGCGCTTGGTCCAAGTGGACACTTTGAAAATGTTTGGGAGCGCTCACCATAGGTGGAAGCTCATTTGGAATTTGACTTTGGATTTAGAGCTTTTCTTTGACATTTCATTTCTTTTGTTGGCTAGCTCCACTGCTTTTACCAAGAGATTGGCGCACACTAATCAACAAGTTTCTTTAAATTTCATCACACACCGACACATAGGTAAATATCAAAGAGATAGCATATGAATCTTGTTCACATACTGGCTAGGGTTTTGCTGACACTCAGGTTTTCTGAAGCCTTCATTAACTTTATCCCATCCTCGAATATCATTAGATCGGGTCTAAACTCAAATCTCTGGTCCTAGTTCCTCAAGTGATATCTCATATCAGCTCATCAATCATGCAGTTGTGGAAGTGACTGTGCTGATCATATTTTCTTGACGGTAGAGATGAAGAGTGCAATATAGCACTCAAATCTTTCAAACCACAGGAGTGTGGATATTTAAGTCATGAAAACCCTAATGACTAAGGCATGTTAACTCAGACTTTCAAGATCACAGAGATCCAGTGTCCTCAAAATCCTCAAGCCTTGCGTGAGTGTGAATGTGTCAGGAATACACCAACTCCTTGGGTTAGTGAATTTTTGTGTGATTTTTATCTTTTGCAAATTTTTATGGGTTTTAATTTTTTTAATTTTTTTTTTAAAATTCCTCGGAGAGACAAAGACTGGCTTAGGCTCAAATAAAAGTATACACTTTCAGCCAGTATGGGTGTAAGTACGGGCCGAGGCCCGTGTTACTTGAGGACGGGGCCGTATGCGATGTCCTCTAAACCACCCACTCTGCTAAGGGAGACCGAGGTTCCCTCACTGAAAATGCCTACTAAACCTAGTAGTCAGAGTCAACCTCCAAGAAAGATTTTTAATTTTTTTCAATTTTTTAATACAGGAATATTTACAAAAATTAATCCCTCAATTTTTAATTTTTACAGGTTTTTACTCAGTTCCCAAGGTTACCAAAAACCTAGCCCAAAAAATAAAATTTTAAAAAGTTTTAAAAACGCGAGCTAAGGCTAAAGTAATATACAATAATATACGGTATACCCCCCTATACTTATAATTTGCTATGTCCTCATAGTACAAGTGCCATGAAGCCAAGGCTCGTTTCAAGTACAGGGTGATATAGCGGAACTGAGGAGGAGGGTCCCCCTATACTTACGCCAAAATCGGCCTAAGCACAAGAAGACCGGACGAGGGAGGGATGAATAGGCAGGTCCCCCCTATACTTAGGCTACAAATAGCCGAAGTAAGGTCTGTGTTAGGGGGGATGTCTATGGTACAAGGGTGAGGGGAAGGGGGTTCGTGAAGAATAGATACACACACACACAGAGAGAGAGATAGAGATAGAGAGAGAGAATGAAATATACAAGGGGAGGGTGGGGGTGAGTATGTGCATGTGCAGTGTAGGTGTGTGGGGGGGGGGATTTTTTTTTGAGTACAATATGCAAGACTGAAAATAAATATGCAGATGCAATGTTTTTTTTACAACATGTAATGCAATTAGACTGATAGAATTTCTTCACGGCTTCTTTTGCGGCCTCTTCAGCGGAAGCTCCCGACTTCGCGCCTCCATGACGATCAGGCGTCCCCGATTTTCATGGGCCCTGCCACAAAAGAGAAAAGTTAGAAACTCAGAGAAATTAAATCAGCAAATAATATGCAAAGAAATGATGCATGAAATGAGGACCTAAAATTTTTTGAATTAATTTTAAAAAAAATCAAAATTCAAAAAATAAGCAAAGCCATGTCCCCGGCAACGACGCCATTTGATGAACGTCAAATTCACCTCATTAATATAGATAAATAAGTCGTAGTATAGGAGGCAAATTTGTTTCAGCAAAAACCACAGACTTGAATGATGTGGAATATTTATACTTGGCAAGTGTACCAAGGTCGAACACAGGGACACGACTGCCTAATTCAGCTATTGAATTTTGATTCATTAAGCTTAGAGTAATTTAATCTCAATTTCAGGTCCACATGCAAATTATACAAAATACAAAGCGATGCTATGATGCATGCATTTTTTATTTTGTTTTTATGCAAGTTAAAGTGATGCATGGGCAAATAATGCAAGAGAATATGCATGATGAATAAAATGTCAGAAATTAACCCTAAAATATGAACATCATGATAAGAATAGAAATTAATGTCAATTTAATCCATCATTAAAAAGTGGTCATCAAATCAAGCAAGACAAGTAGAACATGGTCCCATTTTTCACATAAAAATCACTTTAATTAAAAGAGTGTCAAATGAGACAAATAAGTATGCTAAAATGTAGAGGACAAAATAAGGATCAAAACGACACTAAAATCATGCAATTTGGACCTACGATGCTCAAGTTATGCTAAAAACAGTGCAAGGGCATAATTGTAATAAAAATGCAATAAAATAAAGGGATAAATATTGCATTTAGGTCCCTGGAGGGGCCTAAATGCAAATAAAGAAAACCGCCTGGGGCCCTATGCAATTTTCCCAATGCGCGTATGGGCCTTTTTGTAATTTCTGAAAACCTGGAGGGCGTCCCTGTAAATAACCCAGGCACACACATGAGGCACGCGCCTGGGGACCAAAATGTAATTCCTTAAAGTTACAGGGTTGTTCATGCAAAATTCCCAGCACCTCACGTGCTACGCACGCGAGGGCTAGGCTCGGGTCCAACCGCCAGTTCGGGACACGTGGCATCTTCAGGAGGTTTGGCTAGAGGGTCGGAGGACCCGAGCCTGTAGGTCGGGGAAGAGGCTCGAGTCCGCCACGTGTCTTCATCGTGACCGTCCAATCCTGATGATCGGACGGTGCCTGCTCCTCGTGCTCCTCCGCAGGTCACCGGAGGAGGCGGGGATCCGGCGACCTGCAGCTGGCTCTGCCTTGCCTCTCGAGGTCGTATGATGGTCGAGGAAGCTCACTGGAGGCGAGGCAAAGGTCCTGGAGCCGAGGCGGCGCTCCGATGTTGTTTGAAGCTGCTCGACGAGGCATGGTCGTCGGAGGAGGAGATCTTGAAGGTGCTCCGACAGGAAGTCCGGCTATTGAAGATATCTGCATTGGTCAGTTATAGCCAAAGCGTATACTCGTGCTTTGTGAAGTGCGTGAAGTGAGATGGGGAGCCATCGGAGGTGGAGAAGGCGGTGGCTCAGTGGAGTCCTCCGCCGTGAAGGCAGAGAAGTTGGGTCGAAGTGCGAGTGGGTTCTGGAGGAAGGAGGAGATGGGGCGAAGATGCTGATGAGATTGCGAAGGTGGAGGACTTGTCGGAAGGGGGTGAACGATGGGGGAGGTGATGTGATAATTAGGAGACGAAGAGGGGTAAGTCACCTTGCCGGAGCAAGGTTTTGATGGCGGACGGAGCAGCTTGGGCTGAGGCTCCATGGGAGCCTCCGGTCGTCGCCCGCGAGGCCAACTGCCTCCTCGGAGCTCGATTGGTGATCGAAGATCACCGGAACACGGCAGAGCACACCGTGGGTCAACACCAGACCAACGCCATCGTTGCCTCAACAATTCCACCCCTCCGCTGTCACCGGAGGGGCGGAGGAAGCTAGGTGGAGGCCCAAAGATGGTGGACCCCCTTCTACGGTGGCGGAGGTGGCGATTTATAGGAGGGGGGTTCTTGGCGTTACGAGGTGGTGAACGATGAATGAACGGCTGTTTGATGGCGGGTGAATAATGGAGGAGGACCATTGGGGGTTACGCGAAGATGAAGGAGGGTAGGGTTTCGAGGAGGAGGCGTTATGAGCAAGAGGGGTGGTCGGAGGTGACGGCCAAAAAAGGAAGGGGAAGATGTGTGCGCGAGTCGTAACGCCTGGGGGAGGAGGTGTTGGACGTTGACGATGGGTGGCAGCCGTTGGATCTAGCGATCCAATGGCTTCGACGAGGGCACTGATGGAGGGCTCCGATTAAATCTTAGGATAAGATCCAGCGACGGGGAGTTAGGCGCTGATGAGTGGTCCAGATGGAAAGTTGGATGGGATCTAACGGCGAGGGGTGAAGGGATGACGTGGGGAAACGAGAGGCGTAGGATGAGAATGAGATCGAGCGGTTGAGGTTAAGAGGTGACGTGGCTGAATGAAGGACGTCGGATGGAACTAGAATCAGATGGTTGAGGATTAGGCGCTATTGTGCGGCCGGGATTTGATCTGAGAGTCAGATCAAGGGCTGAGAAGTGAGGCATGATTAAGGGCTCAGATGAAGGCGGGATTGGAGGATCCAACGACCCAGGAGGCCGCCGGGTTGCGAGAGGGGAGGCGGGCCACATGGGCGGCCCAAAGGGCGCCATGTGGCCTAATCAGATTAATTTAAAAAATAAAAATAAAGAAAATTAGAAAAGAAGTAGTTAGAGGTCAAATTTGGAAAAAGTCAAAACATGAAAGTTGTTCGTCTCGATGAGATCTACAACTTTTATGTAGGTCAAAAGCCAAAAGAGGTCATCTGTACAAAAGCTATTTTTTGGGGGTATTTTCAAGGGGATAAAAACACCAAGTTTGTGGTTTTGAGCTTTTTTGTATTTTTTTATCTTTTTAAGGGTCAGTGATTTATAGATAATTATTCTACCTAATTTTTAGAGATTTTTTAGGATAACAAATTACAAGAAAAAATACGGATAATTAAACACAAATAATTATAGGTTAATTATACACAATATAGTACAAGATAAAAACAAGGAATTAAAGGCAATTTTATTGGATTAATTAAGACAGGGGTTTTAATAGTGAGTTTTTAGCATCATGAATACGAGAATCATCAACAGGTCTAAATACGTCTCACACAAGGCAGAGACGAAGTCGCTGCGGCGACCCGCAAGAAACCCTATTAATTAACAATTAACCCACGACAATCAAATCAAGCAATGAAAATAGAGGTGGAGTTAAAATTTATTATAATTCTACAAAAATATGTATAGTGTGCAAGTGTGTAGAGGTCGAACACAGGGAGCAAGCAAGATAGATCAGACAAAAATGTGCAAAATGTGATATATGATTAAGTGTATACAAGTATGCAAATTTTTAGTGGGTTTATATTTTTTAATTTTTGATTTTTCATTTTATATTTTTATTTTTAATTTACTTATTTTTTTCTTTTTATATTTTTATATTTTTTATGTTGTTGTAGATAGAATATATACACAATACAAGAAAAGAGAATAATAGAGTATTTATAAAAATAAGGAAAAATAACCAAAATTCAGGAAATACAATGTTTTTGGTCTTTTTATAATTTTATAAATGTTTTTGTGATTTTGAGATATTTTTCTTGATTTTTTTTGGTATTTTTAAAAGTTAAATCTGAAAACAGTGTAGAAAATAAAAGGTTGGGACAAAATGGGGAAATAAAGTAGCAAATAGTAGAGAAATTTTCCAAATTAATTTTAGACTAAAAATAATGCAATAAGGAAAATTCAAAGATAAAAATTAAATTTTAGGATTTTTGTAGAATGTTTATGATTTTTTATGAAGATTTCTTGGGTTTTCTAATTTTTAGGGTTTTTGTTTTGAAATTTTTAATGATTTTTGGTCTGAAGCTAAATAACACTGAAATACACAAAAGATGAATTTTTTTGGAATTTTAAAGGAGTTTTAATATATATTTTTTGGTATTTTCTAATGCAAACAGCAACAAAAATACATGTTTTTTGAATTTTTATAAATATGAAAATGCAAAACAAAAATATGGCATGAATCTGATTGCAACAGGAGCTTAACCTAATTTTTTGGTGATTTTTAGCAATTTATAGATGCATGGAATAAATAGAAACAATAAAAAGAAAATATATTACTAGCAAGGGCATATGTGCAAATATCCAAACATCTAGAGGCACCCGTGCAATTTTCAACATAAAATATATAACTAATAAATCAATTTCAAGGACCAAATCCAAATAACCAAAGCCGCAAGGATACAAGCACAAATTTTCCAACCCCACGCGTGACTGGCACACGCCTGGGAAGGAACTAAATACAATATACAAAACTTCCAGGGGCTTGCATGCAAATTATCCAAAAATATTACACGTGACAGAATACTTCCTGGACTAAAACGAAATAACTAACCCGTAGGGGTCTAGTGCAAAATCACCACCACCCCACGTGTACAGACCACGTGAGGTGACGTGACTGGACCTAAATACAAATAAAAAAAGTTAAGGGCCTAGATGCAAATATTACAAAAATATTTAAACTACAGATGAAAGTTTATAGACTAAAAATAAATACAAAAAGAGTCTAGGTGTCGATGCAAAATACCCAGATCAGCCATGGATCGGACGGATGAGGATGTTCCACTTGCCACGCGTCACGACCTCGTGCGACGATGACGCTTCGTGATCCAACGCTCCGGATTAGATCTCCTTGGCTGATCGGATGGTGGGGCTTCTGGGAGATCCAACGGTCGACGTATGCCTGGAGCTCGGGCCTCGATTCGACGGCGCAGAGGGGCGGAGCAAGAACAGGGGAGGAGCGCCGACGAGGCGAACTTCCCCGAGCTCCAGCTCCGACCTCCGATGTTCTTTGGGCTTCAAAAATGGCCTGGAGGCTCCTGGCGGTCAGCTCTATCTCCTGGGGGCTCCAAAAGGCCTCGGCAACGGTGAGGTTCGCTGGAGAGGACGGCGGATGAGGGCTTCGCGGGGTGCTCTGGCGATCTTCAAAACGAGCCTCAGGCTCGAGTCAACAAGCTTTGACCTGCGAAAAGGCATGAGAGGGTCCTGGGCAAAATGCCTGGACCCCACGGAGGTGGAAACACGGTGAAGGAGGGTGGCGCACGGTGGTGGCCGGAGGTGCACTCCGACGAGGGTCACGTGAAGGGTGAATCGATGGACGAAATGTGAAAATTTTTGGGGCGAAATGATCCTAAGATTAAGGCAAATAAAATGCAAAAGAGATAAAAGGGGAGAAGAGAGCTGCCTCGATGGTCGGAACCAGAGGGAGATGTACCTCGACGCCGGTGAAAGGCGGAGGTGGTGGAGCCGCCTCGGTGCTCGCTCGACCCGCCTGAAGGTCTCAAAGGAAGCTGTCACCTTCCTTGGTTGATCGGGCACGAAGAGAGGAGCAGAGTTTGTGGAAGAGGGGTTCAAGAATGGGCTCGAAAATCGGAGGTCCAATATGAAGGGGTTGACGGTGTAGCTCTGACGCTCCAAAGGTCGAGGCAATGGCATCGATACAGAGGTTCATGCCCCCAAGAAAATCTATAGGCGTGCATCCTTGATCTATGGGGTGAAACAATGCGGAAGGAAGTTTTATGAGATGATGAACGGGAAAGCCTCGAAAAATTCATGAAATCGAGGTCAAACGAGGCTCTGACAGGTGCACATGGGGAGGATAGCCAGTTGACCAAGGTCAACGTGGACTGGCGCCTGGTTGGTCCACGTGGACCAACAAGGAAAAATCCCCGAGAAATGTTTTGTAAATTCAATTAAAAATAGAAAATGAATTTATTATTTTTAGGTTATAAAATAAAAAAATGTTTATAATTTTATGAGGTTTTTGTTATGATTTTTAATTATTTCTATGAGGTGTAAAAATAAAAGTTACCTTTTATAGCCTTTATAGGTACATATATCTATATATTTTATTATTTTATTTTTATTTTGTGTATTTAATTTTATTATTTTTGTTTATTATTTTATAAATTTATAGAATACTTTTATATACTTAAATATATTTTTATTTTATTTTTCTGATGTGTTTTATACACTTAATAAAATAAAAGTATTAATTCTGTAGGTATATATATAGGTATTATACCTATGTCTTTTATATACAAGTATTTTATTTTGTATTTCTTTAGGTTTTTATTCTGATTTTAATGTACATATATATTGTAAATAATATTTACAAAATTATAAAAATATAAAATTATGACAATAATGAATAAATAATAAAAGGAATATTTTAATCTGTACAAGTATATAATAGGTGTCCAAAACTCAACTTTCAAACCGCAGCTCCGCCAAATGCGAAACCACCGCCATTAAATAGCTTATTTAAAATTATTTACAATTAAAGGTGATTTTGATGCATTTGGAGTTTTTATTTGGGAGATACAGGTCTGAAAAGTTGAGAATCTGGAATCTTATTCAGATCATAACTTTTTATCTGTACATTATTTTTGAGTGAAATCAATTTTGTATTTTTATTTATTTAATTATCTACAACTTTTATGTACAAAGTTTATTTATTGGGATATTTAAACCCATAACCCTGAGTAACTTCGTAATTACCCCGAATACCCTCTATAATCACGAATTATACCCAGGACCCTGAATAACCACTCCGTTTTACATTGATAACCTTCCGTTACTTTAGTTCAGTAACTCAACCAGATGGTTGAGTTAATCTAACCCAATCAATGATGAACGACTGAGATTAATTGAAAAAAAAGGAAGGATAGAAGGAGGTGGGTTCGAGGGCTGGAGCATTCAATAGAGGTACGACCTGGGACTTGATCTATAGCGGAGGCAAGGGAGCTACTGGAGCTTGGGGGCGAGCGGCGGGAGGGAAGGGCTGGAGCTTGTGGGCGGGAGGCGACGCACGCGGGACAGGGGTTGGTGGAGGCGCGTGGGGAGTGGGGGGAGGCAGGCGAGTGGCGACTACAGGTTGCGGGGGAGGGGGCAGGTGCACGCAGGGGCATGGGGCGGTGGGTGAGCGGCGACTGCAGGTTGTGGGGAGGGGGGTGGAGGGGGGAGGCCTGGGGCTTGTGGGTGCCGGGGTGGTGGTGGGGGGGGCACGCAGGTGCAGGGGGCGGTTGGAGGGAGGCAGGCGTACGCGAGGGCAGGGGACGGCGGGAGGGAAGCCTGGGGCTTGCGGGTGCTCGGGGGGGGGGGGGGGGGGGGGTGAGGCCTGGGGCTTGCGGGTGCCAGGGGGAGGCTTGGGGCTTGCGGGTGCCGGGGGGGGGGGGGGGTGGGGTGGGTTGGGGGGGGGGGTGCAGGGGGCGGCAGGAGGGAGTCAGGCGCACGCGGGGGAAGGGGGCGGCGGGAGGGAGGCCTGGGGCTTGCGGGTGCCCAGGGGGGGGGGGGGGGGAAGGCAGGCACATGCAGGGGCAAGGGGGCGGTGGGAAGGAGGCCTGGGGCTTGCGGGTGCCCGGGGGAGGGGGGGAGTGGGGACGCAGGCGCACGTGGGGGCAGGGGATTGCCGGAGGCGCGTGGGGAGTGAAGGGAGGCAGGTGAGCAATGGCTGGAGGTTGGGGGGGGGGGGGAAGGCCAGCGCAGGCGCGCGCGGGGGCAGGGTTTGCGGAGGCACGTTGGGTAGGGGGTCGGGCTGCAGGGCAGAGGAGGGGGCAGGGGGTCGGGCTGCTGGGCAAAGCTGTACGCGGGAGTGTGGGGGTAGGTCTGCAGGTTAGAGGTGCACCGGGCGGCGGTGGAGGGGGCTGGAGCAAGCGGCTGGAGGGGGAAGCTTGTGGGTGGAGGTGCAGCAGAGGAAGCTCCGATCGGAGGTCGCGCGGACGCGGGGACGTGGTTTCATTTTGTTTCATCTGCATGGCATCAAGTTATAAATATGATGTATTTTGAAGGGTAAAATTGTCAACGTATAATTTTTTCCGTTAAAGTTAACGGATAATTATGACAGAACTTGACACAGGGTTATCACATGTAAAGGTTAAGCATTATTTGGGGTTCTAGGTGTAATTAGTGATTATAGAGGGTATCCGAGGTAATTACGAAGTTACTCAGGGTTATGGGTGTAAATATCTCTTCTTTATTTGGAGTATAAAAAGTGGAACCAAAAATAGGTCCCAAAATGAATAAAAATCAAAGGTATCTAGCCCTTATCTCCCCCTACTCTATTCCTTGTTGATCTATTCATCGAGATGCCTAGGTCTCGGGGTTTTGGGTCATAAAATATTTACAATATTTTATTCTTTTTCTTTTCTTTTATTTATTCTATAATTTTGGCTTTAAATATAGTATTTTATACACTATTTACATGCACATGCATGGATGCTAAGATGCTGGAATTAAGGGTATTTACACGCATTTGCTAGGGTTTTTGAGTCCAAAATGATAGAATAAAGATGATGAAATGTGGATTCATCAATACACCACTCTCTTCAAATGATTCATGGATACAAGAAAATCCTCTTTCTTGAGGAGGACCTAGAAAGCACAGTCAATGCAAGCTCCGCCGATACTTGGAAGACATAGTCCAATTTGCTGATGCATCTTTTTGGTTTTAATGATTCAGTCTAGTTCGAACACAATGAGTTCATTACAAATCCATTTGGCACAATATCAGAATATCAACGAGACACTGAGGTCAGCACTCCCGCCAAAAATCAGGCAGATCGTCCCCTAACCATCATAGTATTTGAGGTGACCGAGAAGCCAACCATATCAGAACCAGAACTAAAGCCACTCTCGGCAGGCTTGAAGTATGTTTTCCTTGCTGGTGCAGAAAACATGTATCCGATCATCATCATCATCATCATCATCATCAGCAAGCTGACCCCAGAGCAAGAATCTCGACTCCTCGAGGTTCTAGAAAAGAACGCAAGGCACTTAGTTGGCATGTTTCAGATCTCTTCATGATAAATCATGCTTTATGCTCACACCACATTTATTTGGAAGAAGACGCCCAGCCGTCCCAAGAGTTTCAAAGAAGACTCCACCCAAATCTGAGGGACGTAGTCATGAAAGAAATCATGAAATGGTGTGATGCGGGCTTCATTTATCCCATCTCCGACTCCAAATGGGTAAGCCCGCTCCATGTAGTTCCGAAGAAATCAAGGCTTAATGTGGTAACAAATGACATAGGAGATGATATATCTACTCGAGTACTGACATCTGGGCGTGTATGTGTTGACTACCATTACTTGAATGCAACAACTAAGAAAGACCACTTCCCCTTGCTGTTGGATTAAATATTGGAAAGACTGGATGGCAAGGAGTTCTACTTTTTGGATGGGTACTCTGGGCACAACCAAGTGTAAATCACCCCTGAAGATCAAGAGAAAACAACCATCACTTGCTCGTTCGACACTTATACTTTTAGAAGAATGCCCTTTGGACTGTGCAACACACCAACGACATTCCAGAGATGCATGCTTGCAATTTTTGCCGAGATGGTAGGCAATTTTCTCGAGGTGTTTATGGGTGACTTCTCCATCTATGGTGACAGCTTCGATTCTTATCTTGAGCACCTGGAGAGAGTACTTCAGAAATATCGTGAAGTCAATCTGGTATTATCATGGGAAAAGAGCCACTTCATGGTCACAAAGGGGATTATGCTAGGTCATGCCCTTTCCAAACGTGGCATGGAAGTCGACTTGACAAAGGTGGATGTGATTGCCAATCTAGATCCACCTCAGACTGTCAAGAATGTGAGGTCATTTTTGGGGCATGTGGGATTCTACATAAGATTCATCCGTGATTTCGATGGCATCGCCCGACCTCTTACATAATTATTATACACAGAGACAGAATTCACCGTTGATCAGCCAGTTCTTCTTTCATTTAATCAGTTGAAAGAGATAATCACTTAAGCTCCAGTCCTACAACCGCAAGATTGGTCTCTTCCTTTCGAGATCATGATGGATGCGTCAGATTTTGCAGTTGGGGCTGTGCTAGGACAGAGGAAAGACAAGGCACACTATGTCATTCATTATGCCAACAAAACATTAGACGAAGCTCGGAGAAATTACACTGTGACAGAGAAAGAATTGATGGATGTGGTATTCGCCCTTGAGAAGTTCAGATCCTATTTCCTTGGAACAAAAGTCACTGTCTATACTGACCACTCCCGTATCAGGTACTTACAGCAGAAGAAGGATGCCAAGCCTAGCCTGATCAGATGGATCCTTCTCCTCCGGGAGTTCGATTTAGAAATCAAGGATAAGCATGGAGTTCATAATGTGGTAGCAGATCGCCTCTCCAGAACAGAGCTACAAGATCCTCCACTGAGCAGTGCACCCATCACATACACCTTTCCTAACGAGTCAATTCTGGCAGTAGATTCACTCCCTTGGTATGCTGGTATTGTCAACTACTTCGTCTCAGGTGTAGTCCCACATGAATGGACGAAGATTAGTAAGGACAAATTCTTGTCAACAATCAATTGCTACCAATGGGAAGATCCTCTCTTATTCAGGGAAGGAGCGGATTGTATTTGGCACAGGTGCATTCCCCCAGCGGAGCAACACAGTATCCTTGAGCATTGTCACTCGCTCGAATCTGGTGGACACCACTTCGGAGACAGAATGACATCAAAAGTATTGCAGTGTGGCCTCTGGCGGCCTACATTATTTAAGGATGCAACAACATTTGTCAAACATTGCAGTGACTATCAAAATTGAAAGGTACTGTTACAAATAAAGATTCTGTGACCGTGAAGATCATTCAGATTACCGATGTATTCGATGCTTGGGGGATCGATTTCATGGGATCCTTTCCCAACAGTCATGGATACGAGCACATCCTTCTTGCCGTTGATTATGTGAGTTGTTGGGTTAAAGCTACACCCGCTCGAGCCACAGACAGACACATAGTGTGCCGCTTTCTGAAAGAAAATATCATCTCGCGGTTTGGGATACCAAAGATACTGATATCAGATGTGGGTAGTCACTTCATCAATCGATAGGTTAAGAAACTAACAAAGGAGTACGGCATCGAGCATCGAGTCGCATCTCCTTACCATTCTCAGACCAATGATATGGCAGAACAATCTAATGGAGAAATCAAGACGATACTTCAGAAGCTTGTCAAGCCGGACATGAAAAATTGGTCCCAACTCTTGGAGTCAGTCCTTTGGGCATACCGAATCGCTTACAAGTCTCCATTGGGCATGTCGCCCTATCGCCTTGTATATGGGAAGCCATACCACCTGCCAGTAGATTTGATTCATAAATCATTGTGGGCAGTTAACATCTGTAGTTTGGACTCACAATAAGGTGGTCAGAAGAGGAAAGAGGATCCAAACATATTCCTGGAATTCAAAGACTATGCACATGATAACACATTGATGTACAAGGAGAAGGTTAAACGATGGCATGATCGACACATCAGACGAAAGACCTTCAAAACTGGATAGAAAGTGTAGCTATTGGATGCGAACTTGAAGATCTTCCCGGGTAAATTAAAGAGCAAATGGATGGTCCATTCAGAGTTCAAGAGGTGTGTGATAATGGAAGTATTGTGATATCAGAATTGTCTCCTAACGCACAACCATTTATCGTCAATAATCAACTACTGAAGCCATACCTTGAACATGATACTTTCTTGGCCATTGTCGATTCTATCCAAGTACTGCACTTTGAAGATACATCCACAACAGTAGCAGCATCATAAGATTCAGATAATGTCACTCAAAAACTCTTCTTTTAAGCTTTCATATTCTCTTCTTTTCTTCGTTTCTTCTTTTTGTTTTCAGTTTTTGTTAGTCAAAAAATCGTGTGTGTCTCACCCCTTCTTGTCAGTTGTCTATACTTAGGACGTACTTTGTCCTATGTATAGGGGGTGTGCACACCGAGTGATTTCATTCTTAGATCCTCTCCACTGTCTTCTCTTGTCTATACTTGGGAATATCTTACCCTAAGTATGGGGGGACAGTCTGAGTACGTCTGTTCATTTCCACCCTTGACCATCCCTGCTTTATGTGCAGTTTGCTATACTTAGGATTATTTGATCCTAAGTATGGGGGGATGGTCAACTTCTCATTCTTCTATTCAATCCCTCATTCGTTATTCTTTAGATTTTTCTATACCCAGTAAGAGTTATGTCTTCTCTTTTTCTCTCTGATCTATGGGGGCATATCTAAATCTAGTAAAGGGCGGTCGTATATACGCAGTATATACTTTAGCCGTAACTCATACTTTCATATTTTTAATATCAATTATGGCTAATTTACTTTGTAAAACAACACATATTCCATTAAATTCATCAAAATCACATAATAGAAAGATGCATATTATTCCTCAAAAATGTTTGACGAATAATAAATCAGGATAAAATACTTTTGTAAAATGTTTGAAAAATAGTTTGAAAATCCTTTTGAAAAATCTTTGAAAGCTGTTTGCAAAATATTTTGTAAAATGTTTTCAGCCTTTGCAGAAATGTTTTGTTTGAAAATTTTCTTTTCTTTGTGTGAAATAAAAATATTTGAAAAATGATTTGAAAATGGTTTGAAAAATGATTGCAAAAATATTTTGAAAAATCTATATATACTGTTTGAAGAACCTTTGCAAAATGATTTTCAATTGTGTGTAAATATCTATAAAAATTAGTTTGGACTATGGTTTTTAAAATCATCTGTAAAATGATTATTCAAATAAGGTTAAGGAATATACACATCACACTCAAATTCTTTATAAAAATGATCATTTATCCCTTGCAAATCCTTAAAAACACAATCCTTGTAAATATAAGATGCATCCCCTTGTAAATATTTGTACCTATTTTTAGCCAAAATATTTTGTTTTCAAAATCACAAAAATATTTGCAAACCCAAAAATACCAAAAACATTTGCAAAATAATTTTGAAAAAAATAAAAATTGCATTTGCATCTTCTTTTTCAAAAATCCATAAAAGTTTCAAAACTTTAAAAACTACATCACAAAAATATTTGTTGCATTGTACATATCATTTGCATAGCATTCGCATTTTTCGGATTGAGTTTGATAATAGAACAAGTCTAAGTAAAATCCGAAGATTGGAGCTTGGTTGGACCTGAAATCTACCTAATAACAGGAACCTTATAGGAGTTGGAATTGAGGTACTTCATGTCTAGTTGACTTAATTCTTTGAGAATTGTGAGACTTGGTTCAATGGATTCTTGACTGCATGAGTAGAATATTTCGGAGCACACACACGACTCTTGGTGATAATGACCTAACTTGGATAGTTGCACCTTTCACTTGGCTCAACTCAGTTGGAGTGGTGAGGGGATTGGATTTGCAGGTATGAGATGCACACAAATGGAAACATTTGTCCTCCTCTAGGGAAGGAAGTGCACCCCCACTTGTTCAGTAGTAGAGACATCTAAATACAGGAGAGCGTGGGTTGCAATAATGCTTCAAAAGAGGGATAGTCTATTTACTCAAGAGGAAAAACTCCTTATGTAAATATTGTTGTATATAGTATTTAAAAAAAAGAGCAAAAAGCAAAAATTCCAAAAGGTAGGCATGCCTGATTGAAAATAGAATGTCTGCTGGAGTGTGTACATATTTGTATAATCAATAAGCAAGCTTGTGCTTCAATGTCATGATATGTGGGCCTGGAGCTGGATGACTTGGCTACACTGGTCAAGCATCCAAGGATATGTAGCTACACTGGCTACCGTCCATTCTTCTCTTTTCCCCCTCCTCTTGAGATGGTTGTCACTTGAACTTAGAAGGGAATACCCCGCTCCTCGAGGAGAGAGTTTTTGGATTGGGGAGTTATTCGATTGTCATCCTGGAGAAGTCAGTCTCTTTGTCATTTCAGTTGGGGAGATCCACTAACACATACACTGTACGAGTTAGATTCATAGTCGTAAGGATTTGCGTATGAGTTGAAGTATTCTGACCTGGCTATTGAGGAAACTTGAGCAGAGTTTTGGGATTCTCGATGGCTGTTGCACTTCAAATTTGATTCCCAATAAGATTCCACCCACACTTAAATTCTAAAGGTCCAACTTAAGCTCCAAACTTTGATTTTGCGAAGACAAGTTTGACAACTAAACTTAATCCACTTTCCTTCTTTTTCTTTCCTTTGTTGTTTTTCTTTTCCACACTTATTGCATAAGTGTTTGCTAGGGACTAGCAAAGGCAAGTATAGAGGGGTGATGAATATCCATTTCATCACCTTTACTCTATCATTTTGGCATTAAAAATCCTTACTAATGCATGTAAATATCATTATTTTGTACATATTAACATTCATTATTTATGCACTTATCGTGTAAATAATATTATTTTTAATGTCAAGATTATAGAATAAATAAAAGAACAGAAAAGAATAAAATACCAAAGGTATTTTATGACCCTAGACCCCGAGACCAAGCCAAGAATTGAGTTGGTCGACAAGGAATAAAGTAGGGAAAGATAACGACCAAAATACAATAAAAAATCACATTTATTTATTCATCAATAATTCATTTTTGACACCCATTATTCTTTATTATCTATTTCTCAAATAAAGAAACTTTGAACATGAAAGTTCTAGATAATATAATATGGAGAAATACAAAATTGAGTTTATACAAAAATAATACACAATGTTCATTTTACACACAAAATGAAAAGTCAAAACCCAAACTTCCCAGACCTATATCTTCCAAATAAAAAATCAAAATGTATCAAAATCACCTCTAATTGTATATAACTATTCACAAGCTATTTAATGAAGGTTGTTTCATATTTTCCAAAGTTAAGGTGTGAAAGTTAGGTTTTGGACCCCTATTGTACAACATACTTGAATAAAATATTTAATTTATTTAATCTTTATTGTTTTTATAATTTTATATTTTTATAATTTTGTAAATATTACCTATAACTCATGTACATATTAAAACCACAATACAATCACTAATAAGACATTAAAATAAAATAAATGTAGAAAATATCTAGGTAAAATACTTATGCTAACACTTGTAAATAAATAAAAGGGAAATCTATTATTTTAGTCTATTATTGCGCTAATTTTTATACTCTTGTAAATATTATTTACAATTTATTAAAAATATAAAGCTAAAATAAAATCAAAGAAGATACACTAAAATTAAATAGAATACAAAATAAATAAACAAAATACATGTATTTATACATACATAATTTATATCTATATTTATTTAAGTTTATATATTATATCATACAAATATAACAAAGATATATTTATGTTCATAAAAATAAGTTATAAATACATAAAATAAGGGAATAAAATAATAAAACAAAATGTATGAAATAAAAATAAAAATAGCTAAAACATAGATGAATATACATCTAAATATATCCATAAAAATTAACTACTATTAAATAACACAAAAAAGTAAAAATCATAGTAAAATACTATATAAAATAATAAACATTTTTATTTTATACTCAAAAATTAATAAAATCATTCACTAACTTTAATTATTTATTTTTAAATAATTTGGACAGTTTTGTCGTGTAGCGGAAGATGTGGACCAATCACATTGTGCCTTTTGTTGACCGCCGGTCAACTCAGCCTATAGGTCGTTTGACCTATGTCGCCTGTCTTTTCCCCGTTTTCTCCCCGATTTCCTGGGCGCACCATCACTCATCTTGATCTGATAACCTTTGATCAACCCTAATCCACACCCAGGCCTTAGATCCCTTGTACATAACCTGTATTTCTCCTAATTAGTCAGTGAATAAGGGTGCTCATCATGTTTTTAAATAAGAACCTTCGACCTCCTTCTCTTCTTTGGTCACTAATCCGAGTCTTAGAGCCTCCCATCTTCATCTGGGGAGCACACTCGTGACAGGAGGAGCTTCCCGACGATCTGGATTGGCTCCAAAGGACAGAGTTGCACCCACGGCGTCCGTCCAACCGACCTTCTCCTTGATTTCCCTCTCAGGTTTGAGAGCTGTCTTTTTCTTGCTTTTTAAGTAGTATTTAGTCATAGGTTTTAATTACCGTTATTAGTTTAGGTCTTTGTTAAGCGTATTAGTGTAAAATTACATCTTCGTAGTTCGTCGGAGTTGAGCTCCGGCAAACTCCTCCGTGCTTCATCTGTCCTTGATCCGCTGCTTTTACCGCCTCCACACCTTCACCCTACGTTTCTTCACTCGCTCCCACACTCCACTCATCCAGATCCTGCACGGATCTAGAGATCAAGGTTTCTCTCCACCGCCTGGCCGGAGACCTCTCTGCCACACTTCGTCGTCCACCTATCTCCACAATAAGTCTCCGGACCCTTCGTTTCCTTGCACTTAACATTCATGTAGGTACTGGAGGGCCAATGGCCCTTCTGGGTCGACTTTGATCTCAAGTAAGGCACCTGGAGCTCCCGCCCTTGCCCAAGATTGACTGACGTTGCCGGAGCTCCAGGAGCCCTTTGACTACGCCATCTAGGGCGGAGGAGCTGCCATTCCATTTTACCCCTTATCCAAGCCTTCCAGACAACCGGAGGCGTGAAGGAGGATCGATCCAAGCTCGACCCAACCATGTTCTTGGCGAGTTCCTCCTGCCCCCTGCCAGCCGTTTGATATTCGAGCCGTCCAAGATTGCACAAGAATCGTTGGATGCACCGCATGTCAGCCATCAGATCGCCAGCTGGGATCTAATCCCAGTCGTTCAAGACGAAGTGGTATCACGCGGGGAGGACGCGATGCGTGTCGAGTGTATGGTATCCAGCTGTCCGCTCTCGCACCTATAGGGGTAATTTGCAAACCTTACCCCGCCTTTTTGAATATTTATTCATTAATGTTGTAAATAAAATGTAATGTTTAAAATGAAATGAATGATTTGCATGTAGGCCCCTATACTTATTATATTTGCTTTTAGGTCCAGTCCAGCTTTGCTCACGTGCCGACCCACGTGAGCTGGGTAATTTGCATGTAAGCTCTTATAGCTTTTTGTATTTATTTTTAGTCTAGTAATTTTTTAAACACATTATATATTTTTGGTTAAATTGCATAGAGGCCCCTGAAGTTTATTTTATTTACATGTATGCCCCTGATAGCAATTGTATTTTTGTGTGTTTGACAGATTTATTTACTTTATCTATCGTGCTCCAAAAATCATTAAAAGTTAGGTGTAAGTTCTTGATTACATCTAGTTTCATGCCATGATTTTTATTCACAATTTTGGGCCTTTGTGACATTTATGAAAAATCATTTAGAGCAAAATAGTCTTTGTCTATAGTATAAAATACCACAAAATATAAACATTTCTGAAAAATCCCCAAAAAATATATCTTGCTTATTTATTTATTTTTAGCTATCAAACCAAAAATCATAAAAAATTGAAAAATGAAATTCTTAAAATCAAAATATCCCAAAAACCTTGATAAAAATATATAAATTCCTAAAAACTCCAAAAATATGTTGCTTTGTTTTGTAATTTTATCCATAGTATTATCTAAATATTAAAATTTGTAAATTCCATTTCAATCCCGACCTACTATTTAATCCCTATTTAAAGCTATTTTTTACTTTAAAAATATATTAAAATTAGCAAAATTCACTAAAAAGTCACAAAAACAGTAAAAAAATATTGAAAACCCAAAATTTGTATATATGCAATCTTTGGATATTTTTAGTTATATTTTCACCTATATTATCCATTATATATATTCTATTATATTCTATATTACTTATTATATAAAGAAATACAAAATAAAAAATAAAAAAATGTATATATAATATATAAATAAAATTAAAAACAAAATGCAAAATATAAAACAAAAATATCTAAAAGTTAAAAACCCACAAAATACACATGTATAGATATATAATAAATGACTTGGTTACAAATAATACATTTTGTTTAAAAATAGCCATAGGCTACCCATGTTGCTCTATGTGGTTCGACCTCTACACACTTGCTTGCTATACTTCTAGTTGCAGAGAATAATAAATTATAACTCACATTTTGATACTTATTGCTTGATTTATATTCGTGGGTTGACTGTTGATCGAGTGAGGTTTATGGAGTGGTCAATACATCGATCGCAATTTCGCCTTGTGAAGCTGTACGACTCTCCGTAAATCTCTCTCATTACACCGTTGTCGGAGACGCATCTCATCTTTATTTATTTGTTGAATTCTATTGTATTATTTTTTATGTGAAAAAAATTTTAGAATTTTTGGTCTTTTCATCGTGTTGTTTTTGCATCATTTCATAATTAAATTTCTTGATATTTTTCTGACAATATTCTTTTGTGGCAGGGTCCATGGAGACCGAGGATGCTCGATCTATATGGAGGCATGGAGTTGGGAGCTCCTGCTACGAGGAGCTGCAAAAGAAAATTAAGAAGGATTCAAGGAAGATTTTTATGCATTTTTGTTGTAAAAAATGTATCATGTGGATTTTTAGCAGTCTTCATTTGAGGGCTCGTATGTGTGAAAAGGGGGGGGGGGGAAGAAGTAGGTTACTCGATGATCTATCCCCACACACACATATCCATGTATATTCACTCACCCCCATCATCCTTCCATCTCTTTATATTAACACACGCACACCCCTCTCCCCTGCACATCCATCACAGTACATATACCCCCCCAACACACACATGTCCTACTATTCATCTATAAAAATTCACACTCTCCTCTAACCCTAACAGCGACGGGCCCCCATCCCAAAATTCCACATCCGATACTTAGGATAAGCCTAACTATGGTGGGACCCAACCCTTCCATCTTCCCTTTATCTGTCTTCTTATACTTAGATCATTTTTTTACCTAAGTATAGGGGGACCTCCGAGTCAGTTCCGCTATATCACTTTATATTTAACCAGAGCTATGGCTTCATATCACTTGTGCTATGATGACATAGCAAAAGTTAAGTACAAGGTGGTATACGATATATTATTGTATATATACTTTAGTCATAGATCGTGTATTAAAATTTTTGAAAACTTTTTGAGCTAGGTTTAGTATGCTAGTGATCTGATTTTGAAAATTTTTTGTATAGATATTTTTAAAAATTGTGGGATCAACTTTTTGTAAATAAAAGATTAACTTTATTTAAAAAACTCCATAAAAAATTGAAAATTAAAAATTGATTTGGTAGATGCTATGACTACTGGGCTTAAAAATGAGTAGCTACTCTTCAGTGAGGGAACTATGGTCTCCCTTAGCAGAGTGGATGGTTTAGAAGACATTGTCTATGGCTCCGTCCTCAAGTAACACGAGGAGCCATCTAACGGTACGTACTTACACCCATACTGGCTGGAAGTAGTTGAAACTATTCATATGAGCTTGGGCCAGTCATTATCTCTCCAAAAAATGAAAAATTAAAATTCATAAAAATTTGCTAAAGATAAAAATCACAAAAAATCACTAACTCTGGAGTTGGTGTGTTCCTGACACATTCACTATCACTCAAGGCTTGAGGATTTGAGGACACTTGATTTCTGAGATCTTGAGAGTCTGAGTTAGCCAGCCTTAGTCATCAAGTTTTTTGAGACTTTAATATCCACACTTACCTAGTTTGAAAGATTTGAGCGCTATATTGCACTCTTCATCTGTACCCTCTAAAGAATATGATCAGCAAATCACTATCAGAGCTGCATGATTGATGAGATGAGTTGAGTTATCACTTGAGGAACTAGGGTTGGTGATTTGAGTTTAGACCCAATTTAATGATGCTTGAGGATGGGATAAAGGTAATGAAAGCTTCAAGAAACCTGAGTGTCAGCAAAACCCTAGCCATTATGTGAACAAGTTCGCATGTTATCGATTGATATCAACCTATGTACTAGGGTGTGATGAAACCTAATTAAATTATTGATTAGTGTGCGCCAACTTTTGGTAAAAGCAATGGAGCTAGCAAAACATTGAAATGAAATTCGAGAGAAGTTCTCTCATACAAGAAAAAGCTCTATCATTACACTTACAAATTCAAAAGAGCTTCCACCCAAAGGCGAGCGCTCCCAACCGTTTCAAAGTGTCCACTTGGACCAAATGCTATTAGGACCAAGGAGTCATGCTAGCACCAAAAAAGGGCTATGTTTCGTATAGTGATACAAGTCTGGGTGTCGAAGGTATCTTAGATACTCAAAAGAGACACACCCCAGTGTATTCCCAGGAAAACAAGCGCAGATGATTCTGAATTCTCTTGATGGACACATTGATCAACAAAATAAAAATATAAATGTAATAAGGCACTCGATAGGCCCCTTGTTCCAATGTGAGGGAGAGAAAAATAGACACAATCCTATGCCCTCCACCATATGGTTGTCCGTCTACACTTTCAAGCCCGAGGAACTAATGAGACAGTTGACTGAAGCAAGACCGACTTATTTCCTAGTGTTGAGGATTAGGTCTAGAGGAGAGTCTCTTGGACTGGAACCTTGGGTGACATCTCGACTCGATTCTCATAATTGTTAAACACTAATTTTCGTACCCATATATTTTATGTACAAACAGAGAGTTTGATGATTAGAGAAGTTGGATTCCTTTTGACTAGAGCATGATTGAGTCCATAATTTTAGGATCACTCAAATTA
The DNA here is from genome assembly GCA_037367405.1 of Ottelia alismoides. Lineage (NCBI taxonomy): Eukaryota > Viridiplantae > Streptophyta > Magnoliopsida > Alismatales > Hydrocharitaceae > Ottelia > Ottelia alismoides. The sequence goes on from JAZKJV010006747.1 coordinate 246,964, forward strand.
AGGGTCTTCAACGAATTGAGCCTTGAAAATTTCACATGCATTGTCAGGAATTAATCTGACTCCTTCATTCTTTGGATGTTTGAGGACGGGCAAAGTTTTTGTATAGGGGTATGATGAATCTCAGATACATCATGTTAAAATCTATTTATTATTCTTCCTGCTTAACTAATTCAATAAAAATAACAATTAAATCACTACTTGTATTGTATTGTGAATAATCCGTTTATAATTAGCCTATATTTGCTAACCCTAATTTATTGTATTTAATTACTAACCCCTTTGCTCTATTTTACATTTTATTAAATATCCTTAAAAATTAGGTTAAATATTGTCTATATTTATCTTGACTTTTAAAAGAAATTAAAAATACAAAAATATCAAAACCATAAAATAAAGTATTTTTACCCATTAAGTAATGCTTGCAAAAATTTATTTTTCTACAATTGACATATTTTGGTTTTTTGACCAACATGATACTTGTAGATTTACAACTTTCATGTTTTGACTTTTTTCTAATTCAGATTCCTACTATTTATTTTTTATTTTTCTTTATTTTTGTAATTTTAGATTTTTCTAGAGCAACCACATGGCGCTCTCTGGAGCCGCCACACGACCGCCTCTCCTAGCGCCATCCGCCGCGTTCCTTGGCCGTTGGATCCGCCTATGGGTGCATCCATCACAACCGCCCACCTCCAGTTACTTCTCAGCCCTCAGATCATCTCCCCAGATCCAATCTGAGCCACAACCTTCCACCTTCTTCTCAGCCACCCGATTTAGTTGCATCAAGCGGCCCGCAATCCTCCACATCATCCCTTTATCATTAACCCTCAGATCTTCCCCCCATCTCCATCCCAGTCGTTAACCCATACACAGCCCCCACCGTCCGATCTGACCCAAATCAGATCCATGCAACCCCCTTCCGCTTTCTCCCTCACCCTTAGATCAGATCCAATGGATCTGATCCAAGCTGCCCGCTCCCGCCTCCACGTGAGTCGTTGGATCGTGAGATCCAACGGTTCTGCCTTCTTCTTCCACTCCAGTAACGCTCCTCCCCACGGTCTACACTTTGCCAACCCTCTCCGCCTTCCATTTTTGGAGGTTACATTGGCCGCCTTCGCCACAACCTAACAGCTCCTCCTTATAGCTCCGAGATCCATCATCCTTGCATAACCCTCCATCCTTCAATCCCGATCTTCTAGGACCATTAATCGGACGTTTAAACCTACGCCACCTCTATAGAAATGGATGGAGATCCGCCATTAAATACCCCTGCTCCGCTGCCTTCTACCCTTGTCCACCGAACCCTGGTAATAGACCAGCTTCCCCTGCCCTCCGGTGACAACAGAGGGACGGTTCGTAGAGGCAATGGCAAATCTTCACCTTCGGTGTTGACCCACGGTGGCTCTGCCGTGTCGTTGCACCTCTGGAGTCCGCTGAGCTCCTCATCACGGCTGGGCGAGTTGTGCGAGGACCCGAGCTTCAAGCGAGCTCAGCCCAAGCCTCTACTGCCGCCATTCTTCCTCTTCGATCTCCATGGAACTCCATTTTTATTTGTCCTTGAGTTTTCTCTGAATTATTCATCTGCACACACTTCAATTCACCGACCACCGACTACCCTACCATCTTCGCCATTCATCATTCATTCACGCACCTCACTTCAATCACTCATCATCTTCGTTAGAACCTCCAGCCACCCCACCCCTTTTCTCTCTGCTTCGCCAGATAGGAACCCACCAGGGCCATCGCCTTCTTCGCCCCATAGTCGTCCGCTCCACCTCACCTCACTCCTTTTGCACTCACACATGCTTCGGATATGCAACTAGCTCCTTTTGTAGGTCTATGGCTGGACCTTCGATGGGAGCTCCGTTCTTTAGATCCCCCTTCGGTGAGGTGACGTCGTCTCTCCTCCCCAGTCATCGCCGCACCTCCGTTGAGATTCCAGCTCCTTCATCTACACGTTAGTGACCCTCTACGATCCTCGAAGAAGCTTTGGGAGCGCAGTGGAGCTCCAGGACCTTCGTTGGAGTGCAGCCCTCTCCGACGGGAGGGGAGGAGCTAGATGCAACAGTTACCGTCTGATCTTTGAGATTGGACGACCCAGATCATGCCCGAGCCTCCAGGCCTAAGCTCCATGCTCGTGCTATCTAAGCTAATCGTCATAATGCATGGGCCGCGCCGCTTGTCTAGCCCCTTCGCATGCCCCCTCCAAGCCTAGCCCCCTCGCATGCCCCCCACATGAGGGGTTGGGTGAATTGCATATCAGGCCTCCAGACTTTTAAGAATTAAAATAAGGTCCTCAAAGCGCGTGCCTCATGTGCGTGCCAGAGGTATTTTACAGGGAGGCTCTGTTAGATTTCAATTATTGCAAAGAGGGCCCCGCACACAAGGAGAAATTACATAGGGGCCCCTCTGGGTTTTTGGTTATTGCAAATGGGTCCCTTCAGGGACCTATTTATAATATTTATATTTATTTTTCCTTGCATTTTTATTACATTTATGCCCTTAGACTGTTTTTTTAATATCTTGAGCATATAGACTTCATTTTAGTTGATTTCAGTTTCATTATATTGCATATTTTACCCTCTATTTAATGGCATCATTTATTTTATGATTTGAGACTAAATTAAATATGATGATTTTTAACGATCTACAGTATCTCATGCTCTTTTAATTAAATACCATTAGTCATCTTTAATGCTCGATTTGACTTTGAGATTGACCCTTAATTTTTTTGCTCATTGATTTGACAATTGTAGAGCATATTTATACATACCTATAGGTTTGCATATCACTGCATATTGTTGTTCATTATTTACATTGCATCTCATTTTTAAATTGCATAAAATCAAATAAAAATTGCATCTCTTCCATGCACGGCATTGCACTTGTATTTTGTGCACTATTTGCATGCATGCATATGAAGACATAGGCCTATGAAAATAATCGCTCAGGAAATAAACAATATTTTTTTATAAATAGACGAAGAGGCTCGTATCCTTGTGTTCAACCTTGGTATAATTGCCAAGTAAATTAACTTCCATATATTCGAAAGTGTGGTTTTTGCTGAACCATTTTCACCACCTATACTACGATAAAACTGTTGGACATGCGAGCCCACGACGAGCCATTACGCAATAAATGTTATTGCAAATATCATTCCATGATCTGAAATGATGAATAGATGATTTGCATAATAGGTCCCTTAGTAAAGTTAGGGTTATGTACCATGGCCATCTTAAAGATCATACAGCTGTTGATTCAATTATTGAATCATAGAGGCTGGTGCTTGGATGAACATCTAATGAGTTAGATTGAGGACTCATCAAGCACCGTCAAATAATTTTTAAGAGATGATCTCCAGCCTGAGTAGGAGATGGCAATCCTTTCTCAGTTAGGATAATATCTGACTGACCTCTTGATGCAGGTCCTCTGCATGGGAATAGAGATTCGGAGGTGTCAGATTAGTTAGGTCAAAGAGTTGACTTAACGAGATCGAGATAACCAAAGTCCTATATCGTATATTGTCATGATATAGGCATGAATCCTCTGACCGGAGACATATGTGTTACTATATGTCTGAGTATGTGCATTTAGCATACCAATAGGTTGATGACCTAATCAAGGTTTATACACCGATGCGCTGGTGTGCATGCAAGAGCGTATGAGTAATACGATCTCTCAAAGGGATCATACAGGTTCATTACTGAACCGGAAGACATGAGCTCACTCATGACATATTGGGAAGATCAAATTCCGTGCACGGTCATCTCGCTTTGGAAGCTTGACTGAATCTGTAGGTTTGATATATACTTTTGGAAAGTATATGATCAAGACCTAGGTATGATATATGCTTTTGAAAGTATATGATCGATACCGACTCCCAATGATCGAATGAGAAACTTAATGATAAAACTCTGAAGTAGACAGTGTAAATTGATCTTATACTTCATGTTTATTCTGAGTCTTCCAGTATGCAGGATGTACAAGTATTGGGAATACCTGAGGGTGATGTGATCATAAACGATTGTATAACCATGACGCTTCCATTCCTAGGGAGTGATGAAACGGGTCTGGATTTTAGCGACTCTTCTCAGTAGAGAAGTAATCTGATTTTAGTCCAAATACTGGACATTGATCTGAATATGATTCAGATGCAATGAGAAGATTAGATTTGCGGTCTCGATTTAATCAAGCATCTATGGGAGGCCCGAGATCTGGATTTGAGATGTGACCTCAATATCCAAGTCACTAGACGTGGAACAATACAATCACCCTTCCTTATCTCCAAGTATTCGTGTAGAAAGCGCATTATCCTTGAAAGAGTTCTGGATAATTTCATTATTGATATAAGTATCCGAGCATTGAGAAAATGGATAATTAAATGTGATTTAATTATCATGATTAATATGAATTCGATTCATATTATAAAGAGAGTTATATTAGATAATTAAATGCGATTTGATTATCAAAATGTAAATAATGTGAATGTGATTCATATTATTTGGGAACAAGAGAAAAGAGATCCAAGATGATTAAATGTGATTTAATTATCATGGATATGAATAATGTGGATAGAAATATCCATATTAATCTTATATATTATAAATGTGATTTATAATATATAAGAGAGAGCTATATGTAATTTACATTTGTTAATTAAATGTTGATGTGAATTGGATTCACATTGGACATTAAATTGAAAATGTAATTTACATTTTATTTTGGGTTGTGAATGTGATTCACAATTTTCCAATGACAAGATTGCATTATTCACAAAATAATTATGAGTTATTTTTGTTGATTTGTAAATCTTGGAGATTTCCATGGAATAATGTAATCTCATGAGATATCATGAGATTACATGAGATTGCCACCAAATCTCATATTATGGAAGGAGGCAATCTTCATTCCAATAATCTCCATGATTGCTTGATTTAATTTGGGATTGATTTATATTGATTTATCAATATAGATTTAATCTAAATTAAATTAATTGTTGTTGGTTTTTACCAACACAAATCTTAGACATCAAAGAAACACAATCAATGAGAGCCATTGGATTTGTGTTGTCCATGGATTGAGATCCATGGATTCCAAAAATATTATAAAAGGAGAGGCACCCCTTTGCTCTTCTACACACAAGAGAACATAAGTCTCTCTCTCTCTTTCTCTCTACACGTCAGCCCTCTCTCATCTTCTCTCATGGCCGTCCACCATGGATGCCCTAGAGAGAGCCTCCATCGCCGCAGCGTCGTCATTATGCTGCCCGATTGTTTGCTCGTGGATCTCCATCTCCTTCGGTGCGCCTCGCTCGTGAAGAAGACGTCGGATCTCGTGTATCGAGATTAGGAGATCCGTCGCTTGGATCATCAACATGGATTGCGAGAAGCACGCGATTCATCCCCATGCTCGCAAGCGTCTCCTCCGTCGGATCGGACTTGAGACAGGAGGTCTCTTCGTTTAGAGACTCGATCGCAACCACGCTTCAAGAGGTAATCTTATTAGTTGTTTGTGGTTTAGACAAAATGATCCGAGAAGTGTTCTTGGATCATGTGGTTTCGTCGCATGAAATTTTTGTAAATTCCGCTGCATAGAACAATTAGTGCGACTAGTCGTTCCTCGTCGTATTCGATACGACGCTCACGCTTCCGTGATGCGCTTGAGGATTATCCCATATCCTTCAAGTGGTATCAGAGCCTTAGGTCGAAGGTTTTGGATACGATCCATAAAACCGAAGGCGACTTGGGTTCGTTAGGGTTGCGAAAGTTTTATCGCATTTCATTTTCGCATCTCTGTTTAGTGATTATTTTCGACCCTGTTTAAATTGTTTAAACACGAAAATAAATCTTGGATTTTGTTCCCCGTTAAATAAGGAAACCATAGGATCCGAGTTTTGTAATTTGGATTCTGTTTTCTCGAGATATGGTTGTTTTAATGAACATGTATTCACTGTTGCAGGAACTACGAATCTTAATATGATTAATAAGTTAATTACTGTTTTGATCTGCCTCGAAATGCATGAAATATCACTTAGTTTCTCTCCTAAATCAAATTAGCAATCTTTGAAAATTGATTTTGTCTAATTTCGATTTAAGTTGATTGAGATATGTTAATTTTAGTAAGTAGGAGTCACTGCTGAAATTACAATCCTAATCAAGAATCATGTGATTGTCAATTAGTGAAATTAATTGTTAATTTCATGAAATAATTATGGAAAATATTTGATAAATATTGAATGACGATTATTTCCTTAATTGACTTGGTCTCAACTAATAAATTGATTAGATTTGAGATAGATCATAATTGGAAACACAATCATCAAACTCCTTGCTTGAATAGGATTGGGAATTTATCTAGCAAATTTCCTTATAATAAAAAATATTTTGATTATTACTATATGGTATAATTTCAGATAATCATTCTTTAATCCCACTCAATGTTATACTCAATAATAACCAGTAGAATATCATGGATTGGACCCATGATCCAGATATTGTACTTGCAATTGGACAAATAATGTATGCAATGTGCATGTTTCCTCATAATAATGAGGAATGATAATTAAATAGACAATAGGACTAAAACCCTAGGGTTTGTATGTCTCTATAAGTCTTGATCTCATCGAATGTACTTTTGAAATGACATGTCGATAATGATCGTAATTATCAAATAATCCTTATGAAATCTAAGAAGATGTTCTGGCATACATATGTGCTCTCGACATATAATCATGAATGACATGGTTCTCTGTATTATGCAGAATAGTGGCTCTATAGGATATGATGTATTCAAATTGTTTGAGTACCTACCTGAACCTAAGTTTTAAGAGTTTAAATGGATGTAGATACGATGAGTGTCATCATTCTGCTATCTATACTCTAGTCATTCATGAAGCTTCATAATATTCATATTGTATGAATTGAATGAAACATGTATAAATGTTGAAATACTCTTATATTGAAATTTTTGATTTTAACATAAGAGATCCTTTGTCTTAAGCAATGGTTGCTTATAGATAAAGGGAGCGCAGTGGAAGCATGGGTTGGACCCAAGTAAGAAGTATAGTCAATGAGTTTACTGTACTTCTGTGACTTCCATATGACATCCAAAGAGTTGGATGAATGCCAATACTGTAATAAGTTGATGTGTTGATAGTATGACTATCAAATCTATCTATAATCCTTAGAGAAGGAATCAGATAGTACATCAGAATAATCTACATATAATCATTGATATTGACTTACTTATTTGATAAGATAAAGTCTAATAATTGTATCTCAATCTTCTAATGACACTTGCAATTGGTTGCATCTGTATTAGAATATTAGAAATCTGATCTTAAGGTTTAATGGTCATCCATGTTGGAATTGATGCAATTGTTGCAACGATTTCCATTGGATCAATAGACTTCATATTTTCAGTGGGAGCCTTAGTCTTAGAGAATGTCTCTGTGACTTGAATATTAGAATACACTCATAGTTTATTTCTAAATGTTGGAAATAAACATGAATTCTGGAATAAACCTATCATAGAGAGTTATGATAGATATATTTCAGATAGTAATCTAACATCTAGTGGACTATGCTAAATTAGAAAATTAATAAATGGTTCATTAAGAGTTCTAAAACTGAAAATTAAACCTTTAAAGATCAATAGGAGGATAAAGATCATTTGAAAATGATCTGGCATCATGTTTTGGACATATGTCTGTTGAAGAGATCAATGGACAAGTATGAGATGAAACTTTAGAATGTCTAAAATTTCAAGACTTACATACTTATGAATATTGTATTCAAAAGTAAAATGTCCAATACAGCCTTCTTTGGGAAAGATGTAAGATGTCAAGGTATTCAGGATCTCATACATATTGATGTATGTGAATCATCTATATCATAGTAAACATTATGGATATGTGATATCTATTGATGATTATGTATGATATGAGATTTCTTCTCTTCACCTAAGAAACCTTTGAAATGTTCAAAGATTTCACAATTTTGGTTTAGATACAAAGTTTGAAGGAAGATGAAATGAATTTGATCTAACCAAGGTAGCTTGTACCTATTAGATGAATTCAAGGAATACCTTATGGAGATGTGAATATCATTCCTATCTCAATCCTCCTAATGAACCTTAACTCAATAGAGTTGTAGGGAGATACAATTGATCATGTGTGACATGATTTGATCAATGATTAATCTTAGCATAATTATCTCTTAGTTTCCAGGTATATATATGTGGTAGAGACTGCATTATATATCCTTAATAAGGTTCCACATAATTAAGCTGGAATTTGGCTCTGGAGAGTGCTACTTCATTAGGAAAATAAAGGATGGTATTGGATACCTACTTTATGACCTTGAGATTCTTAAAGGATCTCATCTCTGAGAATGTGATTCTTAGAGGATGACTCTCTTAAGAATCAAGATGAAAATGAAGAAAAGGAACTCATTTAATCTTGAGAAGATAATGAGGCTCCTGAAATCGGAAACTAAAAGGACAATTAAAGATGAAACACTAATACCTCTTCAAATGAGTTTGAGGATGGATTCCATGTGTCAGTTAAGTCTGACAATGATCTTACTTCATGTGATGAAGCTTCTAAAGATCATAGCATGGAAAGATGGATGTTAGCAATAAAAGTCTAATGTAGACTTCATATACAAGTGTTGTATATGGATCCTCGAGGATCCACCTGTAAGGGTTATACCTATTAAGGTGTAAATGGATCTCCAATAGAAAGAGGGAACCTGATGAGAAGGTAGAAACCTTCAAAGTACGGTTCGTAGCCATGAGCTACACACCGAAGAGAAGACATCGCTTGCGATGAGACTTGCTCTTCAGTGACCATGCTTGAACCCATCAAAATATAGCTAACTATAGATACACAACTTGACTATGACATCTTCAAGATGTGAGTCAAGATTGCATTCCTCTATGAATACCTCTCTGAGGATATTCATATGAAGTAGCCCCAGGGCTTCATGGTTGAGGAAAGCAAGGTGTGCAAGCTAAAGAACTCCATCTTTGGACTCAAATAAGCTTCTTGTAGTTGGAACATAAGATTTGATGAAACTATAAATGTTATGATTTCAGATAAAATCTTGATGAACCATGTGAAGCTTAGTGTGTTCATCGTGCTAAATGTAGATATCCTAATCATTTGGAATGATCTAAGGATGATAATAATAAGTGTTTTATAATCTGGTTGTCCCATACCTTGAGATATAATCTCAAGGATACCTCTTAGATCTTAGTTCTGAAGTCATTCAGAAGCAAAGAGAAGAGGGTATTGGGACCATCGCATTAGTAGTACAACTTGAACTTATTCCATTTTCTGGAAAATTCCAAGAAAGGCTTCCTTCCCCTAAGATATGGTAGCGACCTATCTAAAGGGATAGCACCTCAGAGAGTTGAGGAAGTGAATGCTAGAACTACTTACACTTGTGCATCAGTCACGAGAAGCTGAGTGTATGCTAGATGTGCAAAAGAGCCAGATGACTGCCATGCAGTGGGAGTAGTAATCTGTTACTAATCCTACTATGGAATAAAACACTTGATTGCAGTAATAATAATATCTTCAAAGATGATGAAACTTAGAGATAGTGATATCAAAGTCTTATCTTCAAAAGTTTAAGACCTTGTAGATAGTGATCTGTAAGGGTCTTAACTGTAGATACCTTAGGAGATAGAGATCTCTAGGAATAAAGGTATTCTGATAAGGATTATTGGCATACTGGTTATAATAATTATCGAGCAATAGTGTCAAGGACACTATAACAAAATTGAGTATTGGTTGCATAAGATGCAACATTCGCATTGGATGCGAGCATTGTTACTAGGGGATATGCAAGTGACATAAAAGGACTTGGCGTAGTCTTTTGGGAACAGAGTGACTGATCAGCTTACCTAGCAATTTTTTAAATAGCCTATGATTGTCGCATGAGTGTGGGTTTAAATGATTAGCCCATTAATGGCTCTTTGGGCTAGTGGGAGATTGTTGGACATGCGAGCCCACGACGAGCTATTATGCAATAAATGTTATTGTAAATATCATTCCCTGATCTGAAATGAAGAATAGATGATTTGCATAATTGGTCCCTTAGTACAGGGTTATGTACCATGACCATCTTAAAGATCATACAGCAATTGATTTAATTATTGAATAATAGAGGCTGGGCTTGGATGAACATCTAATGAGTTAGATTGAGGACTCATCAAGCACCGTCAAATGATTGTTAAGAGATGATCTCCAGCCTGAGTAGGAGATGGAAATCCTTTCTCAATTAGGTTGATATCTGGCCGACCTCTTGATGCATGTCCTCTGCATAGGAATAGAGATTCGGAGGTGTCAGATTAGTTAGGTCAAAGAGTTGACTTAACGAGATCGAGATAACCAAAGTCCTATATCGTATATTGTCATGATATAGGCACGTATCCTCTGACCGGAGACAGATGTGTTACTATATGTCTGAGTATGTGCATTTGGCAGACCAATAGGTTGATGACCTAATCAAGGTCTATACACCAGTGCTCTGGTGTGCATGCAAGGGCATATGAGTAATACGATCTCTCAAAGGGATCATACAGGTTCATTACTGAATCAGAAGACCTGAGCTCACTCATGAGATATTGTGAAGATCAAATTCTGTGCACTGTCGTCTCACTTTGGAAGGTTGACTAAATTTGTAGGTTTGATATATACTTTTTGAAAGTATATGATCAAGACCTAGGTATGATATATGCTTTTGGAAAGTATATGATCAATACCGACTCCCAATGATCGAATGCGAAAATTAATGATAAAACTCTGAAGAAGATAATGTAAAATTTATCTTATACTTCAGGTTTATTTTGAGTCTTCCAGTATGCAGGATGTATAGATATTGGGAATATCTGAGGGTGATGTGATCATAAACGATTGTATAACCATGACGCTTCCATTCCTAGGGAGTGATGAAACGGGTCTAGATTTTAGTGACTCCTCTCAGTAGAGAAGTAATCTGATCTTAGTCCAAATACTGGACATTGATCTGAATATGATTCAGATGCAATGAGAAGATTAGATTTACGGCCTTGATTTAATCAAGCATCTACGGGAGGCCCGAGATCTGGATTTGAGATGTGACCTAAATATCCAATTCACTATACGTAGAATAATACAATCACCATGTCCTTATCTCCAAGTATTCGCGGAGAAAGCGCATTATCCTTGAAAGAGTTCAGGATAATTTCATTGTTGATATAAGTATCCGAGCATTGAGAAAATGAATAATTAAATATGATTTATTTATCATGATTAATATGAATTCGATTCATATTATAAAGAGAGTTATCTTAGATAATTAAATGTGATTTGATTATCAAAGATGTAAATAATGTGAATGTGATTCATATTATTTGGGCACAAGAGAAAAGAGATCCAAGATGATTAAATGTGATTTAATTATCATGGATATGAATAACGTGGATAGAAATATCCATATTAATCATATATATTATAAATGTGATTTATAATATATAAGAGAGAGCTATTTGTAATCTGCATTTGTTTATTAAATGTTGATGTGAATTTGATTCACATTGTATATTAAATTGAAAATGTAATTTACATTTTATTTTGGGTTGTGAATGTGATTCACAATTTTTCAATGACAAGATTGCAATATTCACAAAATAATTATGAGTTATTTTTGTTGAATAATTTACAACAAGTGTTGTTGTAAATCTTGGAGATTTCCATGGAATAATATAATCTCATGAGATATCATGAGATTACATGAGATTGCCACCAAATCCCATATTATGGAAGGAGGTAATCTTCATTCCAATAATCTCCATGATTGCTTGATTTAATTTGGGATTGATTTTTATTGATTTATCAATATAGATTTAATCTAAATTAAATTAATTGTTGTTGGTTTTTACCAACACAAATCTTAGCCATTAAAAGAAACACAATCAATGAGAGCCATTGGATTTGTGTTGTCCATTGATTGAGATCCATGGATCCCAAAATATTATAAAAGGAGAGGCACCCCTTTGCTCTTCTACACACAAGAGAACATAAGTCTCTCTCTCTCTCTCTCTCTCTTTCTCTCTACACATCATCCCTTTCTCATCTTCTCTCATGGTCGTCCACCATGGATACCCCAGAGAGAGTCTCCATCGCCACAGCGTCGTCGTTATGCTTCCTGATTATTTGCTCGTGGATCTCCGTCTCCTTCGGTGCGCCTCGCTCGTGAAGAAGACGTCGGATCTCGTGTGTCGAGATCAGGAGATCCATCGGTTGGATCATCAACATGGATTGCGAGAAGCACGCGATTCATCCCTGCGCTCGCAAGCTTCTTCTCCGTCGGATCGGACTTGAGACAGGAGGTCTATTCGTTTAGAGACTCGATCGCAACCACGCTTCAAGAGGTAATCCTATTAGTTGTTTGTGGTTTAGACGAAACGATCCGAGAAGTGTTCTTGGATCATGTAGTTTCGTCGCATGAAAATTTTTGAATTCTGTTGCATAGAACAACTAGTGCGACTAGTCGTTCCTCGCCGTATTCGATATGACGCTCATGCTTCCGTGATGCGCTTGACGATTATACCATATCCTAAAAACATGATCATTAATGTAGTGATAATGTGGTTCATCACCTGCGCACCCATGTGAAGCAATGACAACTTTTTGACCTAGTTGTCAGAAGGAGGCATCAAAGGAAACTAGGAGGATTTTTGAAGACATTTTCACTTAGAATTTCATTTATTTATTTATTTATAATTTGAAGTGAGAGAGAGATACATATTATTGTAATAACTTGGACACTCCAGGACACTCTACGACACTTCACGAGGTCCATTGCCCGAGGTATTGTTCCCTTGGAGGCCTTGTCGCTTTTATTTTTTTAATCGCAATTCTTTTATTTATTTTCCGAATTTTCACTTTTCTTTATTTTGTGTGATTGAGTCCTAGCATTAGGATTTGCTTGACGATAGATTAAGGACAAACACCTAATTATATGTACCTATAGTCTCATTTGGACTTAGGCAAATTTTGAATTCCTCTTTACTTAGTCTCGAAACCGTGCGCTACAAGAGTCCTCCATACATTGCTTGCAGGACCTACTTTGGTCGGCACCGAGGAGGCTCCAAGACTGGAGCCTTTGGTTCTACTCTAAGTGTTTAGCATATAGTTCTTCCCTATAATAGTATATTCTCATCTAGGGCGATTTTATCGGCTTGCATTTGCATATAGTATAGGTTTCAATTCTGTATAGTACCCTTGCATATAGAGAGTTGGAGACAAGGAGAACATTTACGTTGTAGCATGCATCATTGATTTCACCTCACATTACTTTTCCGACTCTCTCCCTCTAATTTTGACCATTTAGGAGCTAAAAGAAATTGATCCCTCGTTAGGCTCGTGCATCTTCAATAAAAATACAAAAAAATGATAATGAATACAATTGGGACTGCTAATATTACTCGACCCTAAAATCAATAAAAAAATCTTTGTCATGGGATGAGTAATCATGTCATTATATTCATTTTAGATTGCTCACGTACACACTAAGGACTAGAGCCCAAATGCCATAATCCTTCCTAAGTGTTTGTACAACTTTGTCTTCTTACCTAACTCTAAAATTGACAAGATAAAAGAAAGAAAAATTTCGATCCTCATTTGAGTTGCGTAGGTGAACTGAGGGATTGTGTTTGTTTTGTATGTGTTTGTTTGTGATTGCTTGTGTGTATACTCGATCTCTCTGCACATTTGCGCCTTTCTTCTCACACCTCTTGATTTGACCATCGTGCACTCCCGGTCATTTTTCTTTTAGTTCAGAGATGCCCGATTGGAGTGAATTTTATACAGACTTTGCGGATCCCTCATACCCACCAGCTGGTCCACCTCCATTTTTCCAAGAGCATTTTGCTCCCTTTTGTACATATCCTCCTAACCAACTATTTCAGGCATCGGATGTTGAGTTTGACTTACCACCACCATCACCTTCACATTTCGACAATCCACTTTACCAAGAATACCATGATATGGAATGTGATTTTTTCACCAGAGACCTGCACCTGACTACACTACACATATCTTAGCCGACCTCGAGGATTATGACCTTGATGAGACTATCAAATATTTTTGATGCATGTTGGATTCTCCTGAGATGCGAGAATTCCTCTCCAAGGAGGAAGACTCAGAAAGCATAGACCTTGGAGTTCCTTCTTCTGGTACTTGGTGACGCGTTGATGACATCTGCTGGATTTACACGATTGACACTTTAGAGCAGAGGGCAGAACAGACTAATGAGGCCGAATTTGATTTGATTGCTTTTATAAAGGAATTCGACCCTTTTGATGATGTTGATGATCCAGTTGAGACTTTGGAGGACGAGCATGACTCGACTACTTCCATAGATGAGTTCATTCCCTTTTGTTTCGAGCTAGCTGAGACTTCCCAAGTTGGACATGATTATACCACTTCCATTGACCGGTTCGTGCCGGCACACTCTGAGATTGCTGAGGATACATGTCTGGTCGATCCTGATCGGTTTGTGTCTAATGATGACCCCAATATCTACCTTCACCTTGTCAGATCCATTCCTCAACGGTCTCACAAGAAGTTTTGCTTTCTACCTTCTTGACCTTTGTATATCTATCCTCTTGTACACTCGCTTTGGTTTACCTCCGTCCATCACCCGTATTGCTCATCCACCCCATTTTCGTGTGGGCCTTACTTAGGACGTACTTTTTCCTTACTATATGGGGGTGGATGAGCCGAGTGTACTTTTTCGTTCCATTTCATCACTCTTGTTGTTGCCTACACTTAAGGCTCTTTTACCGTAAGTATAGGGGGAGTGACGTGAACATTCTCTTTGATCTCTTCTTATATCTTCATCTGCCTTTTCTTCTTTTCTTTTTCATTTTTATTTTTCTACTGAAAAGGTGTCTCCCCCTTTTTGTCAGTCTTCTATACTTAGGACGTATTTTGTCCTAAGTATAGGGGGTGTGCACTCCGAGTTCTTTCATTTATTGATCTCCTCCACTGTCTCCTCTTCTTGTTTAGGGATATCTGACCCTAAGTACAGGGGGAGATGGTCTGAGTACGATCTATCATTCCCACCCTTGACCAACCATGCCTTGTGTACAATCTGTTATACTTAGGATTATTTGATCTTAAGTATAGGGGGAGCGGTCGACTTCTCATTCTTTCACCCATTCTTTATTCGTTTATTCTTTAAGCTTTTCTATACTCAGTTTGAGTTATGTCATCTCGCTTTCTCTCTAATCTATGAGGACATAGCTCAAGCTAAGTATAGGGGGTCGTATATACTACGTATATACTTTAACCATAACTTATGCTTTCATATTTTTAATAATTATGGTTAAAATTCTATATAAATTATTGTATAAAATACTATAAAATTCATAAAATCACTTAATAAAAAGATGTTTATTATTCCTCAAATTCTTTTTGTATTGACTGATGAATAAATCATGTAAAAATATTTTTTGCAAAATGTTTGAAAAGGATTTTGAAAAATCTTTTGAAAACTATTCGGAAAATGTTTTGTTAAATATCTTCAACTTTTGTAAAATAGTTTGTTTGTAATAATTCCTTTTCTTTATGTAAAATAAAAATGTTTGAAAAACTATTTGCAAATGTTTGGCAAATGATTGCAAAAGTATTTTGAAAAACCTTTGCAAAATGATTTTTAAATATTCATAAATGTTTGTAAAAATTATTTGTAAAATTTATTTTGGACAATAGGTTTTAAAATTGATTGAAAATCATTTTCAAATAAGTTTGAGGAATATATACATCACACCAAAATATAGAATTATATAAAAATATCTATAAAATTAACTAACATATCCCGTGTAAATTCTTAAAAACCCTACTCTTGTGAATATAAGATGCATCCCTATATAAATATTTGTACTACTTTTATCTAAAATCTTTTATTTTCAAAAAAATTACAAAAATATTTGCAAAACCAAAAATCCAAAAACACTTGCAAAATCCTTTTGAAAAATACCAAAAACATTTGCAAAACCTTTTTCAAAAATCTATAAAAAGTTAAAAACTTTGAAAATTGCATCACAAAAATATTTTTCTGCATTGTACATAGCATTTACATAGCATTCACATTTTTCAGATTGAGTTTGATAATTGAACAAGTCTAAGTAAAATCCGAGGATTGGAGCTTAGTTGGACCTTAAATCTACATAATCATAGGAACCTTATTAGAACTGGACTCGGGGTACTTCAGGTCTAGTTGACTTAATTCTTTGAGAATCGTGAGAGTTGGTTCAATGTATTCTTGACTGCCTAAGTAGAGTATTTCAGAGCACACACACTACTCTTGTTGATAATGACCTAACTTGGACACCTGCACCGTTCACTTGGCTCAACTTAGTTGGACTAGTGAGAGGATTCGATTTGCCGGTATGAGACGCACACAAGTGGAAACATTTATCCTCATCTAGGGAGGGAAGTGCACCACAACCCGTCCAATAGCAGAGACGTCTAAAGATAGGAGAGTGTGGGTTGCAACAATGCTTCAAAAGAGGGATAGCCTACTGGCTTGAGAGGAAAAACTCCTTATGTAAATGATGCTTAGTATTTCAAAAAAAAAAGAGCAAAAAGCAAAAAATCCAAAAAATGGACAGGCCTGATTGAAAATAAAATGCCTGTCGGAATGTACATATTTGTATAGTCAATAAGCAAGCTTGAGCTTCAGAAGTCATACCTTGTGAGCCTGCAGCCGGATGACTTGGCTACACCGGTCAAGCATCCTAGGATAAGTAGCTACACTGGCTACCATCCATTCTCCTCCTCACCCCCTCCTCTTGAGCTGGTTGCCACTTGAACTTGGAAGGGAATACCGTGCTCCTCGAGGAAAGAGTTGCTGGATTAGGGAATCATTGGATTGTCATGCTGGAGAAGTCAGTCTCTTTGTCATTTCAGTTGAGGAGAGCCACTATCACATGCACTATACAAGTGAGATTCATGGTCATAAGGGTTTGCACATGAGTTGAAATATTTTTACATAGCTATTGAGAACACTTAAGAAGAGTTTTGGGATTCATGAAGGCTGTTGTATTTAAAATCCGATTCCCAATAAGGTTCCGACCACACTCTGAAGGTCTAACATAAGCTCCAAATTTTGATTTTGTGAAGAGAAGTTCAAGAATTAAATTTAATCCACTTTATTTCTTTTTCTTTTCTTTGTTTTTCTTTTTTTGCACATATTGCATAAGTGTTTGCTAGGGACTAGCAAAAGGCAAGTATAAGGGGTAATGAATCTCCATTTGATCACCTTTATTCTATCATTTTAGCCTTAAAAACCCCAGCTAATGCATGTAAATAGCCTTAATTTGCACAAATTAATATTCACCCTTTGTTGGATAAATTGTGTACAAAATATTGTTTTTAATGCCAAAAATACATAATAAAGAAAAGAAGAGAAAAAGAATAAAATACCAAAGGTATTTTATGACCCTGAACCCTAAGACCTAGGCAGCTTGATGACTAGGTCTACATGGAATAAAGTAAGGGGAAATGCATGCTAATTAATCCAATAAATTTCCATTTTTTAATCCATCATTTATTCATTTTTGAGAACTATTTTATTTTCTACTTTTTATACATCAAATAAAGAAACTTTGTACGTGAAAGTTGTAGATAATAATGTAAAGAAAAATATCAAATTGATTTCATACAAAAATAATATACAGTGTACTTTTTATACTCAAAATAAAATCTCAAAACCCAAACTTCACATACCCATATCTTCCAAATAAAAATTCAAAATGTATCATAATCATCTTTAATTGTATATAACTTTTAATAAGCTATTTAATGAAGGCAATTTCATAGTTTTCGGAGTTAAGGTGTGAAAGTTAGGTTTTGGACCCATATTGTATAGTTTACCTGAATAAAATATTCATTTTATTTATTCTTTATTATTTTTACAATTTTACATTTTTATAACTTTGTAAATATTACTTATAATATATGTACATATTAAAACAAGAATAAAATCATAAATAAAACATTAAAATAAAATATGTATGTAAGATACCTAGATAAAATACCTATACTTATACATATATAATAAGTATTCCTATTTATTTTAGTGTATATATTATATTCATAAAAATATAATAAAAATATATTTATGTGTATAAAAATTATTTGTACATTTATAAAATAAGAAAATAAAATAATAAATTCAAAATTCAAAATAAAAATAAAATATCTAAAACATAGGTAAATATACCTATAAATGAAACCCTAATAATGAAATTGTAATTAATAACCTCTAAAGAATAAATAAAAATCATAATAAAATATTATAGAAAATAAGAAATAACTTTTATTTTATAACTTTATTTTAATAAAATCATTTCTTATTTATTATTTAATTTACAATAATTTCAGAGCTCGATTTTTCCTGGTTGGTCCACGTGGACCAACCATGTAGCATCTTGTGTTGACCAACGGTCAACTCTTTGACTCACCATGTAGCCTCTGACATACTTAGGCTTTAACTCCATTTCTCGACTCCCCCTCGATACATCAATCGAGGAGATGTCGACCCTTCATAGAATATGTCCTATGTACAACCATGATCCACATCGAATCATATGCCCCTCCAATCTCCCTTTGATTCGCCTGTGATCTCGCCTCGAAGGTCGCCCATCGTCCTCCTGCACATAACCCCCTACCTGAATTTCCTCCATTTTTTGAGTCGTTTTTACCCTAATTTCTCCCCTCCTCTGACGTCACTTGATTTGAGTATGCTCACTACTCTGCGGGAAGAATCGCTCCTGATCCGATGGTTGGATGGACGCATGGAAGAATAACTTATGAACTCGAGTGGGGCAAGTTTGGATTCGATATCGCAGGCTCCTCCGACCTCCAATCCCTCCGCCGGAGGCCTCTATGTGTTCATGCGAGTCCTCCGTGCTAGATGGTATCTTCAAATGCGGCCCAGGTCCTCCAGAATGGTCCAGTGATGGCGCTCAACCTGGGGCTTATTTCCTATTATAGATGCTCCTTAGATGGAGCCTTACAGACCTGCAAGATGGCGCAAACGTGTCGCAAGGAAAAAAAGCAGGGGTCCGGCTTCTATTGGTGGAAGATCGAAGGTGGGATGGTGGCGGGGTGAAGAGTGGACATTGGTGGCCGGAGCGGGGTTCCGACGAGGGCTTTTAAGATGAAATCTAAGCTACAATCATGCTTAAAACATAAGCAGATACATTAATCTAAACCTGAAGCTAATGCTTACACTAAAAAGAATGGGAAAAGTAACTTCGGTTGGATGGCGACCAAGCGAAGCCAAACCTCACGGCCACGGTGGCCGGAGGTGGTGGAACACGTATCTACGCTAATTCCTCAACCCAACAACAGCTAGGCGAGTCTCCTGTCACCCCATTGCTTCTTTGACTTTCAGTCCCAATAACCCAGACTGGAGCACCGCTCTGAGTCCGAGCTACCCTTTACAGGTCTTTACATGCGCTGTGGAACCTCGATCGCACCGATCTGAGGCTCGTCAGAGTAGCTCCATGTCGCCTTCTTCGCCACGCCCATGTGACAGGTGGAGCCACCATCAGGTCCGGTCAGTCGATGCAGAACCGTCCCACGATCACGCCGACGCCTTACGATCATCCATCGGAGCTAGGGATCTCTTCCTTGGCTCCGGTGAAGTTCTCCCCAATGTTGTTCGTCCAAGGCACTCCAGCACCGTTGGATTGGCCCCGTACCTCCAGATTTCATCCTGACCGCCAGCACAGCAGATGTGTCAGACCGTTGGATGTCAGATCAGACGTCCAACAGTGCCCCACATCACCGATTGTTCTGGACCACCAGATCTGACACCTGACGTCGATCAGAGCCGACGTCCAAGCCTTCATCAACGACCGCCACGTAGCACCCCACGTGCGCCTCACGTACTGCAAGGGTATGTTTCCCTTTTTACCCTACATTTATTTATGTTTACGTTTTAGTCTGTAAAATAAAAGTTGTAGTTGAGCTTATTTGCACTTTAATCCTTGTAGTTTCTATATTTGCTATTTAGTCCTCCCTATTTGTAGGTATGTGTCATCACGTGCACGGTGGTGCTTTTGCATTTTTAGTCCTAGACCTTTTAGATGTTAATATTTGAATGAAATGTTTTCTGAAATTGCAAATATGCCCCTGTGAGCGTTGAATTTACGCATGTGCTGGATTTAATTGGAAAAATTATAGAAATGACCTTGGGCATTTTATGTTTGTTATTGTTTAGTACAGAAACTTAAAATACTTGCATTTAAGTCCGTACAACATATGTGCATTATTTTTAATTAAATAAATATCAAACTACTCCAAAAATTCCCAAAAAATACCAATAGCTCCTGCTACTGTGTAATATTTTTGGTAATTTTTTGTGACATATTTTGAGTTTATTTATTATTTTCCAAAATTTAAAAACCCTAAAAATTGCTTCTGTCTACTTTAGAAAATCCATAAAAAATATAAAAACTACTTTAAAATTTCCACAAAAATTCATGATTGTTTTGTTGTGTTTTAATTTCTATATCATTTTTGTTTCATTATCTCTTATAAAACACCTAAAAATTACAAAATACTTAAAACCTTATAAAAATCATTAAAAATTCCATAGAAATAAAAAAAATTGTGTTTTCAAGTGCTTTAGTTTGATTTTATTTTCTACTTTCACATAAAATTGCTGCAAGAAATTTAGAGGCATTTTAATTATTTTAAAATTGCCTTTATATCCAAGTTGTACACTGTTTGCATTTTTCTCCTTTCTTTTATTTTTAGAAAATT
Organism: Ottelia alismoides; assembly: GCA_037367405.1. Taxonomy (NCBI): domain Eukaryota; kingdom Viridiplantae; phylum Streptophyta; class Magnoliopsida; order Alismatales; family Hydrocharitaceae; genus Ottelia; species Ottelia alismoides. The sequence continues at coordinate 267,797 of JAZKJV010006747.1, forward strand.
TTATAAAAATTAGAAAAATTCCATAAAATATCCAAAAACATTTGCATATTTTAAAAACAAAAATATATTTATTTTTGAATTTTTGAGCTTTTTAGACCTTAATAAAAATTGTTGTGTTGTGTTTGCTTTTATTTTCGTATTCATTTTCTTAATTAGAAAAATATTAAAAAATATATTTTGAAAATTAAAAAAAACCACCAAAAATATTTCTTTTTCTTTGATTTCTTGACTACTTCGTAGGATTATCCCGTGCTCCTTGTGTTCGACCCTGGTGGCTATACCAGGTTAAATAAATAGCAAGACCGCTTGTTTTGGATTTTTCGTACTTGACCGATTTGATTGGTGGTCTGTTTCTTCTTGTTGACCACGCCTTATAATTCGGGTCGCAACGACCTTAGATATTCCTTAACCCGAGTTTCCTGGGGTCGTCATCAGTATATGATCGAGATCTTACATGTGTGACCAACTAATCTACTTCTCTTCAAGATTTATTCGAATTTTTTTCATTCATGGCTAATAATTGGATTATGCTCTTGTTGAGATTTAACCTGTAAAGATTGATTGGTTGAATACTGGTGGAGAGCATTACCGATGTGCTTGATCTCTCTCCTACCTTCTGATTGACTGAGAGCTGTTAGGCTAGATTACTGAGGTGTCTGATTCGCATCATACATCCTTATTGGCCGAGAACTGTTGGGCTAGATTGTTGAGGTGTCTTATCCACCTCCTGCATCCTAATTGGCTGAGAGTATATGGTGAGGCATGCTGGATACAATTGGTATTCTTTTGTTGTGGTATAAAAGGGAATTTGTGCACCACATATTGTATATAACATTATTCAAGAAACAATAGAGAGAGTCTAATGTGAGCAAGTGGAGTAGGCACATTGCCGAACCACTATAAATCCTTGTCTTGTGTGATTCTGCATGATTTTTTCTTTGATTGTAGTTTTATTATTGTGGTGCTTAATCGTATCTATCTCAAAAAAACAACTAATATCAGAGTAAGGTTTAGATATCAGCCTCTATATAGATGCCGGAAGAATTGAAGGTCAAGATCAAGAAGTTTAATGGATCGAACTTTGCATTCTAAAAGATGCAGATTGAAGATGTTTTATATCAGAAGGATATATATCTTCTGATCGAAGCGAAAAAGCCCGAAACCATGAAGGATGAGGAGTGGAAGGTCTAAGAACGAAAGGCTCTTGGAGTGGTAAGGATTAACCTTGTTCCATAGGTGGCTTCAATTATCCCAAAGGAGATGACGACAGTGTATCTTTTCAAAGCTCTTAAAAAGATGTATAAGAAACCATCCACGTCAAATAAGGAGTATTTGATTAAAAAGCTTTTCAATTTAAAGATGAGTAAGAACTCTGTAGTGGCGTCATACTTGAATAATCTGAACAATATCATCAACCAACTGGAGTCTATGAAGATCGTGTTTGATGATGATGTAAAAGCCCTTCTACTTCTTTCCAGTTTACTTGATAGTTGAAAATGCATTAGTTGTAGCGATTAACAACTCCTCTGAATCTGCATAGCTGATGTTGGAGGATATTGATGGTCTTCTTATTGGAGAAGAGGCATGACAGAAGACGTATGGAGAAGAACACTCGTCAAGTTATATGTTGAATACAGAAGGAAGAAGCAAGAAGAGCTACATGACCAAAAACATTTCAGAGGAAAGTTAGCAAGAGGAAGATCCAAATCCTGAGATCCGAAGTCCATGGCCTGCTGGAATTGCAATCGAAATGGGCATTACAAGACAAAATGCAAGGCCCCAAGAAAGCAGAAAGGAGAAAATGATAAAGGTAAGAACATTGTAATCCTTACTGATGATGATAGAGATGCTAATATGTGTTATAGATGCTCGAAGTGAGTCCTGGATTGTGGACTCAGATGCTTCATTTCATACCACTTCACAAAAGAATATCCTCCAAAATTATGTGAAAGTCGATTGAAAAGGTGTATATAAGAGATGATGAATGCTACAACATAATAGGAAGGGATACATTGACATATCCCAACCCAATGGTGGGCTCTTGATATTGAAGAATGTTAGACGCATACCCGATCTAACAAGGAATCACATATCTGTTAGGCATTTATCAAAAAGTGGTACGGTGACATTATTTGATTCAGATTTGTGGAAGATGTTTAAAAGATCATTGATCCTTACTCGAGATAAAAGAGAAGGAACCCTATATATTGCGCCAGGATCATATGGCAGGATAAATGTTGCATCCTCTGGATGTGATGCTAACACTTGGCATAAATGACTTGGTAATATGAGCGAAAAGGGAATAAATATCACGCAGAAGAAGGGAAAGTTGATAGGATTACAGATTGTTGATCTAGACTTCTGTGACGATCGTATCTTAGAAAATCTGAAGAAAATTAGTTTTACAAAGACTGCAAGAGTGCGAAGGATTGAAAGACTGGAGTTCGTTCATATAGACGTAAGGGGTTCATCTCAGGTACCATCCCTTGAAAGATCTATCTTATTACTTTAATTGATGATGCAACTAGAAAATTGTGGGTTTATTTTTTCAAACATAATTCCGATGTATTTGAGGCCTTCAAGATGTGGAAGACCTTAATTGAGGATGCGATGTGTTTAAAGTTGAATGTCTTAAGTCAAACCATGGGGGATAATACTACAATGAGGAATTTGAATCCTACTATGCTAAGAATGGGATTAGATATTGAAAATGGTCCCAAGAAAGTTCAAACAGAATGGTGTTGCTGAGCGCATGAACAAGACTCTTCTAAAACGTGCGAGAAGCATGATGTTACATGAAGGTCTGCCAAAGCGATATTGGGTTGATGTAGTGAACAAAACAACATACTTAATAAATCAAGGTCTATCTATTGTATTAGATTGGGATCTTATAGAAGAAGTATGGGCAAGAACGAAGGTAACACTTTCTCATTTGCATGTCTTTGGATGCACAACTTATGTTCACATTGAGCAGGAAGATAGATGAAAGCTTGACCCAAAGCAAGGAAATGTACCATTGTTGTCTATGGTGCAAATAACTATGGATATCGGTTATGGGGATTTGGAGAACAAGAAGACAGTCAGAAGCATTGATGTCACATTCAATGAGTTTTCCTTATACAAGGAAGAATTGATAAATGGAAAGAAAACTGAAGAGCCAGATTATACGGAGTTTGATGGAACTCTTGAACAAAGCACATTACAGCCAAATGATGAGAATGTGCAACCCATCCCACAGAATAATCTGCAAACTACGATGCCACGTAAATCTTCCAGAATCAGCAAACCCTCTACAAGGTACTCACCTTCCTTGAATTACTTATTACTGACTGATAATGGTGTGCTAGAATGATTTGATGAAGCCATACAAGGTAAGACAAGGAATCAATAGAAGTTAGCCATGTATGATGAGATAGACTCTCTCACAAGAAACAAAACGTGGGATTTAGTCTTGCATCTAAGAGAAAGAAGACTATGGACAACAAGTGGGTGTATAGGGTGAAGGAGGAAGTTGATGCTTCCATTAAATACAAGGCTCAACTAGTGGCAAAGGATTTTTAGCAGAAAGCATGAGTCAATTTCATAGATATCTCTGCACCTGTTGTAAATGTCTCAATCACAAGAGCAGTATTGAGCATTGTTGCAGCTGAGAACCTATATTTTGGAGAAATTAAATGTTAAGACAATATTTCGCCATGGAGATCTTGAGGAGGAAATACACATGCATCAACCAGAGGGATATATAATACATGGTATGCAAGCTCAGAAAAAGCTTTTATCGATTGAAACATGCTCCAAGATAGTGGTACAAAAAGATTGATGATTTCATGACAAATGCAAGATTCTGTAAATGTCAAGCTGACCATTGTTGTTACTTCAAGAAGATTGGTATTTCTTATATCATTATATTATTGCATGCAGATGACATGCTTGTTGCAAGATCCAGCAAGGAAGAAATAACAAATCTTGAGGTAATATTGTCCATGGAGCTTGAGATGAAGGGTCTAGATTCTGCAAAGAATTCCGTCTTTCACTCAAGGACTAAGCACATTGATGTGAAGTACCACTTCATTCACTACAAACAGACAGGTCTTTAGGGATGCCTATAGTGGATGGTTACCGACCGTCTCTCATATAGTGCGTCCCTACTTACGTCGATTCGATAAGGGATGAAAATAAAGTACCTTAGAGGACGACTCTAAAACGTCCCTATTGTTACTAGAGGAGACGGTCCTTAAACTGTCCCATCCATTCCTCATTACTGGTGCATATTTTATGGTATCAGATATGTTAGGGATGGTTATGACCGTCCCCTCTGGCTTTCTGTTGGTGTCACTTTTAGCCGATATTCCATGAGCTACTATACATTAGAGGGGACAGTGGTGACCATCTCCTCTGGTTTAGTAGGAGGGACAATTGTCGTGACCGTCCCCTCCGTCCTTGTTGATGGTTCAATTAGCAAAATTTTTGAGCTCAAAGGGGACGGTTCACTAGAGACCGTCCCTTATCACAATATAGAGGATGGTCAACGATCGTCCCCGATGGTATTAAACCTAGGATTGTGGTTCCTTCCTTTCCCATTCCACTGAACGCGGCCCACTTCTCCTCCATTTGAGTGAATGCCACCTTACTCGATCCCAACATCAGCTTCTCCTTCGGCGTTGCCGCCAACCTTTCCAGCTCTCGGTCTACGACGCCCTCCATCCTCTTCTTTGATCGTGCGTTTTGTCAAGCTCCTTTACTCCTCTGCATTGTACTGCGCAAATCCTGTAACATGGAATTGTAGTTGATTTTTTTTAGAGTATATATTGTTTAGAATTGTTCTAGTTTTAATTTATGATCGTGTTATTAGCTGCTAGTCTTATATAGAAATTGCTTTTATAGTTTGATAAAGATGGTTTAAATGTTCAGTTATTTAGTTTTAAGTTGTAGATAGAAAATGCTTAGATTAAATAATGTTTAGTCTATTTGAATATAGTTGTTGATCTTAATTGATTTGATGATTTTTGTTTACATGTTATAGTTATTCAGTTGTTAAGTTTAGATAGAAAATACTTAGAAATTATAATGCTTAGAATTTATAATGCTTAATATATAATTCTTAGAGTGTATAATAATGCTTAGAATATATAACACTTAAAGGGTTTAAATGTAGTTGATGATCTATAGATATGGATTTAGTACTAGATATTAACCTTATTATTTTTTCAGGATATTTAGTTTTAGGAAATGGCCAAAAGTTGGATGAATAAAATATTTGATGATTATCGGGCATATAAACAAAATGTTAATAAATTTTTAGATTGGGCATTTCAGTGCGAGTCACTCTATCATATTGTAGGAGGTAAAGGTGATAAGATTTATTGTCAGTGTGTTAGATGCAAGAACACTCTAACTAACAATCGGAATATAGTTTACGGGTACCTAATATTACATGGTATCTGGCTTCATTATACGAATTAGACATATCATTGTGAAGGACTTTGTAATATTCTGGATTGCAATAATGAATCAGTTGATCATGGAGGAGATATATTGGAGACAGGTGCTTTTTGTAATGATAACTACGATTTTGTCGAAATCTTGTCAATCCACAAGGCGGGTCAATAGTCGTCGAAGCGACCTCAAATGAAATCCTAGAAAATCAATAATTAATCCACAAATAAATTTAAAGTAATGCAAAATAAATTGTGGAGTTAAAATTTATTATAATTAAACAAATGTGGGTATAGGTGTAAGTATATAGAGTGTCGAACACATGGAGCAAAACGGATAGATGGGGCAATGGAATGCACAAAATTGATTGTGTGATCTTCTTATCTAATTTTTTATGTGGGTTTTTAATTTTACATTTTTTATTTTATTTTTGTTTTATATTTTTGTATTTTGTTTTTATTTTTCTTTTTTATATTTTTAGATTTTGTATTTTCTTTTCTTTTAATTATCTAATATAAGAATATATAAGATTATATATACAAGAAAAGATAATACAACTATAAGAGCTAGTAAAAATACTTACAATACAGGAAATAAAATCTTTTTTGGTTTTAAATATTTTCTATAATTTTTGTTATTTTTTATTGAATTTTCCTAATTTTTTATATTTTTAAAGTCAAAATATCTCAAATCAGGGTTTTAATAAATAGTTGAAATTGAAAAAAGATAAAAAATATCAAACGATATCGAAAACTCTTCAAATCAATTTTTATACATAGATAATAATATAGAGAAATTTATAAAATAGAAAAATGTATTTTTGAAATTTTTAGAATTTTATAAAGGATTTTGTGGCTTTTTGATTTTCTATTTTTATGGATTTTTGGTCTAAAGGATCAAAATACTTAAATAGATAAAAAATATATTTTGGGGAATTTTTCAAAATGTTTTATATTTTTGGTATTTTATAAGCTAGACAGGGATTAATTGTGCTCTTCTTAATTTTTAATAAATACTAAAAGGGTTTAAAATTGTAAAAATAAAATTATAGCATGAAAGTGTATGCAATTAGGAACCTATACTAATTTCTGCAGCACAATAGATATATTTAATAAATATAGAAAACACATAAAAATACAAGTGCTGGTAGGGGTAAATATTATTTAAAATAAAGTCCATGGGCCAGATTGCAGTTATACCAAAAAGTAACAACTACATATTCAAAATTTCCGACCAAACACTAATAAAACATACCCGCAAGGTTATATATGCAAAAACACCACATTTTGCCGGCCGACGTGGACAAGGACCAAAGTGTAATATAAATAAAGTGCGGGGCCTAAGCAGCAAATATTACAAAATATTTAACGGCAAATGAAAGCTTGTATGCTAAATATTGAATACAAAAGGTCGTGGGGCTAAAAATGTAAATCACTCAAAAGGGCAGGAGATCATACGGCAGAAGGCCGCCAGTTATCCAAGTGTCGCGCTGTGAGAACATGGTTCCCCTTCACGCATGAATGTCCCTGATTAGATCCCTAGCTGGGATCCGACGGTGGAGGTACTACAATATGGGAGTCGATCTTCGGCAGCGGCGATAGAGGAGACCTAAATCCCCATCTCGTCCGGGAGGTCGAAACTTAGGGTGATCAGACTGCGGAGCTAGATGGAGGATGAGCGTGTGGGTGTATCGGAGCAGTTGGGAATGGGTGACAGGGTTCTGACCGGCCGGCCAGAGCAGGCGAAGGATGGCGGCGGTGAAATGAAAGATCTGATCGAAATGGAAAAGGCGAAGGATAAAAGGGATACCTGAAGGTCTAGGAGCTGAGCTCCGGGCGAGGGTGGTCGTCGAGGTGATTGCCTCGACCTCGATGCGGAAGTCGGGGGAGGCTGCTCGCGGCGGAGTTCGGCCAGAAGGGGGAGCTTCAGCTTTGCTGTACCAAATCGACTGCAAGATGGCGCTCCAGGCAGTTGTCACTCAGCTAGAGGTGGCTAGGGTTTCAAATGGGAGCGAGGCACGAGCTGCCATCCTAGGGGAGAGGAAGAGAGGCTTTATAGCATTCCCAGAAGGCTGCATAGATCGGATGGAAGCACGTGAACCGAGGAAGATCCGCGCCTTCCTAGGGATCCGCGAGGGACATGGGTCCACTAAAAAGATGCGGGCGAAGAATCGGGGCAACAGGTTGCCTAATCCGACGGGGGAAAATAAGAGAAATCAGTCTAGCCACGCAGTCGGGTCGGGTCAAGCCCTGGAAGAGGGGGTCGACTCGGATCAATATTCCGACGTGGACCAATCAGGAGCGGCGCTGGATAAAGACAAAAGCCGCTGCAGGACAAAATAGCAAGGAAAATGAAAGATAAATAAATTAAAAATAATAAATGAATTTAAATTAAAAAATGAATAAAATGAAAAATGTTTATAATTTTTCAGGGATTTTTTATATGATTTTTATTTATTTTTATGAAAAATAAATCAGTCTATATACAATATAGAGTATTATATACAAGTATAATATACCTATGAATTTTGTAAAATTATTTTTAATTATTATTTTTACAAAAATACACAATTTTATATTTTATTTATTTACAACATAATTTTTGGAGTACAAAATAATTTTTTATTTTTATTATTTATTTACAGGTATAAAATAAATAGAGAATGAATCATATATACATGTATTATGTGCAAGTGAGATAGAATTTTATTTTTTTTTATTTTTCTAATTTTTATTTTATTTTTATAAATATATACAAGGAGGTAAAAAGAACATTTTATTTTTATTTTATCAAAAATAGTTATTTATTTACACCCATGGTATATACAATATAGAGTATGCCCTATCTCTCTCTACATATTTTATTTGGCGATCAGGCCAATGCTTGGCCCTCTCTTGGGATTCGGGTCACTCTGTATTTATTTTAAATACCTTCTTTCTTTTTCTTTATTATTTTTATTTTGCACAAATACATGCTAATTATTTAATATTAACACATGCATGCATATTGCTAACTTATTATATTTACATCTATTTACATGATGCTTTGCCAAGATAAATAGCTGCAGTAAAAGAATAAAGAGTGATGAACAAGGATTCATCACCCCCCCTATACTTTACCTTTGCTAGTCCCTTAGCAAATACTTATTTGAAAAAGAAATGAAAAGAGAAAGAAAAGAAAAAGAAGGAGAATCAAGGTTGATTATTAAACTTGTCTTCACTAAATTGGAGTATGGAGCTCAGTCAGACCTTTGGATTATTAGTTTGTCGGAACCTTATTTGGAACTAGGTTTAAAACTCAACAGCCTCTAAGTTCCACCAAGTTATGGTCAAGACTTCTCAATAATCTAGGTTAGAACAAGTCTTCATACACCAACTCTAATGACAATGAATCTTTTCTTGTATTGTGTAAGTGATATGTAGCTCCCCACCTCAGAAATGGCAAAGTAACAGCTCCCCTCAACAAGGTAACTCTAATGCCCTAGTCTGGCAGCTCTTTCCTCGAGGAGCGGGGTATTCCCTTCTAAGTTCAAGTTCAACCGGCTCAAGAAGAGGAGGAAGAAGAGAATGGACCATGACCAGTGTAGCCATGTATCCCTGGGAGCCCAACCAGTGTAGCCAAGTCTCCCTGCTGCAAGCTTCTTGAGATGAGAATAGGCAACATAAGCTTTGCTTTATTTGGCTATATATACACTCCGGTGGGTATTTCATTTTCTATCAGAACCATCACTTTTTTGAAGTTTTTCTTTCTTTTGCACATTTTTTTGATGTGCATACGTACAACATATCTACATGGTGCAACATATATACATAAGGACTTTTTCCTCTTGAGCCAGTAGACTATCCCTCTTTTGAAGCATTATTGCAACCCACAACTCCTGTCTTTAGACCTCTACACCTCCAGACTAAGTTGAGATGCACTTCCTTCACTAAAAAAAGATGAGAGGTTCCGCCTAGTAGTACTACCCTCGTATGCTACCCCAAGCCAAAGGAAACTGCCTCCTCACCACCTCATCCATAAAGATCTATGTGTACGGTGCCCATGCAAGTAAAGCCATTGTCTGTGAGAATCATGTGTGCGTTATTAAATATTCTACTTAGGCTCATCAAGATGTCACGTGGTCAGAGCCTAGTGGACTCAAAGAATTAAGTCACCAATGGACCTGAAAAGTCTTAACCCTAAGTCCTATAAGGTTCCTCTTAAGTTAGGTGGATTAAGGTCTTAACCAAGCTCCATTTTCCAAATTCCAGGCTAGTTTAAATGTCAACTATGATTCAGAAAACTGCACAAATATATACAAAAAGCTTTTTATGCAAAATTTTTGAAAATGTGCAAAATTTTTGAAAAATATTTGAATGTATGCATGGATGCAGAAGTTTTGCAAATTATTTACAAATATTTACACAAGGGTTTTTGCAAACTTTTGTTTTTCAAACATTTGACAAAAATCTTGTACTATATACATTGTTTTGATATCAAAATATTTACACAAATTTTACAAACAAAACATTTTTACAAATATTTATACAAAAATAATTTTTACAAATAGCTATGTATGTGCAAGAAAGAAATTTATGTATGAGAAGGCGATTTTTCACGGGTCTAGAGTAATCCACACAAGGCGGGATCACAATGTCACTGAGGCGACCCACAAGAAATCAGATCTTCGATCAACAATTAACCCACAACAAATGATCAAACAATGGTAAGCAAGATGCGGAATTAAAATTTATTATAACTCTACAATGTATGTGTATAGTGTGCAAGCAAGGTAGAGTGTCGAACACAGGGAACAAGCAGGATAGATCAGGTAAAATCAAGGAATGTGATGTTTTTGTCTATATCAGAACTATTTTTGTGGGTTTTAAATTTTATATTTTTTTTATATTTTGTATTTTTTATATTTTCTTTTTCTTTTAGATAATAAAGTAGATATATAATAAACAAAAGAGAGGTATAATATATATAGGTAAAAATAAGCAAAAATCAAGGAATAAAATATTTTTGTGCTTTTTATATTTTTCTAATGTTTTTGTGTTTTTTATATTTTTGTTATTTTTTTGGTATTTTCAATGTTAAAAATACTGAAGACAGTGAAAAAAATACAAATCCGAAATTAAAATGGAGAAATAAAATATCAAATAGAAGCTGAAATTCTCCAAATTAGTTTTAAAATAAAGATAATAAAATAAAGAAACTTCGGAAATAGAAATTAGATTTTTAAGATTTTTTAATATTTTTATAAAGATTTTTGGGGTTTTGTAATTTTTATGAGTTTTCTTTTGTATTTTTAGTAAATTTTGGATTGAATATAAACCACACGTAAATAGGCAAAATAAATTTTTTGGGAATTTTTCAAAGACTTTTTATAATTTTTATGTATTTTCTAATGCAAATAGGGATGAAAATACATGCTTTTAAATTTTTATAAATATTAAAATACAACAAATATACAAAATAAAAATATCGCATTAAAGAGCAATAAAACAGAAAGCTATGCAAATTTTTTTGGGAATTTTTCGAATTTTATAGATGCATGAAATAAATAGATACAAAAAGAAATTACATTCATGGCAAGGGTATTTTTGTAATTATCCAAAAGTCCAGGGGCACAGATGTAATTTTTCCAGGAAAAATATAACTGAATATCAAAATTTCAGGACCAATCACAAATACGCAAACTCCAGGGGCCTTCCTGCAAAAACACCAAGCCCCACGTACACGAGGCACGTGACCTGGCAAGGACTTATTCGCAAATAACAAAAACCTGATGCCTATTTTGCAATTTTACCAAAAATATTACAACTGAATCTGAAAGTTTCTGAACCTAATTGAAATAACACAAATCAGGAGGGCCCCCGCGCAAAATACCCCGACCCCACGTACGTAAGTCACGTGAGGTGATGTGGACATGGACCCATATACAATAATAAAAACTACAAGGGTGTTTTTGCAAATTCACAAAATAATAAACTGCAGATGAAAGTTTATGTGCTGAATATTAAATACAAAAAGGGTATGGGGTGAATATGCAAAATACCCAGGCTAGGTGGATCCGACGGTTGGTCTTCCTTCACTTGCCACGTGTCGAAGATCTGACGGTCGATGACGATTCGACTTCGATGGCCCGGATTAAATCCTCCTATGATGATCCGATAGCTGGCTGGGGGCTCGATCGGAAGGCTGTTGTACACCTGGGCGATCCGGCCTTGATCCAACGGCGGCGAACCTAGGAGGAAGAACAGGGAAGAAACGCCGGCGAGGCGATCTTCCCCGACCTCGATCCTCATCCTCCGACGCACTAAAGGGCTCCAAAATGGCCGGGACGCTCCCAGGTCTGGTCCTCTTCGTGTTGGACGCTCCAAAAGGCTCCGACGTTGGTCGGAGGATGCGAGCGGAGGCGGCGGAGCTGGCGAGCTCCAAAAACCTCGCCCGCGCACCAAAACGAGCTCCAGGTGCTTCTAACGGCGCGAGACCCACAAAAAGAGGGTGAAGGGGTCGAGGGCAAACTACCCCGACCCCGCAGCGGGATGGAAAGGGCAGAAACGACGAAATGGAGTCTCGTCGAGGCGAACTCCGACGAAGGGGTAGCTAGAGGGATCGAATGGGTGAAACGCGAAAATGAAAACGGGATTTGGATCCTACGTCTACGGTTAGATCTAAAACACAGCGAAAATAAAGAAAATGGACCCTCGAAGGTGTGTGTCACCTAAGGTGAAACCTCGACGGCTAGGCTCGCCGGAGGTGGTTGGAACGGCCCAGATGCACGTCGAGCGCCGCCCTGATTGGCTGGGAAGTGGAGCTGTCACCACCACCTGTCCAGAGCGCAAGGAAGGGGGGCAAGAACGGGTCAAAATGGGGTTCAAAATCGAGAGGGAAGGTCGGGTTGTGTATTTGAATGGTTTGACAAAGTAGCTCTGGCGCTCCAAAGATCGAGGGAGATCGATCAAATCAATGGTCCACATCCCTAGGAGAGACTTGGGCGTGTAAGAGAAATGAACGAGGCACAAAAGTCAAAGAGCGACCAAGGTGAAAAAATTAAAGGAATGGCCTCGAAAAAAGGTTGAAGTTGGCCAGAATGCAATTCTGACACATGCTAGACCTCGGTCAGAGAGTTGACCGAGATCAACCAACGGAGGCTTCTGGTTGGTCCACGTGGACCAACCAGAAAAATCCTTGACAAAAAAAGTTTTATTAATTCATTTGAAAATAATAAACGATTTTATTAATTTTATGTTATTAAATAAAAAAATGTTTATTATTTTATAAATTATTTTTTTATGATTTTCATTTATTTTTTAGAGGTATAAAAATACAAGTTGCCTTTTATGGCTTATATAGGTATGTATATATATATGTATTTTAATATTTTATTTTTATTTTATATATTTAATTTATTTATTTTTGTTTATTACTTTATAAATTTGTAACTTATTTTTATCAACTTAAATATATTTTATTTTATTTTTCTGATGTATTTTATACAATTAAATAAATAGAAGTATTAATTCTATAGGTATATTTACAAGTATTATACCTTTGTATAAGTATTTTATTTTGATGTTTTATTTAGTATTTTATTCCTATTTTAATATGTATATATATTATAAATAATATTGACAAAATTATAAAAGTATGAAATTATAGAAGTAATGAATAATGAATATTTTAATCTGTACAAGTATACAATAGGGGGTCCAAAACTCAACTTTCAAACCACAGCTCCGAAAAATACGAAACCACCTTCATTAAATAGCTCATTAAAAATTATATACAATTAAAGTAATTTTGATACATTTTGATTTTTATTTAAGAGATACAAGTTTGGGAAGTTGGGAATGTGGAATCTTATTCAGATCATAACTTTATATATGTACATTACTTTTGTATGAAATCAATTTTGTATTTTTCTATATTTAATTTTCTACAACTTTCATGTACATAATTCTTTATTTTAATTATAAAAAGTGGAACTAAAAATAGGTCCCAAAATAAATAAAGAATAAATAAATAAAAAGGATTTTTCTTGGTTTCTGGCCCTTATCTCCCCCTACTTTATTCCTTGTCGACCTAATCATCTAGATGCCTAGGTCTCGGGGTTTCGGGTCATAATATATTTGCAATATTTTATCATTTTTCTTTTCTTTTCTTTATTCTATAATTTTGTCATTTAAAACTGTATTTATACAATATTTAGACATGCATGCATGGCTGATAAAATGCCTAAATTAAGGGTATTTACATGCATTTACTAGGGGGTTTTAGGCCAAAATGATAGAATAAAGATGATGAAATGTGGATTCATCAATGTACAAGGAAAATTTTTAAATTTTTATGGTTTTTAATAAAGGATTTTAGCCATTTTATTTATTAACACACTCACTCAAAGTACGAGTTATGGCTAAAGTATATATGTAATATATACGACACCCCCCATACTTAGCTCGAACGATGTCCTCAGAGTGGATCAAGAGCGCTGAAGAAGACATAATTCATGCTTTGTATAGGGAAGTGAAAAGGAATGCTATACTACAATGACGAATCAAAGAATAGAATGAAGAGGACTCGGTGTTTCCCGCTATACTTAGGATCGAGTAATCCTAAGTATAGAAGACTGTACATAAAGGGAAAACCGAATGATAGAATGTACATGGTCTACCTCCCCTATACTTAGGGTGAAATCTCCCTAAGTATAGGCAGTAAAATAGAGGTAAAAAGAATCAAAAGAATAATCAAGAGTCGGACACCCCCTATACTTAGGGTAAAGTGCACCCTAAGCATAGCATAATCACAAGATGTGGATGGGGTGTTGGACTAAACAATGAGATGATATGGACATCTAAATCTATACAAGGCGGAAGACAGTGATAATCAAGCATGAAATGCAACTGATGTGAGTCAAAGACCGCATCTCATGCAAAATGAATCGAGACGACGTCGTGAGCCGCTAACCATTAACACGAAATGTGGACTCAAATGACATCTCAGATATGTCGATACTCCCATTGTCATGCACCTTTCGGACCGGGTATGGCCATTTGCTCTGCAACTTCGCTGGAAATAATCTAAGCCTGGCAGCAAACAACCATACTCTCTGATCTGGCTCAAACTGCTTATGGTTGATGTGAGAATCATGCCATATCTTCACTCGCTCCTTATACTATAGGCTGTTTGAAAAGGTTGTATCTCTAAGCTCCTCCAGGGCTGCCAATTCTGCCTTCTTTTGATCACCTATATACACTGGATCCAATAATATGTCTGTAACAGCCCAAAGTGACTTGTGCCTAATCTCAACAGGTAAATGGCAGGGCTTGCCATAAATGAGATGAAAAGGAGTCTTGAAGGAAGTCTGATATGCCCACAACACCGAGTCCAAAGGCTGTGACCAATCCTTTCGGTCTGGGCGGACTATCTTCTGCAAGATCATCTTGATCTCCCTGTTCGATACTTCAACAAGACCATTGGTCTGAGGATGATATGGAGTGCCAACTCGATGGTCTATGTTGAACTCGCTAGCAAGGGCTTTTACCTTATCATTGACGAAATGAGACCCCCTGTCAGATATCAAAACTCTAGGAACCCCGAACCGTGAAATGAAATTCTTCCTGCAAAATTTGCAAACATTCCTAGCATCTGCGAATCGGGTGAGAATGGCCTCAACCCAACAACTCACATAATTCACGGCCAACAGAATATACTTGAATCCCTGACTCTTAAGGAATGGAACCATGAAATCAATGCCCCATGCATCAAAAACCTCACAGAAGTGAATGGGCTGCATCGGCATCATATCACACTATCCACAAGTTCCCATCCTCTGACAGTCAGTACACCTCTTCACAAATTCATCAGAATCCTTGAAGAGGGTAGGCCACCATAGGTCGGATTGGAGCACTTTCTGTGTCGTTCTTCTCCCAGAGTGATGTCCCCCTACCTCAAGCTTGTGGCAGTAAGTGAGTACACTATGGTGCTCCTCCTGAGGAATACACCGACGCCATACGCTATCCCCTCCTTCATGATAAAGGATGGTATCCTCTCAATGGTAGGACTTGGCCTTCACAAGGAAGGTCTCAAGTCGCTGCCTGGGCCAACCTTGTGGAACTTTCTTAGCAAAGATAGTTCACAATGTCGGCGTACCACGGGAGCAAGGTGATAACAAGTATCACCTCATCTGGGAAGGTCTCAGTAATGGGATCAGTCTGCTTAGATTCCTCAAGATTCTCTAATCGGGAAAGATGATCTGCCACCACATTCTTGACTTCAGATTTATCCTTATTCTCAATATCAAACTCCTGGAGTAGAAGGATCCATCTAGTCAATCTTGCGTTGGCATCCTTCTTTGCCATGAGGTACCTGATGGCGGTATGGTTAGTGAAGATAGTCACTCTGGATCCAATGATATACGATCTGAACGTTATCCAAGGCAAAAACTACATCTAGCATCTCCTTCTCAATGATGGTGTAGTTCCATTGCACAGCATCCAATGTACGGCTAGCGTAGTGAATGGCAAAAGACACTCCATCCCTCCTCTGTCCCAGCACAACCCCTACGGCAAAATCAGAGGCGTCCGCCATGATCTCGAATGGGAGAGACCAATCAGGCGACTGAAGGACAAGAGCCTCAACAACTAGACTCTTGAGAGTCTCAAATGACGCAAGATACTTATCATCTACAATGAACTCGATGTCTTTGGTCAGCAAATCAGTCAACGGTCGGGCAATCCTGCTGAAATCATGAATGAATCGTCGGTAGAAACTGACGTGCCTCATAAAAGACCTTAATTATCGCAAGTTGGACAGTGGATTGAGTTTCCTGATGATATCCACCTTGTCTGGATCAACCTCCAAGCCCCTGTTGGAGATGATATGACCAAGCATCGTCCCTTGATTCACCATGAAGTGACTCTTCTCACAGGATAAAACAAGACGAACCTCGATGCAACGCTGAAGGACGCACTCTAGGCAGTCAAGACAAGCATCAAACCCATCTCCATAAACCAAAAAGTCATCCATGAAGACCTCTAAGCAATCACCCACCATGTCCAAGAAGATGAACAACATGCACCTTTGGAATGTCACTGGGGCGTTACATAGACCAAAGGGCATCCGTCTGAAAGCATAAGTCCCAAACGGACAAGTAAATGTCGTCTTGTCCTGGTCTTCGGGTGCAATGGCCACCTGATTGTAGTTGGAGTACCCATCAAGAAAACAATAATGACTCTTCCTATCTAGCCTCTCAATAATCTGATCAATAAAAGGTAGCGGGAAATGATCCTTCTTGGTGGCCTGGTTCAATCATCTGTAGTCCACACATACCCTCCAAGAAGTGGTTACCTATTGCACATGCGAGCCCACAATGAGCCATTATGCAATAAATGTTATTGTGAATATCATTCCCTGATCTGAAATAAAGAATAAATAATTTACATAATAGGTCCCTTAGTACAATTAGGATTATGTACCATGGCCATCTTGATGATCATACAGTTGTTGATTCAAATATTGAATCATAGAGGCTGGTGCTTGGATGAACATCTAAAGAGTTAGATTGAGGACTCATCAAGCACCATCAAATGATTGTTAAGATATGATCTCCATCCTGAGTAGGAGATGACAATCCTTTCTTAGATAGGCTGATATCTGACCGACCTCTTGATGCAGGTCCTCTGCAAAGGAATAGAGATTTGGAGGTGTCAGATTAGTTAGGTCAAAGAGTTTACATAATGAGATCGAGATAACCAAAGTCCTATATCGTATGTTGTCATGATATAGGCACGCATCCTCTGACCGGAGACAGATGTGTTACTATATGTCTGAGCATGTACATTTGGTAGACCAATAGGTTGATGACCTAACCAAGGTCTATACACCGCCGCGTTGGTGTGCATATAAAGGCATATGAGTAATACGATCTCTCAAAGGGATCATACATGTTCACTACTGAACCGGAAGACGTGAGCTCACTCATGAGATATTGGGAAGAATCAAATTCTGTGCGCACGGTCGTCTCGCTTTGGAAGCTTGACTGAATTTGTAGGTTTGATATATACTTTTGGAAAGTATATGATCAAGACCTAGGTATGATATATGCTTTTGGAAAGTTTATGATCGATACCAACTCCCAATGATCAAAATGAGAAACTTACTGATAAAACCCTGAAGTAGACAGTATAAAGTCGATCTAATACTTCGGGTTTATTCTGAGTCTTCCAGTATGCAGGATGCACATGTATTGGGAATACATGAGGGTGATGTGATCATAAACGATTGTATAACCATGACACTTCCATTCCTAGGGAGTGATGAAACGGGTCTGGATTTTAGTGACTCCTCTCAGTAGAGAAGTAATCTGATCTTGATCCAAATGTTGGACATTGACCTGAATGTGATTCAGATTCAATGAAAAGATTAGATTTACGGTCTTGATTTAATCAAGCATCTATGGGAGGTCCGAGATCTGGATTTGAGATGTGATCTCAATATCCAAGTCACTATACGTGGAATAATACAATCGCCCTGTCCTTATTTCCAAGTATTCACGGAGAAAACGCATTATCCTTGAAAGAGTTCGGGATAATTTCATTGTTGATATATGTATCCAAGCATTAAGTAAATTGGTAATTAAATGTGATTTATTTATCATGATTAATATGAATTTGGTTCATATTATAAAGGGAGTTATCTTAGATAATTAAATGTGATTTGATTATCGAAGATATGAATAATATGAATGTGATTCATATTATTTGAAAAACAAGAGAATAGAGATCCAAGATGATTAAATGTAATTTATTATCATGGATATGAATAATATGGATAGCAATATCCATATTAGTCATATATATATTATAAATATGGTTTATAATATATAGGAGAGAGCTATTTGTAGTTTATATTCGTTAATTAAATGTTGATGTGAATTGGATTCACATTGGACATTAAATTGAAAATGTAATTTACATTTTATTTTGGGTTGTGAATATGATTCACAAATTTTTCAATGGCAAGATTGCAATGTCTACAAAATAACTATGAATTATTTTTTTAGAATAATTTACAACAATTGTTGTTGTAAATATTGGAGATTGCATTGGAGCCTCCCCTTCCTAATAGGAGAGGGGGGACGGCCACCAATCCCTAAAGGAAATGGTGGCCGTCCACTCTTTCTATATGGAAGAGAGGAGCCTCCTTTCCATTATCTCCAATGTTAGTTGATTTAATTTGGTGATTGAATTATATTGATTTATCAATATATATTTAATCTGAATTAAATTAATTGTTGTTGGTTTTTATCAACACAAATCTTGGCCATTAAAAGAAACACAATCAATGAGAGCCATTGGATTTGTGTTGCCCGTGGATTGAGATCCATGGATCCCAAAATATTATAAATAGAAGGGTACCCCTTTGCTCTTCTTTACACCAAGAGAACAAAAGTCTCTCTCTCTCTCTCCCTCTTTCTCTCTACATGTCTACTCTCTCTCCCTCTCTCATGGCCGTCCACCATGGATGCCCTAGAGAGGTTCTCCATCGCCGCAGCATCGTTGTTATGCTGCCCGATCATCTGCTCGTGGATCTCTGTCTCCTTCGGTGCGCCTTGCTCATGAAGAAGACGTTAGATCTCGTGTGTCGACATCAGGAGATCCACTGCTTGGATTATCAACATGGATTGCAAGAAGCACACGATTCATCCCTGCGCTCGCAAGCATCTCCTCCGTCGGATTGGACTTGAGACAGGAGGTCTCTTCGTTTAGAGACTCGATCGCAACCACGCTTCAAGAGGTAACCCTAATAATTGTTTGTGGTTTAGATGAAATGATCCGAGAAGTGTTCTTGGATCATGTGGTTTCGTCACATAAATTTTTTAATTTCCGTTGCATCGAGCAACTAGTGCGACTAGTCGCTCCTCGTCGTATTCGATACGATGCTCACGCTTTCCTGATGCGCTTGAGGATCTAACAATATGCTTCAGTATCCTGGTAGCTATCTCCTCTCCAGACTCGCTCACAACTGTAGTGATGTCCGTCTTCTTGGGAACCACATGTAATGGACTAACCCACTTGGAGTCGGAGATGGGGTAGATAAAATCGGCGCTCCACCATTTCGAAATTCCCTTCATGACTACCTCTCAAAGGTTCGGGTTCAGACGTCGCTGGAACTCACGCGATGGCTTGACGTCCTCTTCGAGATAGATATAGTGGGAGCACAGGGCCGGACTTATCCCCTGGAGATCAGCTACGCTCCATCCTATCGCCTTGCGTTTCTTTTCAAGAACCTCCATCAAATGAGATTCTTGCTCTCCAGTCAAATCTGCTGAGATAATGACTGGGTGCATCGAATGCTTGCCCGCAAGGAACCTATACTTCAACGACTACGGCAAGGGCTTCAGTTCTGGGCAACTGGGAGCTGGCAAATCTGGCATCTGAAATGTCTGGGTGAAGGCAACCAAATCTGCATGGGAGAACTCTCGTTGATCATGAAAAGCTGGTGTAGACTTCCCTGCTGGTGTATCTGCAATCTGCATCGGCTCAGTCTCCACCCTAGCTGCGGGCTCTGTAGGAATCAAACATGGTATCAACTCATCAATATCTGCCCAATCAATACCTGATTCCGAGGAATCTGAATCTGAATTACCAGAAATATCTACTGCCTCGCTATCCTGAACACGATTTGCAGCCTCGAACATGTCCTCTGCCAAGAGTGTGCTCTCCAAGCTCTCCTCTATCGGAATCTATGAATCTGTAGCATCTGAATGCGAGAGGATGGCTCGTGAAATGAGATCAGACCAAGTGGCTTCATCATCAGTAATCACAAAGTCGTACTCCTGGTAGACGTCTCGTTCTACCTCTGTCATCTGCTCTGAATCGCTGAGCTGCTCTGAACAAGCTGAATCTCGTGCTCTAGTCTCGTCGATCATCTCTATTTGTATACTCTCACCCTCGACGTGAAAGTATACCTTCCCGCTATCATGGTCGGATACCGCCATGGTTGTGGCTAAGAATGGGCATCTTAGAATGATGGGGGTATCGGTCACAGACTCAGGGATCTCCATGTCCAACACAACGAAGTCCATGGGGAATTTCAGGCCCTGAAATTTGACGACCACGACCTTTAACAACCCCTTCGATCTCTCTATCGGTAAACTGAAGGACTGTCATGTTATGTCAAAGAGGGACAAACTCGAATCGGTCGAGTAAGGCTGCCGGAAATAGATTGATGGAAGAGCCGTCGTCTAATAGAGTCTGATCGAATCTCTGCTCATGGATATGACATCTGACATAGGGAGTTCCTGCATCTGGCCTCTTGGCTGGCAGACGGTTCTGAATGGCGAAGCAAGCACATGGATCTCTGCATGATGGTTTCTCTTCCTCCTGCAAATGGTAGTCTTCTCTCTCAGGTTCCTCTGGAAGAGAAGGATGTGCTCAAGTGCCTCCTGTGGAGTCAGTTGAATCTGAAATTGATCAATCATCTGATGGATGAACTCTAACTGCCGGTTCTTTTTAAGATTTTCTTTTTTATTCCCCTTAGCCAAGCGGAGTGCTTGAGGGAAAGGGATGGCTGGGCCCTCCTCAGATAGAGGGCTAGAAACGGGTCCCTACTGCTGAGAAGAAGTGGAATCCATACAAATATCACCATGCATCACATACGGACTTGAAAATGAAGAACCCTTTCATTTATTTTTTTTGGATTTTTCAGAAAAGTCCTGAGATAAGAGATTGAAGGAAATGCAACAGGAATAGAAGGAGTGGCCTCATTACCACCCACAACATCTAGAACCGCGGCATCAGCACCACACTCTGGCTCAACATAAGAATGTCTGGTGGCATCAGCACTACCTCCTGCAATTGGTGAAGCGACAACCTCAGTATCGTCGGCTTGATCTACATCCTTGGTGGCATCAGTAACACCAACATCATCATCATCATGCGCAATATCAGCACCGCTATCCTCCTCGTCTTGCGCTCCTGCATCCTCATGGTGTCATCGCTCAGACGAGGCGTCGTCGGCTGGCATCCTACCGCTCCTAAATGTAACAAAGTCAGCATCAAATGTATAGGAAGTAATATCACCCAATGAGTCACTAGGAGTGGTAACCTCTATAAACTGTATCTGCTCGGACTTCCTCTTTAGGTTGTTCGGATTCGGCTCGATCTGAGCGGGTATGATGGCCTTTCCCTTGATGATCTCTCTCATCTTCTGACGGAACTCGTCCATCTCCCGTCTAAAGGTGGCTTGCTGATCGGAAAGAAGGCGGGCCAGATCATCGAGTGTTGGATTTTCATAGGCGGGCCCATGAGAACTAGACGGGTTGCCTCTCTGGAAGTGAGGCTGCTTCTAGGAAGATGAGAGGGATACTGAGAGTACTACTGAGGTTGTTGCTGGTGCTGCCTCCACGGTTGTCCCTGCTGGTAGGGATGAGGAACATGCTGGTAATGATGCTGCTATTGTGGATGTGGCTAGTGTGGGAACTGGGGCTGCTGCTACTAGATGTACTGCCCACCCTGAACTGGAGGCTGCTGCTGGGATGAGGCACCTCCGGTCGACCACTTGAATCGGGGATGGTCTCGGTGGATCCCGGGCTGCGGTCGGTCGTGCCAAATCCCGTTGACTTCCATCAATGGCTCATGCTCAAAAGAGGGTGGGGGAAGGACTGCCAGGGGCTGCTCCTGCTGGTACACCACCATCTGAGTGTCCTGAGATGGTGGTAGTTGGACGTACTGGTGCTATGGCTACTAGAACGGCTCCTCCTGAATGTGGTGGACCTGTCTGTAGTGGGCGGAGGGCTGGGTCGAGCTGCTGCTGTTGGGGTCAGCTCGTGACCTGAGACAGGGTTGAGAAGCCATCTGTGCCTCCTGGAGACACATGATTTGGGTCTTCAGGTTACTCAGCGTCTGTGCCATCTAATCTATCTGTGACATGCCCTAGCACTGCTTCTTCTCAATGATCTCGATGCGGTTCAGCTTCTCGTTGATAATGCCCATATCAGCGGCCGACGACTCTGCTTGTGTTGCGGCTGCTGAAGATGTAGAAGGACCTGCATCGAAACGTGCTATCCTCTGATAGGACACGGCCTGGGGTGAGGGCTTCCCCTGAGCGTAGAGTCGGGTCTGGGACATGACGGTGTAGTTCTCAGCCATCTCCTCATAGATCGCCAAGACTTGATCCTCATCATTGGTAAAATAGGATCCCCCAACAAGATGCATTCACGAGCCCCTGCAGCTCCAGTGTCAGCCTGCAGAAGAAACTCTGCACAAGGTTGAACTTGGATATATCATGGTGTAGACACCGGTCGATGAGCTCTTGGAAGCGGTCCCATGACTCATGAAACTGCTCGTTGGGAAGCATGGAGAAGTTGTTAATGAGGGCTCACGCTGCATTTGTCCGGCCAAGTGGATAGTACTTATTCAAATACTCGTTCCAGAGCTGTTCCCATGAAGTCACGTATCTCCCCAAATGCTTCAGCCAGTAGGCTGCTCTGTCGACAAGGAAGAATAGAAAAGCCATCATCTTGAGGGTATCCCCGTCCACGTATCTATCGTGGACCGTGCTGCAGACATCTCGAACTCTTGGAGATGGAGATGCGTCTCCTCGATGGATAGATCGTGAAATCTGGGCAGTAACTGGATCGTCTGAGGAGGGAGCTTGAAGTCTCCCAGGATGGCAGGAAGCTAAATCCAACGGTGTGTCAGAGTTGCACCAGGGTTGTGCAACTCTCTCATCGGGCAGGCTGGTCGGACTAGCTCCACTGGCTCATCTGGATCTCGTCCATCTCCTCCTCCGAGCTCTGGTTTATCTCCTCCACCGGCTCTGTTCTGCTCTCCTCTGTCTGTTCGCATCTGAGCCATCTCCCTGCGCATATTGGCCATGAAAACTCCATGGTCTCAAATATGTCGCTGCATAGTCTCCAAGGAAGCTAACATGGTGTTGTTGATGGCCCTCTGGTCAATTACATAGGTGGTGGTCTGGGCGGGTCCATCAGTGCGCTCCGCGTTGCTGGCCATGGTCTCTACAAAGGCAAAAGACCCAAACTCAGGTGTCGTCAAATGTACAAATATCTGCTCATGTCTCTACGCGGGCACCTCGGGACTGGAAGAAGGGTAATCAAGGGGGAATAGTGTGGGGTCAAACTCGGGTTCGGAGAGCGGGTATGGGCTCTGATGAACCTACCTAGATGAATGGGGCGGAGTGCTCGAAAGAGGTGCAACCAAGGGCTGCCTAAGGGACCTCTGGCCCATCATCGTGATGTAGAGAGGAAGGTGGATGACATCTGGAAACACACAAGATCAGGAAAACAAACCCCTAATTCACCTACTCAACACTGAGCTGATGACTGTAAAGGCTTGATCTTTTATCTTGTCGATTTTATTAAGGTGATAATTCAGTCTATCAAAGCGATTAAGCGAGCTGGTAGGAACCCGATGCTCCCAAGAGATTGGCCCTATCCCAAAGCTAGATCTTTCCCAGCCAGTACAAGTTGTGGACCGTTTACCAGCTACCCGATCAACTCGCTCTGTAAAGGATATTGCAACCCGCTTTACCGGAAACCGGAGCGATCCTCACTGGAGAACGACTAACCCCAAGACCAGTAGTCTGATGAGAGTTCAGGTAGGTCTCTAGCCTAGTGTGTGGGTCACTCTCTCGCTCATGCAAACCGAACAAGGAGGGGATTGCTCTCCCAAGATAGATTTTTAAGTGAGTGTCATTTATGATCAAGTGTGTTTAGTAGTCCCAATTTTATGGTTTTCTCATTTTATGTGTTTTTCAGTAATCAAACAATCGCCTAACGAATTCTTCGATCTCCTGGTTATTTTAAGTCCAAAACATGGGAGAAGTCGAAAAAGCTGATGCGCGGTCAAATACGATGATGCATACAAAGTCAGAAATGCGTACCTACCGCGAGCACTCTACATGCAGGGTGATCCGCGCATAAATAAAAGACAGAAATTAAGCTACCTACATGATGCAAGAAGAAAGCGGCCTTAGATGAAATTTTTTCTACACGCGAAGAACAATAGCTAATAGATCAAAGTGAGAGGTCGGAGTCCGGTCTCTGATGTCGATCGGTGTCCGCCACAACAGATCCTGCACATGCTGTATACGGCCTCTAGCGGTACGTGACCTCTCAAGTGACTAGATTAGATTTTTCTTGTGATTTAATTATCTAAATCCAATTACAATCTTTAGGCACAGACAGGTAATTAGGGTTGGGACCTTAATTAATTACGTCACAATCAGAAATAAAATCCTAAGTCTAAGGGCCAAATTCTTCGAGAATCAAAAATAAAATAAAAATCGTGAAAACAAAACCGACGAAAACCTCGGTGAGGTTCCTCGAGCACATCGGTGCTCAACGAAACAGACCTCGATAAGCCAAGTCCAAGTGTCTATGGTCTTATATTATTACAATAATAATAAAGTAAAAATGCTAAGAATTCTCAAAAGATCTTCCAAGTCTTCTGCTCCTCCTCTCCTACGCTCTCCTACTGCTCGATGAAGAAAGAGTTGCCTCCGCTTCGCTCGGGTGCGCCGGCGCTCCTAAGAATGTCGCCCTCGCTCGTCGAGCCCTCGCAAGAAAGAGAGAACTACAAAAGGTATGTAAAATCACTGTTAGGAAAAATAAAACTAAAACAAATAAAGAGAGAAAAATAAAAAGCAAGCAAATAAAAAAAAGGAAAATAAACTAGAAAGAAAAAATAAAACAAAGAAAACCGACTACTAAGTCGTGCTCCCCGACAACGGCGTCATACTGATGACAACCCCATGCAACTCGGGTTAAGGAATATCTAAGGTCGTTGCGACCCAAATCGCAAGACACAATCAACAAGAAGAAACAAACCACCAATCAAATCGATCAAGCACGAAAAATCCAAAACAAGCGGTCTTGCTATTTATTTAACCTGTTATAGCCACCTGGGTCGAACATAAGGAGCACGAGATAATCCTACAAAGTAGTCGAGAAATCAAAGAAAAAGAAATATTTTTTATGCTTTTTTTAATTTTCAAAAAATATATATTTTTATAAATTTCTAATTAAGAAAATGAATAAGAAAATAAAAGCAAACACAACACGATGATTTTTATTAAGGTCTAAAAAGCTCAAAAATTCAAAAAAATATAATTTAAAATATGCAAATGTTTTTTTTGGTATTTTATGAAATTTTCCATTTTTTATAAAATTTTTTTAAAAATAAAAGAAAGGCGAAAAATGCAAATAGTGTACAGCCTGGATATAAAGGCAATTTTAATCTGAAATGAGATCAGACCAAGTGGCTTCATCATCAGTAATCACAAAGTCGTACTCCTGGTAGACGTCTCGTTCTACCTCTGTCATCTGCTCTGAATCGCTGAGCTGCTCTGAACAAGCTGAATCTCGTGCTCTAGTCTCGTCGATCATCTCTATTTGTATACTCTCACCCTCGACGTGAAAGTATACCTTCCTGCTATCATGGTCGGATACCGCCATGGTTGTGGCTAAGAATGGGCATCTTAGAATGATGGGGGTATCAGTCACAGACTCAGGGATCTCCATGTCCAACACAACGAAGTCCATGGGGAATTTCAGGCCCTGAAATTTGATGACCACGACCTTTAACAACCCCTTCGATCTCTCTATCGGTAAACTGAAGGACTGTCATGTTATGTCAAAGAGGGACAAACTCGAATCGGTCGAGTAAGGCTGCCGGAAATAGATTGATGGAAGAGCCGTCGTCTAATAGAGTCTGATCGAATCTCTGCTCATGGATATGACATCTGACATAGGGAGTTCCTGCATCTGGCCTCTTGGCTGGCAGACGGTTCTGAATGGCGAAGCAAGCACATGGATCTCTGCATGATGGTTTCTCTTCCTCCTGCAAATGGTAGTCTTCTCTCTCAGGTTCCTCTGGAAGAGAAGGATGTGCTCAAGTGCCTCCTGTGGAGTCAGTTGAATCTGAAATTGATCAATCATCTGATGGATGAACTCTAACTGCTGGTTCTTTTTAAGATTTTCTTTTTTATTCCCCTTAGCCAAGCGGAGTGCTTGAGGGAAAGGGATGGCTGGGCCCTCCTCAGATAGAGGGCTAGAAACGGGTCCCTACTGCTGAGAAGAAGTGGAATCCATACAAATATCACCATGCATCACATACGGACTCGAAAATGAAGAACCCTTTCATTTATTTTTTTTGGATTTTTCAGTAAAGTCCTGAGATAAGAGATTGAAGGAAATGCAACAGGAATAGAAGGAGTGGCCTCATTACCACCCACAACATCTGGAACCGCGGCATCAGCACCACACTCTGGCTCAACATAAGAATGTCTGGTGGCATCAGCACTACCTCCTGCAATTGGTGAAGCGACAGCCTCAGTATCGTCGGCTTGATCTACATCCTTGGTGGCATCAGTAACACCAACATCATCATCATCATGCGCAATATCAGCACCGCTATCCTCCTCGTCTTGCGCTCCTGCATCCTCATGGTGTCATCGCTCAGACGAGGCGTCGTCGGCTGGCATCCTACCGCTCCTAAATGTAACAAAGTCAGCATCAAATGTATAGGAAGTAATATCACCCAATGAGTCACTAGGAGTGGTAACCTCTATAAACTGTATCTGCTCGGACTTCCTCTTTAGGTTGTTCGGATTCGGCTCGATCTGAGCGGGTATGATGGCCTTTCCCTTGATGATCTCTCTCATCTTCTGACGGAACTCGTCCATCTCCCGTCTAAAGGTGGCTTGCTGATCGGAAAGAAGGCGGGCCAGATCATCGAGTGTTGGGTTTTCATAGGCGGGCCCATGAGAACTAGACGGGTTGCCTCTCTGGAAGTGAGGCTGCTTCTAGGAAGATGAGAGGGATACTGAGAGTACTACTGAGGTTGTTGCTGGTGCTGCCTCCACGGTTGTCCCTGCTGGTAGGGATGAGGAACATGCTGGTAATGATGCTGCTATTGTGGATGTGGCTAGTGTGGGAACTGGGGCTGCTGCTACTAGATGTACTGCCCACCCTGAACTGGAGGCTGCTGCTGGGATGAGGCACCTCCGGTCGACCACTTGAATCGGGGATGGTCTCGGTGGATCCCGGGCTGCGGTCGGTCGTGCCAAATCCCGTTGACTTCCATCAATGGCTCATGCTCAAAAGAGGGTGGGGGAAGGACTGCCAGGGGCTGCTCCTGCTGGTACACCACCATCTGAGTGTCCTGAGATGGTGGTAGTTGGACGTACTGGTGCTATGGCTACTAGAACGGCTCCTCCTGAATGTGGTGGACCTGTCTGTAGTGGGCGGAGGGCTGGGTCGAGTTGCTGCTGTTGGGGTCAGCTCGTGACCTGAGACAGGGTTGAGAAGCCATCTGTGCCTCCTGGAGACACATGATTTGGGTCTTCAGGTTACTCAGCGTCTGTGCCGTCTAATCTATCTGTGACATGCCCTAGCACTGCTTCTTCTCAATGATCTCGATGCGGTTCAGCTTCTCGTTGATAATGCCCAAATCAGCGGCCGACGACTCTGCTTGTGTTTGGGCTGCTGAAGATGTAGAAGGACCTGCATCGAAACGTGCTATCCTCTGATAGGACACGGCCTGGGGTGAGGGCTTCCCCTGAGCGTAGAGTCGGGTCTGGGACATGACGGTGTAGTTCTCAGCCATCTCCTCATAGATCGCCAAGACTTGATCCTCATCATTGGTAAAATAGGATCCCCCAACAAGATGCATTCACGATCCCCTGCAGCTCCAGTGTCAGCCTGCAGAAGAAACTCTGCACAAGGTTGAACTTGGATATATCATGGTGTAGACACCGGTCGATGAGCTCTTGGAAGCGGTCCCATGACTCATGAAACTGCTCGTTGGGAAGCATGGAGAAGTTGTTAATGAGGGCTCACGCTGCATTTGTCCGGCCAAGTGGATAGTACTTATTCAAATACTCGTTCCAGAGCTGTTCCCATGAAGTCACGTATCTCCCCAAATGCTTCAGCCAGTAGGTTGCTCTGTCGACAAGGAAGAATAGAAAAGCCATCATCTTGATGGTATCCCCGTCCACGTATCTATCGTGGACCGTGCTGCAGACATCTCGAACTCCTGGAGATGGAGATGCGTCTCCTCGATGGATAGATCGTGAAATCTGGGCAGTAACTGGATCGTCTGAGGAGGGAGCTTGAAGTCTCCCAGGATGGCAGGAAGCTAAATCCAACGGTGTGTCAGAGTTGCACCAGGGTTGTGCAACTCTCTCATCGGGCAGGCTGGTCGGACTAGCTCCACTGGCTCATCTGGATCTCGTCCATCTCCTCCTCCAAGCTCTGGTTTATCTCCTCCACCGGCTCTGTTCTGCTCTCCTCTGTCAGTTCGCATCTGAGCCATCTCCCTGCGCATATTGGCCATGAAAACTCCATGGTCTCAGATATGTCGCTGCATAGTCTCCAAGGAAGCTAACATGGTGTTGTTGATGGCCCTCTGGTCAATTACATAGGTGGTGGTCTGGGCGGGTCCATCAGTGCGCTCCTCGTTGCTGGCCATGGTCTCTACAAAGGCAAAAGACCCAAACTCAGGTTTCGTCAAATGTACAAATATCTGCTCATGTCTCTACGCGGGCACCTCGGGACTGGAAGAAGGGTAATCAAGGGGGAATAGTGTGGGGTCAAACTCGGGTTCGGAGAGCGGGTATGGGCTCTGATGAACCTACCTAGATGAATGGGGCGGAGTGCTCGAAAGAGGTGCAACCAAGGGCTATCTAAGGGACCTCTGGCCCATCATCGTGATGTAGAGAGGAAGGTGGATGACATCTGGAAACACACGAGATCAGGAAAACAAACCCCTAATTCACCTACTCAACACTGAGCTGATGACTGTAAAGGCTTGATCTTTTATCTTGTCGATTTTATTAAGGTGATAATTCAGTCTATCAAAGCGATTAAGCGAGCTGGTAGGAACCCGATGCTCCCAAGAGATTGGCCCTATCCCAAAGCTAGATCTTTCCCAGCCAGTACAAGTTGTGGACCGTTTACCAGCTACCCGATCAACTCGCTCTGTAAAGGATATTGCAACCCGCTTTACCGGAAACCGTAGCGATCCTCACTGGAGAACGACTAACCCTAAGACCAGTAGTCTGATGAGAGTTCAGGTAGGTCTCTAGCCTAGTGTGTGGGTCACTCTCTCGCTCATGCAAACCGAACAAGGAGGGGATTGCTCTCCCAAGATAGATTTTTAAGTGAGTGTCATTTATGATCAAGTGTGTTTAGTAGTCCCAATTTTATGGTTTTCTCATTTTATGTGTTTTTCAGTAATCAAACAATCGCCTAACGAATTCTTCGATCTCCTGGTTATTTTAAGTCCAAAACATGGGAGAAGTCGAAAAAGCTGATGCGCGATCAAATACGATGATGCATACAAAGTCAGAAATGCGTACCTACCGCGAGCACTCTACATGCAGGGTGATCTGCGCATAAATAAAAGACAGAAATTAAGCTACCTACATGATGCAAGAAGAAAGCGGACTTAGATGAAAATTTTTCTACACGCGAAGAACAGTAGCTAATAGATCAAAGTGAGAGGTCGGAGTCCGATCTCTGATGTCGATCGGTGTCCGCCACAACAGATCCTGCACATGCTGTATACGGCCTCTAGCGGTACGTGACCTCTCAAGTGACTAGATTAGATTTTTCTTGTGATTTAATTATCTAAATCCAATTACAATCTTTAGGCACAGACAGGTAATTAGGGTTGGGACCTTAATTAATTACGTCACAATCAGAAATAAAATCCTAAGTCTAGGGGCCAAATTCTTCGAGAATCAAAAATAAAATAAAAATCGTGAAAACAAAACCGACGAAAACCTCGGTGAGGTTCCTCGAGCACATCGGTGCTCAACGAAACAGACCTCGATAAGCCAAGTCCAAGTGTCTATGGTCTTATATTATTACAATAATAATAAAGTAAAAATGCTAAGAATTCTCAAAAGATCTTCCAAGTCTTCTGCTCCTCCTCTCCTACGCTCTCCTACTGCTCGATGAAGAAAGAGTTGCCTCCGCTTCGCTCGGGTGCGCCGGCGCTCCTAAGAATGTCGCCCTCGCTCGTCGAGCCCTCGCAAGAAAGAGAGAACTACAAAAGGTATGTAAAATCACTGTTAGGAAAAATAAAACTAAAACAAATAAAGAGAGAAAAATAAAAAGCAAGCAAATAAAAAAAAGGAAAATAAACTAGAAAGAAAAAATAAAACAAAGAAAACCGACTACTAAGTCGTGCTCCCCGACAACGGCGTCATACTGATGACAACCCCATGCAACTCGGGTTAAGGAATATCTAAGGTCGTTGCGACCCAAATCGCAAGACACAATCAACAAGAAGAAACAAACCACCAATCAAATCGATTAAGCACGAAAAATCCAAAACAAGCGGTCTTGCTATTTATTTAACCTGTTATAGCCACCTGGGTCGAACATAAGGAGCACGAGATAATCCTACAAAGTAGTCGAGAAATCAAAGAAAAAGAAATATTTTTTATGCTTTTTTTAATTTTCAAAAAATATATATTTTTATAAATTTCTAATTAAGAAAATGAATAAGAAAATAAAAGCAAACACAACACGACGATTTTTATTAAGGTCTAAAAAGCTCAAAAATTCAAAAAAAATATAATTTAAAATATGCAAATGTTTTTTTTGGTATTTTATGAAATTTTTCCATTTTTTATAAAATTTTTTTAAAAATAAAAGAAAGGCGAAAAATGCAAATAGTGTACAGCCTGGATATAAAGGCAATTTTAAAATAATTAAAATGCTCTAAATTCCTTACAGCAAATTTATGTGAAAATAGAAAATAAAATCAAACTACAGAACTTGAAAACACAATTTTTTGATTTTTTATGGAATTTTTAATGATTTTTATAAGGTTTCGAGCCTTTTATAAATTGTACGTGTTTTATAAGAGATAGTGTAACAAAAATGATACAGAAATTAAAACACAACAAAATAAACAACAAGTATTTTTTGTGGAATTATTAAACTAGTTTTTATATTTTTTTATGGATTTTCTAAAGTAGACAGAAGCAGTTTTTAGGATTTTTGAGATTTGGAAAATAACAAATAAGCTCAAAACGCATCAAAAAAATATCAAAAGATTACACAGTAGCAGGAGCTACTGGTAATTTTTTGGGAATTTTTAGAGTAGTTTTGATATTTATTTAATTAAAAACAATATACATAGGTTGTAAGGACTTAAAAGCAAGTATTTTAAGTTTCTGTACTAAACAATAACAAGCATAAAAAGCCCAGGATCGATTCTGCAATTTTTTCAATTAAATCCAGCACATGCGTAAATTCAACGCTCACAGGGGCATATTTGTAATTTCAGAAAACATTTCATTCAAATATTAACATCTAAAAGGTCCATGACTTAAAATGCAAAAGCACCACCGCGCACGTGATGACACACGTGCCTACAGATAGGGAGGACTAAATAGCAAATATCAGAAACTTTAGGGACTAAAGTGTAAATAAGTTCAACTACAACTTTTATTTTACTGACTAAAATGTAAACAGAAACAAATACATGGTAAAAAAGGAAATATACCATTGCAGCACGTGAGGCGCGCGTGGGGTGCTACGTGGCGGCTGCTTATGAAGGCTTGGACGTGCGGCTCTGATCGACGCCAGGTATCAGATCTGGCGGTCAAGAACAATAGGTGAAGTGGGGCGCAAGTGGACGTCAAATCTGACATCCAACGATCTGACACATCTGCTGTGCTGGCGGTCAGGATGAAATCTGGAGGTACGGGGCCAATCCAACGATGCTGGAGTCCCTGGACGAACATCACTGGGGCAAACTTCACCGGAGCCAAGGAAGAGATCCAGGGCTCTGATGGATGATCGGAAGGCGTCAGCGTGATTGTGGGACGGTTCCGCATCGACTGAGCGGACCTGATGGTGGCTCCACCGGCCAGATGGGCGTGGCAACGAAGGTGACCTAGAGCTATTCCGACGAGCCTCAGATGGGTGCGATCGGGGTTCCACAGCGCACGCAAAGACATGCAAAGGGTAGCTCGGACTCGGAGCAGTGCTTCTGTATGGGTTATTGGGACTGAAAGTCAAAGAAGCTACGGGAGGCGAGAATCGATCTCCGACAGCGGTGATAAAGGAGACCTAAATCCTAATCTCAATTGGGAGGTCGAAACTCAGGGTGATCAGACTGCGGAGATAGATGGAAGATGAGCGTGCAGGAGTATCGGAGCGGTTGGGAGTGCGTGACAGGGTTCCGACCGGTCGGCCAGAGCAGGCGAGGGGACGGCAGAGATGAAATGAAAGATCTGATCGAAATGGAAAAGGCAAAGGATAAAAGAGATACCTGAAGGTCTAGGAGTGTTCCTGAGCTCCAGGCGATGGTGGCTGTCGGGGTGATTGCCTCGACCTCGATGCGGAAGTCGGGGGAGGCTGCTCGCGGCGGAGGTTCGGTCACGAAGGGGGAGCTTCGGCTTTGCTGCACCAAATCGATCGCCAAACAACTCTACAGGCAGCTGTCACTCAGTTGGAGGTGGCTAGGGTTTCAAATGGGAGCGAGGCACGAGATGCCGTCCTCGAGGAGAGGAAGAGAGGCTTTATAGCATTCCCAAGAGTCTGGAGAGATCGGGTAGAAGCACGCGAACTGAGGAAGATCCGTGCCTTCCTAGGGATCCGTGAAGGTCAAGGATCCACTGGGAAGGTGCGCGCAAAGATTCAGGGCAGTAGGTTGCATGATCCGATGGGGGAAAATAAGAGAAATCGGTCCGGCCATGCAGTCGGGTCAGGTCAAGCCCTGGAAGAGCGGGTTGACCCGGGTCAATATTCCGACGTGGACCAATCAGGAGCGGTACTGGAAAAAGACAAAGCCGCTACATGACAAAATAACAAGGAAAATGAAAGATGCATAAATTTAAAATAATAAATGAATTTAAATGAAAAAATGAAAAAAAATTATTATTTTTCAAGGAATTTCTCTGTGATTTTATTTATTATTATGAAAAAAATTTAGTCTATATACAGTATAGAGTATTATATACATGTATAATATACCTATGAATTTGTTAAATTATTTTTAATTTATTATTTTAATAAAAATACTCCAATTTTATATTATATTTATTTACAACATAATTTTTGGAGTACAAAATAGTTTTTATTTTATTTTTATTGTTTATTTACAGGTATAAAATAAATAGAGAAGGAATCATATATACATGTATTATGTGCAAGTGAGAGAGAATTTTATTTTTTTATTTTTCTGTTTTTTATTTTATTTTTAAAAATATATACAATGAGGTAAAAAGAATATTTTATTTTTAGTTTGTCAAAAATAATTATTTCTTTACACCCATGGTATATACAATATAGAGTAGGCCCTATCTCTCTCTACATATTTTAGTTGGCTATAAGGCCAATGCTTGGCCCTCACTTGGGGTTCGGGTCACTATGTATTTATTCTAAATACCTCCTTCCTTTTTCTTTTTCTTTATTCTTTTTATTTTACACTAGTACATGCTGATTACGAAATATTAACACATGCATGCATATTGCTAACTTATTGCAGTTACATCTATTTACATGATGCTTTGGCAAGATAAATAGCTAAAATAAAAGAATAAAGAGTGATGAACAGAGATTTATCATACACCTCAATGATTATTTGGTAAAGATGAACTTTATAACTTATAAGACAAAATAGTGGGAATCTGTTGCAAGGATTTGATGGCTTATTCACAATTTAAGCTAACCATTGAAGGGGGAATGTTGAATCATTCAACAAGTCTCCATTTAATCCTTTGTTGCATCACATCATTATTAACCAGTGATCTTTGGTTGTTAAGTCGTACTTAAGATGTCATGCCATTACTTGTTAGTATTATTTTCTCTTAACACATCAATGCAATGATTTTTTTTCAAATAATCCATGTATTTGATTAATTCCATTTTTTGTCACACACTAGTTGTAACATTTACATTTATCTAAACGTCACTCTCATCTAAGACATGAAGGGTTACAAGAACCACCCAATGTTATCTTAAGGAATAATAATTTATGGGTTTAGGGTTTACAAGAACTACCCAATGTTATCTAAATGTCACGCTCACGCACACACACAACACGCACACACAACATGCACGCACACACACACACAACGTAGGGATCACACATAATAGTTGAACAAAGTTACAAAATAAGTAAGGGATATTTACACCCATAACCCTGAGTAATATGGTAATTACCCCAGGAACCCTGCGTAAGTGCGAATTATGCTAAAACCCCCGAGTAATGCTTAACTCTTGCATAGCATAACCCTGTGTTAGTGGACGTTTCTTTTTGCTGGACGACCGTTAGCTTATGGACGAAAATGCCCTCAGGTTTGAGGGGCTCCAACGGCTAGAAATAGATCCGTTGGGTGTCTCCCCTCCCCTGCAAAAACCTATAAAATGACTTGTAGAGGCCCCATAGAAATATTATTTTTGAGGAAGGTTGCTGGTAAATCCACAACAGAAGGTGCGAATATTTTTTTTCGTTATGTTGCAAGAAGTCGATTTTTTTGTGTCTACAAGTTATTGTTTGAAGATGTCTACGTTAATTGCAGAAAATGCGGTCGCGTTCCTTTGAATCATCATCTACTATGCGTTGCGTTTGCGGCGTCGAGGCTGTTTTGAAGACCTCCACCAAACCATGGAGCAAAGGAGCACGATTCTACACATGCGCCTTGAAGACTTGCGATTTCTTTCGTTGGATGGATGAACCTTGCAGCAAGGAACCACAATCTTTCGGCACTATGAAGAAGCCTCCAGCAACAGATGCGAATGTTAAGCTAGTATTGAAGAAGCTTTCAGCAATATTGATATGGCTGAAAGCAACAGTGATATGTTTGCTATTCATATCCATGTTAATCACATACATTGCTTTCAAATAATATTTCGCAACAAAAAAGAAATCTCATGTATACATGACAAAATGACGATTGCTCATGCAAGTATCCAAAAACAATTACATAGCACATGTAAGGATTGTTCGTCTAAATATACAAAAACCGGCATCCAGACAATCTACCACATAATACTTAAAGGATTGTTCGTCTAAATATACAAAAACCGACATCCAGACAATCTACCACATAATACTTAAACGATTGTCCCATCCAAAAAATATACATATGAGAAGTTTGTTGTGCATCCAAAAAAAACACCCATCCAGAATTTCACATCCCAAATTCTGTATTAGCTGAGCTTCTCTTGTCCATGTAGTAGATCCATGAGCTCAAACTGTCTCCCAAAAAACTTCCATTTCCATTTCCATTTCCCCTTTCTGCATATTCCCTGCAATGAGAAATAACGATTACATTGAACATTGTCACAACAAAGATTTAATGATGATGAGAAGTGATGTACCTATGGATCCATCGAAAGTGGAGGTCCATCTGGAAATGCTTCGAAATTTCTTGTTCTTTTTCGTCCACGCCCCCTTCTTTGTAGGCCTTCGCCCCTTCTTCCTCTTGTCCAAGAACCTCTTGACCTGCACACAATTCCACTAGGAAAATACAGATATTTTAGGTTTACGATGTTTCACAAATAAAGATCTAATGTAGATAAAATGCAAGACAATCGAAATTAATACCTTCTGTTGGCCAAGGAATTTTGATTGCTTGTTGAAGCTTGCGATGAGGGAGCTAGTGGTACCTCTTGATTAGCTCGTACTAGAGGCGATGGTGCATTGAGTGGTTCTTTGCAGGTGCGGGCTTGGTGCCCGAACTTGCTACACCTGCTGCATTTATGCCTTGATTTGCCATCATTCTCGTCCCTTGGCCGAATGCGATTCTTTCGCGGACGTCCTGGTGGCCTTGTGGTGTGAGGCGGTTGCACCTTGAATGGCAGATTGACCATCAACCACTGCGACTTGTCGGGCATTGGTGCTATGCATGCACAAGTGTAGGCTTTCCTATAACGATCAACCTTGTAGTAATCAGCGACGTAGTTCTCCCACCGCACTCCTCTGATGGTTCCCAACACGGCTGCTGCATGTGTGCATGGAAGCCCACACAGTTGCCACCTTCGACACGAGCATTCGCGGGCTAGAAGGTTTAAAACATACCTCCCGGAAGGAGTTTCTACTTCCACATTGATGTCATCAGCTCTTCTAACAATGAAGCCCTTCAAGTCCCTTGTGATGCCTCTCACGTAAGACAAGGCTGATGGCACAACGTTTTCTTTCCAATTCTTCGACCGTCGAAGTCTCTCATCCATCATTGTCATCAACTTTTGCCTAATCCAATCAATAAGCTCACAAATGGGCATATTTCGCGCTGGTGATATCCATGCGTTGAATGATTCACTCAAATTATTTGTAACATAATGGCACTTCGCCGAGTCACCAAATTGATGACGGCTCCACTTCTCCTGTACATTTGCCAACCACTGGTATGCACCCATGCTATGTTTTTGAATCTCAGATATCCAGTGAGTATAGTGCTTGTTATCGAACACCCTTGCAGCAGACCAAACCATGATCTCTAATTCCTCGCCAGGGAATTTTTTCTTGAAGTTTTTATACAAGTGTCGCATACATGTCCTGTGCTCTGCTTGGGGGAATAGGGTCTTCACCGCCAACTCGAGACCCTTCTGTGCATCTGATATGAAAGTCAACCCAGCACCATTGCCAAACTCGATAGCATGGTTCAAATGAGTCATGAACCAATTCCACGTGGCATTGGATTCGCTTTCTACAACTGCGAAAGCCATAGGGAATAATGCATTGCATCCATCTAATGCGGTCGCTGAGAGTAGTGTTCCTAGGTATTTCCCCTTCAGGTGGCACCCATCCAGACCTATGAAAGGTCTACATCCTTGAATAAAACCTTCTCTTTGTGCTTTCAATGATATGAAAACACGTAGAAATGAATCGTCCTTCTCAGTTTCATAGTGAATTACACTTGAAGGATTACGATTCTTCAGTTCATAAATGAGAGATGGAAGTCTCTCATATGACTCCTCAACTTTTCCTCTGATCTTATCTAGGGCAATCCTTCTTCCCCTCCATATCCTTATGTAAGGTAAACGGACTTGGAATTGCTCTGCAAGTCGTCGAGATATGGCTTTGACAGTCATTTCTGGGTTGTCTTTGATCCATGGATCAATGTACTTGGTAATCCACTCTTGTGAAGCCAATGAATTGCCAATCCTACTGACAGATGAACTATTGTGCTCGTCATGTAGAGTCCTGACTCGGAATCGCATGCTATCTTGGAGTCTAGAAGCATGGATTCGCCATTTACAATCTTCTCCCCTGCATATGGCTGTCACCCGTACTGCCTCACTCTTTATAAATCTCACATCAAATTCATTCCTCAGACAATAAGTGCTTAATGCATGTTTAAATTCATCGTGTCCATCGAACTCGGTTCCAACCGCAATGTCAGGAATCTCCATGTCCTTGGTGGATATTCTACCTTCGAAGTCCTCAACATCCTCTAAATCTGAATCTAAGAGATAGTGGTAGCTATTCTCAGACTCAAGACCGCTGAGGTCATCGTCACTGGTACTTGAGCTATCAACAACAAAATCAGAATCTTCTGATTCGCTTACATCGATACATAGGGTTTGAGAGCGCAACACCCTCTTCGATCTCATTATACGCGACTGCTGAGTACTCAACATCTGTGACTCCATGGCATTGGGACTGATGGGTGCCCTTGATTCCTCCTCTCTTGATTCATCCCCAAGTGGCTCTCCAAATAGGGGATCATCATCCATCTCCACTGCCTCATTCGGGTCGATGTCCATTTGCACAACTTCATCCTTAAAATCCATGGCTTCAGTAGTAAATCCCTCCACTCCATCCCCTTGCGCAAATTCGATATTAGCAATGCATTGAACTGTCTCCAAGGATTCATGCGTAACCGATCCCAACTCCTGCAAAGCCTCCGCTGCCTCATTCGCATCAGTCCCTAAGGACGTGGGAGTTGGATCTTGACCTGCATTCGCATCCGCTTCCTCCTCAGCAAGTGGTTCAGCATCTTGATCAAACTCCACCACCAACTCAACTTGCGTCCCATCTTGGTGCAAGTGAAACATTTCCATCATCTGCTTCTCATCAGATAACTTCGCATACCTAACGAAGACAAAATGCGAGTACATTTTGTATACCTAAATAATAAGCGAGTAGGCCAATAACATCTCACACCATGACATAGTTTCATACCTGGATGGATGGGAATTAGGAATTTTGTAGCTCAACCGCAAGGAATCCTTTGGTTGCCATGGAACAACTTCTGCGATGTCATCCAAGATGTCGAACCAACACGTGTAATCTGGGTCTGTCCCTATGACGACTTGCTGTCCCAGCAAGTACCTATCGCCACCACGACCTCGCACCTTCTTGAAGTATCCCCCATATCGGACGCAAATGATGAGGACCCCATCGCGGCCTTCGAACCAACCCATGCCCTAAGGTACATGCAGGTTTCTTTCTCATGTACTCAGTTGGATTTTACGAAGATTTTCAGAGGCGAAGACGATGGGGGAGGACATACCGTTGCCTTTCGAGTTGCTTCTGGTAGCTTGGTGTACGAGGAAGCGTCGTCGGCGATCGGTGGGGGGCTCTTCTTCTTCCGCGAGTTGGAGAAGATGACAAAGACGATGATCCGAAGGCAGGAACGATCGTTGAGGATGTCGAGGGCGGGCGGGACGAGGGCAAAAACACATACCTCGTCACCCAGGCACTATTCATCGATTCGACTTCCGCTTCCATCTATAGCATACACGTGGCGGTAACAAATCCCAGCCATTTGATCTCCACCTCGAAACTCGGTGGTGGTAGGTGGTAACCCAACTGTGGTTACCGCTAACGTCCCAGCGTAACGGAGGGTTACGCACGTAATCGTTAAGCATTACTCGGGGGTTTTAGCGTAATTCGCACTTACGCAGGGTTCCTGGGGTAATTACCATATTACTCAGGGTTATGGGTGTAAATATCCCAATAAGTAATTTGCATCTCTTAGTGTTGTCTCGCTCTCGCATCCTATGAGCTTATTATGTGTCGGCCATTTTTCTTTGGTCTTATACTCTCCCCTGCTTATTTTAATAATGCATTCTTTGTGATATAATAGACTAGTACCAATTAGTCATTTTAGTGATAAAGGTTTCACTATTTTATTAGGATATATTAGTTGTGTCCTCCATAGATATTGCAATATCGGTTACATCCCTTTTTTAAAAAAATATCAATTATGTCCCTAACTTCTTGCACCATTATTACTTGTGCCCTTCTATTAGTTTCATCTTCATGAATTGAACTAAACCATGATTTATACAAACCATGGTTTGATCAACGAAGGTATAAGTGTCAAAAAAACCTCATCCCTCATCCGTACAACGCCTCTTCCTCCAGCCAGGCCCTCTGCTGCCCATTGCTCCTTTGCCCTAGTGGGTTTGAGTTGTGGCGGTTCACGGCTATGGAATTTTTGCCTCTTGCATATGGATTTTTTTTCTATAAATCCATATGAATATAATTATAGTTATTGCTTCTTTTTTCAAGTAATTTTCATTCAATCCTTTGTTCTTTACTAATATATGTCCTTGAATTGATCTGTTTAGTCACAGAACGCATAATCATGGAGGGAATAAAAGAAAAGGACTTCCATCAAAATCTAAATGCAATGAGATAGGGAATAATACATGTATTCTATATAACCAGTGAATATCAAATTTCACATATACATTTATTTCTTCCGTATCGCAAATCATTCATATTTCATATTACAATGAGTCCTAATTTTAGAATTCCCCAAAGAGGAGGTGACAATGATCGACAGAGGATGGTGAGTAGCCTCGTGGAGAGCATTTGATGTGAAGGAGGAAGTCCTGGAGCGTGGATCTCCATGAGCTAATGGTGGCAGCATAGAACAGTGGAAGAATTGAATTAGGAAGGCCTCACATCGATGAAGGAGGTGCTTTGAGGAGGAGGTTGAGGGGTTGTAGGGGGGAGGAGCAGAGGAGGAGGGACTGGAGGGGGAAGGTGGGGTCGAAGGAGGAAGGACTGGACGGGGAGAAAGAGAAGATGGACAAAAAAATCTTCTATAACAAGGGATTTATTTAACAACCTCAAATTTGTGATTAATGATCCATGAAAACTCCCTAAAAAATCAATAAAGATCATCATTATCTGCAATAGGTGGTTTATTCGTAAAATCACAAATATTTTGATGATTTGGTGGAGGGATGAATGTAGAGTAAAGAGAGTAATAATAAAGAGGAGGAAGAAGAAGCCGAATGGAGGAAGATGAAGAAGAATGGAGGGGCAGAAGAGGAGAGGCTAGAGGGGAATGGGGCATAGGAGGAGGAGGAGGGGCAGTGGAGCAGGAGGGGCTGGATGGGGAGGCTACATAGGAGGAGGAGGGACTGGAGTAGGAGAAAGAGAAGATAGAAAAAAATCTCTATTGCAATAACGGGATTTTAAGGGATTTGTTTAACAACATCAAGAAAACTCCTAAAAAATCAATAAAAGTCATCATTAGATCGTGATTGATGGCTTATCCATGAAAATACAAATGTTTTGATGATTTGGTGGATGGATGAAAGTGGAGTAAGGAGAGAGAAGATAAAGCGGAAGAAGAAGAAGAAGAAGAAGAATGGAGAGGTAGAGGAGGGGGTGCTGGAGAGGGAGGCGCGGAGGGGTTATTGGGGAGAGGCGGAGAAGGGGGAAGAACTGGAGGGGGAGGAAGAGTGGAAGGAAGAAGATGAAAAGGAGAAGAAAAAGATCGTGTCTACCCTCGATTTTTTTGTCTAATTACCCTTGTGTCCCCAAAGTTAAAGTATGTTTGGGATGGGGATGGATGGCAACTAATCCGAGGGTCACAAATGGTAACAGTGCAAGATGTCAGAGACATGATTGATATAACAAAAAAAGGAGGGACATAATTGATATTACAATATCTAAATAGGGCACAACTGATAAAAATCTTTTTCGATATACCATTTTCTCATAGCTTTAGTAAGGATAGCTCCACTTCTTGTATGTATGTTTCCACTTTTGGAGAAAGCATATTCTTATATGTCATCGGGTTTGGATACATATTCTTGTAACATATGAAGTTTGTATTCAAGAAGTTACCTAAGAAAACAATCCTTCATGCTTGAGGGATTTGACACTGTAATATTCATCCTTTTCATGCCAACAACTATTCTAATAAAATCACATCAAATGGGTATCGTTGGAAGCATCTTTGTAGAGACTTTTTGAACGATCCAAAAACATGTCAATATGTCATTCTTGGTTATATAGTGGAGGTAACCTTACATGGCACACCGAACTACTAGATCAATCATTATGACAAGAGTGATAGATCACCCATGACCTCTACTTGCTATGAACCAATATGAACTCGAAACTTCCTTGTTTGTCACTTAGACAAAAGTTACGATTAATAGATAATATCAGAGATGATAATCACTGCATAATATACATATCGGTTCATGGAACTTAGCCATGGGCGGTCCTAAGCCCGGGTAAATGAGGAGGGTTGTGTTAGGACAACTAGCGTAAAACAGTCGGAGACAACTTCCTAAATAGTATTTTTTTAAAAAAAATATTACTTAGAAAATTGCCTCATGACAGTCGGATCTTTTCAACATGGATTTAAGCAAACATATAGATTTCGTTGAGGTGTTCCCTACTAAGCCCGCGATTGACCCAACATAGATCTAAATGGAGACGAAGAATCCATATAGCCGACCCTACGTAATTGTGGGAATATGCTTCGTTGTTGTTGTTGTGGTTCATGGAACTAATGTAACCACAAGATATGATGACTTAACAATGAAAACCTCTATGAATAAAACATGTGATCTAAGTCTCGTGACTCGGGATTCCCAATCGAGCTTGTTGATCATCTAATACAATATCCAAGCTATTTTCTCATTTATCTCTTATAGCAGTCCATGAATTCACATCAAGTTCTATAGCATAACAAAAGCTAAAGCAAATGTACAAACATCCGCAATGTTTGGATATAAATAAGCAATGATATTAAGCTTAATATATGCATGTTGTACGATGAAAGATAGGCAAGTCTAGCATGTAGAAAAGCTCTTCTAATGATTGTTGCAGAGAAGGCTAAAGGAAATCAAGCTCTCAATATTGAAATGTTTAGCAAGGAGGAACAAATCTCTCTAGGGTAACGGTTAAAAATTTCAATTGAGATATCTTTGATAGAAATATAAACTGGCTAGAACATAAATAAGGATTTATCAGTAGATGTTTAGTAAATAAGATAATGAATATAAAATTCTAGAATAAATAATTTGATAAATGATATAAGTGATTGGCCTTGAATGAACCCTTATCATGTGATCAATGTAGCACTCAAGCACTAAGCTATACTAAAAAATTCCTTTTTATTTTACTTGGTAAGTGTACGAAGGTTGGCTAGCAAAAGGTGTGGGGTAGAAGGAAGAATCGGAATAGAAGAGAGATGGAGTAGCTTGGTTGGATGTTGGGTTTGGGAGGTTTATAGAGTAGAGAACGAGGAAGATACAATGAAGGGGAAAATAAGAAAACTAACGTTGTAAGGAAGGAAAATAGAATAATATAAGGTACAAAAGAATAAAATAAGAGTTTTTATCAGTTGTACCCCTCTGAGATATTGCAATTTCAGTTATGCCCCTCCCTTTTTTGAAATATCAGTTGTGCCCCTACCTTCTTGCAAAATTAACAGTTCTGCCCTTTCGTAATATCAGTTATGCCCCTACTTTACCTTAATAGAAGGGCAGAACTGTGAATTTTACAAGAAGGTAGGGACACAAATGATATTTCAAAAAAAAGAGGGGCATAACTGAAATTAGAATATCTCAGAGGGGCACAACTGAAAAAAATCCTAAAAATAAAGGAGTAAACAGGGAGATGGTTGATAGCACATCTTTGCCTCCACTTTGTTGGAAATGGTGCCTAGGAAGCTCAATCGAGCTTAGGAGTTTCGCTACAATGATTTATGTATCACCGCATCATGTTGAAATTC
This sequence comes from Ottelia alismoides, assembly GCA_037367405.1. Taxonomy (NCBI): domain Eukaryota; kingdom Viridiplantae; phylum Streptophyta; class Magnoliopsida; order Alismatales; family Hydrocharitaceae; genus Ottelia; species Ottelia alismoides. The sequence goes on from JAZKJV010006747.1 coordinate 311,210, forward strand.
GCGATCGAGCTGCCGTCACCATCGTGCAATGTATCCCTGACATGTTGTCACAAAGTAGGAGTGGAGAATTATAGGTGGAACACTAAAAAATGATGAATGAGAGGCTAGGGTTTTTGCCGAGAAGATTTTATACTAAGGGCATGTTTGGTTGCTGGGTTGGAATGGGTTGGGTTGGGGTACCCCTATGAATAGTAAAATATACCCCTGTGAATAGTAAACTGTGAGGAGATACACCGGTGTACCCCAACCCAACCCAGTCCAACCCAGCAACCAAACATGCCCTAAGGGTTCTTAAAGGGTTTGATTGGGCAGGGGAGCATATCTAAGGTCTCGCATCAATAACAATATGATAATGGAGAGGTGGCACAGTTTGTTGCAAGTGATGGCAAAGATCAAAGGATTTTTGACGATGAGGATGGGTGCACAACCGTGGTGGAAAGGTGGTCCGGGTTTCACGTGTGTGGAGTAGACACAATTGTCACAATGGTAACTATGCAGCGATTGAGGTGGAGGCATGGAAGGAAATATCGCGATATATCGGCGATATATCGATATCGACATGGGACCGATATGGGCACTGATATGGCGATATATCTCGATTTTCAGGTATTTTTTTTTACAAAGGCTCGTCGATATGGGCGATATTTCGGCGATATATCATCGAAATATCGTATCGATACGATATCGAAATGATATCGATATCGATACGGCCTTCCATGGGTGGAGGTGCTAAGTCATTGGTGTGGCTCGTAAACTAGTTAATGACTTAATTCGACCAAGAGTCAAAGGGATAACATGTGAGATGACAAGAAGTGGTGGAGAAACTAATGAGACACCACCACGTAGAACAGTTGATTGGAGTCTAACCCTCCACATGGCGACAAGAGAAAAATCAAAATTAACTAAAACTAATAGAAATTAAAGAGAAATAGAAGATGAACTCAGATGGAAGAGAAGTGAATATAAAGGTTGTAAATCTCGATAAATCTACAACTGTCACAAATACATGAAAACAAAAAGAGGCAAGATGCATATAGATATCCGTTTTAAGGTATATGATAGGTCAAAGTATTAGAATTACAGTTATGCATTTTTTTATTTGCTTTTTCCCTTAATAATATAAAGATATTAAATTTTGATATATTACTAATATAATATCTACACTTAGCTATTTGTGGATTTTTAATAGGCGAAGAAAAGGCTGAATAAATTATAAAAAATGATATATAGATTAACATAGTGAATTTTTTTATTCTATTATCAAGGATTTTGTGATTTTCTTGAATTTTGAAACTTTTGTAGCTATTATGTCACAAACTTAAGTTACAAAAACAAAAAAAAGGTGTTTGTACATGAAACCATGTGAACCTAAATGTATAGTGATTTTACATACTCTAAAGCATCAAAACTCAAGTTTTGTACATGAACTCTGATTCCTTTGAAATTAGTTTCTTTTGTAGATAATTAAACGTAAGGTATTTTAAATATGAGCGTGGGTTAATAGGAGTACGTATTAGTGAAATATACATCTTTTCAATTTGATATGTACCAAACTAGGATTTCTGTTTATTTACCGTATATTTAGGATAGCAATTTTTAATATCTTTCACTGATTAAGGTTTAATGTTTTGGGGTTTTAATTATTTGTACATAGTGGATGTGTTTCACATTAATCGAAGTTGACATGAATGTATTCAAAATTAGTGATGAGTGTCCCATATACCTATATGTAAATATATACTTGTGAACATCATATTTTTGGGCTTCTATTTTCTTTATTTTTTGTCGACCCAGTCATGTTGCCCAAACCTTCGAGGTTAGACAAAATACGCGAGCTTGCAGTCCAATTAATTCTTACTTTCCAAATAGTTGTATAAGTACATCCTTCATGCTTTTCTCAATCTTGTTATTTGGATTTTTTATGCTACTTATATAATATTAACAATGCATATACCAATGATAAACATATGCAATTAGATGTAAATGCAGATGCCATCCTCATGCCCTTCAATTGTCTTAGAGTTAATGGCAATATATTACTGAGGTGATTGACCATCCTGTTGGACATGCGAGCCCACGACGAGCCATTATGCAATAAATGTTATTACAGATATCATTCCCTGATCTGAAACGAAGAATAACTAATTTGCATAATAGGTCCCTTAGTACAATTAGGATTATGTACCATGGCCATCTTAATGATCATACAGCTGTTGATTCAATATTGAATCATAGAGGCTGGTGCTTGGATGAATATCCAAAGAGTTAGATTGAGGACTCGTCAAGTACCGTCAAATGATTGTTAAGAGATGATCTCCATCCTGAGTAGGAGATGGTAATCCTTTCTCATTTAGGCTGATATCTAACCAACCTCTTGATGCAGTTCCTCTACATAGGAAATAGATATTCGGAGGTGCTAGATAAGTTAGGTCAAAGAGTTGACTTAACGAGATCGAGATAACCAAAGTCCTATGACGTATGTTGTCACGATATAGGCATGCATCCTCTGACTGGAGACAGATGTGTTACTATATGTCTAAGTATGTACATTTGGCAGACCAATAGGTTGATGACCTAATCAAGGTCTATACACCGACGCGTTTGTGTGCATACAAGGGCATATGAGTAATACGATCTCTCAAAGGGATCATTCAGGTTCAGTTACTGAACCAGAAGACATGAGATCACTCATGAGATATTGGGAAGAATCAAATTCCATGCACGGTCGTCTCGCTTTGGAAGCTTGACTGAATTTGTAGGTTTGATATATACTTTTGCAAAGTATATAATCAACACCTAGGTATGATATGTGCTTTTGGAAAGTATATGATCAATACCAACTCCCAATAGTCAAATGAGAACTTGATGATAAATCCCTGAAGTAGACAATGTAAAGTTGATCTTATACTTCAGGATTATTTTGGGTCTTCCAGTATGCATGATGTACAGGTATTGGGAATACCTGAGGGTGATGTGATCCTAAATGGTTGTCTAACCATGACGCTTCCATTCCTAGGGAATGATGAAACGGGTCTGGATTTTAGTGACCCCTCTCAGTAGATAAGTAATCTGATCTTAGCCCAAATGTTGGACATTGATATGAATGTGATTCAGATGCAATGAGAAGATTAGATTTACGGTCTTAATTTAATCAAGCATCTATGGGAGGCCCGAGATCTGGATTTGAGATGTAATCTCAATATCCAAGTCATTATACGTGGAACAATACAATCATCATGTCCTTATCTCCAAGTATTCGTGGAGAAAGTGCATTATCCTTGAAAGAGTTCAGGATAATTTCATTGTTGATATTACATATCCGAGCATTGAGAAAATTGATAATTAAATGTGATTTAATTAACATGAATAATATGAATTTGATTCATATTATAAAGAGAGTTATCTAAGATAATTAAATGTGATTTAATTATCAAAGATGTGAATAATGTGAATGTGATTCATATTATTTGGGCATGTGAGAATAAGAGATCCAAGATGATTAAATGTGATTTGATTATCATGGGTATGAATAATGTGGATAGGACTATCCATATTAAACATATATATTATAAATGTGATTTATAATATATAAGAGAGAGCTATTTGTAATTTAAATTTGTTAATTAAATGTTGATGTGAATTTGATTCACAGTGAACATTAAATTGAAATTGTAATTTACATTTTATTTTGGATTGTGAATGTGATTCACGATTTTCTAATGACAAGATTGCAATATTCACAAAATAATTATTAATTATTGTTGTTGAATTATTTACAACAAGTGTTGTTGTAAAATCATGGAAAAATTCCAAGGAATAGTGCAATCTCACAAGATTGCATGAGATTTCCAAGATTGCATGAAATCTCCATCCAAATATCTCCATGTATGCTTGATGATTTGATTTGGGATTAAATCATATTGATTTATCAATATATATTTAATCTAAATTAAATTAATTGTTGTTAATTTTTTACCAACAAAATCTTAACCATTAAAAGAAACATAAATCAATGTGAGCCATTGGATTTGTGTTGCCCATGGATTGAGATCCATGGATCCCAAAATATTATAAATAGAAGGGAACCCCTTTCTCTTCATATGCTAATGAGAAACACAAGACTCTCTCTCTCTCTCTCATTCTCTCTACACACTCATTCTCTCTCTCTCTCTCCCAAAACCATGGACGCTCTAGAAAGAATCTCCATCGCCGCAGCGTCATCGTTATGATGCCCGATCGTTTGCTCGCGGATCTCTGTCTCCTTCGGTGCGCCTCGCTTGTGAAGAAGATGTTGGATTTCGTGTGTCGAGATCAGGAAATACGCTGCTTGGATCATCAACATGGATTGCGAGAAGCATGTGTTTCATAAACACGCTCACAAGCATCTCCTTTGTCGGATCGAACTTGAGACAGGAGGTCTCTTCGTTTAGAGACTCGATCACAACCACGCTTCAAGAGGTAACCCTAATACTTGTTTGTAGTTTAGATGAAACGATCTGAGAAGTGTTCTTGGATCATGTGGTTTCATCGCATTAAACTTGTAATTTCCGCTGCATCGAGCAACTAGTGCGACTAGTCGCTCAAGATCGCGTACGATGCGATCCTCACGCTTCCGTGATGCTCTTAAGGATCTAACCATATCCTTCACATCCTCTAACCTTTTGATTTCCTGATGGGAAAGCTGCTGAGCAATGAGATTTCCTGGCAGCTAATGGAAAAGTTGCTGAGTAGAGAGTAGAAGCGTTCATGAAATGAAAACCCATCCCATTTGTATATGATCTGACCCCAAAACCATGAAATAGGATCGACAAGTCAACCTGCTCATATCTAAATCGTTATCCATTAGATTAGATACGCATTGTCGAAATGGATAACGGATTACTCGCGGGTATCCGTTGATATAGAGAAATATTACGATCTATATATAACTATGAAAAAGGTAATAATAGAAATACAATTTTCGTATATGTGTACATTACTCTATTTAAATTACGAATTAACCTGAGCATACATGTAGATCAACCAAATGACGGTACGATAATAGATCGAGACAATAAAGAAAAAAAGAGAAGCAAAAGCTGGAGAATTACTATTTTCTTTTAGCAACAATTACATACTTAATACCACCGCAAGGAATGGTCCATTTCTCAACATCATCTCTCTCCCCAACAGCATCCTCAGCATCTAGACATAGACAATCTTTTTAAAATCACATTTTGCTACACCTCCACAACCTTCCAAATTTGGTATCTCCCATTATGGTGTCATTTCAAATTTAACTTAACTCATGATTTCTATCATCTACATCAAGACTACCAAATTTTATTTATGTTAAAATTACTAGAATTGATCCATTCTAGGTGAATGTATTAGCAGTATTTATTTTTGCATATTACTTGAAATACATATTCCTCTCAATTATTAAGCAAATCCCTCTAAGATTTCCTACAAAAAAATCCAAAAATAATGAAAAGGGACCGGGTATAGATAGTTAGCTACACCCATGGTGTAGGCCCCCAGCTTCCATATATAGTTATGGGTTAAATGGGTATACCTCATGTGGGATAGCCAAGTTAGCTACTCTCACCCTTATTTTTCATTTTTTTGAAATTTTTTAGTGACACGTAGGGGGATTAAGCTAGACTAATAAGAGTAATATGTGTTTCAAATATTCACGAAAAACAGATAATTTCTAACCCGTCAATTTGGATAGCAGCAATTTCAATAATTCTGAGACTGATAAATTTTGATAGCCTTGATAAATAGGATAAAAATCTCGAATTTAGTTGAACTTTAAATGAGAATATGATGATACCGTGTGATCTAAATTCCCTCAGGTGTCAATAAAAAATATCTTTGAAAGATAATAAAAAGAAGAGTGATGTAGGTAACTTAGCTGCACCACATGAGGTAGCTCTATTTGTCCATGTATATATATGGGTAAAATGGGACCACTCCTCGAGGAAACTGGCTCCTCCAGTCCTTTTTTTTTCTTTTTTTACATTTTTTATAAAGGACAAAATCATGAAAATTCATCAACATATCTCTATATTATTTCATTCAAGTTTCGTGCAAAATAGAGACTCTCACACCTTCCATCTACACAACCATTTTCTAACAGTCACGAGGGGTGTCTATCGAGTTCAAGGAGCTGAGTTGGCCTCAACTCGGACTCGAACTCGATAAGAAACCTAAGGCTCGAAATTGGGCGTGACGAGGGTCGAGCCCTGGATCACCAACTCGAACTCGTCGAGTTCGAGCTGACTCACGCGCCTCTTTTCAAGCCACGAGTTTCTGAACTGGCTCACGAGCCTCAAAATAAGCTGGCTCATAAGCGTCTTATCGAGTCATGAGTTTCTGAGCTGGCTCACGAGCCTCAAAATGAGCAGGCTCATGAACCTCTTAACGAGTCATTATTCCATTTTATACATTAAATTATACAAATGCCATTTGTAACTTTGATTTTTTACACTCTTTTCTGTAGCTTTTTGGGCAAGTAAAATGTTATCTTCTATTTTACATCAAACTCAATGTGGAAATTTCGGTATATATGTTTTCAACTTTTTATTAAGAGGGGAAACGAGTTATCAGGTCGAGTTTCCGAGTTGAACAACGCCCAACTCAAACTCGACTCGATAAGCTAACGAGCCATAAAACCCAAGTTGGGCTCGGGCTCATTAAGTTTCGAGTCTGGCTCGTGAGACCTTAACGAGCCGAGCCCGAGTTGGGCTCATCGAGCTCGAGCTTTCCTGACAGCCCTAACAATTACAGAATTGTTGAAATCGATCATGTCTGGATGAGGGCTGTAGGAGTCTCTGTTTCGCACGAAACTTGAGTGACATAATACAGGGATGTAGTGATGAATTTTCACGATTTCATTTTTAAAAAAATAAAAATGGGGCAGTGGAGCTAAGCTAGCTCCCCCAGAGGGCTATCCCATTTTACCCTATATATATGGATTTTATCCAACGAGTCTTGTGACTTTTAGAGTCAGGATGGGCATGTATGATGAGCCATTCGATATTAATCCAACACTCATAATTCTCATCGTCTAATTCCTTTTTGGTGCTAAGAATCTATGCCGTAACAATATGTCTACCTCATTACATCATACTTATTTTCAAAATGGGCAAGGTCATCTCCGTCTTTCCCTTGATGCGAAATCCTTTAATCAACTTAAATTTATTGCTCTGTATATGTTTGTTACTTATTTCAGATTCAATTTTTACCAGCAATTCCTTATTTATTAATATATCCTATTCTACTATTACTATCACCGCGTTTCTTCATTACTTATGTATATATTTTATTTACTTACAATAGGTTTTATGTTACCGTTACTAATACAAAAAGTTACTACTCATATATTTCCTTGTAAATATACTGAGTTGCTGATGCAGTTTCCTTTTTTACTAAAATGGTTTATAGTTGTAATAATGATTTTGGAAGTATTACTAATCACACCTTTAATCTGAAATAGCTTTATGTTACTTATTATATAGCGGAAGTGTTTCTTTATGTTATTGCTTATGATTGAATTCTTACTTATGTCTTTATATTGAATTCAATTACATTTTCTCAGTAATATTTGATAATATTTCAAGTAACATGTGCAATTATATCGGTAAAATCTCAAATTATTTAGTAACACTCCTTTCAATAATTCAGTAACATTTGATACTATTACAAGTATTTTTTTGTAATTATATCAGTAACATCATTAGGAATTTCAGTAACACTCTTTTTATGTTATTCAATAATGTTTGATGCTATTTCAAGTAATATCTCCGAATTCATCAGTAACACCTTAATTTACTTAACAATTCCATTCTGTACTAAATCTCGTACTCGACTTTATGTCAATCGTACAATTGCGCATCCTCTTTCCAAAACTGTATTTCTGCAACACTTTTAATTACAATTTTGAGTTGTTTTCATAAAGAATGTTGCCTTTATTTTTTTTCTCTCTCTCGAAAATGGATTCTTATTTTTTTGCGAGTTATCTCGTTGAAAATGAGGGCTAATCCTTACTCTAAACGGGAAAAAAGCCTATTAGATAAAATTCTCACACACATATATATAACTTATGCAGTATTCACTAATATATATATCGTTTGATGTTTAACATGTATATAACGAATGCTAATCGTTATAGTGTTATCTTTGATTCTTAAATTCACAACTTTAATGCTTCGTATAATAATGATTATTTGTTGGCATTTTTTGTTAAATTTTATATAGATCATTGTAATTTAGCAGAAAAAGAAATTGAATTGTAACATGATTTACTTACAATATAGCAACGCACATAACTTTAATAATGAATTTTAAAAATAAAAGAGAAATGTTGTTATCAATTTAAAATCAGAAGATATAGGTACACATCTTCGAATCATCTACCCTTATAACTTCATTTTATTGGAGTGAAAACATGGTGTATTTTACGCATCCAAAGGATTTTTTTATTATATAATCTAGATCGGGAGAGCATAAAAAATAACAATTAAACATGGTTGCATGTGCAATAATTGTTTTAAGGGGTTTTATTAGTTGTACGAGATATTGCAATATCAGTTATACCCCTGCGCTTTTGAAATATCAGCTGTACCAAGGGTACCAGAAAATTATCAAGTTCGATATTCGCTCAGGTTCGGCTCTCTAAAAGTTTGATTCAGATTCGGTTCGAAAATAAACAAACCAAACCTGAACACAAGTTTAGGCTCGATTAAATAAACGAACCGAACCTAAAAATCATAGGTTCGCTCAAGTTCAATTCATTAGAAGAACGATAAACTCATATGTACATATTTATAAATTCTTATCCACATAAGTGGACCTTATTTTGAGATAAGTAGATTTTGTCTCAGGATAAGTGAACTTTGTCTGGAGATAAGTGTATATTTACGAGATAAGTAGGTTTTATCTTGGTATAATTTATCCTAAAATAAATAGTCATATCGTGGTTACAATATTCATCATCTATGTGTCTGGTACTTTTTCTTTCTTTATCCTTTTTTTATGAAAAGGAGGGTGAACTCCCAAGGTGGGAGTCACCGCAAAACCAATTTCATTATAAAGAGAGATAGATTAGATAACCGAGATGCACAGAAATTATAAAGCTCTTTATAACGTGAAACAATATTTTTTGAATAGAGCCTCTGGTTATTGAAGATTTGGTCATTTCGCTCAACAGAACAAGTATAAACCTTAAATCAATAGAAGAAGTATAAACCTCTGGTCCTTCTTTATCCTTAAATCAACAGAACAAGTATAAACCTTACTGATTGCATATCCTCAAATTAATCCTTATCCTCATCTGAACAAATATAAAAATATATTATAATTATATTTTTTTCAAAGAGACGAATCCTTATTAATCTAATTTTTTCAAAAGATGAAAAAGAGTTAGATAAAGAAAAAATTGAATGAATGTTTATTCTAATTATAGGCATACATACATATATTTCCATTTCTTTTCTTTTCACTCCCTCTTTTTAGAGAATTCTCTAGTTCGATATTCTCTTAGGATCGATTCGATTAAAAAGAGATTCGATTCAGATTCGGTTCGAAAATAAATGAACCGAACCTAAACACAAGTTTAGGCTCAATTAAATACATGAACCGATCCTAAAAATGTAGGTTCGCTCAGGTTCGGTGCGTTTGCACCCCTAGCTGTGCTCTCCAACTTCTTATCATTCTATCATTCATGCCCCTATGTTACTTTGATCGTACAATAAGTTGAACTTAACTGTGACTTAGTCAAACCATGGTGTAACTAAGAGGGCATATCGAAAGAAAAGCCACCCCCCACACTAGGGGTGGCCCTTCTTCCTCCTCCCTCCTCACCCCAACCTTTCCTCCTCCTCCTCCGACCACCTCCTCCTCTAGCCCCTTCTCAGCCACTCCCCCTCCAGCCCCTCCTCCTCATCCTCCGATGTCCCTCCCCTTTCAGTCTGTCATCTTCAACACCTTCTCCTCCGCACCTCCCCCTCCAACCTCTTCCTTGTCACTTCGCTTGTGTGTGGCGGCATATAGCTCACAAGCTTCGTAGGAATCCTCGATGGGTTGACCACCTTATTGGGAGTGATCACGAACTTCATGATCGCGTAAGTCTGAGATCATGCATTGGGGTTCATGTAGATGGAGTCATTTGCATAAAATTCGTTGGTCGGCAATGACGAGGTGGCGATCGAACTCCTCATTGTTGGGAAGGTTCTAGATGAACTCAAGAGCAGGGTAGTGGATGACGTAGGTGCCGAGGAGGCCGACGAGGAGGTTCATGCAAGTAAGGCCGAGGGTGGCGAAGATATCCTAGTCTCATGGTAGGATGTGGGACGACAGAGATCTTCTAGTCCCATGGTCATATCATTCTAATGTTGTCATTCGTGGATGATATGATCCATGTGTTGAAGGGATCTGATGATAATCCTTCTCATTGGGTTGAATCGGATGGAGGTAGTTGGAGGCAGGGGAGGGGGGGAGGAGGTTGAGGGTGGAGGAGGCTGGAGGCAGAGGAGACTAAAAATTTTATTCCTCTTGTGTCCTCAAAGTTAACGTCCGTTTGCGTTGGGGATAGACGACAACTAACTCAGATGGCATAAGTGATAAAATGGCAAGAAGCCCAGGGCACAATTGATATTCCTTAAAACTAAAGCTTAATTGATATTGCAATATTTAAGAGGAGCACATCTGATAAAAATTCTTGTTTATATCGAATGCATCATTGATAGATTTCTTGGATCCGACACCAAAATTAACAAATCCCTATATAGGATACTGGAATGCGGGCACACACACTCTCATCTGGAATATTAAAATCACACTTCGCCATCCCCCCCCCCCACCCCAACATGTAATTCAAATATTTAAATAAGGGTAAAATGGGGCTGCCCCTTGAGGGTGAGCTAACTTGGCTCTCTCGTCCCATTTGCTCCATTTTATTATTATTATTTTTTTGAAAATTTCTTTCGTGGATTTTCAGTAATATATCCCTATTTTATGATGTTAAAATTTTGTACGAAACAGAGACTCTTACGACCTCCATCCAGACGGGGTAATTTTTAGCAATTCTGTTACCGTTAGAAAATGACTGTCTGGATAGAGGCCGTAGGAGAGACTTTTTCGCACTAAATTTTAATAGCATAATATAGGGATATAGTGATGAATATTCACGAAAGAAATTTTCAAAAAAAAAATAAAAAATTGAGAAAATGCGGTGGGGGAGTCAAGTTAGCTCCCCCTTAGGGGGAGCCACATTAAACCCTTTAAATAATAGACTGTTTTCATTTCAGTTTTATAATAAACGAGAAAACAAATACAATAATTACAATGAAAATTAAGCATTTAGAATTTTAGTCATTATTTAAGCAAAGAATATAATATAGTATCCAATGAGATTAATTAGTCAGAATAAATCATAATGCTGCAATACTGCGAAAAAAACTGATTAGATCTCACAGTATAATCTGAGAACATAAATTAGACCTGCAAGGCAGTGATTGATTTCTTGGACTTGACATAGTCATATGCCTCTGTCAACAATTTCCTGAATCTACCAATATCCAACCTCACTGTTTGATTTATGTAAAGCTCTTTAGTGATCTCCCACCCATTCGATGCTATCTTATCGGCATCGGTCAGTACTGGATCATCCTTCGGGTACTTCCTGGACAAGGAACTCTCTTCTGGAAGGATCTCATATTTCATGTATCTGTACAAAGACAAAGAAGACAGTGACCGTATAATCATTTGAAATGTCTATAAATACCTAAGAAATGGTAACACTTGAAGCCTGCATTAGATGATAAACTGCAATTAAATTTGCATTAAGATACGCAGCAAGGATCAGACTTGCAGGGGAAAATTCGCAGTAAAACAATACAATATTACATGCTGAAGTGTCCTTTTTCTATATTGTATAGGGGAAGAGATCCTCTGTTGCAGACTTGTAGTTCAAACTACAATCAGGTATTAAAATACATACTGGACCTACTCATTTTAATTACTTCAAAATCATTAAGTTTATGCACATCACGCGAAGCTATATGCAATCACGGCATTAAAATGAAGCAGATCTTATGCTTTGAACAGAACAAAGGTTGATGCGCCCTCCATTTATTTATTTTCACCAAAAAAAAAACAAAATCATAACCTTATGGATTGAAAGCATGCTCAGTAATCTGCGTGCATATTAATTTTCATCATCCACGTGTATATCAAATTTTGTCTTAATACGATACGTTTAACTCGTTCACATGAAACAATCGAGATCAAGCTATATTTGAAATGATTTCAAGTACAATTAACCTCAGTTGCTTAGGATGAATTTGATAAATGTAATTTGATATATATATATAGAGAGAGAGAGAGGGAGAGAGAGAGAGAGGAAAATGGGGTTGTCCCCCTAGGGGGAGCTAATTAGGTCCCCCGCCTTATTTTCTTTATATAATTTATTTTTTAAAAAAAAATTTCATGAATATTCATCACTATATCCCTATATTATGTCATAACATAATATAGAGATATAATAATGAATTTACATAATTTTTATTTAAAAAAATAAAAAAACACGTGAAAAATGGGGTGGGGGAGCTAAGTTAGCTCCCCCTAGAGGCATACACATTTTACATATATATATATATATATAAAGATTAAAATGATTTAGTTTTAAAGTCTCCGTCGTTTACGTCCACCTAAATTAAGTAGATCCTCTACTGTGTTAAATTAAGTAGATCCTCTATTGTGTTTTCCTCTTTTTTACGCAAAATCGATTTCAAAAATCCAAACTGTATAGATAAATCTCTATATTTATTATGGGTACCTTTCAAATTCAATATGAATCCGACATTGTTTGCTATTTTAAATTAATTGTCAAATGTTTGCTCTTTTTAAATGCGTTCCGACATCAATGTTGACTTTTTCCTTTGTTGTTAAGATAATAAGTATATATAACAATAATCATAAATTCAATGCATTTGTTTGGATTTTGTAAATCAATTCTGGAAAAAAAATACAGGTGAACAGCAACAGCAGAGTATACCCACGTTTAGCACCAGAGAAGAACGTGGACAAAGATGGGAGGAGGGAGGGAGAGAGAGAGTACCGGAGACCCATCTTCCTGGCGGGCTTCCCGAAGCATCTGTCGGCGATGGCGGCGAGGCCGATCGGGACGATCTGCACGAGAACAGCCCCCTCCCTCATGAACAGGAAGTGCGTCAGCGCCGCCCCATGCACGCCCACCACCACGTCCGTGCCGTTCATCACCCTGTACATCTCCGCCAGATCCGTGGTTGCACCCGGCTTCACCACCACCACCTCCATCCCCACCTCCCTCCCCGCCGCCACCACCTCCCCCTCGTTCTCCATCCCCCTCGCCCCATCCCTCCCCACCACCACCATCCTCACTCCCTCCCTCCGCACCTCCCCCCTCACCCTCTTCCCGTACGCCTCCTCCATCTTCTCCCTGAAGTCCTTCATCGACCTTCCCCCCGGCATCCTTCCGGCGTCGATCTCGAGCTCCTCGTGCACCCGGAGCCCCACCACCGCCCCCGGAAAGCAGTGCACCCGCCGATCGCCGGAGAAATCCACCGGCGGGAAATCGGAAAGCACCGCGAGAATATCGTGGTACTTCATCTCCCACCAGTCCTTGTACTTCACGACGACGAACACTACCCGTCTGTCGAATTGCGCCGCAGTGATGTACAGCGGGATGATCCCGTCTAGGAACGCGTGGTAGAGGTTGCCGGTGTAACCGCCGGTGTGGAACACAAGGGCCGGTGCAGGGTGGACTACGTCGCAGGCGGAGGCGGCGAGGGACGGCCGGTGCGGCACGAGGCGGAGAGGGGCGATGGTTGACATGATGGCGGATTCCCATTTACGGGGGTACGGTTTAATGGTCTCCGTCAGGGCAGAATCGGAGTCCGCCGCGGCGGAACTAAGAAGGTAGAGGGTGGAGGAGGAGGAGTTCGTTAAGATGTCCCCTCGCATCACGCATACGTCCGTCTTGAAGTCCATGCGGTCGCAACATATCGTGTTGTTGCTAATCGACGATATGTCGCATGCATGGCTGCCAACGCTTAAATCGTCGACCCTCGCCGTTGAGGTAGACGTACTTGGTCTAGCATAGATTGTCACTACACAATCGATTTCATCAGAATTTAAGATACACGCTAAAAATAAGGAATAATGGAATATAAAGTAAGAGTTGGAGATTATTACAGGATGACAAGATAGCATGGGAGGATTGGCTGAAGAAGAGAAGCCGAGGAATGCAGAAGAACGCGAGGAGCACGACGGAGAGAAGGATGGGGCGGAGGATCATCGATCGGACTGCCATCCACCCGGTGGCTGATTGCTAAGTGATGCGGAGGAGGTGGTGGTGGTGATGAGATGGTATGGGTGATTCATGTGTTAGTGGTGGTGATGAGATCATGAACGGGAGTATGGAAAGAAATGAATTTGTGTGGAAGTATGGGAGGTGTGAAGGGGAATGAAGGGCTGTTCATTGGCTGGAATCCGGAGAAGGTGATTAATTAATGACGGGAGGCGAATGGTTTTAAGAGTTTTCTATTTCTCCATTCCTCTCTGTCTGCATTAAACAAAGCACCGTTTTGTTGTTAGAACGCAGTTAATGCCAACGGCATGACAAAGATTGGAGATCAGACCGGATCACAGGTGCTGTACTCAAAGGGGACCGTCTGATCCTCATCGGATGGTTCCTTTGAGTACAGCACATGCTGTATTACAGCAGACGGTCCGATCTTATTGGAGATTGAGTTAAATTGTTTGCTTGTTAGGTGCGGGTCGATCATGATCCAACGGTTCTCATGCAGAGGCCTACAAAATCTGGATTTTGTGCGAATCACTTTATCATGATCGAGCGTCTGCTCGTACAACAGACTCTGACTGTAAATGCTTTGCATACTACATGTTGTCAGTGTTTGTAAGTCCAGTACACTGCCATTATTTTCATGTATAATGGTTTGGTTAAAATACCTCTTACAAAATAATGTTGAAGCAGAAGTGTACATTATTCATATTTTTTCCATGGCGTTGATTGTTAAGAATATGGACTGCATGGTAAGGAAGAAATATGCATGAACTGTAGAAGTAATGGCTAAAGCAATGACTTCCATTGATGCAGCCTGATTGTATGATTCATGTCACGTCCTGATCATAACATATAATAAGCAATGGAAGACCTGCCAACCGCGTAATTTTTTGGTCGCATCACCGACTGCAGCCTCTGTCTCCGCCGATGTTTTTCCCTCTCTTAGAAGATTTTGATACGAAGGTCTTCCATTTTTATTTCGAGTTTCATCAAATTTGATTTGAGATATCGTCGTTCATGTGTCATGTTTGATGGGTGATGTTCTCAATTGCTCGATTTTCCTCTAATTTGAATCATGAATTTGGTTTCATCTAATATATAACTCGATCTCATGGTTGTGAACGGATCTTCTGTTGCTGTAACGCAGGAGAGCCGTTGGATCACCATCAGGATGTGCATCGACCATCCCGACCTCCTCCGAAGGCCGTCCCATGGTGATCGAGCAGCTCCTTTGCATTACAGTACCTGTCGTAACAATAGAAGATCCGCCCTCCTCATGGTTTATAGTTCGCATCGTTCCAATATTTGTTGAAGATTCACTGGGCACAAGTTTCTCCTTTTCAAGTTGTGATTAGGATTTGATTACTTCTTGCTGCAGGTTTTGTATTTTTACACTTACATGTTCATCCATAGGTAGGATTCGTCACCCGATTGATGAATTGAATCCTCTTTGACCTCTTGTAATTTTTTAAAAATAAATACTGCGAGATTTGAAAGCTAATCCTTTAGATATCTTACTTTTAGATGAAAGGTAAAATATTTATAACAGCCCGGATCCTCGGTGACAAGCAGAAACAAATCAAATACCACGTCAGATCCGAGTGTTACTCAAGAACATCAATGATATCACAAATAACAGAAGGAACCATCTTAACCTTCCTCTATAAATAAAAGTATACATTTCTAATATAACACCAAGATCCTTGTTCCAATGGGCACAATGATATCCTTCCTTAGACCACGCACGAGTCTCTAACTGCCACTAAATTTCTTTTCCCATTGACCTGCAATAAAAACACAGAAATATGTGGTATGAGCCCAACGCTCAGTATGTATCGAGATAAGGTCAAACCGGCTAGCGAAAAATCAAGTCTTCACTAATCTACCTTAAACACTTCATTCATAATATAAATAATCACAACATGAGAACATGTTATTTATCTTCTTTTTCCATTTATAAATAATATTCACCTACAATGTCCATGAGTACAATTAACCACATTCGCAATTGATTATAAAGAATAAGTTCACGATTTTCCCTAATCATTCGCATGTAAATGATTCATGTGAGTTACTTAGAAATATCAAATCTCATATACGTAAAGATGTCATATCCATATGCATATCATTAGCAATATTCACAATATATTTAACTCGATAAATGAAAAAGAATTCACAACCGTCATATAACTTACTCATACTTATTATCATACATAAGGGTATTCATATAACATAACATACAATATTTCACATATACCCTCACATATATGGTATTTCATATTCACATATACACACATGCAACATATTTACTTTAATTTTCACACATACACTTAGCTTTCACGTAATTGCAAATATATAGTTGGCATTTCGCATAATTGCGCATATGCACTTCGTATTTCATAGAATTGCACTTATACACTTGGCATTTCATATAATTACGTGTATGCACTTGACATTTCACATGAATACACATATACTCTTAGCATTCACATAATTGCACATATGCACTTGGCTTTTCACATAAGCACTTAACTTCCTCATAAGCACTTAGCTTATTCATGACTGATTTATCTTATCTCATAATTGGTTGGGTGGCTTTGGTGGCTTTTACCGCCGGCACAAGCGGTCACTCAATCATTACAAAGAACGTGATGACACCAGCGCTGAGTCAATATGTGGACTTTCCACTAGGTTTCACTGAACCTGACACCCCCGGAAGGTGTTTCCCTTTAGGCCATCGATAAACGGACTCTAGAGGTGGCTCACACCTTATGTGTAGCACTTAGCTCCGATTACCATTTAAGTGCCATTATTCATTTAAAGAAATTTCAATTTTATAAATACAATTCCTTTTTCATACATTAGTGATTCATGTGAACATGTTGGTTCCACTACTCAAATACAAAATACACAACCAATATAACACAGTTATTCAATACTCCCAAGTAATCTTACGATCTCATTATGAACATGTTAAAATACGAATGTTCAATATAATTCTTGAGAATCAACTCTTTCATAGAGATTTATACAACCGATTACCACTATATATTTAATTTATTTGTCTTGATTTAACTCCTCTACAAACGCAAGGTGCACAATATTTACCTATCAATCAAAATCTATGTATGCATAGTAAAATACATCTTTTTGTAACAACCGTCTGACTCGTTTTCTGTGGAATAATTCTAGGACATCATCTGATATTCTTATTATTCATTCCTCAACCCTCTAAGTTATTAGATAAGTAACGCTATAGTAATAGATGGCATCATCAATATCATTAATCATGCACACACATCTGAGGATCAACAAAACTCATCCATGGAACCTATGTGACTCAAGACTACATCTATGAGTCGAATCATGAATAAAATTGGGAAATCATATTGTAAAGGCTATATATGGATCGTAGAACATCAACATTCATAATAATAAAAATTAGTATGCATCTTATACAGAACCTCATGCATCATACAATTATACGTGTCCCGGTACACGACCATATTCATGCTTGACATGCCTATGTAGGACCTATGTCACAGAATAACCTAAGTTATTCAATTATTTATTAACGTTAAGATACTGTATGCAAAGAACATGCAGGTGTACATTTCATGTACTCTATGTTGGGGTTATGATATATATAAATTAAATTACAATATCAAGCAAGAATTCATGTAGCTTGTTGTAATGATACGAATCGACATAATATGACTGAAATTTACCCAAACCTCTTTTGAATCGTTCCTAAGGGTTCGACACATACATTTAGAGGTAACGTGGAATCCTATGCCGATACATACACATCTATCGAGAACAAACTTTGAAATTGACATATCTTCGATTTAAGGTATTACCATATTGTACGAGTCCTAGGGGTTCGACACATACCTTCATGATGCGAAAAGTCCGCACGTGAAGACGATTCAATCTATCCGAACCGTTGCAGACCACAGCGACGCTCCTCTAATTCTTTCGGGATCGACAAAACTCAACATCGACGTGGGTGGACTAATGTTGTCGAATTCGGAGATGGAGCTCACTAGGTCTCTCTCCCTACTTCTAACGTTAATGAGCTTATCTCTCTATCTCTTTATTCATCACTCTCGTTCACGCACTCAAACACTCTCTCTTTTCTCTCTTCTCATGCACAAATCAATCAACTTCTAAAAATAGATAGCATGCACGGAAACAATGGGGTTGAATTGGCCATCATAACCGTCCATCTCTCTTTATGAATGAATAACTACATTCCAAATATTGAAATATAATGAGGATGGAGTAATATTGAATAGGCCATTCGTAACCGCCAATCTATCTCTTCTTCTCAATTCGTAACTTGTCATATAATGGATCCCTATCTATTTTTAGCAAATGGGAATGATGGAGAACGTGGGATGAATCCTTGCTATTGAAGACTACACAATAAATATCTCATAGGTATTTATCATAAATACCCCTCTAATTTTAACACCTAATTATTCCATATGTCATCATGTTACCACCTATTTTATTATATTATTATCAGTAATAATTCCTCTTAATAACGTATGAGTCGTTACAATATTCGACCACCGGAACCATTTACGTGGCTTAACTTAAATAATTAGATTTAGGAAGATTCTTAATCAAACAAACTTCAACGATTTATAACGACAGACAAACCATATGTTTGTGTATACATTTCGTGTAAAAAAATCTCAACCAAATGCAATCCACGTCTGATGGATAGCACAACGATGGCATTAAATATTGGGAACAAGCAATTCTACGAATATTATGGAAGCGTATATTAAATCGAGCACTTGACGGATCGATAAACAAATCAAATATCACAAGAATCACAAGCAATCAAACAACTGCCAAACAACCACAATTACAAGCATAATAAGTAACCACAAGTGCACGAGGGATTTTAACATAAAAGCCTCCTAGATTAGAAGCGGGAAAGCACATGGTTAGTTCAAAATGATCAAACTTCTTCACTAGATACGATGAGCAAAGTGTTCTCCTAGCAGCTAAACAAAGCCAAATCCTTCTCTCAAAGTTGTATTAACAATTACCACACCAATGGAAATGAAAAATGGAGAAGGTAAAGAAAACATTTGTAACGGAACGGGCTTAGGTCCCCGATCCGTTATTGAGGAAAACTGGCCCTAACAACTTGTTGGGTTCGGCTCCAAATGGACCCGTTGACAACCACCCAATATGCTTAAGCCCAAGTTGTCAAGTAGTAATCCTCACCACTTATAAATCATACCCACACTTTGTGAGTTTTCCATGGTGTTACAACCTCCCCCACTTATATTCGCAACGCCCTCGTTGCGACATGGCACATCACTTATTCCCAGTGATAGTGACGGCTGCACGCTCTGGGTAGTCTTTTCCTCCAACCTCTTTGTGGGGGCGGCTCCACCTCTCGGGTAGCCCTTTCCACTATTGGAGGGAATTTGGCTCTGATACCATTTGTAACGGAACGGGCTTAGGTCCCCGATCCGTTATTGAGGAAAACTGACCCTGACAACTTGTTGGATTCGGGCCTAAATGGACCCGTTGATAACCACCCAAAATGCTTAAACCCAAGTTATCAAGTAGTAATCTACACCACTTATAAATCACAGCCACACTTTGCGAGTTTCCATGTGGTACTATGTTTGGGGTTTGGGTGTTACAGCACCACCCAATGAAGCTGTCCTAACTTGCTCCATTACAGCTCTCACTCGGCTACTCCTCGATGTGACCTCCAGTAGCAAGCGACAACCTGATCTAAGCAAATAAGAGGCGGAGATGAGAGGAAGATGGCAGTCCAAACCTCTTGCAAAAGATCACAACAGCAACTCTCGAGAGAAGGTGGAGAAAATGGGTCCAATGTCTCTCCAAGTTCGCCGGAAGCAAGAAATCGGGTGGGCAATTTGCACTCGTGCCCCAAAGGAGATAATTGCATCCATGCTCAAAATGAGCTGAATTTTCTTTGGCCACAACAACCCAACAGTTCAATCGTGAGGACTCTGCAACAATGGGTTCATGTTATTTGTGAGCATGGATGGTGATCTCACAAGGACGAGAGGATAGGAAGATATGGTTGAATGGCGAGATTCTCCGATCTGAATGTGTAGGAGGAGAGATGAGATTGTTGAATCTTAAACTTGATGGGCATTCCTTTCTTAACAAAATAAATTATGTAAACTTTAAATCAATCACAAGAATTTTAAGGCCTTTTGTGTGTACAAGTATGGCATATACAAACTAAACAAGATGACAAATTAATCCTTTGATTGATAAAATAATGACAAAGGGCTTTAAATAAAACATCAACAACATGAGAATAACTATACCAAAGGGTGTTACAACAAATGATAAATATAACGTGTGAAAAGGAGGAAAGGCATGAATCATCTTTTAATTACATGCATGTCAATTTCTAATTAATGAAATTCATGCTATCTCCATAATGATCTTTAGGAACAAATAGACGTATGAATGATGATCAATGATATTTGGTGGAGAAGTTAATATAACAAATATGGTAAGGTAAAGAAAGTAATACCTGGTTGCATGGACGACATCAAAGCTTGTAGGCGGCCTTCCAAAACAAGCCAACAACCCTTACCTTCACCTCTCCTTCTCTCGATAATGTCTCTCTCTCTTCTCACGGCAAAAGAGAGTCTTATTATATCAAGAGTAAGGGGTCCATAACTTCCCCTATGAAGATGGGATTTCAAAAAGGGTGATAAACTTACATGTTGGTTGTTTTGGGGACCATGACCCATTCCATAATCGCTTTTGTAATTTGCATTCCTACCCATCATAGCAATACAAATTACACTTTAGGTCTCTACATAATGCATTCCCATGTAGCCTAAATACGTTAATGCCTCAATAATTTTCAAATCCTTTATTTGATCACCTTTTATAAAAGTTGACAGTATTATCGATTATGAATATATATATATACATATAAATCCATCTTTGGAATAAAATTCCAACAATCTCCCACTTGGACTATATGTGTACATATTATAATCACATAATATCCGAATGAGCTCAACCTTTCTGTCACCACTTTTATGAATATCCATAAATCCTGTCTACCAGTTGTATCAGACATATGATCAAAATGGCTACGTTACAATCATAGTAACTTAACCTTTAATGGTCACATATGTTAATACAACTTAATAACAAGGATAAGAACATGGATATGTAGCATGGAAATCATATGCAATGCGATCTTAACATATCAATTTCCAACTGGTCCACTGAATGAGATCAGACTTGACGAATAATATAGTGAACATAAAATAATTGTCTAACAAAAACAATAATCATAATGTCCTAACTGAATTTTCCAGATACCAAATAAAACTGTTTACAAGCATTTTCAAAATTACAAACTCCCAGTAAAACGGAATATCCTTAACTGAAACGACACCCATATTCATGATATGATCATGAAATACTTTGGGTGGCAATCCTTTAGTAAGCGGATCCGCAATCATGGAGTTTGTACCGATATGCTCAATAGATAATTATCCACTTTGTACTCTTTCTTTAACAACCAGGAATTTGATGTTTATATGCTTAGATTTTGTCGAACTCCTATTGTTATTGGAATATAAGACTGTTGATTTATTGTCACAAAATAACTTTAATGGTCTTTCAATACCATCAACTATACGCAGCCCAGTGACAAAATTACGCAGTCAAATTCCATGATTGGACGCCTCGTAACAAGCTATGAATTCTGCTGCCATAGTGGAAGAGGCTATAAGAGACTACTTAGCACTCTTCCAAGAAATAGCATCCCCAGCAAGTAGATAGATGTAGTCTGATGTAGACTTCATACTATCTTGACATCCAGCAAAATCGGAGTCGCTATAACCAATGATCTCAAGTTGGTCCGACCGCCTATATGTGAGCATATATTCTTTTGTTCTTTGTAGATATCTCAGGACCCTTTTAGCTGCTTTCCAATGATCTTGTCCTGCATTGCTCAAATATCTGCCCAACATCCATGTAATATATGCCAAGTCTGGACGAGTACAAACTTGCACATACATTAGACTTCCAACTACTGATGCATAAGGAATTCTTTGCATCTTCCTTTCTCAAAATCATTCTTAGGGCACTGATTTAGACTTAACTTGTCTCCCTTAGCCACAGGGGTATCATATGATTTACAATCTTGCATGTCATATCTTTTGAGAACCTTTTCAATATAGCTCTTTTGAGATAACCAATGATATGCTGAGAACGATCCCGATATATCTCAATATCCAAAACAAAAGAAGCATCACCAAGATCTTTCATATCAAAATTCTTTGAAAGAAATTTCTTGGTATCATGTAAAAGGTTCATATCATTGCTAGCAAGCAAGATGTCGTCAACATATAATACTAAGAAAATATGTTTACTCCCACTAAATTTATGGTATATACATTCATCAGCCAAATTCATCTCAAAACCAAAAGAGATGATCACATGATGAAATTTGAAATACTATTGTCTTGAAGCTTGTTTGAGTCCGTAGATGGATTTCTTGAGTTTGCAGACCATATTCTTTGGATCTCCCGACACAAAGTTTTTGGTTGCACCATATATATTATTTCGTCAATGTCACCATTGAGAAATGATGTCTTTACTTCCATCTGATGTAATTCTAAATTAAAAAATGCAACTAATGCCATTATAATCCTGAAAGAGTCTTTCGAAGAAACTGGAGAGAGTCTCTTTATAATCAATGCCTTCTTTTTGTGTAAATTCTTTTACAACAAGGCGGACTTTGTATCTTTCCACATCACCTTTTGAATCTCTCTTAGTTTTAAATATCCATTTGCAACCAATGGGTTTCACACCTTCAGGTAATAGGACAAGTTCCCACACATTTTTATCCTTCATGGATTTAATTTCCTCATTCATGGCATCTATCCACTTTAGAGAGTTAACACTTTGCATGGCTTAATGAAAGGTGATTGGATCATCTTCCATCACTCCAGTGTCTACATCTTGTTCTTGAATAAATACAACATATTCACCTGATATTGCACTTCTTCTCTCTCTAGTAAATCTTCTTAATGGCAAAGATTCATAAGGTGTTGACGTTTGTTCCTCTATAATTTCATTTTGGGTTGATTTAGTAGCATTGTCTTGAATATTTGTGTCATCAGAAATGATAGGAATGTGATCCCTATCAATTCTAACAATGCCTGAGGGAATGTCAACATATTCCTCTTCAAAGATAAAGTCTTTACCTTTATCTCCCCTCGCAAACTCAACATCCTCAAAAAATCTAACATTACCGGACTAAAAAATGGACTTAATTATGGGATCATAAAATTTGTACCCCCTTGATCTTTCAGAGTATCCAATAAAGTAACAACTAATTGTTCTTGCATCCAGTTTCTTTTCATTTGGCTTGTAAGGCCTTGCCTCAGCTGGACATCCCCAAACATGAAAATGGTTTAGACTGGACTTCCTGTCCGTCCAAAGTTCATATAGGATTTTATTAGTTGCCTTAGTTGGAACTCTATTTAGGATATATGCTGCAGTCTTGAGTGCTTCTCCCCAAAGAGACTCTGGCAAGGTAGAATGACAAATCATACTCATTACCATATCCTTAAGTGTTCTGTTTCGTCTTTCAGCTACACCATTCATGGTCGGTGACCCTAGCATGGTATACTGTGGGATGATACCGCATTCTTCGAGGTATCTTGCAAAAGGTCCTGGACGTTGTTCACCTGAACCGTCATATCTGCCATAGTATTCACAACCACGATCAGATCTAACGCTTTTAATCCTTTTACCGAGTTGATTCTCAACTTCAGCCTTAAAATTTTTGAACACATCCAAAGATTGAGATTTTTCATGAATGAGATATATGTAGCCATATCTAGAAAAATCGTCTATGAACGTTATAAAATATTGTTGTCCATTGCAAGCAACCATAGGGAATGGACCATAAATATCTATATGTATAAGTTCTAAGACGTCTAATGACCTATTGGCTTCAAATCTCCTTTTATTGGTTTGTTTTCCTTTTATACAGTTCACGCATACATCAAAATCTGTGAAATCTAAGGAACTTAGAATTTCGGTTGACACAAGCCTTTCTATCCTTGACCTGGATATGTGCCCTAATCTTTTGTGCCATAATGATGCTGAATCTGTATCTGTAGATTTTCTTTTCATACCTCGTGTAGTAGAAAGAAAAGATTCACTATAAGAGGTAATAGTATTCAAGCAATAAAGACAATCAAATTCAGATAAGAAACCAGAACCAATGAGGGTAGAATTTTGAAATAGATTGAGTTTTCCATCACCAAAAGAAATAGAATAACCAGCTTTGTCCAAAAGATAAACTGAAATTAAATTTCTACGAAAAGAAGGAGCAACAAAAGTTCCATCTAGATCAAGATAAAAGCCACTCTTCAGCAATAATCTGAATTTTCCTATTGCTTCGACATCTACTGATTCACCATTCCCCACGTAGAGGTACTTTTCAGCTTGACTGGGTTTTCGGTAGCTCAGGCAACCCTGCATGGAGACACTAACATGAGTAGTAGCTCCAGAATCTAGCCACCAAGTGTACTGTGGTACCGAAGTTAAATTAATTTTTGAACAAACCAAGCTATGAAGCGTACCTTTCTTATCACGTCAAGCGTGATAATTTGTGCACTGCTTCTTCCCGTGTCCTTCAGCTCCACAAAAGAAACAACCCGTAGCAGATGGTTCCTTATTTTGTTGTTTCTTATGAGGTACTGTGACTGCAGCTTCCTTTTCCTGCTTCCTTTTCTTGCCCTTTCCCTTAAAGGTGGAGGCAAGATGAACACTTTCTATCTTATCTTGCTTTAGCCTTTCCTCTTCCTGAACACGGTATGAGATGAGCTCATTCAGAGACCAAGTCTCTTTCTGACAGTTATAGCTCACCTTAAACTGGTTGAATGAAGGGGGAAGAGATATCAGAACCAAATGCACCAACATGTCCTCGGAGAGTTCAAGTTTGAGTGCTTTTAACTTAGAAGTAAGATGAGACATCTCCATAATGTACTCCCTGATGTTATCTTTTCCCTTACACCGCATTGAAATCAGACTAGCCAAGAGTGTACCAATTTCAGCCTATTCATTCTTGCCAAATCGTTTTTCAATATCGGCAAGGAATTCTTTAGCAATACTTATTTTCTCAGACATAGCGCCACTGAATGCTTCCGGAATGGCTCTTTTCATTATCATCATGCACATGCGATTTGATCTCTCTCACTTTTCTTTATCCCTCTTTTCATCAGAGGTACTCTTATCTGTAAGTGGTGGAGGAGAGTCAATCCTTATCGCAAGGTCAAGATCCATGACCCCGAGAACTATCAACAAGTTCTCCTACCATGACTTAAAATTAGAGCCATTTAACATTGGAATCGAATTGATGGTAGCAGTTATATTGGAGGAATTCATATTCAAAAAAATAACATAAATGCTCACATAACTGCAAAAAATGAATATAGGTAAAATCCCATCTCAAGGTATCTACCACTCCATTATAGTTTTATCTTTGGACAAAAATATAACTTGTGAGCGATATCTTGACTTAGTAGTAAATATTGATGATAATAACGTACCAAATAGAAATCTACCTTTGGGTGGATTTAATATTTGCACGATAACCAAATAATCATCACATATTTAATACTAAACCATATGCATAATTTCTAATCGATATCAATTTTCCTTTGGATAAATATCATACATATAAATTAATAATGCATAGCCATTTATATTTCATCACACATTAATTTCAACAACATCGGCCACTTTGGTGACATATTGTTTAAATAGATGTATATCGAAATATGTAAAAAACCATCCCTATATTCAAAACCGTTGTTAAATTTTAACAACAAAAAATGCCCTAATGGGAAACTGTGGGCCCATAACCCATTGTTGAATCTTAAACTTGATGGGCATTCCTTTCTTAACAAAATAAATTATGTAAACTTTAAATCAATCACAAGAATTTTAAGGCATTTTGCGTGTACAAGTATGTCATATACAAACTAAACAAGATGACAAATTAATCCTTTGATTGATAAAATAATGACAAAGGGCTTTAAATAAAACATCAACAACATGAGAATAACTATACCAAAGGGTGTTACAACAGATGATAAATATAACGTGTGAAAATGAGGAAAGGCATGAATCATCTTTTAATTACACGCATGTCAATTTCTAATTAATGAAATTCATGCTATCTCCATAATGATCTTTAGGAACAAATAGACGTATGGATGATGATCAATGATATTTGGTGGAGAAGTTAATATAACAAATATGGTAAGGCAAAGAAAGTAATACCTGGTTGCATGGACGCCATCAAAGCTTGTAGGCGGCCTTCCAAAACAAGCCAACAACCCTTGCCTTCGCCTCTCCTTCTCTCGATAAT
Organism: Ottelia alismoides; assembly: GCA_037367405.1. NCBI lineage: Eukaryota > Viridiplantae > Streptophyta > Magnoliopsida > Alismatales > Hydrocharitaceae > Ottelia > Ottelia alismoides. Next base: position 337,975 of record JAZKJV010006747.1, read on the forward strand.
GTCTCTCTCTCTATCTTCTCACGGCAAAAGAGAGTCTTATTATATCAAGAGTAAAGGGTCCATAACTTCCCCTATGAAGATGGGATTTCAAAAAGGGAGATAAACTTGCATGTTGGTTGTTTTGGGGACCATGATCCATTCCATAACCGCTTTTGTAATTTGCATTCCTACCCATCATAGCAATACAAATTACACTTTAGGTCTCTACATAGTGCATTCCCATGTAGCCTAAATACATTTATGCCCCAATAATTTCCAAATCCTTTATTTGATCACCTTTTATAAAAGTTGACAATATTATCGATTATGAATATATACACATATAAGTCCATCTTTGGAATAAAATTCCAACAGAGATAACAAAGACGAGCTTTAAAGAATGCCAGGGAGCTCGGTAACGAGCTGATGGTAGCGAGGGTGACTGAAAAGAACTTCTTGGAATGTGAGGGAGAAGATGGTGAAGACGAGATAAAAAATGAGCATATATACAACAAAATTCATGATTATTGTTCGGAAACGTTGGGTTTGACGGTGTTACTCAACAAGACACCAACGAATGGTATTTCAAGAAACAATAGAAATTTGTTCATTCCAAAGATTTTTATGGAATTTTGGTAGATTTATATGAAGTTCCTTTACCTTGCTTGTGACGATGAAGTTCTTGATTCGCCCCCAAGGTTTTCATTGAAAAAAATTAATAGAAGGAATCGTATGCGTCTAACATACATCGCATTGGCCTTCTAAGATCATGCTTGTTGTGAATCAGATAAGGGATCTCAAACTTGGAGGGCATGCTTATCGCATCTCGACCTGAATCGAACCTAACCAAACTTAGTGCAACTTGAGTTTCTCATTAGTCGATCATCCAACAATAACACACTTCATAAATTGGTGTGGTTGCGGGGAGTCGATCTGCTTGATGTTTAGATTTTTTTAATTGATTAGTACATAGATCGTCACACCTGAGTTCTTTTGAGTTTTCATGGTAACACTTATGTCTTACTTTTTTTGCAATTACACTTGTGTCCTAACTATTTTTTCAACCATACAGTAATTATACCCTTTCGAATCGTTGGCGTCCCTTTCCCAAGGCATACGTGTAATTGACAAAAAAAAGTTGGGACGGCGTCATCTTCTTAATCTTCTTCCTCTAATGTCTTTTCAACCCCTCACTTCATGTGCTCCCTTCTCCTCAAGCCTAAAAGCATAATCAAGAATTTTATCAAGGAGAGACCAAGTATATGGCTATTATGAATGCTCAAAAAATGGAAAAAAATCATTGTATTTTCAAGTGATATTTTTAAATAGATTAACATTTTAAAACGATTTTTTAATTGTGATAAACATAAAAGCTAAATCTGTTATTAAGGTAGATTTTCAATTAGATTATTATTTTAATAGTGATTTTTCAAATTTGATAAATTAATTTAAGCCTCTCTAAATTCATCCCAGAAGGCTAAATTATCAAGTGAAATTTTTAAACAAAAAAGTTCATGGCTAAAAGGAAATAACAAAATGCATTTCATTCTCATGGAGTGCTAAAATAATGGGAGAGATAATGAGCTCGAATACGATTTTATATCAAATTATACTTATAATGTTCGAATACGATTTTATATCAAATTTTACTTATAATGTCAATACATTAAAGTGATTGGATAAAATATATAAAGGAAATTAAAATTTTGGGGAGGCAAAATTTAAACCTTGATCTCCAAGATAATTATCATGTAAGTCTATCGGTCAACCATAAATTGAAATTGAAACATTTATCTTACAATAGTTTTTAGTATACATCCGTGGGGGTTGGGGGGGTAAAACTTAAGCAAGTGAAATATTATAATCATGGAGGGGCCATGGTCTACCCATCAAATATACTAGTCATGCCCCTGCTCGATCCCTCTATACAACTGATAGTATCTTGATACAAGGTCGATCATTGAAAAGGTTATTTCATCTTGAAACTGACAAAAAATTCGTCGATATGGGTGAGATGATTCGATTCTTGATGCTCACCTTGTTAAGTTGATGGTAATTATAACAACCCCACCCCTTGCTGATTTGCATCCAGTTAGAACACTCATGCATACATTTAAATCGACCAAAATCAAATTAATAAACATCAAATATGAAGCAAATGAAACTAAGAGATAATGAAGACTTCTGAATGAGAAGTATCCCTTTTAACTAGACCTAGCAGTATGCCTCCTCCACCTTGGAGGCACAATAGTTGCCGATCCAGCTCCTTCACGAGGGGGAGGAGGGATATGGGGAGGAGGATGAGTGGTGGAGGAGCAGAGGCGGAAATGGAGGAGAAGGTTGGGGCGGAGGAGGAGGGGCAATGGAGGAGATTGGGCAGAGAAGGAGGAGGGGGTGATGGAGGAGATTGGGGTAGAGGAGGATAGGGAGTCTGGGTCGGAAGAGGAGGCGGGGGGAAGAGTGGGAGGACTTTATAACCTTTTTTAAAATCTAATTCCTCATATATCTCCAAAGTTAACATGTGTTTGCGTTGTGGATTGATGATGAATCTCTGATTCTCACTCTTTATTCTTTTATTTTAGCTATTTATCTTGGCAAAGTATCATGTAAATAGGTGTAAATCCAATAAGTTAGCATTCTGCATGCATATGTTAACTCTGTATATTTAGCATGTATTTATGCAAAAATAAAAGAATAAAGGAAAAGAAAAGGGAGGGAGGTATTTAGAATAGATACAGAGTGACACGAACCTCGCGAGAAGGTCGATCCTTGACCTGATCGCCAAATAAAATAAGTAGAGAGAGATAGGGCCTACTCGATATTGTACTTATTACTTATATACGTAAATAACTATTCTGAATAAAAATAAAAATAAAATATTCTTTTTACCTCCTTGTATATAGTCTTAAAAATAAAACAAAAATAAAATAAAAATCAGAAAAGTAAAATAAAAAAAGAATAAAATCCTTCTTACTTGTACAAAATACATGTATATAGATATCATCCCCTATGTATTTCAAAATTGTACATAACTCATAAAAATAAAAATTATTTTATACTCCTAAAAAAAGTTGAAAATAAATAAAATACAAAATTAGGGTATTTGTGTAAAATTAATAAAATAAAAATAATTGTACATGATACGTAGATATATTATACATGTAAATAACACTATATACTGTATATAGGCTAATTTATTTTTCTTGAAAATAATTAAAATCACAGAAAAAATCCTTGAAAATAATAAATATTTTTATTTTATTCATTTTTTAATTTAAAATTGTTTATTATTTTTAATTTATTTATCTTTATTTTCTCCGTTATTTTTTTCTGTAGCCTAATTTGTCCTACTCTAGCCCGCTTCTTATTGGTCCAGCGGGGATTGTTGACTGCAGTCAACTGGACCCCCCCCCCCCGGACTCCCTCTTCGCTGAATCGGGTTTTTCACCGAGTTCTACAAATTTTTGCTACCCGATCCAATATCCTTTGCCCCTGAACCTATGCTCCAATTAGAGGGAGCGGATCCCTAATGCATGCCCGACGCCAATCTCTGGGATCTGCGCCTCGGTTCGCGGGTCATGCCACCCTCTTCCCGGACCTGCATGCCTACATATACTTCACCTCCCCCTCCCTTTTGTAGCACCTTTGGCTGCGCCACCTCCTCCTGTGCACCCGACCTTCTTTCCAGAGTGATAACAACGGTGAGAGAGGGCGAGGGGCTCTTTTCGAGCGTGGAAACCCCTAGGTTCGGCGAGGTGAAACTCAAGCTCCGCCGCAAGGAGACGAGCCCCTGGCTATGCTAGCCATCGAGGCTATAACCCCATGTGGACTCCGTCTACACTCCCAAGCACACTCCCCCGTCTCTACGTACCTCCTTTACTGCTTCTAGTCCATTAAATTCATCATTCCATCGCCAAACAGAGCTCCACCTATCATCCTCCATCCTTCATCGTACTGTCGTGTTCCGGCTGAAGTACACCCCATCTTCGACTGCCTTTCGCTTCTACTTTTGCTCTGTGACCCCTCGCGTGGCTCCATCCTTTGGATTGGAGCCTATCAGCAGGTCAGATCCTTCGCTTCTCCTGAGACCTACCCATACACCTGCCATCTCACTTCCCTTTGTTTCTAGCGCCCTAACCCTTGTCGGAGTTGTTTCTCCGAGCACTACCATTCCTCCTGCAGAGTTCACGCACATCCAGACCTCATCTGGAGGTTTCGAGAGGTTCCAGGAAGCTCTAGGCTAGCCGCGCTTCTCCAGGACCATCTCTTTGGTCTTGGGTCCTTTTGAGCATTCCAGTAGCTGCGGAGTGCCCATGTAGACTTTTTTCACATCTCAGCAGCCTGAGACGACGTCGGAGCCACGCACCAGAGCTAGTTGAAGCTCGCCGGAGGCGAGTTCTTCTCTGATCATCCAAACATTGCCTCTACCGTCTGATCAAGGCAACCTCCAAGTCTAATCAGAGCCATCCATCCTCGGGAGATCCTCGATCGTCCGATCCATTTGAGGGTTGCTTCGTGATGAATCCACATTTCATCATCTTTATTCTATCATTTTGGCACCTAAAACCCTAGCAAATGCCTGTAAACAGCCTTAAATCAAGCATCTTAGCATTCATGCATGTGCATCTCAACAGTGTGTAAATTACTGTAATTAAGGCCAAAATTATAGAATAAATAAAGAAAAGAAAAAGAATAAAATATTGTAAATATTTTATGACCCAAAACCCCCGAGACCTAGGCATCTTGATGAATAGGTCGACAAGGAATAAAGTAGGGGGAGATAAGGTCAGAAACACAGATAAAACACCTATACTTTTTATTCATTCCTTATTCATTTTGGGACCTATTTTTGGTTCCACTTTTTGTACATCAAATAAAGAAACTTTGTACATAAAAGTTGTAGATAATTTCATAAAGAAAAAGACAAAATTGATTTCACAGAAAAGTCATGTACAGACAAAAAGATATGGTCTGAATAAGAATCCAAAATCCCAACTTCCCAGACCCGTATCTCACAAACGACAACTCCAAATGCAGTGTACTCACCTTTAATTGTATATAGAGTAAAATAATCTATCCAATGGCGTGGGTATTTTGCATCTCAACCCTCGTCATTTTTGCATTTAATATTTAGTATTTAAACTTGTATCTGTAGTTTAAATCTTTTGTAATATTTGCATAAACACCCCTGATCGCGCGAATTCCCGAACAACTGAGGTAAAGGTATAAAATGAGGTCGTTGCGACCTCAGTCACTCGAATGCGTCAATCAAGAAAAATTGAACCACAGATAAAAATAAATCAATAAAATGCAGAGAAGTGGTCCTGCTATAGGATTAACCTGGTATAGCTCCCAGGGTCGAACACAAGGAGCACAGATTGGCCTTGCGGCCTACGATGTAGTCAAATTGCACTAAAACACAGAGAACATATTTTTGTGGTTTTTTTTATTTTGTTTTTATATTTTTTTAGATTTTTTAAACAATGAGAAAATTAAAGAATGTAAATACAAGGGGACTTCAACAATTTATTACACACACAAAAAATGATGCAAAAATTCAAGAAAATTTGTTTTTATGTTTTAAATGTTTTTTACTGTTTTTGGTGAATTTTTGGGATTTTTCTAATGAGTGAATTATTTATTAAAAATCAAACAATGCGAAAAACAGAGGATACTGTCCAGCAAGGCTTAAGACCCAAAAATAAAATAATTTTGGATCTCAAAAAGCCCTGAAGTTAATTTTCCTATAATCTACAAAGAATAAGGAAAATTTAGGCACCCTAATTATTGTTTTTGGATTTTTAATTTATTTATTATAATTTTTATGAGTTTTTAGGGGTTTTTCAATTTTTATGGTTTTTAAGTGATGAAAAGTAGCCAAAATTGGCTAGAAAATCAAACAACCAGCAAACAACAAATCCTAATTTTTTTAGAATTTTTAAAGGTGATTTTATATTTTTTTGGTATTTTTAAAGTCAAACAGTGGCAAAAATATGGGTTTTTGAATTTTTAAAAATAATAAATGAAATCAGAAATGTCCCCAAAAATCATAGAAATTCCTACACCATGGCAGGAGCCATGTGTCAAAATTTCATTGGATTTGGAGGTCGTTTGATATTTTATTCAAAAATAAAGGTGGGGCACTGTGCACAGGGACCTATGTGCAAATACCCAAAAATTCTGGGGTCCTGGTGCAAAATACCCAAGAAGTCACGTGCCAAGCACGTGCCTGGGGCACTCAAGGACCTAAATGTAATAAAAATAAGTTCCAAGGACCTGATGATAACTCGTATCAAAAGTCCAGGGGCTTATATGCAAATAACCCAAAATAATTCGCACATGTGCAAAATCAATGCTCACAGGGGTATATATGCAAATAAACAAAACTTTTCATTCAATGAATAACATCCAGAACTACAAGGGGTCTTATGCAAATATCCCAAAGTAACACGTGACGAAGCACGTGGGTCTCTACTGGCAGGGGTATAATTGCAAATAAAATTAAGCGCGAGGGTCTCTATGCAAATATCCCAGAAAATAAACAACTGAATTAAAAATTACAGGACTAAAAAGAAATGGACAAACTACGAGGGGGCCCTATGATATTTACCCCTTTATTAGCCGACGGTCGGATGTGCGCCACGTGGGTGATCTGACGGCTGGGATGCACGGCGCTTTACTTCTTCGGCTCCTGGGCTCGATCGACGGCGGAGGGAGAGGCACGTGGACGATCGAGCGGTGCTGGGTTACTGCGCCTCTCTCCTCGGCTGCAACGGTCCGGATGAGATCCTCTGATTGATCGACGGCTGCTGCTCCTCCTCAGATGAACGGCTAGGATTAGAACTGGAGCGAGGGCTCATCGGACGGCTCTGGAAGATGGAGGAAGAACTCGACGCCGGCGAACTTCGCCGACGTCCTGCGTGAACTCCGGTCCTCCTCAGCTGCGCCTGAAGGTCGGAGAAGATCCGCTGGACTGTCCCGCAGCTGCTGGTGGTGGCCAATGGCCTAACCGAGCCCTGGAGGGGCTCCGGCGAGGCCTAGTGGCTCGAAGCTCCTGGCTGAACTGTGAAGGAGGCTCAGACACCCCCTTTGAACCTGCAAAGTGGTCAAGAAGCTTCGCGGGTCGAGGGCAAAATGCCTCGACCCGGTTAGGTGGCGTGAAGATGATCGGTGCGGTGGGGCGGAAGAGCTCCGGCGAGGCGACGGCGGTGGAGCTCGACTCCCAGATCCTGTGCGATCTGGGTTGTGCGAATGGGTGAAGAAGGTGCGCGGGGAGATGGCGAAGGTGAAGGTAGGGTCGGATGGTCGAGATGATACGCGAAGTGATCGGAATCGGAGATGTACGTCGGAGCTACGATTTGGGCGAAATCCTAAATTAGAAGAAATTAGAAAGAGCTAAGGTTACCTGATGGATGCTGGAGACTGTGCTGGAGCGTGGCTATCTCCGGGTCGTAGCTTCGAAGGGCGTCAAGGCCTGAAGCTCGATGCTCAACACCGGTGGCGGAGCAAGGCGGCGAGGTACGCCGGATCAAAGGATACGCCTCCTCACCTCACTGCAACAAGGGCAGCCGCTTGCTGTCACTCTCGCGATGCCAATGGAGGTCACGGGGAAGAAGGAGAGGGTCCAAAGATGCGGCGCGGAGGCGGCGGAGGGAAGAATATATAATGTGACCGGGGCGATTAGGGTTGAGTGGTGAGAGCTGTAGGAGGCGTGGATTTGATGGCGGAGGATCCGGCGAGGGAGAGGGATGAACGGCGAAGAATCCGGGCACGGGGGTTGAGCGGGTGACAGCCTGGAGAAGCGTGGATAAATCGGCGAAGGAGGCGCGACACGCATCTTCCAGAAAAGGAAGGAGGTCGCGGGGGAGTTGACCGGGGTCAACATTCCCCCGTGGCCCAGTCAGACGCTGCCACGTGTACCAGAATTTTGTTTATTTATTTTAAGGCAGAAATAGGTCGAATTAAATAAAACTCAAAACATGAAATATTTTTCTTTTATTTTTTTCTATTTTTTGGTGATTTTTATTTAATTTTTGGAAATAAAAATAGGTTAGCTCTATATATAGGTATATGTACACTATATGGATTGTTATTTTTGATTTTTTATTTGTTCTTTTTATGTATTTTTATGCTCATTTTGTATTTTATTTATTTACAAGATGAAATATGGAATAAAAGAATATTTTTATTTTATTTTTATCACTTTTATACAAGGGTGAAATAAATGACTATACACCTTTATATACATGGTAGTTATACAATGTATTTTTGTATTTTCAATTTTGTAATTTTTATTTGATTTTTGTTTTGTTTCTTTTTATTTATTTTATTTACAAAATATGCCATAGAATATTCACAAAAAGTTTAGAAAATAAATACATTTATCTATAGGGTTAGATAAATACAATGGTGATGGTCTATGCACATGGTGAAGGTATTTTTGACTTTTTGATTTTCATCTTTTTATTTTTGTTTTTAATAGAATATACAAAATATATACAAAATATTTACAACATATTTTTGGGTGAGGAAAATATATAGTTTTATTTACAGAAGTATATACAAATGTGAGCCCTATCTCCCTCTACTTTGGCTTTTATGCGGTCAGGCCCATGCTGAGCCCTCCCTTGGGTTAGGTTGCTCAATATTTATTCTAAATATTTCCCTCTTTTTTTCTTTTGCTCTTTATTCTTTTTATTTTTGCACAAAAACATGCTAATTATAGGTTTTTACACAATGCATGCTTTTGGTAATTATTTGTATTTACACATATCTACATGTATTTGCAAAGGTTTTTGTAGCTAAAATAATAGAATAAAGAGTGATGAATGGGTATTCATCACCCCCTATGCTTTAACTTTGCTAGTCCCTTAGCAAACACTTATTTGAAAAAGAAGTGAAAAAGAAAGAAAAAGAAAAAGAAAAAGAGGATGTACATGGATCAAGGTTGACTTATTAAATTTTCCCATCATTAAATTGAAATATGGAGCTCGATCAGATCTTTGGATTATTAATGTGTCGGAACCTTATTTGGACTTAAGCCTAAAACTCAACAGCCTCTAAGTTCCACCAATCTATGGACAAGACTCCTCAATAAACCAGATCAGAACAAGTCTACATACACAAACTCTAATGACCATGAATCTTTCCATGCAGTGTAAGTGATATGTGGCTCCCCACCTCAGAAGTAACAAAGAAACAACCTCCCTCAACCTGGTAACTCTAATGCCTCAGTCTAGCAACTCTTTCCTCGAGAAGCGGGGTATTCCCTTCTAAGTTCAAGTGCAACCGGCTCAAGAAGAGGGGGTAGAAGTATAGAGTTTTGGAAGCTTAGCCAGTGTAGCTAAGTCTCCCGCTGCAAGCTTCATGAGATGTAACATGATACCATAAGCTTTTGCTTTTCACTCCGGTGGGGTTATTAAATTTTCAATCCGACCCACCACTTTTTTGGAGTTCTTTTTGCATTTTTTTTTTCAAGGACTTCTGTACAACATATCTACATGGTGCAGCATATAAGAAATTTCCCCTTGAGCCAGTAGACTATCCCTCTTTTGAAGCTTTATTGCAACCCACAGCTTCTGTCTTTAGCTTTCAACACCACTAGACCAAGTTGAGGTGCACTTCCTTCACTATAAGAAGAAGAGAGGTTCCGCCTAGAAGTACTACCCTCATATGCTACCCCAAGCCAAAGGAAACTGCCTCCTCACTACCTCATCCATGGAGAGCCATGTGTAAAGTGCAGGTGCAAGTGAAGCCATTGTCTCTGAGAGTCATGCGTGTGTTGTTAAGTGCTCTACTTAGGCTCATCAAGATGATATATGCTCATAGCCTAGTGGACTCAAAGAATTAAGTCCTTATGGACCTGAAAAGTTTTAACCCTAAGTCCTACAAGGTTCCTCTTGAAGTTAAGTGGATTAAGATCTTATTCAAGCTCCATTTCTCAATTTAATTCCAGGCTTAGTTTAAATGTCAACTCTCATCCAGGAAAAACTATATACATATATGTACAAAAGATGCTATTTACAAATATTTTACAATCATGCAAAAATTTTGAAAAATGTTTTGAAATCATGAATGAATGATGCATGAAGTGCAAGTTTTGCAAGATGATATTTACACACATTTACACAAGATTTTTGCAAACTTTTGATTTTCAAAATATTTTGAAAAAAAAATTGTACTATATACATAATTTTGATACAAAATATTTACACAAGCTTTACACAAAAGATTTTTGAAATCATTTTTACAAAAATACTTTGTACACTAGCTATGTATGTGCAAGAATAGAAGAGGTTTATGTTCATGAAAAATTTTTAATTTTTGTGATTTTTAGCCATTTTATTTATTAACACACTCACACAAAGTACGAGTTATGGCTAAAGTATATATGAAATATATACACACCCCCCCTATACTTAGCTCGAACGATGTCCTCAGAGTGATCAAGAGCGATGAAGAAGACATAATTCGTGCTTAGTAAAAGGGAAGTGAAAAGGAATGGCTAAGTACAGGAACGAACAAATGAATAGAATGAGAGGAACTCGGTGGTTTCCCCCTATACTTAGGATTAACTAATCCTAAGTATAGAAAGCTGTGCATGAAGGGAAAGCCAAGTGAAGAAGAATATACAGAATCTGCCCCCCCTATACTTAGGGTGAAATATCCCTAAGTATAGGCAGCAAAAACAGGAGCAGAAAGAATGAAAAGAATACTCACAGATCCGACATCCCCCCTATACTTAGGGTAAAGTACACCCTAAGTATAGCATAATCATAAGATGAAAGACGGGATGTGGGACTAAAGAATAGAATGATATGGACAACTGGATCTATACAGGCGGAGGAACAGTGAAAATCAGGCGTGAGATGTAAAAGATGTGAGTCAAAAGACCACATCTCACGCAAAATGAATAGCAGCAATAATAACGTCCCGCGGCTCATGATCTAGAAATGGTTTTAGCCGCTGGCCGTTCACTCGGAAGGTACTCTCAGAAGATAACTCAGATATATCAATGCTACCGTTATCGTGTACCTTTCTGACCAAATAGGGTCCTTTCCATTTGCTCTGTAGCTTCCCTGGAAATAATCTAAGCCTCGCATCAAACAGCCATACTTTCTGTCCAATCTCAAAATGCTTGTGGCTGATATGGGAATCATGCCACTCTTTGACTTTCTCCTTATAATGTAGGCTGCTTGAGAATGCTGCATCTCTAAGCTCTTCCAAGGCGGCTAACTCTGCCCTCCTCTGGTCTCCTATACCATTTGGATCCATCAATATGTCTGTAACTGCCCAGAGTGACTTGTGCCTCAGCTCGACAGGTAGATGGCATGGCTTGCCATAAACGAGGCGAAAGGGAGATGTACCCAATGGAGTCTTGAAAGACGTCCGATATGCCCACAAGACCGAGTCCAAAAGCTGTGACCAATTCTTTCGGTCAGGGCGGACGACTTTCTGTAAAATATTCTTGATCTCCCTATTCGATACTTCGGCTAGACCATTCGTCTGTGGATGGTATGGTGTAGCAACACGATGGTCTATGCCGAACTCGGTAGCAAGTGCCTTCACCTGGTCGTTGATGAAGTGAGACCCCCCATCAGAAATAAGAACTCGTGGAACCCCAAACCGCATGATGATGTGTTTCTTCAAAAATCTGCAAACTGTCTTTGCATCTGCGGCTCGGGCGGGGATAGCCTCAACCCAACGACTAACATAATCTACGGCCAACAGAATGTACTCAAATCCCTGACTCTTAGGGAATGGACCCATGAAATCGATGCCCCATGCGTCAAAAACCTCACAGAAGTGAATGGGCTGCATCGGCATCATATCTCGCTGTCCACAAGTGCCCATCCTCTGACAGTCAGTACATCTCTTCACAAACTCATCAGAGTCCTTGAAGAGTGTCGGCCACCACAAGCCGGATTGGAGCACTTTCTGTGCCGTTCTCCTCCCAGAATGATGTCCTCCTGCCTCAAGCTTGTGGCAGTAAGTGAGGACACTATGGTGTTCCTCCTGAGGAATACACCGACGCCAGATGCTATCCCCTCCTTCGTGGTAAAGGATGGGATCCTCCCAGTGGTAGGACTTGGCCTTCGCAAGGAAGGTCTCAATCCTCTGCTTGGGCCAATCTTGTGGGACTTTCCCAGCAACGAGAAAGTTCACAATATCAGCATACCACGGGAGTGAGGCGATAGCAAGGATCGCCTCATCTGGGAAGGTATCACAAATGGGATCAATCTGCTCAGAATCCTCAGGCTGCTCTAGTCGGGATAAATGGTCCGCCACCACATTCTTGACTCCAGGCTTATCCTTGATCTCAATGTCGAACTCCTGGAGTAGAAGGATCCATCTAGTAAGTCTGGCCTTGGCATCCTTCTTTGACATGAGGTACCTGATGGCGGTGTGATCTGTGTACAAGGTCACTCGGGATCCAATGATATATGATCTGAATTTATCTAGGGCAAACACTACTGCTAGCATTTCCTTTTCTGTGACCGTGTAATTCCGCTGGGCGGAATCCAATGTGCGGCTAGCATAGTGTATAGCAAATGGCACTCCATCCCTCCTCTGTCCCAGCACTGCCCCTACGGCAAAATCAGAGGCGTCCGTCATGATCTCGAATGGGAGAGACCAATCGGGTGGCTGAAGGACAGGAGCCTCAATAACACACTGCTGGAGAGTCTCAAAGGACGAAAGACACTTGTCATCAACAAGGAACTCGGTGTCTTTCGTCAAGAGATCAGTCAACGGTCGGGCAATCTTGCTGAAATCATGAATGAATCTCCTGTAAAAACCAACGTGCCCTAGAAATGACCGTAGCTGCTTCAAATTGGACGGCGGTGTGAGTTTCCTAATGACATCGACCTTGGCCGGATCAACCTCCATGCCTCTGTTGGAGATGATGTGGCCAAGCACCGTCCCTTGAGTCACCATGAAGTGACTCTTCTCCCAAGACAGAACTAAGCGGGTAGCAATGCATCGCTGGAGCACTCGGTCTAGGCAGTCAAGACAGGAATCGAAACCGTCGCCGTAAACCGAGAAGTCGTCCATGAAGACCTCCAAGCACTCCCCTACCATGTCCGAAAAGATAGACAGCATGCATCTCTGAAAAGTCGCAGGGGCGTTACATAGCCCGAATGGCATGCGTCGAAATGCGTAGGTGCCGAAGGGACAGGTAAAGGTGGTCTTCTCCTGATCTTCAGGAGCGATGGCCACTTGATTGTAGCCCGAGTACCCATCCAGGAAGCAGTAATGGCTCTTCCCTGCCAGTCTCTCTATGATCTGATCAATAAAAGGCAGGGGGAAATGGTCCTTCTTGGTGGCCTGGTTGAGTCTCCTGTAGTCAACACAGACACGCCAAGAGATGGGTACTCGTGTAGCGATCTCCTCTCCCGACTCACTGATCACAGTAGTGATGCCCGTCTTCTTGGGCACCACATGCAAGGGGCTGACCCACTTGGAGTCGGAAATGGGATAAATAAAATCTGCACTCCACCATTTTGATATTTCCTTCATAACAACCTCTCTTAGGTTGGGGTTCAGTCGCCGCTGGAACTCACGCGACGGCTTCGCCCCTTCCTCGAGATAGATATGGTGGGAGCACAATGAGGTACTAATCCCATGGAGATCTGCTACGCTCCATCCAATTGCCTTGCGGTTCTTTTCAAGAACCCCCATCAGACGGGATTCTTGCTCTGCAGTCAGATCGGCAGAGATGATGACTGGGTACATTTCAGACTCTCCCGCAAGGAATCGATACTTCAGCGAAGTAGGGAGCGGCTTTAGCTCTGGACAGCTGGGTGCTGGCAGATCTGGCTTCTGAAGAAGATGTGTGTATGCGGACAATTCTGCCAACTTTGCCTGGGAAAATGATAACGAACTCTCACAAACTGGATCTGGAGAAGGCGGGTCCTCTACATTATCTCTGTTCTGCTCTGCCTCTACCTCCTCCTCATCTATAGGCTCAGGTGGATCCAGATCTGGCATCTGATCATCACAATCGGCCCAATCAGATTCTGAATCCGAGGGATCTATATCAGACTCGGTGGCATCAGTACCACCGGAGAACAAGGTGGCATCAGCACCACCATCACTGGAAATCGTGTCGCGATCAAGGTCCGACTCTGCTGACTCAATAGTATCCTGAACCAAGGCTGTGCTCTCCAGACTATCCTCTGCTATCATCTCTGCATCAGCTGTATCTGTATATGAGAGGATGGTCTGTGCTGCAGGATCTGCCCAAACTGCCTCATCATCTGTGATCACAAAATCACAGTCCTGGTGGATGTCCGGCTCTACGTCTGTCAGCTGCTCTGAATCTGTACTGCCATGTGAGCGGGATCTAGCTCTGGCTCTGTGGTCCTTAACCGTCTCTATTTGTATACTCTTGCCCTGGACGCGAAAGAATACCTTCCCACTGTCATGGTCAGTCACTGCTTTGGCTGTGGCCAAGAACGGGCGACCGAGGATGATGGGGGAATCGGTCAACAAATCAGGGGTCTCCATGTCCAGCACTACGAAGTCCACGGGGAATTGCAAACCCTGAATCGTGACGACAACGTCTCGCAACAACCCCTTTGGCCTCTTGACAGACCGATCAGCAAACTGAAGGTATGTCCTGCTCTGTACAAGAGTGCCCAACTCTAAGTGGTCGAGAAGGGCTGCCGGAAGAAGGTTGATCGACGATCCGCTATCTAATAGAGTACGGTCGAACCTCTGCTCACTAATCTGACATCTGACATACGGGGCCCCTAAATCTGGCCTCTTAGTCGGCAGATGGTTCTGGATCGCGTAACACGTGGCTTTGGTCAACACATGAATTTCTGCGGTCTTGTTCCTCTTCGTCCTTCTGACTGTGGTCTTATCTCTCAAGGATCGCTGAAGAAGAGGGATGTGTTGCAAAGCCTCATTGAGGGTCAGCTGGATATGAAATCGGTCTATCATGCTCTGGCTGAACTCCTCCTGCTCTCTCTTTTTTGGATTTTTTTCTTTTTTCTTCCCCTTCCCCAACTCAAGGGCTCTAGGAAAGGGGATCACAGGGTCCTTCTCAGATGAAGGACTAGGAATAGGTCTAGATGATTCGATGACTGGATCCTCACAAACATCATTCATCACAGTGGGATCAGAAGAAACTAAACCTTTTCCTTTATTCAAATCAGAGTTCCGAGATACATTCATGCGAGGAAAGACAACATTTCTATCAGAATAAATGTTGGTGGCATCAGTACCACCTCTAGTCGGCTCTACAACTAGACGTCTTGCGGCTTCAGTACCGCTGGCTGGCTCGGCTCTGCTGGTGGCGTCAGTACCACCTCCTCGATGTGGTGAAATGGCGGCCTCAGTACCGCCTGTGGAATCAGCATCTCGGGTGGCCTCAGTACCACCGTCATCATGATGTGCGGCTTCAGTACCGCTCTCCTCTTCCTCATCTGGCGCTCTAGATGGATCCTCATGTGGTCGCTCAGATGAGGCGCCTCCTGCTGGTCTTCTACCGCTCCTAAGTGTGACAAAATCAGCATCAAATAAATCCGACGAGATAACATCAAATGAGTCACTAGAAGTGGTAAGCTCTGTGTGAACTACCTGCTCAGATTTCCTCTTCAAGTTATTCGGATTAGGCTCGATCTGTGCAGGGATGGCGGCCTTCCCTCTCATCAAGTCCCGCATCTCCTGGCGGAACTCGTCCATCTCCCGCCTAAATGTAGCCTGCTGCTCTGTGAAGAGGCGGGCTAAATCATCCATGGCGGGGCTCTCATGGGAGCCCGACGGGTTGCCTCTCTGGTAATGAGGCTGCTGGACCTGCTGCTGTGGCTGAGAGGGGTAAGAGGAATGATGCTGCTG
This sequence comes from Ottelia alismoides, assembly GCA_037367405.1. Lineage (NCBI taxonomy): Eukaryota > Viridiplantae > Streptophyta > Magnoliopsida > Alismatales > Hydrocharitaceae > Ottelia > Ottelia alismoides. The sequence goes on from JAZKJV010006747.1 coordinate 353,797, forward strand.
CGGGTGAGCCTGCTGCTCACGTCTCCAATTCTGTCCCTGCTGCTGGTAGGGACGAGATACGAAGGATGATGGCTGGTGTGGCTGGTGTGCTGGGGGCTGCTGGTGATCTCTCTGATGGGAGTACTGCCCTCCCTGACCGGCTGGCTGCTGTTGGGACTGGTTACCCCCATTCCCCCACCTGAATCCGGGATGGTCTCGTCGGATTCCAGGTTGAGGACGGTCATACCAAATCCCGTTGACATCCATCAACGGCTCAGCATCAAAGGGGTCTGGTGGCAGTGCTGCCAGAGGCTGATCCGGCTGATATACCACCATCTGTAAGTCTGGAGATGGTGGTGACTGGTAAGAGGGCTGCTGCTGCTGATACGGCTCCGCCTGTACAAGGTGAACTTGTCTAGGCTGCTGCAAGGAGCTGGAGCGCTGGGACGAGCTGCGGCTGCCGCCGGAATCGCCTCGCGACAGAAGACGGGGCTGAGGAGCCGTCTGTGCCTCCTGAAGACACAAGAGCTGGGTCTTCATGTCGCTCAGAGTTTGTGCCATTTGCTCCATCTGAGTTATGCCCTGGCACTGCTTCTTCTCTATTATTTCCATGCGGTCCAACTTCTCGCTGATGATTCCCATGTCCGCAGTGGCCGACTCTGCCTGTGCGGCTGCAACTGTGGACGAACTGGATGGACCTGCATCAACCCGTGCTATCCGCTGATACTGCACGGGTCCTGGCGGCTGCTGAGATCTCTGAGTGTACAACCGAGTCTGGGACATCACCATGTAATTTTCTGCCATCTCCTCGTAGATGGCCCAGACTTGGTTGTGGTCCTTGGCAAAGTAGGACCCGCCGCAAGAAGCATTCACCAGACCCTGAAGCTCTGGTGTCATCCCACTAAAGAAGCTCTGAACTAGGTTCGGCTTCGAGATGTCGTGGTGTGGGCATCTATCCAGAAGCTCTCTGAACCTCTCCCATGCTTCATGAAATTGCTCATTAGGGAGCATGGAGAAGTTGTTGATCAGGGCCCTCGCTGCATTCGTCCGCCCGAGTGGATAGTACTTGTTCAAGTACTCGGTGCGGAGCTGATCCCAGGTGTAAACAAACTTCCCTAGATGTTTCAGCCAGGCGGCTGCTCTATCTGCCAGTGAAAAAGGGAAGGCCATCATTCGAATCGTATCTTGGTCCACATGACGGTCGTGGACAGTACTGCAGATCATCAAAAACTCCTGGAGATGGAGATGGGGTTCCTCAGTGGCAAGCCCATGAAAGTGAGGAAGCATCTGCAGGGTGTTCGGAGGGAACTTGAAATCCCCCACGATAGCAGGTACTACCACCCAATGATGCATCAGTGTAGATCCGGGGTTGTGTAGCTCCCGCATCGTTCTCGGTGGTCCTCCTCCGGCGGCGGCTGCCGCTGCGGCAGCTGCTGCTGCGGCTGCTGCCTCTGCATCAGCGTCAGGAATGTCCTCAGGCTCGCTCGGTTCTTCTCGCTCTCTTCGGAGTCGCTCCATCTCCCTTCTCATCTCAATCATAAAAGCCCCCTGATCGCGTAACTGCTGCTGAACCGTCTCTAATGATGCGATCAGGGTGGAGTTGATCGCCCCTTGGTCTAAGACAAAATGTTCAGGCTGGCGATCATCTGAACTGCCGGCTCCGGCCATAGTGACGTCTGCAAAATCAGATGAGCCCAACTCAGGTTCTGTTAAATCAATTCGTCTATCCTCGGGCTCATGTCTCTCAGTAGGAAAAGAAAGGGGGTCGAGGGGGAACAGGGTGGAATCGTACTCGGGCCCGGAGAGCTGGTCTCGACTCTCACGGGCCAACCTAGATGATGAAGTAGCCGCGCCTGAAAGCGGTGCAGCCAGAGGCTGCCTAAGAGATCGTCTACCCATCATCTTGATCTGGCGAGTAAGGTGGATGGGATCTGGAGAAAATATGATTGCAAAGCAAACCCCTTGTTCACCAACTCAACACAATCTGAAGACCGTGAAAGCTCGGTCAATTTATCTTGTCAATTTTATTTGGTGAACACACAAGATATCAGAGCGATTACGTGACCTGCTGGGATACCCGATACTCTCTCAACCGACTGTCCCGCACAGAAGAGTCGGTAATCAGTCGAGATGAGCACCGGAGGGCTTTACCTAGTGTTCGGGTCACTCTCTCGCACAATCAAACCAAACAATGAGGGGGTTGCTCTCCCCAAGACAAATTTTTAATGTGAGTGTCTTTTAGGGTCAATAGTGTTATCCAGTCCCAATTTTTATTGTTTTTCTTTTTAATTTTTTTTTTCAAAATAAATACAAGCGGCCTAACGATTTTTCCGATTCTCCTGATGATTAAGCCAAACACAGGGGGAGAAGACGAAAAAGCCGATGCGCGAGAAAATCAATGATGCATGCAGAGAAAGAAATGCGTACCTTGTCTCCAGCACTCTACATGCAAGTGATCCGCGCAGAATTTAAATACAGAATTAAACTACCTAAATGATGCAACGAGGAAAAACCGAGTCCTAGATGAGAAACTTCTATTGATCGTGAAGAACAATAGTTAGCCAACGGAATCGAGTCCGGAGTCCGATCTTGGGAGTCACTCGGTGCCCGCCACAACGGGTCCTGCCAGCGCTGTACGTGACTCCTCACGGCACGTGGTCTCAAATCCAATCAAACTAACTTTTTCAGTGAATTTTATCAAGGTCCAATTACGTTCTATAGGAACAGATATTCTATTAAGTGTTGGGCCTTAGATATCTACGTCACAATCAACCAAAAATTCCCAAATCTAGGGGCTCGAGAAAACCGCGTAAACACCGGAAAAGGCAGCTAACTATCAAAACCACGATAAAAGCCGCGAAAATCCAAATGGGTCCCCCGAGCACACCGGTGCTCGGCGAAACAGACCCGCAAAGTTACAAGTGTCCACAGGTGTCCAAAGTTTGAGTCCTAAATTATTACAAAGAATGTTCTCTCTCTCTCTCTCTAAGTAGAAAATCTCTTCTCCTCTCTCTCTCTCTCCTCCTGCTCTTCTTCCCGTGCGGGTCCTCGAAAAATGTACTCCAAATTCTCCACGCAGTACCTCGCACAAAAATTAGAAAGAGAGAGTGTCAGAAAACAGTTATAATTAAGAGAGACAAAATGAAAATATGACTACAAAGCCGTGCTCCCCGGCAACGGCGCCATTCTGATCGCGCGAAAACCCGAACAACTGAGGTAAAGGTATAAAATGAGGTCGTTGCGACCTCAGTCACTCGAATGCGTCAATCAAGAAGAAATCAACCACTCAAATCGGATAAAAACAAGCAAGCACAAAATGGAGCGGTCTAGCTATAGGATTAACCTGGTATAGCTCCCAGGGTCGAACACAAGGAGCACAGATTGGCCTTGCGGCCTACGATGTAGTCAAATTGCACTAAAACACAGAGAACATATTTTTGTGGTTTTTTTATTTTGTTTTTATATTTTTTTAGATTTTTTAAACAATGAGAAAATTAAAGAATGTAAATACAAGGGGACTTCAACAATTTATTACACACACAAAAAATGATGCAAAAATTCAAGAAAATTTGTTTTTATGTTTTAAATGTTTTTTACTGTTTTTGGTGAATTTTTGGGATTTTTCTAATGAGTGAATTATTTATTAAAAATCAAACAATGCGAAAAACAGAGGATACTGTCCAGCAAGGCTTAAGACCCAAAAATAAAATAATTTTGGATTTCAAAAAGCCCTGAAGTTAATTTTCCTATAATCTACAAAGAATAAGGAAAATTTAGGCACCCTAATTATTGTTTTTGGATTTTTAATTTATTTATTATAATTTTTATGAGTTTTTAGGGGTTTTTCAATTTTTATGGTTTTTAAGTGATGAAAAGTAGCCAAAATTGGCTAGAAAATCAAACAACCAGCAAACAACAAATCCTAATTTTTTTAGAATTTTTAAAGGTGATTTTATATTTTTTTGGTATTTTTAAAGTCAAACAGTGGCAAAAATATGGGTTTTTGAATTTTTAAAAATAATAAATGAAATCAGAAATGTCCCCAAAAATCATAGAAATTCCTACACCATGGCAGGAGCCATGTGTCAAAATTTCATTGGATTTGGAGGTCGTTTGATATTTTATTCAAAAATAAAGGTGGGGCACTGTGCACAGGGACCTATGTGCAAATACCCAAAAATTCTGGGGTCCTGGTGCAAAATACCCAAGAAGTCACGTGCCAAGCACGTGCCTGGGGCACTCAAGGACCTAAATGTAATAAAAATAAGTTCCAAGGACCTGATGATAACTCGTATCAAAAGTCCAGGGGCTTATATGCAAATAACCCAAAATAATTCGCACATGTGCAAAATCAATGCTCACAGGGGTATATATGCAAATAAACAAAACTTTTCATTCAATGAATAACATCCAGAACTACAAGGGGTCTTATGCAAATATCCCAAAGTAACACGTGACGAAGCACGTGGGTCTCTACTGGCAGGGGTATAATTGCAAATAAAATTAAGCGCGAGGGTCTCTATGCAAATATCCCAGAAAATAAACAACTGAATTAAAAATTACAGGACTAAAAAGAAATGGACAAACTACGAGGGGGCCCTATGATATTTACCCCTTTATTAGCCGACGGTCGGATGTGCGCCACGTGGGTGATCTGACGGCTGGGATGCACGGCGCTTTACTTCTTCGGCTCCTGGGCTCGATCGACGGCGGAGGGAGAGGCACGTGGACGATCGAGCGGTGCTGGGTTACTGCGCCTCTCTCCTCGGCTGCAACGGTCCGGATGAGATCCTCTGATTGATCGACGGCTGCTGCTCCTCCTCAGATGAACGGCTAGGATTAGAACTGGAGCGAGGGCTCATTGGACGGCTCTGGAAGATGGAGGAAGAACTCGACGCCGGCGAACTTCGCCGACGTCCTGCGTGAACTCCGGTCCTCCTCAGCTGCGCCTGAAGGTCGGAGAAGATCCGCTGGACTGTCCCGCAGCTGCTGGTGGTGGCCAATGGCCTAACCGAGCCCTGGAGGGGCTCCGGCGAGGCCTAGTGGCTCGAAGCTCCTGGCTGAACTGTGAAGGAGGCTCAGACACCCCCTTTGAACCTGCAAAGTGGTCAAGAAGCTTCGCGGGTCGAGGGCAAAATGCCTCGACCCGGTTAGGTGGCGTGAAGATGATCGGTGCGGTGGGGCGGAAGAGCTCCGGCGAGGCGACGGCGGTGGAGCTCGACTCCCAGATCCTGTGCGATCTGGGTTGTGCGAATGGGTGAAGAAGGTGCGCGGGGAGATGGCGAAGGTGAAGGTAGGGTCGGATGGTCGAGATGATACGCGAAGTGATCGGAATCGGAGATGTACGTCGGAGCTACGATTTGGGCGAAATCCTAAATTAGAAGAAATTAGAAAGAGCTAAGGTTACCTGATGGATGCTGGAGACTGTGCTGGAGCGTGGCTATCTCCGGGTCGTAGCTTCGAAGGGCGTCAAGGCCTGAAGCTCGATGCTCAACACCGGTGGCGGAGCAAGGCGGCGAGGTACGCCGGATCAAAGGATACGCCTCCTCACCTCACTGCAACAAGGGCAGCCGCTTGCTGTCACTCTCGCGATGCCAATGGAGGTCACGGGGAAGAAGGAGAGGGTCCAAAGATGCGGCGCGGAGGCGGCGGAGGGAAGAATATATAATGTGACCGGGGCGATTAGGGTTGAGTGGTGAGAGCTGTAGGAGGCGTGGATTTGATGGCGGAGGATCCGGCGAGGGAGAGGGATGAACGGCGAAGAATCCGGGCACGGGGGTTGAGCGGGTGACAGCCTGGAGAAGCGTGGATAAATCGGCGAAGGAGGCGCGACACGCATCTTCCAGAAAAGGAAGGAGGTCGCGGGGGAGTTGACCGGGGTCAACATTCCCCCGTGGCCCAGTCAGACGCTGCCACGTGTACCAGAATTTTGTTTATTTATTTTAAGGCAGAAATAGGTCGAATTAAATAAAACTCAAAACATGAAATATTTTTCTTTTATTTTTTTCTATTTTTTGGTGATTTTTATTTAATTTTTGGAAATAAAAATAGGTTAGCTCTATATATAGGTATATGTACACTATATGGATTGTTATTTTTGATTTTTTATTTGTTCTTTTTATGTATTTTTATGCTCATTTTGTATTTTATTTATTTACAAGATGAAATATGGAATAAAAGAATATTTTTATTTTATTTTTATCACTTTTATACAAGGGTGAAATAAATGACTATACACCTTTATATACATGGTAGTTATACAATGTATTTTTGTATTTTCAATTTTGTAATTTTTATTTGATTTTTGTTTTGTTTCTTTTTATTTATTTTATTTACAAAATATGCCATAGAATATTCACAAAAAGTTTAGAAAATAAATACATTTATCTATAGGGTTAGATAAATACAATGGTGATGGTCTATGCACATGGTGAAGGTATTTTTGACTTTTTGATTTTCATCTTTTTATTTTTGTTTTTAATAGAATATACAAAATATATACAAAATATTTACAACATATTTTTGGGTGAGGAAAATATATAGTTTTATTTACAGAAGTATATACAAATGTGAGCCCTATCTCCCTCTACTTTGGCTTTTATGCGGTCAGGCCCATGCTGAGCCCTCCCTTGGGTTAGGTTGCTCAATATTTATTCTAAATATTTCCCTCTTTTTTTCTTTTGCTCTTTATTCTTTTTATTTTTGCACAAAAACATGCTAATTATAGGTTTTTACACAATGCATGCTTTTGGTAATTATTTGTATTTACACATATCTACATGTATTTGCAAAGGTTTTTGTAGCTAAAATAATAGAATAAAGAGTGATGAATGGGTATTCATCAACCCCCAGACTTTATTTATTTGCATTTAGGTCCTCGCCACGTCACCTCACGTGACCTGTACACGTGAGGTGGTGGGCATTTTGCAGAGGAACCCTCGGTTGTTTGTGTATTTAGTTTTAGTACCAAAACTTTGGCATTAAGTGTAATATTTCTGGTTATTTTGCAAGTAGGCCCCCAGATTTTTGCGATATTACATTTTGGTCCCTCCCAGGCGCGTGCAAGTCACGCGCCCTGGTGGGTAAATTGCCAGGAGGCCCAGGCGGTTTTATTAATTGTCTTTTAGTGCCAAAAATTGAATATAAAGTGTATACTTTTGTGGAAAATTGCATGTATGCCCCTGGATGTTTTGGATATTGCATTTATGCCCCTGCCAGGCCTGATTATTAATTGGATGTTTGTTGTATTTATTTGAAATATCATTTTAGGCCCAAAAATTCCACAAAAATAGACTTAAGCTCATGTGCACCTATACTTTCACGCCACCTATTTAGTTTTTGATTTTATTTTATGTTCCTATTTATTAAAAATCAAAACCCTCTATTTTGTGCACTGTCTAGCTTAGAAAATACCAAAAAAATAGTAAAACAACTCCAAAAATTCCAAAAAAATCACCTAGTGTCTCTTTTATTGTCTTTTAGTGTCAGTCCAAAAATCATTAAAAATCTCAAAACAAAAACACTAAAAAATTAAAAACTCTCAAAAACTTCAAAAAAATATATAAAATAGTAGAAAAATCAAAAAAATACAAACTTAGCTTCTGTTTATCCCTTATTTTGTCCTTCTTATTTGAAAAATAGTGTGAAATATTTTTGCTACTGGTTGGTATTTTTAGATTCCATTTTACTCACAGCCAGCCTTGTTTGCACTGTTTTCTCTTATTTCAGCTTTTAAAAATATCAAAAACATCTAGAAAAATCCCCAAAAATCACAAAAACAGTAAAAAATTATAAAAATTCCAAAAACATTTTACTTCTGAATTTTTGAGTATTTGTGTGCATTTTTATAATTATATTAGCTTGCCTTGTATTATATTGCCTTTATTTTCCAATATTGAAAAAGAAAATTACAAAAATATAAAATATAAAATATAAAAATCAGAAAATTAAAAATCAAAATACAAAATTAAAAATTAAATAAAAATAAAAAAAAATTAAAAATTAAAAACCCACAAAAATTGTAGTTGCTTGCTTGCTTAGTGTAGACGCTTCACACACTCACACACTTTAGCATTCATTTGCTTGGCCTACACTGTTTGCTCCATGCGTTCGAACTCTCTGCATACTTGCCCTTTACATCATTTGTGCAGAGTTAAAAATAAATTTTAACTCCACATTTATTTCTAATTATTGATTTTTAGTGTGGGTTAATTGTTGATTTTAGTCAGATTTAGTGTGGTCAACACACCGACTGAGTTCACGCTTTGTGTTGAACTTAAGACCACCTATTTTTGGCCGAATCAAATGGCGCCGTTGCCGGGGAGCAACAGCTTGTAGTTCATTTTTACCTGATTGTGTGATTGTTTACCATAGCTTTACTTTCCATTTCTCACATTTTTGATATATCTTGTTGAGTTATCTGACCATCTCTTTTCTTGTCTTCTTGCGAGGGACCGCGGAGCGAGGCGGATCGCCTAGGTGACCCGACGCAACCTTGGGACGTGGAGCCGGCTTTTCTTTAGCCAAGCCGGTAGGAGAGAGCAAGGAGTGAGAGAGAGTGTGATTAGTTAGCTTTTCTTTTATTTGGTGAGAGAGTGATTTATTTAAATTGTAATAATACAGGTACCTTGGACTTGGACACTTGAACATTCGGGCCTAATTTCCGGGTGTCTGTTCACCCGGGGGCTCACCGCCGTTTTGACCGCGTTTTCATCGCTTGTCATTTTCCGGTTTTGTTTTCATTTTTCACTTTATTTTGTGGATTGAGCTCTTAGTTCTAGGACTGCTTGACCCGATTAGATTAGGTCCAAACACTTAACTATCTTTGCATGCACCTATAGATTCGTATTTGGACTTAGAATAATCAAACAGTTAGCGAGTAGCTTCCAAATCCACGCGCCGCGAGCTCACACCCGAACAAGCGCTTTCTCCTACTCCAAATGTGTTGGGCAGAGGAGGGGTGAGCCAAGACCGGACACTCGGATTAGAAGCTATTAGCTAGCTTGTGGTTCTTCACGCTAGCAGTTGCCTGTACTAGGACGATTTCCGCCTTGCATTCGCCATATAGATTAGGTTTAAAAATTCTGCTTTGCATCCCACATGGAGAGAGCTGGGATTCGCTGTAAGTCTTCTAACTTTGCACGCATCATCTAGGCACAAAGGTGAGATTTCCACCTTGGTGTCGACTTGCACGGCTTTTCCGACTCTTTTCTCCCTCTGTTTTTGGACAAAGTAGGATAAAGAAAAAAATACAAAAACGTTAGGCGCTTGTTTGAATTGACTCAAAAGAAGCGATAACACCAAAAAAAATTAAAAAAGGGACTGCTAAAGAAAACTTGACCAAAATAAAATTGGTAATTGGATTCATTGCTTGGGGAGAGTAACACCCTCACTTGTTTTCAGGTTGCATAGGAAGGTTTCCTTCCCAGTGAGGTGAGCGCTTCGTAAGGATTAGAGCCCAAAACCCAACTTGTGGCTGCCTTGTGTATCGCCTGGATTTCCGAAGTATTGGCGCTACTATCGTACGTAGTCGAGTAGGACTTGGTCACCATTGGTGACTCTCTATTGTGAGAGCACCGACCTTGTCCGAAGTACCGAGCCTAGGCCACGCCTTCACGGGTGTGTTTGTCTCACCGACTGCGTCCGAGTAGGACCTTGTACGCTCACGGGTGATTCCGTTGCGAGCGAGGTCCGAAGTATCGGTTTCGCCTATCGGCTTCCTCTCTCTTTTCTTTGGCTGAGTAGGGATCCAGGAAGGGTTACAAGGACCTCAAAAAGCGCAAGTTACAGGTTACACAGGAGGAGGACAAGTACGGGGACACTTTCCTGGCAGTACTCTCTCTCCTATAAGCGTAGCGCTCTAAGGACTCGTGAAAAGATTAATACCTGAAAAACAAGCTAAAACTGACAAGATAAAAGCCGAACCTTCACGGCTTCACGAGTTGAGTTGGTGAACTTACCCTTGCTTTGTGTTTGATTGTTAGATTTATTAAGGTCAAGATCAAAAACACCGCACAATTGTGCAAAATTTTGTCGCATCTCATTTTCTTCTTTTCTTGCATTATCCCCACTCTTCTCAAATAATCAAGATGATGGGACGGAGATCTCTTAGGCCGACCTTGTCGGCACCGCTATCCAGCACTCCTCCTTATTCATCTAGGAACAACTCGGAGAGTCCGCTCTCCGAGCCTGAGTTTACATCCACCCTGTTCCCCCTCGACCACCCTTCCCATTCTCCTTCCCTCAGTCCAATAGTATCAGAATTCAGTGCATCACGGAGTTCAGCACATTCAACAGCACCTGAAATGGCCTCTTTTGCATTTTCAGAGAATCAAGCAATGGCAGACAGAGGCGAGCACCAAGATGATCACGATCACCCTCCGTTCATTATTGATCAAGCAGCCATCAACAATTCATTGCTAGCGTCCCTGGAGAATATGCAGAGACAGATCCGTGACCAGGGCACATTCATGGGTGACCTTATGAGGGAGATTGCACACCTGAGAGAGAACAGACCTGGAGGAGGCGGTGGCGGAGAAGGAGGAGGACCCGATGCAGGAGGAGGCGACCCAGACGGTGAGCGACCGCCACAGACCATCATGAGGGAACTGCACAACCCAGCTTCATCCCTCACTCACCGGTGGATCAGACTCCCACCAATCCATGGAGACTTCGAGCTTCGGCACAACACGATTCAGATGCTACCCAAATTCCATGGGTTGCCGACCGAAGAGCCGCACCTCCATCTCCAAGAGTTCGAAATGATATGCAGCACCATCCACGATCGGTTGTTGACCGAGGACACTATCAAGATGATCGCCTTCCCATTCTCATTGGTTGATCGAGCCGCATATTGGCTCAAGCATTTAGGGCGATTTGTCGACACTTGGGCAGACCTCCGGTCCGTATATTTGAAGAAATACTATCCTCTCGGCCGGACAAACGCAGCTCGAGCCATGATCAGCAATTTCACCATGATCCCAAATGAACAGTTCCATGAAGCATGGGATCGTTTCAGAGAGCTCATAGACAGGTGTCCACATCACGATATCTCCAAGCCCCATCTGGTGCAGAGTTTCTTCTGTGGGCTGACACCGGAGCTGCAGGGGCTTGTGAACGCCTCTTGCGGTGGGTCATATTTCTCCAAGGGAGAAGACGACGTCTGGGCCATTTATGAGGGAATGGCAGAGAACTCTACAGTGATGACCCAGGCCAGAGTCTACACTCAGCAGAAGCCCCCGCAAGGAGCGGGCACATTTCAGAGGATCGCTCGCATCGATGCCGGTCCCAGCACAACGTCGGTAGCCGCAGCCCAAGCAGAATCAGCAGCAGCCGACATGGGCATCATCAGTGAAAAATTGGACCGCATGGAGATCCTCGAGAAGAAGCAGAACCAAGGTCTAGCCCAGATGGACCTTCTTACCAAAACAATGAGTGACCTGAAGACTCAAATTCTATGTATTCAGGAGGCACAAGCCCATTCCCAACAGCCTCCCAGGTCACAGGTTGCTTCCAGCAGCAACAATCCCAACCAGGCCTCCACCTCATACCGCCAGGTGAACCATATCCAGGCGGAGCCGGTTCCATTGTTGCAATATCATCCAGAGCAACTGCCATCTCAGGAGACTCAGATGGTGGTGTACCAGCCGGAGCAGCCACTGGCAGTTCTTCCTCCACCCTCCTTCGAGCAGGAACCGTTGATGGAAGTCAACGGGATTTGGTATGACCGATACCCGCAGCCAGCGATTCGCAGGGATCACCCCGGATTCCGTTGGGGTAATGGTGGATCCACATCCCAACAGCATTCCCCTGCTCAAGGACAGCAGAACGGCCAGCCACAGCAACAACACCAGCAGCCCCAGTACAACCAGCCCCAGCAGTATCAGAGTGGTCCTCGTCCCGCCTATCAGGGACAGCAGTGGAGGCCGCGACAGCCGCCTCAGCATTCTTATCACCAGCCTCCCCCTCAATTTCAGTAACAACACCAGCAGCAGCCCCATTTCCAGCAGGGACAGTCATCCGGTTCTCAGGGTCCAGCCTACGAGAACCCAGCCCTTGATGATCTTGCCCGCTTGCTATCTGAACAGCGAGCATCTTTCAGGCAAGAAATGGATGAGTTCCGGCAGGAGATGCGGGACATTATCAAAGGCAAGGCCGCCATACCAGCTCAGATCGAACCAAACCCTAATAATTTCAAAAGAAAATCTGAGCAGGTAGAGTTCATAGAGGGTGCCTCTCCTAGTGACAATTTGAATGATATGTCTTCTTTTGTGAATGATGCTGATTTTGTGACTACTAGGAGCGGTAGGATACCAGCCGGCGGCGTCTCTTCTGAGCGACAACCCGATGCCGAACCAGGAGCGCCAGAGGAGCAGAGGAGCGGTACTGATGCCGCTGCAGATGATATTGAAGACGGTGGTGCTGATGCCACCAATGATGGAGTCCAGGACGACGGTACGGATGCCGTCGTGATACCAGATGCAGACGGTGGTGCTGAAGCCACCATTTTGGGAGATGAACCAAAGCGCGGTGCTGATGCCGCGAAGACCGGTGCTAGTGGTGGTACTGAGGCCACCACATCTACTTTTGTTGAGCCATCTTCTGTGATGTCACCACATTTTGTATCTAGTGACTATGGGAAGAAAAACAAAAGCAAAAATATGAATAAAGGAAAGGTTTCTGTTCAAATTGCGGATCCATATGTGGTGAATGATGATTTTTGTATGGATTCTCCGTCTTCACAGGCACAGGGACCGATTCCTAGTCCTCCATCTGAGGAGGCCCCTACCATCCCCTTCCCTGAGGCACTCCGCCGAGCGAAGGGGAATAAAAAAGAAAATCCCAAAAAGAACCAACAGGTAGAGTTCGGCAACGAGATGATTGACAGATTTCATATTCAGCTGACTCTACGAGAAGCATTTGAGCATATCCCCTTCTTCAAGAAGAACTTGAAAGAAACAACTACTGTTCGAAGAAGGAAGAGGCACAGAGATCAAATCCATATGCTCACTCATGACACTTGCTGCGCCATTCAGAAAACATTGCCAGCCAAGCGACCAGACGCAGGAGCTCCCTATGTCAGATGCGAGATTCAGGAGCAGCAGTTTGATCGTACTCTATTAGACAGCGGCTCTTCAATTAACCTCCTTCCGGCAGCCTTACTCAAGCAGTTCGAGTTTGGCCCTCTTCTTCGAAGCAGAACCGTCCTTCAGTTTGCTGACAGGTCGATTAAGAGGCCGAAGGGGTTATTGAAAGACGTGGTCGTTACCATTCAGGGCCTGCAATTCCCCGTGGACTTCGTTGTGTTGGACATGGAGATCCCTGAGTCGGTAACTGATGCCCCCATCATTCTCGGACGTCCATTCTTGGCCACAGCCAAGGCGGTGACCGACCATGACAGTGGGAAGGTATGCTTTCGCGTAGAGGGCGAAACCATACAAATAGAGACGATCGAAGAGATCAGAGCCAGAGAGGCAGAATGCTTAGAGCAGTCCAGCGAAGCCGAGCAGATGACAGAGGAGGAGCTAGACATCCACCAGGTTTGTGATTTTGAGATGACTGATGATGAATCCAACTGGAAAGATCCCGTAGCACCGACCCTCGCCTTGCCTACAGATTCACTGTATCTCAAGCTCATGGCAGTCGAGAGCCGGGAGAGCGCATTCCTGGATAAGGATATCTCTGAGGCTGACAGTGTTGTGATGAGTAGTGCCGAGGAATTTCAATCTTGCTCATCATCTTCTGATCCCTCGGATTCAGACATTGACTGGGATGACTTTGATGATTATTTGCCTTGTCTGATTCCTTCTGAGCCGACAGCCATGATAGAGTGCGAGCCAGTGCAGTTTATTGATGATCCATCAGGCCGCCCTTCGTCAGCGATTCATGCAGAGCGAGAGTTCTCCCATGCAGATGTGGTCGCCTTTACACAGACATATCAGAAACCAGATCTGCCGCCTCCCAGTTGTCCAGAAAGGAAACCTCTGCCGCAGTTGATGAAGTACAGATTCCTTGCTGGAGAGCCAGAAATGCACCCAGTCATTATCTCAGCAGATTTGACTGGAGAGCAAGAATCTCGTCTGATGGAGGTTCTTGAAAGAAACCGCAAGGCAATCGGATGGAGTATAGCTGATCTCCAGGGGCTGAGCCCAAATCTTTGCTCTCACCACATTTATCTTGAGGATAACGCTAAGCCGTCGCGTGAGTTCCAGCAACGGCTGAACCCGAATCTTCGAGATGTAGTCATGAAAGAAATTTCCAAGTGGTGGAGCGCCGATTTCATCTATCCCATCTCCGACTCCAAATGGGTTAGTCCACTCCATGTGGTACCCAAGAAGACGGGTATCACTACAGTTGTTAATGAGTCTGGAGAGGAGATCGCTACCAGAGTACCAACTTCTTGGAGGGTCTGTGTGGACTACAGACGATTGAATGAGGCCACCAAGAAGGATCACTTCCCGCTTCCCTTCATTGATCAGATTATCGAGCGGTTAGCCGGGAAGAGCCATTACTGTTTTCTTGATGGGTACTCTGGATATAATCAAGTGGCCATTGCGCCCGAAGACCAGGAGAAAACGACATTCACCTGTCCGTTTGGGACGTATGCTTTCAGACGGATGCCCTTTGGTCTATGTAACGCTCCGGCGACATTCCAAAGGTGCATGTTGTCCATTTTCTCGGACATGGTGGGTGACTGTTTAGAGGTCTTCATGGATGACTTCTCGGTCTATGGCGACGGGTTCGATGCTTGTCTTGACTGCCTAGACCGTGTGCTGAAGCGCTGCATAGAGGTCAATCTTGTCTTATCCTGGGAGAAGAGTCATTTCATGATGACTCAAGGGACGGTCCTTGGTCATATCGTCTCCAACAGGGGCATGGAGGTCGATCCGGCTAAGGTGGACATCATCAGAAAACTCAACCCGCCGTCCAATCTGCGTCAGTTACGGTCTTTTCTGGGGCATGTCGGTTTCTACCGACGGTTCATTCAGGACTTCAGTCGAATTGCCCGACCGCTTACTGACTTGCTCACCAAAGACACCGAGTTTATTGTTAATGATAAGTGTCTGGAATCATTTGAGACTCTCAAGAACATGGTTGTTTCAGCTCCTGTCCTTCAGCCACCCGATTGGTCTCTCCCATTCGAGATCATGACGGATGCTTCAGATTTTGCCGTTGGGGCTGTGCTTGGACAGAGGAGGGATGGATTACCGTTTGCCATTCACTACGCCAGCCGGACTTTGGATGCCGCACAGCGGAATTACACTGTAACTGAGAAAGAGATGCTGGTCGTGGTCTTCGCTCTTGATAAGTATCGATCATATATTCTCGGATCTAGAGTGACAATTTACACTGATCATACCGCCATCCGGTATTTAATGGCTAAGAAGGATGCCAAAGCACGTCTCACCAGATGGATCCTTCTACTCCAGGAATTTGATATTGAGATTAAGGACAAGCCTGGAGTCAAGAATGTGGTGGCGGATCATCTCTCCAGATTGGAGAATCTTGAGGAATCTGAGCCCAGCGCACCTATAACAGAGACATTTCCAGATGAGGCGATATTGGCTGTCACCTCACTCCCGTGGTATGCTGACTTTGTAAACTATCTTGTTGCCAAGACAGTCCCTCAGGGTTGGCCCAGGCAGAAACTTGAGACCTTCCTAGCTAAGGCCAAGTTTTATCATTGGGAGGATCCCGTCCTTTATCATGAAGGAGGGGATAGTATCTGGAGGAGGTGCATTCCTCAAGAAGAGCAGCATAGCGTCCTCACATACTGCCACAAGCTTGAGGCAGGAGGACATCATTCTGGAAAAAGGACAGCACAGAAGGTGCTTCAATCCGGCCTATGGTGGCCTACTCTCTTCAAGGATTCTGATGAATTCGTGAAGAGATGTACTGACTGTCAGAAAATGGGAACCTGCGGACAGAGAGACATGATGCCCATGCAACCCATTCACTTTTGTGAGGTTTTTGATGCATGGGGGATTGATTTCATGGGCCCATTTCCTAAAAGTCAGGGATTCGAGCATATTTTGCTCGCTGTAGACTATGTCAGCCGATGGGTTGAGGCCATCCCCGCCCGAGCCGCAGATGCTAAAACCGTATGCAAATTTTTGAGGAGAAATATCATTCACGGTTCGGAGTACCTAGAGTCTTGATTTCAGACGGGGGGTCTCACTTCATCAATGACAAAGTCAGGGCCCTTGCAGACGAGTTCGGCATTGACCATCGGGTTGCCACTCCTTATCACCCTCAGACTAATGGTCTTGCCGAAGTATCGAACAGGGAGATAAAGACTATCTTGCAGAAAGTGGTCCGCCCAGACCGAAAGGATTGGTCACAACTTTTGGACTCGGTCTTGTGGGCTTATCGGACTTCTTTCAAGAATCCATTGGGAACATCTCCCTTTCGTCTCGTTTATGGCAAGCCGTGCCATTTGCCAGTGGAAATCAAGCACAAATCTTTTTGGGCAGTTACTGAGTTGCTTCTAGATCCCGAGAGTATAGGAGAACAGAGAAGAGCAGAATTGGCAGCCCTGGAGGAATTGAGAGATACAGCCTTCTCCAACAGCCTACAGTACAAAGAGAAAGTGAAGACATGGCATGATTCGCATATCAGCCATAAACAGTTTGAGCCAGATCAGAGAGTATGGTTGTTTGATTCAAGGCTAAAGTTATTTCCAGGGAAATTGCAGAGCAAGTGTAAAGGACCGTATGTGGTCAGGAAGGTACATGACAATGGCAGCATCGACATATCCGAACCGTCATCTTCCTCTACCTTCCGCGTCAATGGTCAACGCCTGAAACTATACCTTGATCATGATCCGCCGACCATTGACGTTGCCCCCATTCTTCTGGTATGAGATGTGTCACTTAACTCTCATCATCTACATCTCATACATGGTGATCAAGTCTATCTTCCGCTGTACAGATCCATCTGTTTATATCACTTTGTTTTCTGTTGATTTATTTTCTTCTTTTCTTCTTTTCTTCTTTTCCTTTTCTATCGTCTTTGTCTATCAAAAAGGTGCCGCCCTTGTAGACAGTTTTCCATACTTAGGATGTACTTTGTCCTAAGTATAGGGGGGTTGGCACCCCGAGCGATTCTATTCTTTTCGATCCTCTCCATTGTCTCCTCTTTTGCCTATACTTAGGGATATCTTACCCTAAGTATAGGGGGAGACAATATGAGTACGATCTGTTCATTCCCACCCTTGACCCTCCCTGCTTTGTGTACAGTCTGCTATACTTAGGATTATTTGATCCTAAGTATAGGGGGGACGGTCAACTTCTCATTCATTGATTCATTACTTCATTCTTTTATTCTTTAGATTTTCCTATACTTAGTACGAGTTATGTCTTCTCTTTTCTCTCCGATCTATGAGGACATAGCTCAAGCTAAGTATAGGGGGGTCGTATATACTACGTATATACTTTAGCCATAACTCGTACTTTCGTATTTTCTTAATAATATGGCTAATAATTCTTTAAAATTCATTAAAAATCCTTAATAAAAAGATGTGGTTATTCCTCAAATTCTTTTTTGTATTTACTGATTAATAAATCAGGTGAAAATGTTTTTTGCAAAATGTTTGAAAATCTTTGTGAACATCTATTGAAAACTATTTTGAAAATATTTTGTTTCGTGTTTTCAACCTGTGTGAAATTGTGTGGATTGCAAAATTTCTTTTCTTTGTGTGAAATAAAAATGTTTGAAAAATGATTTGCAAATGGTTTGAAAAATGGTTGCAAAATTGATTTGAAAAACCTATATATACTGTTTTGAAAGCCTTTGCAAAATGATTTTCAAATGTGTGTAAAATGTTTGTAAAAACTATTTTGGACTATAGTTTTCAAAAATTGTGTGAAAAGCTTGTGTCAAATAAGTTTGAGGAATAGTCACATCACACCAAAATCCACTATATGCATATATATGTATAAAATTGACCACTTACCCTTGTAAATTCTAAAATCCACTTCTTGTATATATAAAAAAAAGCACTCCCGTGTACATAGTTTTCACCTTGTTTTCAGCCAAAAACTTTTTGTTTTCAAAAATTCCCAAAAACATTTGCAAAAATTAAAATCCAAAAACATTTGAAAAATCTGTTTGAAAAATACAAAAAAATGCATTTGCTTCTGCATGCATCATCTTTTCAAAAATCCTTAAAAAGTTCAAAATCTTTGAAAAATTGCATCACAAAAATATTTTCTGCATTGCATTGCATAGCATTCGCATTTTTCGGATTGAGTTTGATAGTTGAACGAGTATAAGTAAAATCCGAAGATTGGAGCTTGATTGGACCTTATAATCTACCTAATAACAGGAACCTTATAGGAACTGGGTTTGAGGTACTTCAGGTCTAGTTGACTTAATTCTTTGAGGATCACGGGACTTAGTTCAATGGATTCTTGACTGCCTAAGTAGAGTATTTCGAAGCACACGCACGACTCTTGTTGATAATGACCTTACTTGGACACCTGCACCTTTCACATGGCTCAACTCAGTTGGAGTGGTGAGGGGATTGGATTTGCCGGTATGAGACGCACACAAGTGGAAACATTTGTCCTCCTCTAGGGAGGGAAGTGCACCCCAACCCGTCCAGTGATTAGGAAGTCTAAAGACAGGAGGCTGTGGGTTGCGATAAAGCTTCAAAAGAGGGATAGTCTACTGGCTCATGAGGAAAAACTCCTTATGTAAATGCTGCTGTATATAGTATTCAAAAAAAAAATGTTCAGGCATGTACAAAAATAAAAAGCCTGCAAGTATGTACAAAGTCAATAAGCAAGCTTGAGTTCCAAAGTCATATCATGTGAGCCTGCAGCAGGATGACTTGACTACACTGGTCTTGCATCCAAGGATAGGTAGCTACACTGGCTACCGTCCATTCTTCTCTTCACCCCCTCCTCTTGAGCTGGTTGCCACTTGAACTTAGAAGGGAATACCCCGCTCCTCGAGGATGGAGTTGCTGGATTGGGGAATCATTGGGTTGTCATACTGGAGAAGTCAGTTTCTTTGTCATTCTAGTTGGGGAGAGCCACCATCACTTACACTGTACAAGTCAGATTCATAGTCGTAAGAGTTTGCGTATGAGTTGAGATATTTCTGACCTGGCTATTGAGGAGACTTGGGCAGAGTTTTGGGATCCTCAAGGACTGTTGGATTTCAAACACGGTTCTCACTAAGGTTCCGCCCGCACTAAATTTCTAAAGGTCCGATTTAAGCTCCAAACTTTGATTTTGCGAAGACAAGTTTGATAATCAAATAAAATCCAAGTTCTTCTTTTTCTTTTCTTTCTTTCTCTTTTTGCACTTATTGCATAAGTGTTTGCTAGGGACTAGCAAAGGTAAAGTATAGGGGGATGATGAATCCACATTTCATCATCTTTATTCTATCATTTTGGCACCTAAAACCCTAGCAAATGCCTGTAAACAGCCTTAAATCAAGCATCTTAGCATTCATGCATGTGCATCTCAACAGTGTGTAAATTACTGTAATTAAGGCCAAAATTATAGAATAAATAAAGAAAAGAAAAAGAATAAAATATTGTAAATATTTTATGACCCAAAACCCCCGAGACCTAGGCATCTTGATGAATAGGTCGACAAGGAATAAAGTAGGGGGAGATAAGGTCAGAAACACAGATAAAACACCTATACTTTTTATTCATTCCTTATTCATTTTGGGACCTATTTTTGGTTCCACTTTTTGTACATCAAATAAAGAAACTTTGTACATAAAAGTTGTAGATAATTTCATAAAGAAAAAGACAAAATTGATTTCACAGAAAAGTCATGTACAGACAAAAAGATATGGTCTGAATAAGAATCCAAAATCCCAACTTCCCAGACCCGTATCTCACAAACGACAACTCCAAATGCAGTGTACTCACCTTTAATTGTATATAGAGTAAAATAATCTATCCAATGGCGGTGGTTTCGCATTTGGCGGAGCTACGGTTTGAAAGTTGACTTTTGGACCCTCATTGTATACTTGTACTGAATAAAATATTCAATTTATTATTTATTTATTATTTTTACAATTTTATATTTTTATAATTTTGTAAATATTACTTATAATAATTATGTACATTAAAATCAGAATAAAATGTAAATAAAAATCAAAATAAAAATACTTGTATATACATTACCAGGTATAATACCTATACACATACCTATAATATTACTACTTGTATTTTATTAAATACACAAAACATATCAGAAAAATAAAAGAAAAATAGATTTATGTATCTAAAAGTATTTTATAATTTTTGAAAATAATAAACAAAAAGAATAAAATTGAAAATACCAAAATAAAAATAAAAATATCAAAATACATAGGTAATATACCTATATAGGGTTAAAAATGTAACTTGTAAAAATATAAGTCATAAAAATAAATAAAAATCAGAATTAAATACTACATAAAATTTTGAACATTTTTTTATTACAACTTTTAATTAATTCGGCCTTTTATTATTTTAAATAGAATTAATAAGACATTAATTCAGGGTTTTTCCTGGTTGGTCCACGTGGACCAACCAGTAGGCCAGGACTGTTGACCTCGGTCAACAGTCTGACCTACCCCTGTAGCCCATGTCAGACCTCGTTTTTGGGCCATCTTTTTGGCTTTTTCCAGGTCGATTCTTTCATGTTTTCGTGATGATTTCTTTTGCAACATTGCTCACCAACCTTCTATCTCACTCGCCCAAGCTTAATCTTGGTCTTTGAACCCAAGATTTGCAAAATATTTCTTGATCTTTGGAGCACCTCAGTCAGGGGTCAAACCGCATAAAACCAACCCCCCAACTTTGAATTCAAATCGAGTTCCCTTGGTCCACCCTTCAGCGTCTCTCTTGTGCTCCTGAGCTCCGTGGAGGTGACAGCTCCACCGCCGGCCCTTCATCTGAGGCGCGCGAAGTCGAGGGAAGCTCCACCACCTCCGCCAAGTGCCGGTGTCGAGGTACCCCTTTTTCCTCTGGCTCTGGCCATTGAGGGCTCGCCCCACCTTCTTGTTTATCCCCTTAGGTTCCTGTTAGCTTAATCCTCGAAAACCCTAAAAAAATCTCTAAGTTAATCGCTCATTTCGCCCGTTCACGCATAATCGCCGGAGCGCAACTCCGGCCACCATCGACCACTCCACCTCGCGCTTAGATTAGGTCCTCGCGAGGCCCAGGAAATTTGCCCTGGGCCTTCTCACCACCTTTTGCAGGTACCTGGAGCATCACAGCGCCTGGGGGCTCGGATTCCACCTCCGCCGGAGATACCTGGAGCTTCGAGCTCCGCCGCCTTTGCAGCAGCACCTCAGAGCTTCTCCGGCGATTTTGAGAGCCCCAGACGCCAGAGCATCACCGCAGGAGTCTTCCGGACCTTCTTGGAGCAGCCCAGACAACCGGAGGCGCGTCAGCTCGCCGGAGGAACTTCGCCGCATCGGAGTTCTTCCCTGTTCTTCCTCCGTGTGTCTCCACCGTCCGATCCTCGGCCCGCTCCAGATCAAGCCGCAGCCGTCAGATCTTGGCACGCTCCCACCGTCGATATCTTCGCCAGATCTGATCTCAGCCGCTGATCGCCGAACCGTCATCGCGCGTTGTGCGTGCGCCACGTGGATAAGTGAGCGGCTCTCCACCGTTCGATCACGCACGAGGAGATAAGGCGTGGGTATTTTGCATCTCAACCCTCGTCATTTTTGCATTTAATATTTAGTATTTAAACTTGTATCTGTAGTTTAAATCTTTTGTAATATTTGCATAAACACCCCCAGACTTTATTTATTTGCATTTAGGTCCTCGCCACGTCACCTCACGTGACCTGTACACGTGAGGTGGTGGGCATTTTGCAGAGGAACCCTCGGTTGTTTGTGTATTTAGTTTTAGTACCAAAACTTTGGCATTAAGTGTAATATTTCTGGTTATTTTGCAAGTAGGCCCCTAGATTTTTGCGATATTACATTTTGGTCCCTCCCAGGCGCGTGCAAGTCACGCGCCCTGGTGGGTAAATTGCCAGGAGGCCCAGGCGGTTTTATTAATTGTCTTTTAGTGCCAAAAATTGAATATAAAGTGTATACTTTTGTGGAAAATTGCATGTATGCCCCTGGATGTTTTGGATATTGCATTTATGCCCCTGCCAGGCCTGATTATTAATTGGATGTTTGTTGTATTTATTTGAAATATCATTTTAGGCCCAAAAATTCCACAAAAATAGACTTAAGCTCCTGTGCACCTATACTTTCACGCCACCTATTTAGTTTTTGATTTTATTTTATTTTCCTATTTATTAAAAATCAAAACCCTCTATTTTGTGCACTGTCTAGCTTAGAAAATACCAAAAAATAGTAAAACAACTCCAAAAATTCCAAAAAAATCACCTAGTGTCTCTTTTATTGTCTTTTAGTGTCAGTCCAAAAATCATTAAAAATCTCAAAACAAAAACACTAAAAAATTAAAAACTCTCAAAAACTTCAAAAAAATATATAAAATAGTAGAAAAATCAAAAAAATACAAACTTAGCTTCTGTTTATCCCTTATTTTGTCCTTCTTATTTGAAAAATAGTGTGAAATATTTTTGCTACTGGTTGGTATTTTTAGATTCCATTTTACTCACAGCCAGCCTTGTTTGCACTGTTTTCTCTTATTTCAGCTTTTAAAAATATCAAAAACATCTAGAAAAATCCCCAAAAATCACAAAAACAGTAAAAAATTATAAAAATTCCAAAAACATTTTACTTCTGAATTTTTGAGTATTTGTGTGCATTTTTATAATTATATTAGCTTGCCTTGTATTATATTGCCTTTATTTTCCAATATTGAAAAAGAAAATTACAAAAATATAAAATATAAAATATAAAAATCAGAAAATTAAAAATCAAAATACAAAATTAAAAATTAAATAAAAATTAAAAAAATTAAAAATTAAAAACCCACAAAAATTGTAGTTGCTTGCTTGCTTAGTGTAGACGCTTCACACACTCACACACTTTAGCATTCATTTGCTTGGCCTACACTGTTTGCTCCCTGCGTTCGAACTCTCTGCATACTTGCCCTTTACATCATTTGTGCAGAGTTAAAAATAAATTTTAACTCCACATTTATTTCTAATTATTGATTTTTAGTGTGGGTTAATTGTTGATTTTAGTCAGATTTAGTGTGGTCAACACACCGACTGAGTTCACGCTTTGTGCTGAACTTAAGACCACCTATTTTTGGCCGAATCACTTCGCAGCCCTCCATCGCCGAAGAGATACCAGTAGATCTCAGCCATCCATCCATAAGTGGGCCTCCTCCTGCCATTGGTAGTAAAGGGTAATTTACACTTAGGCCCTTGCTATTTTTGCTTTTCTTATTTAGT
This sequence comes from Ottelia alismoides, assembly GCA_037367405.1. Taxonomy (NCBI): domain Eukaryota; kingdom Viridiplantae; phylum Streptophyta; class Magnoliopsida; order Alismatales; family Hydrocharitaceae; genus Ottelia; species Ottelia alismoides. The sequence continues at coordinate 377,118 of JAZKJV010006747.1, forward strand.
CTTGTAATTATTTGTAGTAGTTTATAATAGTTTGGTAACTTTGCAGTCCGAACCTTGCACTTTTCTCGATTTGTATTTTAGTCCAGTCTGACTAAGTTCACGTACGGTCTCACATGCATAAGTGGTATTTTTGCATGATATACCCTTGTGTTCTTGAATGTTATTTTTGAACAGAAGTTTTGGATATTTGCGGTTATATCCACGTGCATGTGAATATTTTGCATGTGTGTGAACTAGGTGGATAAATTACAAATCCAACCCTAATTTGTTTACATATGTTATATTTTGGCCTGGAAACTTTTTAATAATTGCAAATAGGTCCCTGAGTGTTGTATGCTTTGTTTTTAGTCAAATAATTACTAAATCAACTCCAAAAATTCCATAAAAATTACAATTAACTCATGTTAAAATGTAATATTTATGGTAATTTTTGTGACTTGATTTAGTTTTATTTGATATTTTCTAAAAATAAAAAAACTTTTAAAAAGTGTTATGTCTATTTTCTAAAATACTAAAAAAATATAAAAATGGCATTAAAAATTCCGTAAATATTTCTATATGCTTATTTTTGTGTGTTTTCATTTCAGTGTATTTTTGTTGCATTATCTTTTATAAAAAGTCTAAAAAGCCAAAAACTCTAAAGATCTTATAAAAATCATTAGAAATTCTAAACAAATCAAGAAAATAGGATTTTAGTTGTTGATTGTAGATATTTTTATTTGCTTTTTCATAAAAATGATACCCATGATTTAAGACATTTTTACTATTTTAAACTTGCCTTTTAGTCGAGGATGTACATTATTTCCCTATTTTGATTTTGTTTTGTTTTATAAAATCATATACAAATCATAAAAATACCATAAAACTACCCAAAAAATCTGAATATTTGAAAAGGATAAAAATATTTTTGTTTCCTATTTTGAGTATTTTTAGTCTTAATAAAAATGGTTGAAGTGTGTTTTTACCATGTTCCTTTCATTTGCTTTGCTTTTTTTACTTTAAAAATATATAAAAAATACAAATTAAAAACCACAAAAAGATGCCTTTTATTTTCAAATTAGGACTACTTCGTAGATTTCACTCGTGCTCCTTGTGTTTGACCCTGGTTGCTAGAACATGTTTAATAAATAGCGGAGACTGCTGACATTAACGTATTTTGATTGATTTATTCTGAGTGGTTTCTTTATTTTCTTGATTGATTGCGCTTTGGGTTTGGGTCGCAACGACCTCTCGAGCTTTATCTGATACCTTAACCCGAGTCGCGAGGTGCATGATTAGAATGGCGTCGTTGTCGGGGAACATGGCTTAGTAGTCGTTTTTCAGCCTTCTTCCTTTTTATTTTTGTTTTTTATTCTTTATCTCTATTTGTTATAACTGCTTTTTGGCCCGTTTCTGTTTCACTTTTGGTGCGAGGAATTGCTTGATGATGCTTTGGAGGAGACCCGTACTTGCAGAGAAGGAGCAGGAGCAGAAAATAGTTATAGTTTGTAGAGTAGCAGTAGAATAGTTTTTCTTTTAGCAGACTTCTCATTATTATTATTGTAATAATACATGACCTCATACTCTTTTTTGGACTTGGCATATCGAGGTCTGTTTCACCGAGCACCGATGTGCTTGGGGGACCTCACTGCAGTTTTTCATCAATTTTATTTTATTCGCAATTTATTTTCTTTGATTCTCGAAGAATTTGGCCCCTAGATCTAGAAATTTCTTTGATTGCGACGTAAATAATTAAGGCCCTATCCCTGATATCTTGCCTGCACATATAGTTCGTAATTGGGCCTAAGTAAAAATCATAATAAAAAGTTAACCTGATTGATTGAGAGGTCGCGTGTTGCTAGAGGCCGTATACAATGCGTGTAGGATCCGTTGTGGCAGATACCGATCGGAATCAGAGACTGGACCCCGACCTCTCTCTCTCTCTAGTCAGTTAACTATTGTTCTTCGGGATTTTAGGAATTGCTCATCTAAGGTTGTTTTCTTCTTGCATCATTTAGAGTAGTTTAAATTCTGTCTTTACTTTATGTGTGGATCACCCTGCATGTAGAGTGTTTGAGTCAGGTACGCCTTCCTTACTTGGCATGCATCATCGTGTTTGATCGTGCATCGGATTTTTCAACTTCTCCCCCTTATTTTGGACTTACAATAATCAAGAGATCAAAAAATTCGTTAGGTGTTTATCTGATTATTGAAAAATATCCTAAAAAGGGACAACCATAAAATGGACTGCTAAACAAACTTGATCCTAAAAGACACCTCATTTAAAAATCTGTCTTGGGAGAGTCATCCCCTCATTGTTTGGTTTGCTTACGCGAGAGAGTGATTCGTACACTATGCTAGAGCCACACTTGAACTCTCGTTAGACTACTGGTCTTGGGGTTAGTCATTCTCCAGATCGCTCCGGTCTCCGGTAAAGCGGGTCACGATATCCTTAACAGAGCGAGTTGATCGGGTAGCTGGTAAACGGTCTGTAACTTGTACTGGCTGGGAAAGATCTAGCTTTGGGATTGGGCCAGTCTCTTGAAGCATCCAGTTCCTACCAGCTTGCTTAATCTCCCTGCTAGATTGCATTATCACCTAAATAAAATTGATAAAATAAACAACCGAACATTCACGGTCATCAGCTCAGCGTTGTGTAGGAGAATAGGAGATTTGACTGCCGATCTCGTTTGTTTTCAGATCCCATCCTCCTTTCTTCCAGATCACAAGGATGAGCCAGAGGTCCCTTAGACAGCCTTTGGCTGCACCGCTTTTGAGCACTTTGCCCCAACTCATCTAGGCAGGTTCGAGAGAGCCCAGACCCACTCTCTGAGCCCGATTTCTATTCCACCATGTTCTCCCTTGATCACTCTTCTTCTAGTCCCGAGGTGCCCAAGCATAGACCAACACATATATTTATTCATTTGACGGCACCTGAGTTCGGGTCTTTTTCCTTTGCAGAGACCCAAGAGATGGCCAGCAATGAAGAGCGCACCGATGGACATCCCCAGAGTACCGCATATGTTCTAGATCATGACGCAATTAACAACACCTTATTAGCCTCCCTGGAGATGACGTAGAGGCATATTAGAGATCAGGGAGCCTTCATGGCATAGGTGCGTAGAGAGAGATGGCACAGATGCGAGCGGACTGAGGAGAGGCAAACCGAGCAGGCGGTGGAGAGATTCCAGATTTTTGGAGGAGGAGATGGAGGGCATCCAGAGGAGCCCCAGGAGTTCGTCTGACCAGCTAGGATGATGAGAAAGTTGCACAACCCTGGTGCAACTCTTACACACCGTTGGATTCAGCTTCCAGTGATTCCAGGAGATTTCAAGCTCCCTCCTCAGACTATTCAGCTTTTGCCCAAGTTCCATGGACTTGCCATCGAGGAGCCGTGTCTACACCTGCAGGAGTTTGAGATGATCTGCAGCACTGTCCACGACAGATTCGTGGATGAGGATACCATCAAGATGATAGCATTCCCTTTCTCCCTGGTTGACAGAGCAGCCTACTGGCTGAAGCATTTAGGGAGATATGTGACTTCGCGGGAACAACTCCGGACCGAGTACTTGAATAAGTACTACTCACTTGGCCGGACGAATACAACGTGAGCCCTGATCAACAACTTTCCATGATCCCCCACGAGCAGTTCTATGAAGCGTGGGATCGATTCTGTGAGCTCATTGATCGGTGTCTCCATCATGACATTTCCAAGCCCAACTTAGTAAAGAGCTTCTTTTGTGAGCTGACACCGGAGTTGCAGGGTCTAGTGAACGCTTCTTGTGGGGGGCTCTTATTTTGCCAAGGATGAATACCATGTTTGACCCATCTATGAGGAGATGGTCAAGAATTATACAGTGATGTCTCAGACCCAGCTCTACACTTAGGGGAAGCCTCCACCCCAAGACGTGACTTATCATAGGATATCACGGGTTGATACAGGTCCATCTAGCTCTTCTTCTTCATCAGCCACATCACAGGAAGAGTCGTCGGTCGTTGATATGGGTAGTATCAGCGAGAATTTGGACTGCATCGAGATAATCGAGAAGAAGCAGTGCTAGGGTATGACTCAGATATACTAGTTGGCGCAGCCCCTGAGTGACCTGAAGACCCAGATCATGTGTCTCCAGGAGGCACAGACGGCTGCTCAGCCCCATCTCAGGTCACGAGCTGATCCTAGCAGTAGTAGCTCGACCTAGCACTCCGCCTAGTACAGACAGGTTCACCACATCCAGGTGGAGCCATTCCAGCAGCTGCAGTACCAATACCCTCAGCCACCGCCATCTCAGGACACTCAGATGGTGGTGTATCAGCAGGATCAACCACTGCAGTTCTTCCTCCATCCTCTTACGAGCAGTAGCCGTTGATGGAAGTCAACGGGATTTGGTATGATCGACAGTAGCCCAGGATTCGTCGAGATCATCTCGGATTCAGGTAGTCGACCGGAGGTGCTTCATCCCAGCAGTAACCTCCATCTCAGGGTGGACAGTTCAGCCAACAACAGTAGCCCCAGTTCCCTCACCAACCACACCAGTAGGCATCCCACCAATACCAGTCGGGTCCTCGTCCCTACCAGCAGGGACAACAGTGGAGGCAGCACCGGCAGCAGCCTCAATAGTATTCTCAGCCTCCCCCTCACTAGTTCCAGCAGCAGCCTCACTTTCAGAGAGGCAACCCGTCTGGTTCTCATGGGCCAGCCTATGAGAACCCAGCCCTTGATGATCTAGCCCGCCTACTCTCAGACCAGCAGGCATCCTTTAGGCGGGAGATGGACGAGTTTCGCCAGAAAATGAGGGAGATCATCAAAGGAAAGGCCACCATACCCGCTCAGATCGAGCCCAACCCAAATAACCTCAAAAGGAAATCTAAGCAGGTATAGTTCACGGAGACCACCACTCCTAGTGATTTATTGGATGGCATTGCTTCGTATACATTTGATGTTGATTTTGTGTCACTTAGGAGAGGTAGGATGCCAGCCGGCGGCGCCTCGTCTGAGCGACGACACCACGAGGATGCATGAGCGCTAAACGAGGAGGATAACTGTAATGATGCCGCTACGGATGATGATGACGGTGGTGTTGACGCCACCAAGGACGTTGATCCAACCAACGGTACTGAGACCATCGTTTCTCCAGACACTGAGGATGGTACTGACGCCATCAGATTCCCAGATGCCATGCCAGAGTGTGGTGTTGATGCCGCAACTTCTGATGTCGTGGGTGGTACTGAGGCCGCCCCTTTTATTCCAGTTGTGTCACCTCCAGTTTCTGTATCTCGGGACTATTTGGAAAAGAACAAAAAATAATAAAGGAAAGGTTTCATCATATTCGAGTCCATATGTGATGAGCGATGATACTTGTATGGATTCCATTCCGTCTCAGCAGCAGAAACCTCTTCCTAGTCCTCCATCTGAGGAAGGCCCAGCACATCCCTCTCTTCCAGAAGAACTTGAGAGAGAGGACCACTATCCGCAAGAAGAAGATGAATCATCAGGCAGAAATCCATGTGCTAACCCGTGCCACTTGCTTCGCCATCCGGAACCGTCTGCCAGCCAAGAGTTCATATGCAGGAGCTCCCTATGTCAGATGCCATATTCATGAGCAGAGTTTGACCGTACTCTATTAGACAATGGCTCTTCTATCAACCTCCTTCCGACAACCTTACTCGACCAATTCGAGTTTGGCCCTCTTTGACAGAGCAAGATAGTCCTTCAGTTTGCTGATAGATCTGTTAAGAGGCTGAAGGGGTTGTTAAAAACGTAGTCGTCACAATTCAGGGCCTGAAATTCCCTGTAAACTTCGTTGTGGTGGACATGGAGATCCATGAATCTATGACTGATACCCCCATCATTCTAGGATGACCATTCTTGGCCACGGTCAAGGAGGTGTCCGACCATGATAGTGGGAAAGTATACTTTCGCATCGAGACCGGGAGTATACAAATGGAGATGATCGATGAGACCAAAGCGTGAGACTCAACTTGCTCAGAGCAGTTTAGCGATACAGAGCAGACGACAGAGGCAGAGCGAAACGTCCATCATGAGTGCGACTTTGTGATCACTGGTGATGAAGCTGCTTGGTCCGATCCGTTTCATGAGCCCTTCTCTCACCTTCAGATGCAACAGATTTATAGCTTCCAGCAGAGGAGAGCTCAGAGAGCACACTCTTGGCCGAGGACACTTTTGATGCTGACGACCGTGCTCAGGACAACTAAGCAGACTTTGTATCTTGTGATTCTGATTCAGATCTCTCGGATTCATACATAGACTGGGCAGAGTTTGATGATTTACTATCTTGTCTGATTTCCACATAGCCAGCAGCTAGGGTGGAGACCATGCCAGCACCGAGTATAGATACACCAGTAGGGCAATTTTCACCAGAGGTAGTCATGAAGGAAATATCAAAATGGTGGAGCGTCGATTTTATCTACCCCATCTCCGAGTCCAAGTGGGTTAGTCCATTACATGTGGTGCTCAAGAAGACGGGCATCACTACAGTTGTGAGTGAGTCTGGAGAGGAGATAGCTACACGGGTACCCACTTCTTGGAGGGTTTGTGTGGATTACAGATGATTGAATCATACCACCAAGAAGGATCATTTCCCGCTGCCTTTTATTGATCAGATTATAGAGAGGCTAGCTGGGAAGAGTCATTATTGTTTTCTTGATGGGTACTCCGGTTACAATCAGGTGACCATAGCGCCCGAAGATCACGATAAAATGACATTCACCTGTCTGTTTGGGACTTATGCTTTTAGGTGGATGCCCTTTGATCTATGTAACACCCCGACGACATTGCAAAGGTGTATGTTTTATATTTTCTTGGACATGGTGATTGACTATTTAGAGGTCTTCATGGATGATTTTTTGGTCTATGACGATGGGTTTTATGCTTGTCTTGACTGCCTAGACCGTGTCCTTCAGCGCTGCATAGAGGTTCATCTTGTCTTGTCTTGGGAGAAGAGTCACTTCATGGTGACTCAGGGGACGGTGCTTGGTCATATCATCTCCAACGGGGGCACGGAGGTCGATCCAGCTAAGGTGGATATCATTAGGAAACTCAATCCACCGTCCAACTTGCGACAGTTACGGTCTTTTCTGGGGCATGTCGGCTTCTGTCGATGTTTCAATCAAGACTTCAGTAGGATTGCCTGATCGTTGACTGATTTGTTGACAAAAGACACCGAGTTCATTGTAGATGATAAGTGTCCTACATCATTTGAGACTCTCAAAAGCTTAGTTGTTGAGGCTCATGTCTTTCAGCTGCCTGATTGGTCTATCCCATTCGAGATCACGGCGGATGACTTTGACTTTGCTGTGGGGGCGTGCTAGGGCAGAGGAGGGATGGAGTACCATTTTCCATTCACTACGCTAGCCGTACATTGGATGCCGTGCAATGGAACTATACTGTTACGGAGAAAGAGATGCTAGTCGTAGTCTTCGCCTTAGACAATTTTCGATCATGTATTATGGAATCAAAAGTGACTATCTTTATCGATCATACCGCCATCAGTTACCTCATGGCAAAGAAGGATGCCAAAGCGAGACTAACTAGATGGATCATTCTACTCCAGGAATTTGACATTGAGATTAAGGATAAACCTGGAGTCAAGAATGTGGTGGCAGATCATCTCTCTCGTTTGGAAAATCTTGAGGAATTTGAGCATACTGATCCCATTACAGAGACCTTCCTAGATGAAGCGATCCTTGCTATCGTCTCTATCTCATGGTACGTCGATATTGTGAACTATCTTCTTATCAAGAAAGTTCCACAAGGTTGGCCCAGGCAGCGACTTGAGACTTTCCTTGCGAAGGCCAAGTCCAACCATTGAGAGTATTCCATCCTTTATCATGAAGGAGGGGATAACATCTGGCGCCGGTGCATTCCTCAGGAGGAGCACCACAGCGTCCTCACATACTGCCACAAGCTTGAGGCAGGATGACATCATTCTGGGAGGAGAACATCACAGAAAGTGCTTCAATCCGGCCTATGGTGGCCTACCTTCTTCTAGGATTCTGATGAATTCGTGAAGAGGTGTATTGATTGTCAGAGGATGGGCACTTGTGGACAGCGTGATATGATGCCAATGTAGCCCATTCACTTTTGTGAGGTTTTTGATGCATGGGGCATTGATTTAATGGGTCCATTCTCTAAAAGTTAGGGCTTTGAGTACATTTTGTTGGTTGTCGATTATGTGAGTCATTGGGTTGAAGCCATACCCGCTCGAACTGCAGATGCTAGGATTGTTTGTAAATTTTTGAGGAAAAATATCATTTCACAGTTCGGGGTGCTTAGAGTATTGATATATGACGGTGGGTCTCACTTTGTCAACGACAAGATAAAGGCCATTGGTAACGAGTTCAGCATAGACCATCGTGTTGCCACTCCATATCACCCTCAGACCAATGGCCTTGCTGAAGTATCGAACAGGGAGATAAAGACGATACTGCATAAGGTAGTCCGCCTAGACCGAAAGGATTGGTCACAGCTTTTGGACTCGGTCTTATGAGCATATCAGACGTCCTTCAAGAATCCTTTGGGTACATCTCCCTTTCATCTCGTTTACGGCAAGCCCTGGCATTTACTTGTTGAGATTAAGCATAAGTCACTTTAGGTTGTCACTGATATATTATTGGATCCAGAGAGTATAGGTGATTAAAGGAAGGCAGAATTGGCAGCCCTGGAGGAGCTTAGAGACACAGCCTTTTCAAACAGCCTACAGTATAAAGAGAGAGTGAAGATATGATATGATTCTCATATCAGCCATAAACAGTTCAAGTCAGATCAGAAAAGTATGGTTGTTTGATGCCAAACTTAGATTTTTTTCTAGGAAAGTTACATAGTAAGTGGAAAGGACCATACCTGGTCCGAAAGGTACATGACAATGGAGGTATCGACATATCTGAGATGTCATCTGAGTCCACCTTTCACGTTAATGGTCAGCGTCTCAAGCGATATCTAGATCGTAATCCGCTGATCGTTGGCGTCGCTCCTATTCATTTTGCATGAGATGTGGTCTTTGACTCTCATCATTCGCATCTCATGCTTGATTATCACTGTCTTCCTCCCTGTATAGATCCAGATGTCCATATCACCTCATTCTCCCCATCTGCATCTTGTGATTATGCTATACTTAGGGTATAATTTACCCTAAGTATAGGGGGTGTCAGATTTTTTATTATTCTTTTGATTCTTTCTACCTTTGTTTTGCCGCCTATACTTAGGGATATCTTACCCTAAGTATAGGAGAGGTAGGCGATGTACATTCTTTCACTGGATTTTCCCTTTATGTACAGTCTACTACACTTAGGATTACTTAATCCTAAGTATAGGGGGAAGCACCGAGATCTATCCTTTCTATTCATTTATTCGTCGTTGTAGTATAACATTTCTTTTAACTTCCCTATACTAAGCACGAGTTATGTCTTCTTCATCGCTCTTTGTTCACTATGAGGACATCGTTCGAGCTAAGTATAGGTGGTGTCGTATATATTACATATATACTTTAGCCATAACTCATAATTTGAGTAAGTGTGTTAATAAATAAAATGGCTAAAATCACTTATTAAAAACAAAAAAATTTCAAAATTCTTCTTTTTCATAAAATGCTTTCTTGCACATGCATGGCTATTTATAAAAATTATTTTTGTACAAATGTTTGTAAAAATGTTTTGTTTGTAAAAAGTTTGTAAATACTTGTATATCAAAGATATGTATATAGTACAAAATTTTTGTAAAATATTTGAAAAATAAAATTTTTTCCAAAACCCATGTGTAAATAGTTTGCAAAACTTCTGCATTCACCATGCATTCAAACATTTTCAAAAAATTTGTACATTTTCAAAAACTTTGCATAAAGAGACTTTTGTAAATATTCTTCTGAATCATAGTTGGCATTTAAACCAGTCTAGAATTAAATTAGAAAATGAAGCTTGGTTAAGACCTTAATCCACCTAATTCTAAGAGGAACCTTATAGGATCCAAGGGTTAAGAATTTTCGGGTCCATTGGTGACTTAATTCTTTGAGTCCACTAGGCTATGATCACATGTCATCTTGATTAAGCCTAAGTAGAACATTTAACAACGCACACATGACTCTCACAGACAATGGCTTTACTTGGACCAACACTATACACTCAGCTCCACACGGATGAGGTGGTAAGGAGGCAGTTTCCTTTGGCTTGGGGTAGCATACGAGGGTAGTACTTCTAGGTGGAACCTCTCATCTTCCTTTAGGGAGGGAAGTGCGTCTCAACTTAGTCTGGTGGTGTTGAGGTCCAAAGTCAGGAGTTGTGGGTTGCAATAATGCTTCAAAAGAGGGATAGTCTACTGGCTCAGGAAGAAAAAGTCCTTATGTATATATGCTGCACCATGTAGATATATTGTATATATGCACATCAAAAAAAGTGCAAAAGAAAGAAAAAACTCCGAAAAGTGGCGGGTCTAAAAGAAAATGAAATACCTGTCGGAGTATATATGTCTAAATAAAGCAAAGCTTATGTTACACCATGAAGCTTGCAGTGGGAGACTTAGCTACACTGGTTGGGCTCCCAGGGATATGTGGCTACACTGTCCACGGTCCATTCTCTTCTTTCCCCCCCTTCTTGAGCCGGTTGAACTTGAAGGGAATACCCAGATCCTTGAGGAAAGAGCTGCTAGACTAGGGCATTAGAGTTACCATGTTGAGGGAGGTTGTCACCTTGTCATTTCTGAGGTGGGGAGCTACATATCACTTACACCGTACAAGAAAAGATTCATGGTCATTAGAGTTTGTGTATGTAGACTTGTTCTGATCTGGATTATTGAGGAGTCTTGACCATAGATTGGTGGAACTTAGAGGCTGTCGAGTCTTAAACCTAGGTCTAGATAAGGTTCCGACAAACTAATAATCCAAAGGTCTGACTGAGCTCCAGACTTCAATTTAGTGAAGACAAGTTTAATAATCAACCTTGATTCTCTTCCTTTTTCTTTTCTTTTCTATTTCACTTCTTTTTCAAAATAAGTGTTTGTTAAGCGACTAGCAAAGGTAAATATAGGGGGTGATGAATCTCTGATTCTCACTCTTTATTCTTTTATTTTAGTTATTTATCTTGGCAAAGCATCATGTAAATAGGTGTAAATACAATAAGTTAGCATTCTACATGCATATGTTAACTCTGTATATTTAGCATGTATTTGTACAAAAATAAAATAATAAAGGAAAAGAAAAAGGAGGGAGGTATTTAGAATAAATACATAGTGACCCGAACCCCAAGAGAAGGTTGATCCTTGACCTGATCGCCAAACAAAAAATGTAGAGAGAGATAGGGCCTACTCAATATTGTACTTATTACTTATATATGTAAATAACTATTATGAATAAAAATAAAAAAAATATTCTTTTTACCTCCTTGTATATAGTCCTAAAAATAAAACAAAATAAAATAAAATATGAAAAGTAAAATAAAAACAAGAATAAAATCCTTCTTACTTGTACAGAATACATGTATATAGATATCATCCCCTATTTATTTCAAAATTGTACATAACTCATAAAACTAAAATAAAAATTATTTTATACTTCTAAAAATATGTTGAAAATAAATAAAATATAAAATTGGGGTACTTGTATAAAATTAATAAAATAAAAATATTTGTACATAATACGTAGGTATATTATACATGTATATAACACTATATAATGTATATAGACTAATTTATTTTTCTTGAAAATAATTAAAATCACAGAAAAATTCCTTGAAAATAATAAATATTTTTTTATTTTATCCATTTTTTTAATTTAAATCGTTTATTATTTTTAATTCATTTATCTTTACTTCCGCTATTTTGTCATGTGGCCTAATTTATCCTACTCTAGCCCACTCCTAATTGGTCCAGCGGGGATTATTGACTGCAGTCAACTGGTCCCCCCCCCCCCCCGAATTTCCTTTTCACCGAATCAAGTTTTTCACCGAGTTCTCCTAATTTTCACCACCCAATCCGATCTCCTCTGCCCCCGAACCTCTGCTCCGATTAGAGGGCGCGGATCCCTTATGCACGTCCGACACCAATCCCTAGGGTCCGCGCCTCGGCTCGCTGGTCATGCCACCCTCTTCCCGGACCTGCATTCCTACATATCTTCGCCTCCCCCTCCCTTTTGCATCACCTTTGGCTGCACCACCTCCTCCCGTGCACTCGACCTTCTTTCCAGAGTTACAACAACAGTAAGAGAGGGCGAGGGGCTCTTTTCGACGTGGAAACCCCTAGGTCCGGTGAGGTGAAACTCATGCTCCACCGCAAGGAGCCAAGCCCCTGTATGTACTGACCATCGAGGCTATAACCCTCTGTGGACTCCGTCTACACTCCCAAGCACACTCTCCCATCTCCAGGTACCTCCTTTACCACTTCTAGTCCATTAAATCCAGCATTCCATCACCGAACAGAGCTCCGCCTATCATCATCCACCCTTCATCGCACTGCCGTGTTCCGACCAACGTACACCCCATCTTCGACTGCCTTTCGCTTCTACGTTTGCTCTGTGACCCCTCATGTGGCTTCATCCTTCGGATTGGAGCCTATCGGCAGGTCGGATCCCTCGCTTCGCCTGAGACCTGCCCATACACCCGCCATCTCACTTCCCTTTGTTTGTAGTGCCCTACCCCTCGCCGGAGCTATTTCTCCGAGCACTACCATTCCTCCTACAGGGCTTGCGCACATTCAGACCTCATCCGGAGGTCTCGAGAGGTTCCAGGAAGCTCCAAGCTCGCCGCGCCTCTCCAGGACAATCTCTTTGGTCTTGGGTCCTTCTGAGCATTCCAGTAGCTGCGGAGTGCCTATGCCGACTTTTTCCACATTTCAGCAGCCTGAGACGACGTCAAAGCCACACACCAGAGACAGTTGAAGCTCATCGGAGGCAAGTTCTTCCCTGATAATCCAGACGTTGCCTCTACCTTCCGATCAAGGCAACCTCCAGGTCTAATCAGAGCCATCCATCCTTGGAAGATCCTCGGTCGTCCGATCCATCTGAGGGCCGCTTCACAACCTTCCATCGTCGAAGATGTACCAGTAGATCTCGGTCGTCCATCCATAAGTGGGTCTACTTCTGTCGTTGGATCGCTCTTTAGTAAAGGGTAATTTACACTTAGGCCCTTGCTATTTTTGCTTTACTTACTTAGTCTTGTAATTAGTTGTACCAGTTTAGAATAATTTGGTAACTTTGCAGTCCAAACCTTGCACTTTTCTCGATTTGCATTTTAGTCCAGTCTGACTGAGTTCACGTGCGGTCTCACGTGCATAAGTGGTGTTTTTGCGTGATATACATTTGTGTTCTTGAATGCTATGTTTTGAACAGAAGTTTTGGATATTTGCAGTTATATCCCTATACGTGTGAATATTTCGCATGTACGTGAACTAGGTGGATAAATTGCAAATCCAACCCTAGATTATTTACATCTGTTATATTTTGGCCTGAAAACTTTTTAATAATTGCAAATAGGTCACTGTGTGCTTTGTGCTTTATTTTTAGTTAAATAATTACTAAATCAACTCAAAAAATTCCATAAAAATTACAGTTAGCTCCTGCTAACGTGTAATATTTATGGTAATTTAGTTTTATTTGACATTTTTAAAAATTAAAAACCTTTAAAAAGTGTTCTATCTTTTTTCTAAAATACTAAAAAAATATAAAAATGACCTTAAAAATTTCATAAAAATTCTCGTATACTTATTTTTGTGTGTTTCATTTCAATTTTTTGCGTGTTTTCATTTCAATGCAATTTTTGTTGCATTATCTTTTATAAAATCCTAAAAAGTCAAAAACTCTAAAAATCTTATAAAAATCATTAAAAATTCTAAGAAATCAAGAAAATAGGATTTCAATTGCTGAGTGTAGATATTTTTATTTGTTTTTTTTCATAAAAAACACATCCGGGACTTTAAGGTATTTTTACTATTTTAAACTTGCCTTTTAGTCCAGGATGTACATTGTTTCCCTGTTTTGATTTTATTTTATCTTTATAAAGTCTTATAAAAATCATAAAAATACCATAAAACTGCCAAAAATATATGAATATTTGAAAAAGATATAAATATTTTTATTTCCTATTTTGAGTATTTTTAGTCGTAATAAAAATTGTTGAAGTGTGTTTTTACCTTGTTCCTTTCATTTGCTTTGCTTGTTTTCTTATTTTAAAAATATAAAAAATTGCAAATTAAAAACCACAAAAAGATGTCTTTTATTGTCTGACTAGGACTACTTCATAGGTTTCACTTGTGCTCCTTGTGTTCGATCCTGGTCGCTATACCAGGTTAAATACATAGCGGAGTCCGCTGACATTAAAGTGATTTGATTGAATTATTCTGAGTGGTTTCTATTTTCTTGATTGATTGAGCTTCGCGGTTTGGGTCGCAACGACCTCTCGAGCTTTATCCGATACCTTAACCCGAGTCGCGAGGCGCGTGATCAATTGACGACAACAAATCGAGGAGCATAAGTGATCATTGTGGAAGAAGTCCGGGGTTGAACTGATATTTTCAAAAATACGACAAACATAATTAATACTGCAATATCTCAAAAACACAACTGAGTATAACCCTATTTGTTAACTACAATTAAAGATAAAATTAACATGAAAATATATTATAATCATAAAAATAATAATATAACAAATAAACAATCTCACATCACATCATATTAACCATTTTAACCATCAAAATAACATCTATTCACATAAAATGACCCATTTGAATAGGAGGTTACTCAAAGTCCAAACGAACCTTCTTATCAAATGGAGGATTTATTCTCGGTAGATCGTGCCAATGGAATAAATTCAAAAGGGTACATAAAGTATAAACTCTACCTGTTGAATGGCAATTGGCCAAGTAGGAATCTCTAGCGCTGATGTGACTGAATCCATAACCTTAGTCGAGCTCATCTCAGAGTCCTTTGGTGCGTCACTTCCACGCTCCTACTCTCCTGCTCACCGTGGCCATGGCGCCGCCGCTGACGATCCTCATCCTCTCCGTCCTCCTCCTCCCTTCCTCCACAGGTGAGTACAGCTAGAACCCATCTCGCTTCTCTCCTCCCCGTCCCTCCTTCCCCCAAAAGCTTTCACCTTTCTTCCCCAGAATCCTCGCCACCGGTCCTCGAGCAAGGTTACACCATCACCACCGTCCTCGACTGCAACAAGCTCCAAGTTCCCATCCACCCCTACTCTCTTCAGCGCGTCCAGTCCGACGGCCGATCAGCCCTCATCGTCATGGACTCCGTGGGCTCCTCCTTTTTCAGTTTACCGTTGCCCACCTCGCAAGGTGAGATCTGTATGCGTCGGGGAATGCGATTTGACCTTTTTGTGAGTTGGGTTTTGTGGGTTTTGATTATTGTGTGATGCAGATGGAGAGATTGCTAGGTTTGCGGGGAATGGGGCTGCTGGGTATTCTGACGGGGGTAAGGAGGTGAGCACGTTTGCGCATCCGAGGAGCTTTGCAGTGGATAGCAGGGGGAATGTGTATGTGGCTGATAGGAGCTCCCACGTTATACGGAAGATAAGCGCGGAAGGTAGACTTCACTTTCCCCTTCTTCTCATTGAGATGGTGCTTGTTATGCGTTATTGACGACTTGAAATAGTTCCGTTTGCCAAAAAATACTTGATTTGATGCCTTCTGCCTGTCTGGTAAATTTGTAATCGAGGATAATGTCTTTGAGTTTATCATATGTATGAATGGACCCAAGAAAATAGCGATCTGTTTCGACCGTGAAAAGATGGATTATTTCTGTAGATTATGGTAATTGCTCATTTACATAGAAATGAAGTGGGATTGAGCCTTACGTCCCTACTAATTGTGCAGTTGGTAAATTTGCTGTGCGAAGTGCACTGTTTTAAAAGCTAAAGGATGATCACTTCATGGTAATACTCATATTAGATTTTATAAAAGGGATCAGACAACTCACGTAACCCTGTTGCAATCTTTCATTTTTTATATGTTTCAGTCAATCAAGGGATGTATCCCTTCAAGGTGTTTTTAGATATTGGTTCAAAATATGTTTTTAAATAAATATTTGTGTCTTTTAGGTGAAGAGCTACGCCTCTTATCATCATGTGCAATAAAAAGGCAATGACTGATGTGAATTTTGGCCAGGCTTTGATTATCCTACTCTTATTTGGATTCTTCTCCGCTTAAACACAAAATTTCACTCCTCCTTCCCTTTCTTCTTCCCGTATCGAGGGTTAATGAGATCCTCTTCCTTCTTACCATTATTTATTTCATTTCATCTTTAAATCCTCCTTACAATCTAAAGTGTGCTAAATGGTATTAGAGCATGACTTTTAAGTCGTTTTCATGATTTGACTGTATTAGAGCATGACTTTTAAGTCGTTTTCATGATTTGACAATTCTAGGAGATACTTGAAGTAAAAAGACTGAAAAGAGAAGTGGAAGTTTCACGTCTCATGATATATGTATCATGCTTGATGGTTCTTGTACAATGGTGTTGGTGTATAATGAACTCAAACTATAGAAAAGAAACAATGCAAGCTGAAGACATCTGAGTTCCACCAACTCCATGTAGAACATTTACATACAAATGCACATAGGATGGAGGTCGGTAAGAAATCAGTAGATTTGCCTCTAAGATTTTTCAGTCACCTATGTGGGACAACATGCTGGCTAAAAAGGACAAGTTCCTCGTAGAGATCGATGAGGAGTCGACAATATTCCACAAGGATGGACTCTCCATGCAAAGCGGACTAAATCCACATGCAGATGTCGGCAAGACGTGACTTGGTAATTTGCAGAGAGTAAGTCTATGTTAGTTCATCCCGCATGTTCTTTACGGTGTCCTTGTACATGGGGTTCAGTGCAATGTAGGACTCAATACTGTTGGTCATCTATGTCATGACCTGATAGTTGCCCCCAAGTCGGGACTTGTAATCTTTGTCTGTCTCTTTAAGAGGTTCATTTGACATGATAGATATTTTGCTCTGACAGCATATAAACACCTTGAAGGCTCGATACCAAAGCACACAATTCTTTGCACCCTTGAGTTTGATAGAGGTCCTTTATACCATCATAGAAGATGTAGAATATAGGGGCTTCCTAATTCCTATCAACATGACTCGTGGCCATTGCGATCAGATTGAGTAATCAAAGAGACTGTCGATTTGTCTAATCATGTATATGAGAGAACTCATAGTAGTAACCCATAAAAGCATGATAGGGTACAGTCTGTGCGGTTTTATTTTCAACGAGAGGTGACCGTACAAGCAACATAAGACACATAACGAGGTTTCAAACGTGCGGGGCACCCCTGGAGGTGTTTGCAATGACTTGGGAGGTGTTGTGCGATGGGTACCTAGTGGAGACTCCAAGTGGCGGTGGCTGCAACTAGGGGCCTCATGCTGGAGCCTTTCGGTGGTAGGTTGACTATTGGTGCCACACGGGATCCCTGGAGGCAATGGATGTGGCTGACGACCCCACACTAGGATCCTAGCGACAATAGAAGGTGTCGTGCACAGGCTGTAGGAGGGGTCCCTAATGGCAAAAGTTATGTTGCGGGAGGCCAGTAATCAACCGGGGGTGGGGTAGGGGGTGGGGCTAAGACCTTCGGCAATGATGAGGCTGAAAGGTAGCATCATGAGTTTTTGGTAAGGGCTCAATTTAGGACTATCGTCTGATACCATGTTGAAGTGAAGTTGAGATTGGACTAAATACTTTATTAAAGGGGTGTGAGGTTTCTTTTATAGCATGAAACCCTAGAGCCCAAGTGGTGATAATTACATAAGAGATGCTGAAAGGTTATTGTTGGAAGAAATGAGTGCGTTGTTTATTTATGAGAACCCTAGGCTCTCTTATATAGAGGAAAGACCTATGGGTAAATTACATAAGATGGATACAGAGAAATAAAATAAAGAAAAAGGTACATAGAGAATATGGAAATATATAAATATCTCTACACTCCCCCTCAAGATGGAGCATAGATGTCAATCATGCTCAACTTGGACGAACACTTCTGGAATGGTCCTCTGAGCAATACCCTGGTAAAAATATCTGTTGTTTGCTCTCCTGAACTGATATGAGAGGTAGATATCAAACCCTTCCGAATCATATCTCTAGTGTAATGGCAATCTACCTCAATATGTTTTGTTCTCTCATGGAATGCAGAGTTGTTTGCAATGAATAGGGCAACCTGATTATCACATTGTAACTGCATGGGTAGAGGAACATCTATATGCAAATCTGCTAACACTGCTCGAACCCATATCATTTCTGTACTTGCTTGGGCCATAGCCCTATATTCAGATTCGACACTTGATCTAGCCACAACTGTTTATTTCTTGCTTTTCCAAGAAACAAGAAAACTACCAACAAAGACTGCAAAGCCTGAAGTAGACTATCTATCTTCAGGATACCCTGCATAGTCAGCGTCAGCACACACGGATATAGAGAGAGTTGCTCCTTTCTTGAAAAGTAGTCCTACACCTGGAGAAGATTTTAGATATCTCATATCATGTATATAGCGTCCATATGTACTTGTCGAGGCTGCTTCATGAACTGACTCACTCGACTCACAACAAAGGAGATATCTGGTCTGGTAATAGTAACATAAAGGAGCTTTCCCACCATACCTCTGTATCTCCTCTTATCAACCTCATCTGTATTATCATCGTATAACTTCATGCTATGATCCATAAGAGTAGTAGAAGGTCGATATCCAATCATACCACTCTCAACAAGCATGTCTGTAACATATTTTCTTTGGGTCATCACAAGACCCTGCGCATTCCTAGCAAATTCCAATCCTAAGAAATACCTTAGGGTGCCCATATCCTTAGTGACAAACTGACTGCTTAGAAGTTCTTTTGCCATCTTTATTCCCTGCACATCATCTCCTGTAACAACTATATCATCAACATAAACTATGATATCAACTGTACCTTTAGGTGTTCTCTGCACAAATGGAGAATGGTCTGCATTTGACCTCTTGAACCCCTGCCGTTCAATCAGATTCAAGAGCTTCTGAAACCATACACTTGGACTTTGTTTAAGACCATATATTGCCTTATGGAGTCTACAAACCTGTCGACACTCCCCCTCAGCAGCAAACCTCGGAGGCTGCTGCATGTATACCTCCTCCTGTAGATCTCCATACAAAAATGTATTTTTAACATCTAGTTGAAATAAGGGTCGGTCACATACCACTGCAACTGAAAGAAGAACACATAAAGTGGAGTGACGAGCGACTGGAAAGAACATGTCCATATAATCTACATCGTAGGTCTGAGTAAAACCACGTGCCACCAATCTTACCTTGTAATGATCAAGGCTCCCATCTGCATGATGTTTAACAATAAACCCCCATTTGCAACTGACAATAGAGGCGCCATGAGGAGCAGACAACAAACTCTAGGTACCATGTGATTGCAAAGCAGCCATCTCTTCCTCCATAGTTAAACGCCAACAACTATCTTTCAAGGTCTCCTGGTAAGTCCGTGGAATATCCACGGCAGATAGAGCAACTGCAAATCTCTGAAAATCTACTGTCGGGCGATGAAACGACACCTGGGAAGCAAGCGGATATGACACACATGTATGCTTTTGCTTCCTAATGGCAATGGGTATGTCCAGGTCCTCGGAAACCTCCTCTTGTAATGATCCCTGTACAGAAATATCGCCAGACCCATCGTTAGAAAACATGTTATCAGAGCAAACCTGGGGCGTGTTGGATGACGGGCGATGACCATGAGTAGAAGCTGGCCGAAATGTATAAAATTTTGGTAATGGTGGAACAATGGTCACGTGCGTCTGTGTAGAGGGAAGTGATGGTGCTGGTAGTGGAGGAGGTGGTGGTATAACAGGTAGAGGAGGCAACCAAGATTTTAAAAAACACGCCTCGAGGCGCTGAGGTGTATGCCTCGAGGCTTTTTTCACCAAAAACCGCCTCGAGGCGCAAGAGGCGTATGTGAAATCGACAACTTACGCCTCGAGGCTATGAGACGTTCATCGAGGCGTTGAGGCAGCGAGGCACTTTTGAGGCGTACGCCTCATCTGGATATCTTTAAACCTCAAAATCCCTAAAATAATTTGAACCTAAAACACTAAATGTCAACGGCGGAGGTCCTGGGCATGTGAAACTCGAGATTCTTTCCTCTTCTTCCCCAAGTAGCATATTCTAGCCTCTCTCTTATATACTTCAGCAAATGCTCTTCTCCCTGAGCAGTGGTGCTACAACCATTGAAGTTCTCGGGTTTTTTCTGGACTTAGTAGCTTTCTTTTCTCGTTTGCAATCTTAAGACCTATTTAGACTACGAAATTAGATCACCAAATGATCAAAATTTGCTCAAAATCTGCTGTTGTGTATTCTTATTTCATAGATAGAGAAAAACAAACTAAGTTCATTCCATATTACTCTTGGTTTAAGGAGCAAAGTTTGCTCAAAATCTGCCGTTGTGTATTCTTCTTCCTCCTTCATGTCTTGATTAAAGTCTCTACTGTTTGTACCTGTTTAAAGTTTCAAAATCTGCTACTGTTTGTACTTGCTTAAAGTCTCAAAATCAGCTACTGTTTGTACTGTAATAGCCTTATTAGAGGACTTTAATGCTACTGTTTGTACTGGACACTAGAAACTTTCTTATTTTGTTAATCAATATTATAGCTTTCATCCCATGGACTATAATGCATTCTTATTTCTACTAAGTTGTAGATTTGTATAGTTTTTAACCTATAATTGAGGCTTACGCCTCGACCGCCTCGAGGCTTACGCCTCGCCTCGTTTACGAGAAACCACCTTGATCCGCCTCACGTTTTTTAAAACCATGGAGGCAACTGACTTGTAGGAGGATGTGACATGTAGATTTCAGTATCAAACTCTGAAGAAGCCAACCTGTCACCTGTAGGAGAGAAATACATCATGGACTCAAAAAATGTGACATCATCACTGATATAGTATTTCCTGCTTAATGGATCATAGCACCGATATCCCTTATGGGTCCTGGAGTACCCAACAAACACACATTTGACAACCCTAGGAGAGAGCTTGTCAAGACCTGGAGCTAACTGGTGAACAAATGCAACAAAGCCAAAGACACGGGGAGTAAGAGAGAACAACTCCTTCTCAGGGAAGGCTATAGAGAAAGGAATTTTCTCACCCAAGACAGACGAGGGCATGCGATTCACTAGATAACTTATCGTAAGAACAACATCACCCGAACGGCACCCGCCGCGCCTGTCACCGGTGCAGCTTGAGCCACCACAGGAGGAGACTCATGGGGGCAAACAACCTTTATGAAACGCCCAACATCGGAAGGTCGAGGTGGAGGGGCGCAGACGAGAACATGAAGATGGAAGGAGAAACGACCGACTCTAAGAACCACACTCGTATCAGTTCCTTCGACGAGCGGGCTCTCCATAAGAACAAGGGTTAGATCCGGATCAGACCCCGGGGAACTACCGTTCGCCAAAATCTTGAGCGCGAAACCGACATGCTGCAGAATTGGGCGAAGGACCTCGATAGAATGCGAAAGGAATGGGACCCCGCGAACATGCACCATCTGCACGACCGAGCGGTCTAGGTGGTCGTCGGCAAAGCGCAACGGCCTCTAAAGGAAGGTCTCGGCCGACCCAGAAGACTGGAGGAACAATTTTTGTTTCGAAGAAAGCCCGCGGGCGCAGACCCGGTTAGCCCCAAGCAAAACGACATCACCTTGAAAATTCCCGCCAAGTATACGGGAAACCTCCTCCGTGGGCGAGAAATCAGGAGGTGGGGCGCGAACCAGAGCTCCAACCAGAACCCCATCAAACGCCCGAGGCGAAGCAGGTCCTCCAGGAACAAGGGCACGCCCCGCTCCAAGAGCGTCAGCGACATGGGCACCCGCAGCGCTATAGGCGACCGAAGGACATGGACAGCTCTGTTTCCGGTGTGCAGTGGACCCGCAAACGAAACACCTAGGGCCTGTTTGGTTGGAGGGTTGGATAGGGTTGGCTTGGCCCAACCCGGGTTACCCCTCCAACCAAACAGGGTTCTCCTCCTCACAGTTTACTATTCACAGGGGTACCCCTGCCCAACCCAACCCTATCCAACCCTGCAACCAAACATGCCCCTAGGGGGGAGAGGACAGGAACGGGCGAGATGTCCTCTCACCCCGCAGTGAAAGCAGTGCCTGCCCGGCTTCCGGTGGGAGACCATCTTCCATTCTCCGACACTAGAACTCCTGGCTCCGTCAGCCCGGCCTCGGTCACCCTCTTCAAAGCTTCGACGAGAGACCTCGGAGCTTCTCCGCTCCTCTCTACACTCCATCCCTAAAAATTTTGAAAATTTCAACTATTGGAATATGTGTTTCAAATTTCATGTAAAACAAGCATTCCTCAAATTTCATGTAAAACAAGCATTCCGGTAACCGCATCTCCAGAGGCTGATGAGGCGTTGGTTGACATGGCGTCTGCTGACGTGGCGGCTCTTGACGCGGAGGTTACGACGCGAGGCATTTTTAGCGAAGGCGGGATGCTCGATGATTCAAACCACGAGGCCCCTTCATTAGCGGTTTCCAATCACATTGAATATGCCATTCATTCAACTCTTGCCGTTTCGGATTCTCCTGCGGAGATTGACATTAACAAGGGGAGTTACGCGGACAACGTTTTATTTGGGAAAGATTTTATCGAGGAGCATGCTTTAAATGGGGCGGCATTTTCTGAAGATCTCTCATTATCCAATTGTGCCATTCATTCGACACCTGCCGCTTCGGTTTCTCCTGCAGTGATTGACGTTACCAAGGGGAGTTACGTGGACAACGTTTTATTTGGGAAAGATTTTATCGAGGAGCGTGCTTTAATTGGGGCGACATTTTCCGAAGATCTCTTGTTATCCCCGAATCGACGGGCCATTTCTTTGGCCTTTTTAGAAAATCATTCTTTGGCAGCGGTTTTCAAGGGCATTTCAGTTCCGGTACATTTGATGACGTCATCAAGAGGATTCCCCTCTTTACGCCCTCTCCGATTGCACTCTCGTGCCCTGCCCCACGTGCTTCTTTGGCTGCCACCCTGGAGCCTTTATCGCCCATGCCTTTTTTGGGCCCTCTGCTCACGGGCGCCTCTTCAGCCCCCCTTCCCGGTGCTGCTTCTGTTCCTCCTTTTTATTCTTTCGGCGCAGCACAGCTCTCTCCTTCCTTCTCGGGCTTTTCCTGAGGCGAGCCCAGCCTTGGCGATCCCTCTGGAGGAACTCGGGCGCCCTTCCCTTCGCGCCTTGAGGTCCGCGGTGCTTCTTCTATCCTTGGCCCTGCTCCAGCCTCGATTGCCTCCCGCGAGTCATCCTTGGCGATGGTTCCCTCGGTAGCTGAGGGTGCTCGGCTGCTCCCGGTGGCCTCTGTGCCACCTGCCCGTGGCCACTTCCCGGATTTGGAACGCTGCCCGTCTCCTGTTGCTGGGCGGGGAGAAGGTGTTTTGGACAGGCGTTCCGGAAAGCGCTATCGAAGACGTCAGCGATCGAAGTCGGTCGCAGCACGCGTTCCACCTTCTGAATTCTTATCTAGAGTCGCGAAGGTGGCATGGGTGATCCTTCTTGAGAGGGGGAAACAGATTGTTAGCTAATGAAGCTCCTCTCTTGGAACGTCAGGGGTCTGGGTGACCCAGAAAAGCGGGCTGTGTTGGGTTCTAGATTTCTGGATTGGGGTTGTGACATAGTTCTCTTGCACGAAACAAGGGGATTCTCTCTCTATTGCGGTCTGACGATCTTTTAGGTCGGGCCCACTGTCGTCCTTCTGCGCTCTGGATGCTCTCGACTCGGCAGGTGGTTTGCTGGTGGCTAGGAAGGACTCACTCTTCACCCTTCGTTCTGAACTAAGGGGTTCCCACGTGCTCTCCGTTCTCCTTGACTGCAAGCGCTCGGGGATTTCTTTTGCGGTTTCATGCGTCTACGGGCCTACTTCATCGAGCCTGCGGAATCAGCTTTGGTCGGATCTGCGTGCAGCCAGGGAATTTTTCCCAGATGTGCCATGGTTGATTGGGGGCGATTTCATTGTTACTTTACTCTCTTCGGACAGGCCTCGTTTGAGGGGTGGGTAGGACCCTGGGTCCGACAGCTTCGTCGAGCTAATTGACTCTATCGGCTTGGAGGTCCTGGATGCTACGGACGTCAGATACACCTGGAGGAGCATGGGCTCCAGGTCGCGCTTGGACCGCTTCCTGGCGTCGTCGACTTTCCTTGAGTTCTTCTCTCTCTCCTCGGTTTCGACCAGACCCTGCTCCTGGTCTGATCACACGCCAATCTTGTGGGACTCCGGGGAGGCCTCGGCCCCTCGTGGTCTCATCCGCTACGAGAAGTCCTGGTTGCTTGAGGACTCCTTCAGATGTTTGATGCATTATACCACAGGAGGAAAAGAAATATGATAGTGCCACGAGTACAAAATTCCAAGGCATTATCAGTCCTCACAAATTTCACAGAAGAAGAGAAAACATTATGCACTTCATTGATAAAAGTTTTGATCATATCCCCTGCTTCAGATTTATTCTTTAATAGAAACACCCATGACAAACGAGAAAAATCATCCACTGCAACAAGATAAAACATGTGTCCCTATTGATCAAGAACACGACTTGGACCCCAAATATCGACATGAACTAACTCAAAAAGGGAACTACTGCTCCGACTCTGACGACTGGGAACATGGCCTCAAATTTCAGCAGAATTCGGTCGAATTTCTGCCGAATATCGATATCTTATCGAAATCGAAATTTGACCGAAATCGTCGAAATGAAAGAAATATGGGGCCCAAAAAAAGACTGAAATGACTGAAATTTCGGTCGAACTTCAACCGAAATTCCTTTTCGGTCGGTCACCGAAATGGTGACCGAAACCGATAATTAGGGCCTTGACTGGGAAAAGCTGACCGATGATGCTTTCCCAACTGACACGCTTCACACTGGAAGGAGGAACTCGGAGAAATCTGCGGCAAAATACGACACATCTTCTGGAGAGGGAGGTGGCCAAAACGTAGAGGCCAAGTATAGGGAGAGATTGGTCCGGTTGAATGAAAGGATGTGCTTGCATAAGGAGTGCGGACCAGGAGATAAAGGCCACCACGACCACAACCTATCACTCTGTCCGTAAGAATGTCCTAAAAAATAAGAGACGATGGGTCAAAAATAGCTCGACAGCGCAAATCCTTTGTAAGCTGACTAATAGATAACAAATTCATAGAGAAATCTGGAGCATGTAACACATTCTGCAGACGTATCGAGGGTGTCAAACTAATCTCCCCCTGTCATGTGATCGGGGAATGAGTCCCATCGGCTATCACCATGGTTCTTCCTGGAGGAACCTGTCTATATGCTGTAAGCTGCTCTCTGTCTCCACATAAATGATGTGTCTCCTCAGAGTCCATAATCCACTCTGTAATCTCATATCCATGACAAGAGTTAAAAGCATAAGAACTACCTGAGGTGCTGGCTGTAGCGGACGTACTGGCAGAAGCAGAAGCTGCCACATCTAAATGGCCTTCTGGAGATGAGGCAGGAGGCATGATATCCCTTAGTCTGGCTACGAGATCATCAAATCTCTGATCTGCAGTAGAAGGTGCAGGAGACTCAACATGTTCCGCTACCCGTGCTAATGCTGGGAAACCATGCTTAGAATAACATGTATCCTTTGAATGACCGGGGCGATGACAATACGTGCAGGGCTGACGGATTCGACCCCCTCTATCACGGAGTCCACGCCCACGAAAGGTAGACAAGCCTCCTCTGCCCCTGGAGGCTGTCATTGCCGAAGAGGTCTGGATAGTAGTAGCGGTCGGAACAGTGATCCTGCTAAGTCTACGGGAAGCTTCCTCCATAGGAGGAATAGTAGCATCCGCAAGGATCTGAGAGCGAGCAACGTCATATTCAGGATCAAGTGCAACAAGGAATACACCAACCATGGTAGCATTCCTGTATGTCTTCTGCTGCTCAGGAGTGGCCGTCAGAGGCATGAAGCTGTGGAGCTTCTCAAACATCCCGCGTAAGGATGTGTACAATGAGTGGAGAGGCTGTCTGTTCTGCTTGACAGTGAAGATATCATGTTGTAATTGAAGGATCTTGGTCTCATTCCATGTCTGAGAATGGGTTGCTGCGAGAATATCCCACATTGCCTTGGCAGTGGGCGGATGCAACACATCATTGGCGATCTCTATCGTCAATGTACATGACAGCCAAACTTTGGCATATGCATCGTCTGCCTCCCATGAGGCGTGAATCCATGTTTTCTCCATAGGTTCATCGTCGGTAAGAATATGCTTCTTACCATTAGACTTCATAAGACTCATGAACTGCATAGCCTAGAGCTCATAGTTCGTCCCGTCCATCTTGACAATTGGTGTCGGACCTCTGAAGGCACCTTTGGTGGGTACATCGACTTTGTTTTCTGACATGTTGCCGGATGAAGATCACAGGGGTTTTGTAGACCGATATATAGATGTCTACACAAACATGTGGGGATTCGATTGCATATGTAGACTTATGCAATCAAATCCATCAACTGAAGCGAACGGAGAGAGAGAACGACGGAAGCGGGGGCCGACAGCCTGACGACAATGGTGGAGAGGCCCGAGGAGGGCTGGCAGGGCCGAGGAGGTGTGCGGAGGGTTCTAGCGGGCTGGAGGTGCCGAGGAGGTGTGCGGGTGAGGGTTGGCGAGCTGGCGGCGTCTACGGAAAGGAGGGTTGGCGGGTGGAGGCATCGAGATTGAAGGGGGGTTGGCGGGTGTGGATTAGGGTTAGGGTATATGAGCTCCGGTCTAGGACCGCCACTTTAATACCATGTAGGAAGAAATGAGTGCGTTGTATATTTCTGAGAACCCTAGGCTCTCTTATATAGAGGAGAGACCTATGGGTAAATTACATAAGATGGATACAGAGAAATGAAATAAAGAAAAAGGTACATAGAGAATATGAAAATATATAAATATCTCTACAGTTATAAATAAGCATAGCGTTGATATGCCTTGAATCCTAATCATCTGACCCAGTTTGAAGAATCATTGTATGCACCTCCTTTTGCCATACCATGCCCCAATAAGATGAGGGTTTTGCTGTTCAATCAGCCAGTGGGGGAGATCTAGGTTGGGAGCAGTTGCGTTCCCCCGGCCCTCGGCATTTTTTTATTAACGATTCTATTTGTATTACGTTATTTGGATCCATTTGTTTCAGGATTCGTCTGTGTGGTAGTATATAAACTCTCCTAATGTTAGAGCTTTTAGTATCCTTTGTATTTTCTTCTTTTCCACATGGTGAAAATTGATAGTCACCGTTAAAGGACGTAGCCCAATTACGAGTGAACCTTGTAAATCAATGTGTCGTCATGCTTGCGTGATTGATTTTGTTTGTGCATGCTTCCACGATTCACATCAAATAATACTCAACTAATAAAAACAAGATAAATAATCAAATAAATTTTACACAATCAAGATATGTACATCGATGTAGTCCAACGATGCCTAGGCTCCTACATTTGACTCTCGTTTTGTAGAGTAGAAAGTGCATGGTAGGATGACATTGCTTTTAGATAATGTAGAGCGATCCTTTAGCGGTCACAGGTATTGGACATTATATGACATCGATTTCTCTGTCAAAGTGTACACACCCCTGGTCACATCTCTAAATTTTGATCTAGGAGGATTAACGAGGAACGACGTATTAATACAAGATTCCAAGGCACCTTTGACTTTTAGAGAAGATCTTCTCGTGGTTCATAAGGAGGGTAGAGTAATGACCAATATCTATAGGATAAAGATCCTTTATGGGATTAATGTGTCATGTCCAATGTATTCAGATGGTCTTGAGGATGAGGATTATCCGCCCTTTTCATGTGACTAAGCTAGAGACAAGGTTCAAGAAAGCGGTATGCGTATGCGTTCGGACAAGTCATTGAATAGCTATTAAGAGGTATGTGATGTGGGGGCATATGTGGGGTATATGTGGTTCTACGTCGTTTCTAATTTTTTTAAAAATACATATCTACAAAAGCGTATACATCTAAACTGAAATCATTAATAACCGTGATCCGGCAAAAGATCTAAGAAAAACAATAACACCCATTCCATGAACCACTAAAAGGAACATTCAAATAATAGTTGCTATCATATCTCATGTTGAATCTCAACCATGTTTTCATAATTTTCTACTGCATTCCTTTTTTCTCCTCTGAAATCTATTAACTCCAAAATCATGATTAGACATTCATATTAAGTTATAGACCTGTCCATTAGCTGCATGTCACTTACACCAGATTTATTTCTTCGGAATCCCAAAAATCACTAATTCAAAGAATAACATACAGTATACCAACAACATAAAAATGACTTGATTTATTTCTATACAGTACACCAATAGCATACAGTACATAATAGCGTAAAAATCCCTAACCATTTACTTGATGTATTTCAATAACTGCAGCCTATTCAATTCCTATTGGCATCACTTTCCTACAGAATAGCATACAACATAAAATACACCAAATAAAAGAATCAAATAACATTTAAACAATAACCTTGCAGTACAACGATGACATACACGATCAAAAAATGAATCAATATAAAAGAAAGAGCATCAAATACGAGAAAATGGGTTCTAGGGTTACCTGGCGGACGTTATGATGATCACGAAAAAGCTGAGAGGTGGAGGAGCTTTGCACGAAGTAGAGGAGGTGATTCGTGGAACCGTTAGAGGTGGAGGGTTATGACATTGTTGAAGGCAGAGGTAGAAGAACTTCGTAAGGTAAGAGGCAGGGGCGAAGGAACTTCACACTGTTGGAGGCGGAGGCAGAGGTGCTTCTAGGCAATGGTGGAGACATAGATTAGAGGATGTGAGGTTGAAGGAGGTGGTGGAGAAGAGAAATAGGGTCGATAGCCTTCGCTAAACCCTCGATAGGGTTCTGGAAGCGAGATTGGGAGTCACCTAACCCCTATCGGGCTTCCCTAACCATATCGGATCCGATTACCTAGTTTTGAGGGGTCACATGTTAAGCGGGTGCATAGTACGCATATGCGATCGCACAACCCACATATGCAGCTCGTATATGTGCAAAGGGCGCACAGAGAGGGGCTTCGTGTATGCGGTGCGCTGAGGAGGCCATACACACATATGTAGATGCATATGCGGCCGCACAGACCGCTTTCGTGAACACTGGCTAGAGATTCTTGACATGGTGCAACAATTGATTGGGTGGGTCCCACATGCATAGTGAGTTTCTAGGGCTTTCTTGGTGTGCACAATTCAGGTTACATAGTGATCGAGTGAAGCCCCTAACATCTATTTGGATACTTCGACTTTGCTAGAAATGATGTAATGTTTAGTCAGGAGAGATTGTACGTGGAAAATACACTTGCTCACTCAAAGGCTCTATATGAGTTCTTGATGCTGCAAATTTGTGAATTTGGTGATTACTAATACATGGTAGGATGTGCACCATTAAGGGTATCATCCATTTCTCTTTTGAAAAGAGAAGAGTATTACATGTACAACATGTTTGGACAATTACCAACAATCAATAACTCCAAATTTTCTAAAAGTGTCATGTTTGTGGTCTAAATGTTAACCCCAATCCTCTATATAACCTACATTTATAGACCTCAGCCTACTTCACTAATGTGAATCCATGTTCCTCCTCTCTCAAGCCCTTCCACAAAATCTCAATTGAACCATGTGAATTCTCTTAGCATGCTACACTGGCATCTTAACAAGTAATAGAGCAGGTTGGTTGATAGCATTGTGATCAAGTAGATCAAGTGGCCATAATGTGACAGGATTCTCTTATATAGAGGAGAAACCATGTTGGGCAAATTACATAGTAGAGGCAGAAAGAAAAGGAAATACATAAAATATGATAGAATAAAATAACTCTCAGCACTCCCCCTCAAGATGAAGCATAGATCTGCCAACCACCGTCCGCTTCTTGCTCTTCCCTGAAACCAAAGAATTCCCTATAAACACTACAAAGTTGGAGATAGATTTCCTCTCCTTGGGCATATTGCATAGTCTGCATCTGCACATGTTGTGATGGCGAGGGATGTCCCTTTGCTAATAAGCAATCCAATACCTGGAGAAGACTTCAGATACCTCAGAAATATGTGAACTGCATCCATGTATGCCTGTCTCGGATGCTCCATAAATTGGCTAAATTTCTCATAGCAAAGAGATGTCTGGCCTAGTGATGGTCACATAGAGGAGCTTCCCAATGAGCTCAATGTATCTCCTCTTGTCTAACTCCTATGTATTGTTAGCATACAACTTTGAGTAATGATAGATCTGCAATCTACAACGTTGTCTCTAAGAGGAGATTTGTAACATACATCCTCTGGGTCATCACAAGACCCCGTGGTTCCTGGTGAACTCAAGCCTTAGGAAGTATCGTAAATCACAAAGGTCCTTGGTGACAATTCAAGGGACTCCTTAGCTACCCTAATACCTTGCACATCATCTCCTGTAACCATGATATCATCAACATAGACCAGTTTAACAACGATACCTCTTTGAGTCCTCTAAACAAACAGTAAATGGTTTGCAGGATCTCGTGAAGCCCCGTTGCTCTATCAAGTCCGAGAGCTTTTGGAAACATGCCCTGAGACTCTGACTAAGGTCATAGATAGCCTTGTGAAGTCTGCAAACCTTTTGACACTCGCTCTCATCAGTGAACCCATGTGGATGCTGCATGTAGACTTCCTCCTGTAGGTCACCATATAGAAATGCATACCTCACATCAAGCTTGGACATGAACCGGTCTCGTACCACTACAATAGAGAGAAGGAGACGAAGTGTAGAATGGCGTGTCACATGAGAGAAAGTATCCTGATAGTGCACCCAATAAGTTTGGGTAAACCCACAAGTCACGAGCCTAGTCTTGTTGCAATTAACAATGTCATTTACACGGTGGTTCACTGTAAACACCATTTGCATCCAACCACAGAAGATTTCAGCACAACTATTTCCTCCTACATAGCAAGAAGCCATTGACTATCTCACATAGCCTCCTGGTATGTCCGTGGGATCTTCTACAACTGATAGACCCACAACAATCCTCCTCAATATCCTCTGAAAGACGTCACAAAAAACATGAGCAGCGAGAGGATACGTGGCACGTGGACAGCTCTGCCTCTGGAGAGCAATGGACACCTCAAGATCATATGTATCATCTGTGATATGTAAAGTAGCCACATATGGAGGCACCTGCTTGTCCTGTAAAGTAGCTTGTTGTATAGACAAATCACCGGTACCATAAGTAGAAACAAATTGCTCTTAACATATATGGACGTGGTGGATGATGGGGTAGACCAATGAGCATAGGGTACAGAAAATGTCCTACGAATGTAAAAATGTGACAAAAATTTAGCCAAAGTACTATGAGATGGGGACGGAGGAGCAACCATAGTAGGAAGTGGAGGTGGTAGAGCTGGTGAAGCTGGTGGAGGAGGTGGTGGTGTAGGAGGGACCACAGGAGAATATGGTGGTGAAGTGGGAGAGGGTTTGTAAACCTCCTCACCAGACTTAGAGGTAGTCATTATGTCAAATGTAAGAGTAAAGTAAATGACTGACTCAAAGTAAGTGACATCAGCACTAATGTAGAACTTCCGTCTAACCGGATCAAAGTTACAATATCCTTTTTCGGTCTGGGAGTATCTCACAAAGACACACTTGACAGCTCTGGGGGAGAGCTTATCATGACCAGGAGTTAGATAGTGAACAAAAACCACTTAACCAAAGACACGAGGTGTTAGAGAAAAAATATTCTTGTCGGGAAACACAATTGGAAAAGGAACTTTTTCACCTGACATGGAGGACGACATCCGATTGTCCAAAGAAAAGGTTATGAGAACTGCATCCACTAGGAGTGGGGAGCACGACTCTGAATGAGAAAAGTCATGATCACATCAAGAAGATGACGACGTTTGTGTTCTGCAACATAATTTTGCTGAGAAGTGTAGGGCAAGATGTATGATGTATAATGCTATAAGACTTGATGAATTGGGATAACTGAGCAGTACAATACTCAAGGCATTATCATAGTGGACATATTTAATCATAGCAGAAAAAATATTCTTTATTTCGAAAATATGAGGTTAAATGACAGATCCAGCATCAAACGTGTTATTTAAAAGAAAAATCCTTGACAATCTAGAGTAATCAACGATAGCTACAAGATAAAACATGTACCTCTGATGGTTAGAGACATGAGCAGGACCTCAAATATCTAAATGTACCAACTCAAATAAAAAATTATTGTTAGGACTTCGACGATCGAGATAACTAGAATGGTGACGTTTTTCAAGTTGCAAGCCTCGCACTGAAAAGGTAGAACGAGACGGAATCTCAGGAAGGACTCTAAATATCTTCTGCAGAGGAAGATGACATAACCGAAGATGCCACATGTAAGGGGAGACTAACCCAGTGGGAATGGAAGAAACACTAACACATGGAGTCTGGACCAGTTTGTATAGACCTCTTTGCTCATGGCCACATCCAATTACCCCGCCCATGAGTTTATCCTGAAGCAAAAGAGAAGAGGGGTCAAAGATGACACGATGATGTAAACCCTTGGTGGTTTGACTAATAAATAACAAACTCATTGAAAATTTAGGAGCATGACGAACATTCTATAGGCGTATGGGCTGTGATCAGATTTGTAGGAAGTGAACTGCTCTCTATCTCCACATAGGCGATGATAGGCACTTGAATCTATGATCCACTCCGAGAGGTTTTCCCTGTGACAACTAGTAAGGGCATAGGCTCTACTTGAAGTACTGGCAGAAGCCGAGGCAACAATGTCAGATGGGCTCGAAGGAGCACTAGATGGTCTAGAAACATGAGGCATGATCAACCTCAAACAAGAGATAAATGCATCGAAACCTCTGATTAATGGCAGGAGCAACGAGAGTTTCAACTTGCTCAGCGACATAGGCAGATGCCAGAGAGCCATGCTTAGATAACATGTATCTTGGGAGTGAGCAGAGTGGTGACAATGATTGCATGGCTGACATGGATGAGCCCCTTCCCTGCCATGAGTGCATCCTCTGAATTGAGAAGATCCTCCTTTATTGCAAGATGCGGTCATCGCCAAGGAGGTCTGAGAGTAGGTTGATGAAGGAACTGTGATCCTGCTGAGTGTGCGGTATGCTTGCTCCGTAGGAAATATGGTAGCATTCACAAGTAACTGGGATCATGCTATATTATACTCAAGGTCAAGACCCACCAAAAGTACACTAACCATGGTGGTGTTTCTGTACACCTTCTGCTACTCAGTAGTAGCTGCCAGAGGCATGAAGTTGTGGAAATACTCAAACATACCTCTGAGAAATGTGTATAAGATATGAAGAGGACGATCATTCTGCTTGATTGTGAAGATGTCATGAGGAGCTGCAAATATCTTCATCTCATTCCTCACATGAGAGTATATTGCAATGGAGATGTCCCACATTTCCTTGGCAGTGGGCTGATGTAGGATATCGTTGTCTATCTCCACGACCAGGGTACCGAATAGCCACATACGTGCATACACATCATCTACTTCCTAAGAGGTGTTAGCCCCATTCTTGTCAGTCGGTTACTCATATGTCAAAATGTGCTTTTTCCCATTGCACTGCATAAGGTTCATGAATTGCGAGGCCCACAACTCGTAGTTGGTCCCATCCATCTTCATTGAGGGTGCCAAACTTTTAAAGGTGCTCAAAGTTGGGATGTCGACCTTGTTCTCTGACATGATGCCTGAAAAAGACGAAGACTAGGACAATAGACTGAAGTAAACATGTCTACACGGACATATGGGGAATCAGTTAAGTGTGCAGACTCATGACACAAACATTCCCATCAACCAAGGTGACTCTCTGGGGCATTCAGATGAATCTAAAGGTCTGATTTCACCGGTGAGTGGTGACAGTCAAAAATCAGGCTATTGGAAGATTGGGAAAGGCGTAACAATGAAGGGTAGTGCCTAGATGGCTGGAAAGTGCATTCTAAAGGCTGCGGGTGTGGTCGGGGCCAAGAGAGACCGCATGAGGCAGTTGCAACCACTTGTGTAGCTGTTAATGCAATTGCAGCTACGAAGAGTATCGTGCGAGGTGGTTACGATGCCTGGAGAGCCATTAGGACGGAGGTCGGACCTGCACAGAGGTGCGTGGTGCCAAGAGAGGGCTCCGTACGAGGAAGCGGTGCCCTGCGAGGGGGCTAGAGGTCCTCGTGATGGCCAGAAAGGCCGCGCGGTAGCCGAAATTGTCGTACGAGAGGGTCCTACTAGGCGTCAGCGATGAGATGATAGGCCAGCAGTGGGGAAAGGGGACTAGGGACATGGTCCTGGTATTGGATGTCGCTCCGATGCCATGTGGAAAGAGAATACCATTTTGAATTATATATGAGGCACCTAGGATTCTCTTATATAGAGAGGAGAAACCCTATTGGGCTAATTACATAGTAGAGACAAAAAGAAAGAAATAACACAAAATAGGACAAGATAAAATAACTTTCAACAAAGCGAGATAAAACTACGAGAGAACCACCAAAGGCTATATATTGTATTAAGTTTACCAAAGGCTATATATTGTATTAAGTTTTTCAAGAGATACAAGAAGTGTTGGGGCTCTTTATATAGTCCCAACAATACATCAAAGTCTCATCAATATGCAATATGGGACAGAACATGTGAACAGTTTATGAAATCATACTCTAACAATGTTGCAATGAAGACAATTGAATCACCAGGCCTCCCGCAAAGAAGGCCCTGAAAAGTCCTGTAATACTGGTTGCACGAGACACAACCAATGCATATGCAGTCATGTCAAATAAGGAGGGTCTAGGGGCCACCTCGGTCTGATCCCTTCTTTGGCTGGACCAATCCTTTCTAGGTAACACACTGCTTTATTGATATACCCGCTGATCTGCAAACTACACAACAACAAAGCCTTTTCCCACAATTAAGTAGGGTTGGTTAAATGGAATTCTGCCCTCAATTCAGATCTATTTTGGGTCATTCTTGGGCGTAAATCCAAATAACTAAGATCCCTTTGGATAATCTCATTTCAACACTTCTTGAGCCTTCCTCGGCCTCTCTTAACTGGCTCAACATCTCGAATCTCACATCTTCTAACCGGTGCATCCATCGACCTCCTTTTCTAATGGTCAAACTATCTTAAGCGGTTTCCTCTCATCTTATTTTTTTGTCGGAGCTACACCAACTTTCCTTCTGATCTTTTCGTGTAAGACCAGACATCTACCTTAGCATTTTCATTTCTGCCATTATCATTCTCTGCACATGCCTATGGTACACATGCCAACATTCTGATCCACAGAGCATAACTAGTCTTATGGTTGTTTTGTAATACTTTCCTTTGACTTTCAAAGGAATATCTTGCAAGCTATACACGTGCAAAAAAGATTTAAGAATATCCTGTTCAATGTGGCACACACCATGCTCAAGTCCCTTTCTATAAAAATGCTCCGGACCCTCTTCTCTCCCAGATTGCCACTAGCATGGATGCCATCAGAAAGCCATCAAACATTGAGCTTCCCTCAACATGCATATAGCAGTTTATCATTTTCTTCTCTTCCATTTGCACTGGGCTTGGTGCTCACATTTGAATTGGATTCAATCTGGAATGTAATAAATATCTCATTGAATGTTGCAACTAAACGAATTCGTTGTTGACAGTTTTAGGCAAATCTGAATTTTATGGTGTGAATAGTCATACTTTCTAGCCGGAGCTTTCTGTTTGGTAATTGAAATCTTTGTTTGAAAACTGCGTGGAGAGAGCAAGCTTTTTTCTGGTCATGAAAATTGACAGTAGACACTACCAAAAAAGTTGGCTTCTATTCTGGTTATGAAATCTGTAAATTTGGGTTCTATTCTGGTCATGACAATTGACAATATGTTCTACCAAAAAATTCTAGACCGAT
Source organism: Ottelia alismoides (assembly GCA_037367405.1). Taxonomy (NCBI): domain Eukaryota; kingdom Viridiplantae; phylum Streptophyta; class Magnoliopsida; order Alismatales; family Hydrocharitaceae; genus Ottelia; species Ottelia alismoides. The sequence goes on from JAZKJV010006747.1 coordinate 412,972, forward strand.
CCCTGCATGTGAAGTCGCTTGAAGATTTTTGAAATATCAGACTAGCAGTGTAATTTGCAGTCTTTGATCACAATTTAAGGAGACACAGGTTCAAGAGATATAATTTGTATGTATATTAGCATCATGTTGCTGAAATTTCGTTGAAGTTCTTTTTAAAAGCAAGCAGCAACCTAGATCAAGCCACGAAAACTGAAAAGAGTTAATTACAAGCTTCTGTACTAACGCCATCTAGTTCAATTCGTCGAAAGAGTTGGAGTTGCTACAATTTCTTGAATATACTACAGTCTTCTTTTTTGGGTCTTTTATATATATGCACTTATTTTTCTTGAAAGGATATATAAAATGTGCACGTTGCATGATATGGACATTCTTTCTACTTGTTCCTGCATTTTCGGTCAATGATTAATTTCAAAAAACTATTAAACTTGCCATTTTTGGAAAGATCGTTTTTACCTCTGCTGTTATATGGCATTTATGAAACTCGTGTTCTATCTGTTTAATGGTGCAACAGGTTCGACCACCACAATTGCTGGAGGCTATTCTAGAAAAGCTGGAAAAACTGACGGGCCTGCTCAGAATGCTTCTTTCTCAGATGATTATGAGGTGGTTTACATCCCCGAGATGTGTGCCTTGCTTATTTCTGACCGTGGAAACTCGTTAATACGTCAAATGAATCTGAAACAAGAGGATTGCATCAACAAATCCCAGAAAGGTATGATGTCCACGTCCTTCCGTTTATACAAACATAGATATTGCTCAATTATATGATGTCCACGTCCTTCCGTTTATCCAAACATAAATATTGCTCAATTATGTATCATGTGTACTATCTCATCAGATTATGTATTGGGTTTTTATCAGCTGTGTCCCTTTGAGATATTGCAATATCAGTTATACCTATTCATTTTTTTGTTATATTAGTTATGTCCCCAATTTCTTGCACCGTTAGTATTTGTGCCCTTTTGTTAGCTTGGTCGGGAGCACAACTGATTGCAGAAAGGGCACAAATGTAACGGTGTAAGAAGTCGGGGGTACACCTGATATTGCAAAAAAAGGAGGGGTATAACTGATACAAACCCTTGTATGTTTGTATCTACAGTCCTGCTTGACTCCTTCATGCGTCTAATGTTATTGCCTATTTGTGTCTTTGGATGTTTTTCTCTTGACCTGTGCCCGTGGTCACCTCAACTATCAATAAGTTGAATATTTTGAAATATATTTTTCTCATCACCATGACCTTGAAATAGTGTTATAAGACAGGCAGCTCAGCCAAGCTGCCAAAATATTTGTAGTTCTTTCTAATTGTGACTATACCATTTTGTAGTCAATATTCTAAAAGTATTTGAAAATCTATACCTTCTTCAAAAGCTTACATCTCGGATAGACATGGACATCTCTTTATGATATTGGCAACTACGGGGAAGTTGTACCTAACTACTACATTATTTTAAAAAAACTTTGTAAGAAACTATGCATTGGAAGATTTAAAAAAAGATGGTCTAGGATTTGATTTTGAGTTACACAGATTTCTAAGACATTATATTTACTTGATATTAATCCCGTATTTGAAGCTCCGGAGTCCGAACACGGCGAACAGTCCACAATATCTTCGCTTGAGAGTTGATTGTCTTTTTCTTTGAATAGTGCAAAAGGCGTAATTTGGAATATCTTCCTAGAAAAGGAGCTATGTTTTCTAGCTTCTTGTTTAGTAGTTATAGATAAATTGTTTTTTGAGTCCTTTTCTAAGCGCAAATACTTTACAATGGCAGTAGGAATTAGTATTTGGCAAAAAAAGTAATGCTGAATATGATATAGCTGCTTCTCATCGAAGCACCTAAGGTTGTCCTTTTTTTTTGCGAGACAGACCTGCGACTGGGATGGAAAGAAACTTGGATTTTCCAGCCTATTTGCGACTTTTCCTTTCTTGTTTGTAACATGGAATCTTTGTTCAAGGAGATTCTACTTCCGGTGCTTTGAATTCCGATTATGGTTTTTTATGGCACTGTGGCTACTTTCACTGAAAGAAAAGATTCGTTAAAATATATTGATATTTTTGATGTGATCGGTCTTCTTCTCATGGTTATTGAAGACATCAATCAGAGCTGGGTAATAATAATATATCATTGTCACTAATCTTTTCTGTCACTCTCGCTTTCAGGACTAAGGGGTACATTTGTCTCTGTGATAGCAATATCATGTGCACTTGTGGGCTTCGCACTCGGAATAGTAGCTCGCCCCTTCCTCATCACTAGTGTAAGCAATCTTGTTTGAATACTCCCTTGTTTACTCACTATATATAATCACAATACCTAACAACCTTGCCTTGATTTTTTAGACAGCGAACCTACCGCAAGTTAGGCATGATATGGAAGCGATTCCTAATCAATCTGGGGCCGATGTCACCGACTCTCTACTCCGTCAGCAAAAGCGCAATTGCTAAATCCTCTGGGTTCTATCTCATTGTGTATAAAACTACCGGCTTAGTAGTTTCTTATCTGGTATCTGTGTTTAGTGTTCGTCGACTTGAAAGCCATCCTCCCGGGGAGATTTTGTCTTTACTTGATTCAGATGTTGTCTCTGACAGTACAACTGTGCCTTCAGTAGATTTTGTCGACCAACTTAAGGACATGATCTCCTTTGACGAAGACTTGGGGAGTCCAGAACCACCCTCTTATGAAGAAGATTCTGGGAAGGCTTCGCGAGGAGGAAGTGTCACTAAGATAGATGCCATGATGATGTCTAACATTTCCAACTTCGATGGGCATTCCCTCAAGCAGAGACGTCCTAATATCAGCAGTCCAGGTCTGGTGAAGCGGCAGGGAGGAGTTGCTGATCTGATTTCAGGTTGACTTGTAAAAATAAAGTAAATGTGCAGTGAATTGTTTTACCACGTCTAGATTTAGTGGGAGGTACTAGTGTTGTGAATGACGGTGAACTGCGGAGTATTGCTCGGTTTCAGAACTGAACTGATTGATGTTAATCTCAATTTTCAATCGTGTTGGAGGTTCTTGTGAGAACAAGTTCTTGAGTTGGCAGCTACATATAAAGGTTGCTCTGACATCCTCTCACACTGTACTCTTCTTTTGTGGAATCGTATGATGTCGTGGTATAACATCTTAGTTATTAGTTGAAATTGCCTGATATTGGTCTTAGGATTTGATTTTTTTTGTTTTTTTGCAACGATTTTATGCGTTTTTGCAAGCAATGTAATTTTGTGCGAATGCATATCAGTGAGTGTTGTTGAAGGACGTGGCAAAGGGATGTTCATAGGTATAATTCGGTACTTGGTTGGTGGGATCACTGACTAAGGATTAATGGACAGACAGACGAGTAATTGAGTTTAGTAGATCTTTAATCGGTTTTGAATTTTTAAATTATTTTAAGTATATGAATCAATTTCTATACATACATTTTTATTTATTTGCATAGATTTAAACATTTTCAATACTATAATACATTTATAAAAATATAATAAGAATATTACAACTATTAAAAAATATAAAAAAATAAAATATATTTACAATAGCATTAACAATAAATGAATAGCATAAAAAATAAATCAATCATATGCAGATGTTTCTAGTACGCAATAACATTAACAATAATACAAAATTGAATAGTATAAACTATTGATATGTTTTGAATCCTAAACAATTTGATGTTCCTCATGTGCCACCATGATCGAGTTTTTATTTGATTTTAAAATGCGATTTTATTTACAACATAAACTAGATATATAACATGATAGCATATTTTCCGAAAAACATTGGTTATAAATGGTTTGAACAATGCATGAATAACTTCTACAACCTTGAAAAAGCATAAAAACTAAGGACACAAATCAAGAGAAATAGGGGCCATCGGGAATAACATAAATTTTTGAAAAAAAGCTTATGTAAAAATTCATCGACTAATAGTGGGTGAGGGGGGTCATTGATCAACTAGGTCTAGTCGAGTCGGCTATCCCCTCCCTACTTTTACAACAATGCTCATAGTTACATATTTAAACTCGAGAAATTCTTAATAACTGTTGTTATGCACCCATTTGTGGTTGTGGGAAATTAGGCGTAGCACTGATTACATGGCTTTTTCTCAAATCCTTTGCCACCTCTTTGACTTGTTTGGTTGGAAAGAAATTACAATGGAAAAAATTAACAATGAAATGGAAATGAATACTTTTTTCCATTCCAGTGTTTGGTTCATATTAGGAATTGAAATTATGAGATATATTCCTTTCTTATGTTTGGAAAGGGAAAATAATAGAAAGAAAATAACATTCCTTTTGATATATTTCGTTAAGTAGAAAAAATAATCTGCATCCTCCAAGTTGTTTTTTCATATAATCGATATATTCCATATAAGGAATCAATAATCACATTTAAATGGAGACTACTTTGATTTTTTCCATGCAATTGATATATTTGATATATTCATATCCGCTAGAATATTTTATTACCATATCTTTATCCATATCATAAAAAAGTTGAAAATGTCATGTGCATCTATATCCAAAAAAAACTAAAAACACATATCCATATCTGTATATGTTTACGCTAAAATATAACCCATATCCATATCCTAAAAAATTAAAGATGATATATGTATCCATATCTATATTTGCAAAAAATAAGAATTCATTTCCATGTCCATATCCATGTCCACAAAAAAAATCCTCATTCATGTCCATATATGTATCCACAAAAAAACTAAAATACATATCCATATCTGTATATTCATCCACTAGAATATGATCAGTATCCATATTTTAAAAAAAATGAAAATTATATTTGTATCCATATCCATATTAGAAAAAAATTCCATATCCCTATCCGTATCAGCAAAAAAACGCATATCCGTTTTTGTATCCGTATCCGCAAAAAGTCATATTTGATATATTTTATCCATATAATAGATATATTTAATAAGGAAAATGGGGCTGCCCCCAGGGTGCAGCCACCGGGTTGCCCCGCGCTATTTTTCTGTAATTTTTTTAATTTTTTGCAAAACATCACCATGTATATTCATCTATATATCCCTCCAATATGTCATTTAAATTTCGTCAAAAACAGAGACTCTTATACCCTCTATTTAGAACAAATAATTTTAATGGTCTAGACATTATTGTAAGCGACATGTTTTAGATGGAAGGTATAGGAGTCTCCATTTCTTACGAAATTCAAATGACATATTGGAGGGTTATATAGATGAATATACATGTGATATTTTTCAAAAATAAAAAAAAAATTTGCACAAAAATGATGCGGGGAGGGGGGGGCAGCCCCATCTAATCCATTTAATAAATATGTATTCCTATCCGTTGGAATATCATATAACCATATTTGTATCCGTATCCTAAAAAATCAAACCGTATCTATATCTGTATCCGAAAAAAATCATATATCCATGTCAATATCCCTATATTTATATATTCGTAACTTATCCGACCTTTTGCGTCCATATATTTGTATCCATGTCGACGTCCATATATCCATGTTCAAAAAGAACAATATCAATGTCGATATCCAAAAAATATATATCAATGTTGGTAACCATATATTTGTAACAATGATATATTGATTAAAAAATATTGAAGAAGAATACATTTATTAGCGTTTGTAAGGAATGAAATCCAAATTCCCATGAGGTACCGAAGAATGGTTATTCCCATGTATGAGAGAATCTAGTTCCTGCCTTAATATGATCTAACAAAAACAGAAATGGAATCGGCGGAGGAATGATGATTCCATTTCTCCCTCTATTCCAACGTAACAAACGGGACCAAAGGAGAGGTAGTTCTCTTGGAAACTGATGGTGACGAAAAGAAAGGAAATAAATTCTAAAGATTTTTTTCTGTTTCCTCTCTTTTTCTAACCATAACAAACTCTACTCTCCTCATTTTCTGTTATAGCAAAAATACACTAGGTTATTTTTCCTCACTTTCTTGGTGAACCATTAACAAATTAAAAGTAGAGAATTGGACGAATTTTCTTTACATTTAGTTCAATCAGTTTTCACTTTCGGAGAAAGCAAGCAATCCCTTTCTATCGGACCATTATCTAAGAGGCTTATTTAACTTATTTGCAGTCCTAATTACGTTCCAGCCCAATTCCATTAATTAACACAAACGTTTTTTTCGTGTATCACGAAACAATAAAATATCAACGAGGTCATTTTCGTCAATTCGTCATGAAATAATGCAAAACGTGGGGGGTGAAGCTAACGGTCGGTAACGGTGCCTTCCTGTTCTGTGCCTTCCTGTTCTCTTCCAACCCCCGAAACGGAGGAGAGGAGGGGAGAAGACAAATTCCATGACGTCAGTGGTCCAAATAGGATATGGGCGCTCACCAATCGATCCAAAACGACAGCAGCCACTCGCAAAATCCCACCTTTCCCGTTCCCCTCCCCGAAACAGATAGCACAAACAGATCAAGGTAGCAGAGTTGTAAGGATGGACGATGTGCTTGAACTCGCCGAGGAGATCACGCCGTCGGTGCGCTCCGATCCGAGATGGGTGGATGGGAGCGAGATGGACAGCGAGTCCCCGCCGCTCTCTTACGACTACGATGCGGCGGATGAGACCGATGGGGTGTACATAGATAAGGGGAGCTTCAGGAGGAGGCTGGTGAAGAGGCAGTCGAGTGTGGATTCGCTTGATGTGGAGGCCATGGATGTCACTGGGTTTCCCAGGCATCACCGTGAAGTACGTCGGTGCAGTTCCTTTTGCTGTTCAAGTCGTTTTGATTTGTTGGTTTTTGTCAAGATTGGTGTTTGGTATTGATACTGGTTTTAGTAGTCTGTATCCGTGGCTTGTTCTAACCATTCTATGTTCAGTGTGATTTTGAAGGAGTAGCAGGAAAAATTCCATTGTAAGAAAGAAACCCACGATGGTTTTGAACTTATTGATGATACTTTTCAGTTCTTCTTCAAAAAGCTCGCATTTGGTATCGGGTTTAAGTTTGTTTTGAAGTTGGATATGATGATCGTTTCTTGTTTTGAGTAGAAACCCTCTCTGATCCATCAGATCGGCCGATGCTTCTTCCAGGATTAATAATCCTGACTACAGCTAGTGACCAGTCAAACCCAGAATTACATCTCTGTCTGTTTTATCAAAATAGCTGTTATCAGCCAGTTCTTTCATTCAATTGTATCAGGGTATCTCTACGTGGGCAACGCTCGCAATGGCCTTCCAAACTCTTGGGGTGGTCTATGGCGACATGGGCACAAGCCCGTTGTATGTCTTCAGTGATGTATTCAGCAAGGTGCCTATAGAGTCTGAAATCGATGTCTTGGGAGCTCTGTCGTTGGTGATGTACACAATCGCAGTCATACCATTCGCCAAGTATGTTTTCGTTGTGCTTAAGGCGAATGATAACGGTGAAGGTACGGGCTTGCAACTTCTTGTTTTGTGAAATTTGATCAATCTTAGCATCTGGAATATAGCAGCTATCTCCTCTGTTAATTCCATCTTCTTCACGTTACACGATCCTTTCACAGGGGGCACCTTTGCGTTATACTCGCTGATATGTAGATACGCGAAGGTGAATCTACTACCAAATCAGCAGCGTGCAGATGAAGCCATCTCTAGTTTTAGACTCAAGCTGCCAACCCCTGAGCTTAGAAGGGCTTTGAAGATAAGAGATTTCTTGGAGAAAAACTCGTTTCTTAGAAACGCTCTCTTGATTCTGGTCCTCATGGGAACATCTATGATTATTGGGGATGGTATTCTAACTCCATCGATGTCAGGTACGCTTGATTTTGTTTGCTTCTTTTATACGTGCCTGATTTCCTTGACTGGGTTTCCTCAATTTCCAGTTGGATCATTTGGTTGCAGTGATGTCTGCAGTTAGTGGGCTCAATGGTCAGATACCAGGATTTGGCACGGGTAATGCACTGTTTTAGATCAGCATAAGCTTCAGTGCACGTTTAAATTTATATTTTGTCTTCTCCTATCAGTTTTAAATGATTCAAATCTATATTTGTGCAGATGACGTGGTCGTTGTTTCAATCATGATCCTTATCTTATTGTTCAGCATACAAAGACTTGGAACCGGCAGAGTTGGATTCATGTTTGCTCCTATTCTTGCACTATGGTTTTTCAACCTAGGATCTGTAGGAATATATAACATAATCAAGTATGATATTTCTGTATTGAGAGCTCTCAATCCAGCCTATATCTACTTCTTCTTTGAGAAGAACAGCATCAGGGCGTGGTCAGCTCTTGGAGGGTGTGTTCTGTGCATCACAGGTCTATTTACTATCTACCTTAAATTTAACATCGCTTTTAATCGCTTTCACTGTTCTGATACGTGAACTACGATTCTTCTTCTGAGTTAGTAGATATGAAGTGCCTCGTTAAGACGACATAACTGCTAATTTTCTGCATTATTTTAGGCGCGGAAGCCATGTTTGCTGATCTAGGACATTTCTCAGTGAAATCAATTCAGGCAGTGTTCATATTTCGATATCTATTTTTTTGTTTCTGCGAAAATTAATTCTTACCCATAAATAGTGAATGCTACTTTCTTTTTTTCCAGATTGCGTTCACATGTGTGGTATTCCCTTGCCTTCTCCTCGCTTACATGGGTCAAGCTGCGTATCTGATGAGAAACCCCGATCATGTTGAACGTGTATTCTACGATTCCGTCCCTGGTGAGTGTTCCTCGATGTTTAGAATGCAGATGATTCAATTTCATGTATACTACTTTTGGTTTCAAATTTCAATTAAAGTTATCTGGCAGAGATATTCTTCTGGCCAGTGTTTGTGGTAGCAACACTCGCCGCAATGATAGCTAGTCAGGCCATGATCTCGGCAACTTTTTCCTGCATAAAACAGTCCATGGCTCTTGGATGCTTTCCCAGGTTGAAAATCATTCATACTTCGCGGGAGTTTATTGGTCAGATCTATATCCCGGTCATCAACTGGTTTCTGATGATCATGTGCGTTATCGTCGTCGCGGCTTTCAGAAACACCACAGGCATTGCTAATGCTTATGGTTGGTCATTAACTTTTTTTTATGAAAGATTTTCATAGCAAACATGTTCTTGATTTTATATGCAATTCTTCAACTCGCGTTAATTTTGCAGGAATTGCGGAGGTTGGTGTTATGATGGTGAGCACCACATTGGTAACAATTGTGATGCTTCTAATATGGCAGACGAACCCGTTCCTGGTCGTATGTTTTCCTGCAATATTTGGGACTGTGGAGCTCATCTACCTCTCAGCTGTTCTATCCAAGATCCTCGAAGGTGGTTGGCTCCCCCTCGCATTCGCCCTCTGCTTCCTCTCCATTATGTACACCTGGAACTATGGCACCGTGCTCAAGTACCGCAGCGAGATCCGCGAGAAGATCTCCATGGACTTCATGCTCGAGCTTGGCTCGACGCTCGGGACTCTGAGAGTCCCGGGGATCGGCTTGCTGTACAACGAGCTCGTCCAAGGCATCCCTTCCATCCTCGGACAGTTCTTGGTCAGCCTCCCCGCAATTCACTCTGTGATCGTCATCGTCTGCATCAAGTACCTCCCCGTCCCCGTGGTTCCACTCGAGGAGCGCTTCCTGTTCCGGCGGCTGTGTCCCAAGGACTACCACATGTTTAGATGCGTCGCACGATACGGTTACAAGGACGTAAGGAAGGAGGATCACCGCGCGTTTGAGCAGCTTCTTGTGGAGAGCCTCACAATGTTCCTTAAGAGGGAGGCACATGACATCGTGCTCGAGAACTCGGTTGCTAAGGTGGAGCTAGATCGGATATCGAAGAGATCCAATGATACCAATGAAACTGTGGACCTTGAAGAGCCGTTGCTAGGCAGTGATGATGCTGATGGTTCATACAGCGATGCTGACTATGCTGGAAGTCGAACATCCCCTATCGAGATCCCGGATGATCATCCCATTTTGGAGTACGAGCTTTCCGCTCTCCGGGAAGCAACTGGCTCTGGATTCACGTACTTGCTCGCGCATAGCGATGTGAGGGCCAGGAAGGATTCCTGGTTTCTGAAGAAGCTATTCGTGAACTATTTCTATGCGTTCCTCCGACGGAATTGTCGTGCCGGCGCCGCGAACATGAGCGTGCCGCATATGAACATCATGGAGGTAGCCGTTACATACATGGTTTGATGCAGAATTGGACAGGATTCTACTGTGAGATGCAACTGTTTAATTTAAATGAAATTCAGAGTTTCATATCTAAGTGCAAGATTCTCTTGAAATTATGCATGTAATTAGTTTTTGTTCATGTGCATTTAGTAAGAGTCGAAGACAACTTGTCTGTGGATTGATGTTGAATCAGTGCCGTTGTGTTCTCATCCTCCTGGAAGATCGAATGGTTTAAATTCTAATTTTGGTTGGAGACAAGAATGGTTGATCTCCACGTGGATTCAGTATAAGATTGTTCAAAAACAAGATGATTTTAATTTCATATAATGTTTTCTGAAGTCAGGTTGCTGTTATGGTCTTCTATCGTTATTATGTCTGTTACTTATTTTTAGGACTCAATTAGGATTTATTTACCGTGTACTCTGTAATTATACCTATGTTAGGGTAAATCGTGAGTTGTCTGAGAGTCTACTTCTGAGAGAGTGCCACCTCCTAAGATTTTTATATCATGTACTCCAGTTTTCTATATAAAGAGTGTCTCTAGAGAAAAAGTAAGTTGGAATTTGTAATCAAAGAGGGAAGACAAAGCTTCGTAGCCCTACCTAGGTGTGTAGTTGTATGTTTAGTTGCTTAGTGTAGTTTTCCTTGTAATCTAGTCTCGGTGCTCCTAGTGATGTCAGCGGGTCGGGTTTGAAGTGGGTATTACTATTCTCAAATCCATGCCCATTTATAATATCACTACCCATACCCTCCCATTTATAAACGGATAATTTCTAGCGGGTACCCATATACCCGTCGGATACCCGTGTATCGAATGGGCACCCATATCTTCGACATGGTAAATCTTAAGTTGTTTATAAATGTATACAAGATTTTTACAGATAGATGAAATAGAGTGAAATCATGTAATATGGTGATTCATAAAAATGTGCAATATATAGAGAATTTTTAAGGTTTATATATGTCAAGTGTTTAACTCTTTGTTGATTGTTTTTATATATTAAATATATAAAAAGTTAGTTGAATATGAATAAATGGATCGAGAGGAGAAAATTGAGTTGGATATTTAATCATGTAGATCGATACATATTGGATAAGAAATGGATTTGGGGCTAATTTGATTAAAATGCAATACACTCATCTCTCTCTCTCTCTCTATATATATATATATAACATATACTAAAGCTGGGTATCTCCCAGCTCTTTCTCTCCTCTTGCCACGTGGACCCTCCTCTGTTTCTCTTCCTTCCCGTTCTCAATCCTACGTGATTCTCCTGAACTGTCCATCACGTGATTACGTGTTAGCTTAGAACTACCACGTGTTGTTGGGTTTTCTTGCTCAGCACGTCGGGCATCCACTCACCTCAACCCGCCAAAATAGAGTCCCACCATCATCAACGCCTGCCCTTATCGACTCCATTTCCCGTCATGACTCTCCTTCCCCCTCTTTCTCATATTCCTCTCCGTCGTCGCCACCATCTTCGACAACAAGGAAAACCTCTCCCTCATTCTCCACGAGATCTCCACCTCCCAGCGCACCCTCTCCGTCTTCGAGCGCGACTTCCTCAGCTACGACTCCCGTGACCCTTCCCTCGATCTGTCCTCCCCCTACAAGCTTCCCACTCTTCATCTCCCCCTCAGCCCCGATTCCAAGTCCCACCTTTCCAACATGACCTCCGTCACCCACGTCTGCTCCAAATCCCTCCACCCTTTCATGTCCTACTCCCCCTATCACCTTTGTCCCTCCTCCCCCTCCAACTCCTCCGATACCGCTGGCTCTTGCCCCGTGTTGTTCGCCCCCTCTTTCCTTTGGTCTGGTTTCGGCTACAGCATTATCAAGCCCATGTCGATCAAGCCCATGGTAAGAACGATTTCCTTCCGGAGGTCCTTGACCTCGCCCGGCTTTTCTTTGGTGCTTATGTTTGTGCAGTGTATTTGTTACCTTGATTTTTTCTGTTCTTTGTTAGGCGTCAGGGTTTTCTTTTTGTTGCTTTTGTATTTGTGTTGTCTCTGTTTCCTCTTTAAGTTTGTATTTGTAGTTTTTGGTATACGATCTTCTACAAACCCTGGTGATGGATACGTTGTTTTCATTTTTTATTTATTGTTACTTTTTTGAGGTTTTGGTTATACCATATTTAATTATATGACCATTTGGTTTATGAAATGGCTTTGACTTTTGAAATATATATGTGCTTTTACAAATTCGGTTGGGTGTGTTTTCCTCACTTTTGTAAAGTGTTTCTACTTATTTTGATGGTTTGTTTGGAGCCTTCGTCCCCCAATCAGCAGCCGTAGGTCGGTGGAATGATCAAAGCTTCCATCTTTTGGGATAGATTTGGTGATTTGGTGCCAGTTTTTAGTTCAGTTCAAATGACGGGGAGAGGAATGTGAAGAAGCTAAGGTTGTCTAAGGCCCTAACAATATCGAAAGGGACCACAATGTTCGACACATGCTGGAAGATAGCGCACCTAAGAGTCGATGATGTGCTGTTGGCGGATGCAAAAAGGTCATTGTCGGGGATAGTTACATATAAGGTTAGGATTAATATCATTGTCTTTTTCATTAAACTACGGGTGATTTTGATTCATGAGGTGTTTTTTAATGGATGGATAGGATATTGCTGTGAAGGTGATATCGGATGGTTGAGACCAGAACATAAGCTCATATCAAAGATCATGAGAAGAAATGAGGTGTTTGTCACGTCGCACACACTGGCAACACTTCAGAAGGTGGTCCAAGGTTTGCACTTTTTGTGCTTAATTTGTGTTATTTTTCACTTTGAGATTATACCGTATGTCAGGGATTTACTGCGGTGATAATCTAAGCAGCTCCATTTATATGTATATATGAAAGTTTTAATTAAAGTAAATTTAGGTTGGGATGGACCATTTAATTTTTATTCACTAATGTTAGCCATTTCCCTTTTCTTTTATGGTTGAGCTGGACTATGTATATTCTTGGATGTGTAAGTTGTTTTTCATTTGCCAGTATTCCAGACATGTTTTGCTTGAATGGCTTTTTGTTGTTGATAGTTGTTTGGTTCATTTGTTCTTGCATGCTTCCAGTGATTTTTGATATATTCTGTTTGTAAATTTCCACTGAGGTTCCGGACATGTGTTGCTTAGTTTCAGAATTTATTACTGTGATGATTTATCATTATTAGGATTCATTTTCTAGCTATAAGAGCATGAGATTCTTTTCAAATCAAAAGGAAAAGGAGCAGTTGTTGTTTTTCATTTGGTTTTATTATTTAGCAGCTTTGAATCATTATTATTTTTGATCTAATATTGCGTAAGAGATATTGTGTATTGTTTTTGTTTTCGATTTATCATGGAACATGTTTTAACTGTTCTTTTCTCTTCTTGACTTTGTTTGACTTAATGGGGTAATTTCGATATCGTCCAATAATTTTTCTTATTCATTTGCCAACCATGTATTCTTTGTATCATGTAATGATTTATCATGAAATTTGTTATAGTTGTTGTTTTATTACATAGTACTAAAAAGTTTTCATACCACGTAATGGTTTTATTTTCCAACATGCCCTATAATTTCCATTTTGTGATAATGTCTGCATGTTTGATTTAATGGAATGCAAGGGTTTAGTACTAATACCGATTTTTCTTATTTCTTCGCTAACTGTGTATTGTTGTATGTAATTTACTCGCGGCAATATTGTTATATCCAAATTTATATTTATTCAGATTCCTTTATTTGCTACATTTTTTATTTATAGTCTCCCTAAAACTTACAATATTCGTATCGTTATTATCTGTATAGCTACTAATTGATCACATGTTATGTTATAATTATCCATCTTAAAGACTGCGAGATTATCAACTATTATACTCCATGCCTATTGTATTGAGATTTGATGTTGTCCTGAGACTAAAATAAATCTCTAAACGTATTACTATTGGTTTTTTGTGCTCAAATCCTTTGTCTACTTCTCCTCTATCATTTCATTAACTATTGTATATTAGTTCCATTCAGGATCTGTCTTTGCCTAAATGCCAGCTCCACCATCCAAAAGAAATTATGCACAATCTCAAGCCATGCCTGCTTCTCAATAAATACATTCTACAATCTTCATGCATGTTATCATCTATAGTCTGATGAGGATGAAAATGAACATCTCAGGAAAAGTGATATAAGTAAAATATCCTATATTTGCTCGAAAACTTTGCACTAACATTGTAATCATTTTTAAACATGTGGCAGCGTTTCCATTCCGCAGCAAAGGACGGATTAGCTTTCTAGGGGTCGTGTATAGATGGATATGATATACGCTTATGGCGGCATACCGCTGATAGGATGTCACCCATTAAAACCTTGAATTGCGTGGATCATTCACAAGGTTAAAACAGTATCATCAGCAACGTGTTATTAAGTTGATACTTTTTACATCAGGATCGGCTTTGATATTTACCCAAAAATTTTGGATCCTCTCTATAATTTACCCAAAAAGTCGAAAACCCAAACGTGTCTCTATACGGAGGTAGGCGAAGAAATCTACAAGGACAATCCATAAAAGTATGAGGAGACATCCTCATCACACAACTTTTCAAGTAATAACTAAACTGGCTGAATATTGACACGAATGCCGCTGTCAAGGGTTGTGGTGTAAAGATGGGAAGATTGCGAGGGCTCCGATGTAAAAATCTCTAATAAAATTGTCAAACATGCTGAGCACAATATGGAAGAGAGAATCCTATTCGTGTTTTGCACAATATGGAAGAGAGAATCCTATTCGTGTTTTGTGCCATGATTGTGGACATTACAATCCATTGCAACAGTCGTCAGTCATCTGATGATAAAACAATACATGGCAAAATGTAAGATTTACATGCTTACCTTAGGTTTATTCATCCTGAAAACGAACACTCAATTCTTGAAAAAAGTCATACCATCAGTAAGATTTTCTAGCGAAATCGATGTATACTTGGGTTTTTTCAGTGTGATCTTTTGATTCTCTCATGATAATCCAATCGTGTCCAGGTTTCAACGGATATTTATTCCATTTATTTTTCATATCACATCCTAATTTACGTTTGCGCAATTTATACTAATTTATGATGTTGTTGTATAAAATGGAGACGTGTTATCTTGACTTGCTTAATAGGTGTTGCTTACTGCATGTTTTTCTTAAAAAATAATTCGGTTAGTAATTTTGTGAATCATCTTAAGATGTCGTGCATGTGACAAGTAGATTCCAAGATTAGTTTAGTAGTTGTAGACAAAAGCATATCGATTCTGCGTACATGAAATTTTTGTTGCTATATTTTGCATAGGTAAGTTTTTATTTTCATAATCATTTAATGAATATCGAATAGACACATCTGAATTTATCTACAATAGTATTTTGTGCTATAATTATATTAGTAATTTTCGACAACGAAAAGAATAATAAAATTAATATTATGTAGACATAAGGAACACAATTGATCTTCACATCTTCATGCAATACTCCTCCTATTAACCTTCACCTATTCTCAAATAATTGCCACACTTCTCAGAATTAGTTCCCCGTCTCTTAATTAATTTTTATACTTGACTAAATTAATCTACAAGTGACAATATCAATATAACAATGGTGAAAAAAATCTATACAAAAGTCCCCCAAGTAATCCTCCCAAGCATTACTCCATTCTATATATCATGTTTCAAAACTATGAGCTAATTACTTTGATTTATTTATTTGATGATTTTTTAATCATATTATGCAATAGTATTTGGAAGTACCTCATGCATTATACTTCATTCTTATAATTTAAATGCAAAAACTTAAATGAAATCATATTTAGTTCCTAAATGCGTAAAATGGGATATCTAATCGAGGTATATTGTACAAGTATAAAGTAAACATTAACAATCCTCAAGTTAAGATTTGAATCACGTGTTAATTCACGGGCTAACATCTGTTATTTTATTGGTTCTCTTTAATTATGATAATTAATCAAAATTTGTAGTCTTTCTTTCATTATATACCCATGGTAACACACTTCTAAAAATATATGACAAAATCATTAACCTTCATATTTGAAATAAGAAAGGCATGATAGAGATGAGAGATAAATACCTTTAGGGTGCATTCGATTCGGGAATAAACATGAATATGAATGGAGAATAAGGAGAATAAGAGTCTATTCTCTGTTCGGTTGGAAAGATATGAATAATGAGGATAAGGTGGAATAAGAGGAGGAAAGGTGGAATAAAGATATGAATAAGCGTGGAATAAGGTGAAATAATGAGATGTGGATGAAAATAGTCGTACTCTTGGGAACCGCACCAGACGGGAATATGGTCCTTATTTCATCAGTGCTGATTCTCCAAAGGAACAAGGTCTTAGATGTTATGGTAATGGCTAGGGAAAAGAGAACTTGCATTCATTGAAATTATTTTAATATTGTATTATACAAGGCTTCAATAAAGATAGAGGATGATAAATACTGGTGCATATTAAAGTTTTCCCTCCACCGTCATCATTAAATTGATTTTTGAGGTTGTTTATTCTTGATCATGGTAGATCGATAATAAAACGATTAACATTAAAATTTTGTATGTAATTATATCGTCGTTTTCCCCCACGTATATGCAAATATATACAATGATAATAATCATAGTGAAGTTATATACGTCATTATATATGAATCAGTAATGTTCTAATTATTTAGTTTTATGTACAATAATCTCTATTATATTTAGATAATCTTATGTACAAACTAAGAGATAAATTATTAATCGTTGCTTCACATATTTTATCATATTAAGAAAATATACATCATTTTTTATCTCTCCTTTTTTACCAACTCTCTCATATTTCTCTCTCCATTATTTCAGAGTTGCAATTTTTTCCGAACTTAGCAATTTATTCAAATCCAAATTTTGTAATCAATATAGGTAAAATCTCATGTAGATATTTTTTTTACTGTACTAAAAAATACACCAGTTTCTATCTCTCTTTTTTACACACTCTCCCCTCTTTGTCTCTCCATTATTTCAAAGTTACATTTTTTCCAAACTTAGTGTTTTGATTCATATTCAAATATTGTAATCAATGTAGGTAAAAATCCATCTAGATATTTTATGATTGTACTAAAATTAAATTATACTTATATGAGATGTTAAAACTGTGAAATATAATACTAATTAAAAAATTTAAAACAAACTTAATTATGAAATGCAATACTAACTAAAAAATAGATTAAAACAAACTTAAATTTATAGATATAAATCTTATAATAAAGTAATTAAAAATATATTTTGATAATAATTTCAAATTGATGCTTAAGTTATTATGTAATGCAAATAATTCAATAAATAATAAAAGTAAAAAATAACTTATGAATATGATAATGATAGAATTAAACTTATATCAATAGTTTACTAATTATTTTTTTTAAAATAAATCTAAAATTATATAATAGTAAAAAATTTTGAAATGTAATGCATACATAACTTATTTTTCCTCATCTTTTTTAAATTAGAATGTCATATAGATATTATATTTCATTTTAATTATATCCATCAATCAATTGGATTTAGAATCTTTTCACATTATTTCTTAAACATTTTATACATCTATGGATTACTGAAAATATATTTTGACAATCATAGATCGATTAATTACTGTATTAACTTAATTAAAACTAATATTAAATATATGCAATATATCAAGAAAAAAATGAATGAATATTTTTTATTATAATAATTTCAATAAAAGTATAAATTAAAATAATAATTTATTCCATTAATTTTTTAATAAATCTATTTAAATTTCTTAATCAAATATATAAATACGTTAACATAATATTTTATAAATATACACGTTATATGAATTTTTCTCTTATTATTTTATTATTATTTTTAGTTACTTTCTTTCTGTTCATTTATTATTTAACTCTCAGACCATTCCTATATAAATTGTTAACTTCACTTTTTGAATTGATGTATATTCACACTTTCGTGCACCCATTATTTGCTTCCCAAAAATTTTACTTAAACTATAGCTCTATTTTAAAAATCAACATCTATAACATATATTTTTACTAATTACATTATTAAATTTATTTACCATTAAACTTTTTAGTATTTATTAAATTTCGTCGTTGCCGTTTGATCACGCCGCGAAGCGCGGGTATACTACCTAGTATATATGGAAAAGGGAGTATGCTCCCTAGTTGTAGCCAACTTAGCTACTCCCACCCATATTTTCCCTTATTTTTTATTTCTTTGGAAAATAAAATTTTGTAAATTCGTCATTATATCCCTCTCACATTCTATTAAAATTTCATCAGAAACAGAGACTCCTACGGTCTCCATCCAAACAGGGTCGATTTAAAAAATCTTGTGACCGTTAAAAAAATGACGTTTGGATGGAGGGCTTAGGAGTCTCTGTTTCTGACGAAATTTTAATAGAATGTTAGAGGGATATAGTGATGAATATACAAATTTTTATTTTCCAAAGAAATAAAAAAATGAGGGAAAATATGGGTGGGAGTAGCCAATTGGCTACAACCTGGGTGTAGCCTCATTTAACCCTATATATATATATATATATATATATTATTCATTTTTGGGATGGGTTCGGGTTTGGGTACCCACAAGGCAAATCCCAAACCCGTACCCGTACCCGCACGGATAGTCAATTCAAAACCCAAACCCGTCCAAAAGTAAATGGGACAGGTTTCGGATCTTTAAATGAGCGGGTTCGGATCGGGTACCCAATGGGTAGACCTAAAGTGACATCCCTAGTGCTCCTCTCTACACATGATCTTTCCCATTACACTAGTGGGGATTTTCTACGTTTCCTTGTTATTGCTTGTTTGCTAGGATTGTTTCTAAATAACGTGGAATCATACCGCTTAGATGTTTCTATTGGATTATACATTAATTTATTCAAGGATGATCCTATATTATATTTAGCATGTATATTTTCTTAGGAAGATCTTAAGGTGCATTCATTTGGAGAATTATCCTTCCGAAAAAGGGTAATCTAATATGTTTCCACCATCAAATCTTTTATCCCACTCATGGGCACAACCAACTCTTTTTTTAATTAGAACTCCATTAATATATATATATATATATATAGGAAAAAATGAGACTGCCTCTTGGGGGAGCTAACTTAGTTTTCCCCTTATCATTTTCCCCACATTTTTTATTTTTTTTGAAAAATAAAACCAGTGAAATTCATCACTATATCCCTATACTATGTTACTCAAGTTTCGTGAGAAACAGAGACTCCTACGACCTCTATCCAGATAATCATTTTTTAATGGTTGCAGGATTTTTTAAATCGACCATGTCTGGATGGAGGTCGTAGGGGTCTCTGTTTCTCACGAAACTTCAATGACATAAATAGAGATATAGTTATGAATTTACACGATTTTATTTTTCAAAATAAATAAAAAAATATGGGGAAAATGGGGTCGGGGAGCTAAGTTAGCTACCCCGAGGGGACAGTTATTTTTTAATGGTCGCGGGGTTTTGTAAATCGATCTTGTCTGGATGAAGGCTGTAGGAGTTTTTGTTTCTCACGAAACTTGAATGACATAATATAAGGATATAATAATTAATTTATACGGTTTTATTTTCCAAAAAATAAAAAAATAGAGAAAATTGGACGGGAGGAACTAAGTTAGCTACTCCCTAGGGGTAGCCCCATTCCCATATCATATGTATATATATATATATATATATAGGATTTCTTTCAAATAGGGCGCAGTCCTTCCATAGTTAAGGAAGGCCATCCCTTTTTTTTGTATAAAACAGGATGACTTTGGTAGAATATATATACAGTTTTGTATTATAATGTGCAGTTTTAATGTTTGTATTATAATACATAGTTTTGTATGCGGCTTTGTATTTATAACGTGCACCTATAATACAAACTGTATACGTATTCTACTAAAGTGCTCGTTTTTATATAAAAAAGGGGCGGCCTTCCTGAACTCAGGAGGACTGCGTCCTATTTGAAAGGCATATATATATATATATATATATATAGGGGTGATCCTATGAGAGGAGGTGTTTTTGAGAGGATGAGAGCCGGTAATGTGAACCATTGGATTGGATTTAGCACCAACGTCCTGGATCTAAGGAATGCCTAGCATGCTTTCCCTCTCCCCCACGACGGTACGTCTCACACACTTCTCCACCAAACGCACATCATCTCATTTCTCTCTTCTCTCTATTCACCATGGATCCTCTCGGATGCTCCTGTGCCGGAACGCCACCGAAGCAACCATCGCAAAGCACGACCTCGCAAAGCTCCCACCGAAACTCGCTGCCACCGCCTACATCAACCCCGATTGGTTTGCCCTTGTGCTCCTCGCCAACTCCAGCTTTCTTATCGGAGGTCGGTGCCATGTGCTCATCACAAACATCGGCGTGGTTCTCGGAAGGTTGTCCCATGTGCTCGTCGTTACCTTCAGAATTTCTATCGGAGGTTAGTCTCGTCGACCATCCCTACTACGACATGAGCCCTATCCGCAGCATGCCGGCCCTAACCATCACTCCGTCGCCGCATGTGTCTCCTCTCCCTTCCTCGTCGTCACCTCCAGCATTCTTATCGAAGGTTAGTATGCTCGAGTGCATTACTATCAAATATTGTTGTGATTTGTAACCCATGTCATGGTTTTAACAATATTAGCTCTTTTTAATAGTATGACTGGAATATATCTGCACTATATTTATTCCATGCGGTGGGTGCAGTTGATTATAGAAAAGTAATCACATGTTAGATCCAATACGCAATGATTGTTTTTACTGTATCCATCCATTATGCAATATTAAATCGATAAAACAACTTGTCACTATTTTCTTTTGTGATTTCCCTTATCATGTAGGCTACAATGGAAGGAACTGAGATTATGAATATTGACATCGCGAATCAAATCCATTCAAACTCGATAAATTGTTCTTCCACGGCTATAGATGGGATTGCGATGGCATATCCAAACAATACTATTGAGGTATATTGCCGTTAAAGTTTATTTACTTAAAGTGCAATTATTTATACATTTTAGAAAGTGTTCCTACTTTAGACATATTTATTTATGATATACAGGTTAGTCAAATTCACCCCCCAAATGTTGATGATCCAAAACCATTTATTGGTTTTAATGGTCGTGGGGTTTTGTAAATCGATCTTGTCTGGATGAAGGTTGTAGGAGTTTCTGTTTCTCACGAAACTTGAATGACATAATATAAGGATATAATAATTAATTTATACGGTTTTATTTTCCAAAAAATAAAAAATAGAGAAAATTGGACGGGAGGAACTAAGTTAGCTACTCCCTAGGGGCAGCCCCATTCCCATATTATATGTATATATATGATTTCTTTCAAATAGGACGCAATCCTTCCATAGTTAAGGAAGGCCATCCCTTTTTTTTGTATAAAACAGGATGACTTTGGTAGAATACATATACAGTTTTATATTATAATGTGCAGTTTTAACGTTTGTATTATAATACGTAGTTTTGTATGCGGCTTTGTATTTATAACGTGCACCTATAATACAAATTGTATACGTATTCTACTAAAGTGCTCGTTTTTATACAAAAAAAGGGGCGGCCTTCCTGAACTCAAGAAGGACTGCGTCCTATTTGAAAGGCATATATATATATATATATATATATATCCCTTCATTCAATCGAATCCCCACCAACACCTCCTTTCTCTCTCTCTCTTTTCAAACAAATCCCCATTAATATCATTTTTCTCAATCTTCTATTTAAAAAAATATTATAGTATCACATCTTAGGTATAAAAATTACACAATAATCAACATGCAATCATTCTTCCGGACTCTAATAAAAGTCACATCATATCTACCTTTGCAACATACCCCACCATACAAATAACAAAGAAATAAATAACTTACCCACCATCTACCCTTCCAAAAAATATTACTCTTTGCCTTGCTTCCAAACGCAACCAAAGAGTTGCATGACATCTAGACCATTGTGTAACGTAATTAAAAGTCACAATGTCAACGTATTCTAATCAATAAATAGAAAAAAAAGGAGAATTTACCAAGATAAAGGTTTCCAACATTGACCCGATCGAACACGACTTGCCAGCGGCCTTAATCGTCAAAACTTGTAGACCAACGCAAGCACTCTCGACACAAGGGAATTGAAGGGGAAGGAGCAATGTAGGGAATGGTTTGCATAATCACTCAGGTAGAGAAGCTATTTGGGAACTTGTAGACGAAGTTCGAGAAAAATATCATGAACTTCTAGGTCAAGTCTTTTGAATTTCGAGGACAAAATTTCTTTGAAAGGTGGTAGAGTTGTAACATTTGTTTTTTTAAAGAGATTTTCTAAAAAAATAAAATTATATATTGGAAACGAAATCAAATAAAATCAATTACGAGTAGGTATCATACAAATAAAGCTAATAAAAAATAAATTAACGAGCAACTAAAATGACAACTGTTGTGTCATTCAAAAGGGAAACGAAAAGGTGAAAAAAAAAGATAAAACCAAATTGACTAGGTTCAAAAAAACGACATTGTTTACTTATTTTTTTTCTTTTCCCAATTGCAGCCGTTACTCTTTTATCCCGTTAGATTTATGAATTATACTCATGCCTTTTTAATCCCCATCAACGTGCACCTCCATTCTACGTAGCATAGGTCTTAAATCTTTATTAAAACTTTGATTGTGTATATACTAGTTGTGCTTCGTTCGAAGAAATCTTTAATCATCACCTTCCCTCTATCCACAATTCTGCTCTCGTACCTTCTCGTACTAAATGTTTTATGCCGATTCCAATTGATTATAACAATTTTAATGAAAAAATCATGGACAACTATTACAGAGCGATTGATGGGAGACGGGCAACAAGCTGCGCCGCCAATCCCTTTTGAATGGCAAATCCAATCTTCAATACAACATCAATAGATCTGGGAACCATGACATTGCTGTGCATAATTCTTTGGACCCTTTGAAGAAGTTGTACTGCTTCAATAGCCAAAAATCCGAAGGTGTCAAAACCAAAAGGAATGAATACATATTGATTGTCAATACATGCCTTCTCATGCTTAGCAATTTTAGCTGAGGCCGCTTTCTGCGCAGCGTGTCCCGCAATAAAATCACTTCTTATCGGACTCACCAATGGAGAAACTCCAATCAGATCAACACAAGCATGCTTCCCTCCAGCCCATCCAAATATTAAAACATCTGCTGGTCTAAGTGTCGATCTCCCTTTTTGAGGATCCGTCAAAAAATTCACAGGTGCTTCTTTCTTTGAAGCAACTCCAGCATGTCTGAGTACATCATAAAGTACATCCCTGACAAAATCATGTCTATATTTAAAACCTGGGAGTTCACGACAATGAACAACATGCTCCCCAAAAGCATCCAAGCAGGATTTGTGGCATATTGGGCAAGGCTCATCGGCTGGAAAAAGAGGAATCATAAGACGATACTTGAGGATGGTGCGATACTCAATAACTGACATATGCATCCCAAGGCCCTCAATAGGAGTAGCAAGGAGGAAGTCTTGAGCATGGTCAACCTGTAAACAACGAAAAATTGCTTTTTGCCTAACAGTCATTTCAAACTTAATTTCCATTTCTTCAACAATTTTGCTAAAAAGACAACTCGTCAAAGCATTCTGGGCTTTAGGGGGGACGGTATCCTTGTTAGCAAAGCATGTAAGATCGAGAGATGGAAGTGTGCTGCGTAGGCTCTCCACAGAGTATAGAAAGTCAGAATCCATACCGTGTATTCTACTGTCCCGTAAAATGTGGTCTTGGAGCACCCATGATTGAGCTTTAGAGGCCACGAAGGCATACGAGGAAGCCTCTAGAGCTGAATGAAGACCGAAACCACCAAGTCTGATGGGTAGTGATGCCACCCGCCATTGAAGGTCGCCAAAGAAAGGGCCTCCACAAACCACAATTCTCTCAATAGCTTCGCGAAGCCCTTTATCAAAATAAGTAGCAGCTCGTTCCATGTTTGCAGGTTGACATGTCCTTAGGCCAAACATGAGCTTGGCAGTGCCCATACAAGATCGTAATAAAAGAAGCTCATTTTGTGGATCCTCCAATTGAGGAAGTAAATGCATCAAGTCGACAGCTTTTGTGGCCCTCATCATAGCCAAGTCTTCAATAAAGTCCTTGTCTCTACTCACTGCGCCTCCTAGTAACCTCACTCCCAGCTCAGGTCTTCCAATATCCACGGGAAACAATCCTTTGCGGATTTTCTGTCCATCACACGAAGGCCAAAAAAGTTCTGTTTTTTTTATATTCAGCACAAGCCCCATCTCTGGACCCTTGCGATGTATAATGTCAAGCACCTTGGCTACCTCCAAAGTATCCCCGATGATAGTCCCATCATCAAGATACCAAGCATGGAGAAGGAGCTTACAATTATCTCGAAACTCATGAATAAGGGGATGCAAGGCAAGAGAAAAAAGAAGTGGACCTAGAGGATCACCTTGCTGCACTCCGGTAGTTGACCATAAATGATTATCTCCAATATATAACCTGGCCGATTGAGCATATATAAACTCCACCCATGAAGAAATAGATGGGCATCTCCTCCTAACTTCAGAAAGCATCAACGATCTATTTAGCATGTTGAAGGTATTAGAGAAATCAACTGTAAGCATGGAGAGAGACCCGTCACCGTGAAGCTTGCTCAAAAGTCGGTTGGAGCTGTGTAAGATGGCTTCTGCTCCTCCAGATACGACTTCAAATTGAAAGTTATTGAGATATTTAGACATCTCTTTTCCCACCCCCATCATGGCAACTTTGGATACAAGACGCCTCCAGATCGTACCTACAGCAATAGGGCGAATGCCGTTGTCTGGTTTGAGCAGTGGAGTAAGAGGTGTAGAGGCTAGGAACTCAGCCAGACTCAATGGACATCTCCCACTTAACCATAGATTAACCACCATGGATATAACACATAATAGATCAGTGGCAACTGCCGATCCCTCCTCACAAAGGGCATCTAAAATGTGTTGAGCTCTCAGTCCATCTCTGCCACAGGATGTCCCTTTGGGAAAGGATTTGATAAATCGCAAAATAACATCTGCATCAACTATAAGAGGACTCATTTGGTAACCGGATTACCCCCATCTTTTCATGGAATGGATTTCTATCACAAATCATAGTGACATCACATCACATTCTTTATTCCAACCCTCTCCAACCCTCATAACCATCCCAAACAGTTACTATTCCAATCATGTTACCCCAGCCCGCCCAACCCAGCAACCAAACAGACCCTGAGTATTCCGCTCCACACCCATCTAACAGGTCTTGGTTTTTAAATGGCCGAGTGAGTCTATCAAACAATCGGAGGTATAGCTCCATTATCAGTTAAAACCGAAAGGCAAGAGGACTTGTTGGTAAGAAAAGGATGAATCGTCATCGTACTACCTACATAGGATATGGAAAGAAGGGGAAATTAAGATGGCTTAGGCGAGCTTGACGCTTGATCGACAAAGCATTTGAAACAAAAAGCTTGGTTACTGGGTTGGGCTAGGTTGGGTTGAGTTGGGGTATCCTCCTGTGAATAGTAGTTGTTTGGAGGGTTGTGATGGTTGGAATGATAATTGTGATATAATGTGACATTGATTATGCGTTATATTAACTTTTTTTATGATTATATTATGTTTTTTATGTTAATATGTGTATTTGAACAGGGTTAAAAATCATTATACCAAATAAATTGTAGGGTAAATACAAGTATTCCCAATCCAGGAATGTAGGGTTGAAGACTGGGATATGCAAGGATACCCCAAGGTAACCTGGTAACCAAACAGGCCCTTAGTCTCCTCCGATAGTCTTAATTTTTGCAAATTCCAAAGTTAGCCGCTTTCAAAGTCTATGCCAATACATATTGCATTTTGGGGAGTTAGTGCATTTGAGGACAACTCCTTTCCAATTCGTCCTCTTATTCTTCCATGTAAAAACTTGTGAAATCTTTCATTATATGATCCATGCCTTATTTATATATGTTCTTCTCTCGCACTTGGTAATTCCTATCGCATCATGCGATTATAACCCTCTTTCTATCTTGATATCATGAGACGAATTCTACCCTCAAATTAAGTTAGCGAAACAATCTATACGCTAACATCATTACCAAACTAAAATAGATATCTAATTTATTAATACGTCAACCATACAATGTTAAAAGGGATTTTTACCCCGCATATCTTATAATCTTTGTCAATTACCTCCACGACCTTTGAAACAACCTAATTCCCCTCTCGACCCCGTAAACTTGTTAACCCTTACCTTACAGACCCTGTGGTTAATCCCCATCCATTTACTCGCTAAAACTAACCGGATTCTGTTATGTTCTTTTACATTATACCCATTTTGTTTATCAAATTTACATTGAGTGCCATTCCCCCTCTACCGCCTCCTCCATCCCGCTCCTCTCCTCCTCCACCTCCACCGCAGCAGGGACCCTGCCCCCTCCCCCTCCACCGCCGCCTTCCCCCACTCCCCTCCCACGCCTGTGACAGGGCAAACCGTCGGATTGGCAAGATTTTGTTGGTATCACTGTACTGTTGATCATCAACTCCACCTTCAGTTTTATTGAGGAGAGCGATGCTAGAAATGCTGATGCGGCTCTCATGGCCGGCCTTGCTCCCAAAACCAAGGTTCGATTCCTTGCACATTACTCCGGATCATTTGATCATGTTGATAAGCAAGATATCTCAACCCAAGAATCGAATTCGACACAATATAAATATAGATTCGCAATATTGATCTACAAATCCCATGCAGGTACTTAGAGATGGAAAGTGGTCAGAGCAAGAGGATGCCATCCCCGTCCCCGGTGACATCATTAGCATCAAGCTTGACGACATCGTGCCTGTCGATGCGCGCCTCCTCGACCAGCCAGCGCTCATCGGTGAGTCCCTCCCTATCACCAAGCACCCCGGAGATGAGGTGTTCTCGAGCTCCACCTGCAAGCAGGGGGAGCTGGAGGCCGTTGTCATTGCCACCGGCGTCCACACCTTCTTCGGCAAGGCCGCACACCTCGTAGACAACACCAACAACGTCGACTACTTCCAACATTTGCTCACGGCAATCAGTATTTTCTGCATCTGTTCCATCGCTGCGGGGATGCTCGTGGAGATCATAGTGATGTACCCCATGCAGCAACGGAGGTATAGGGACGACATCGACAACCTCCTCGTGCTCCATATCGGCGGGATTCCCATCGCGATGCCGATTGTGTTCTCCGTGTTAATGACCATCGGCTCGCACCGTCTGTCGGAGCAGGGGGGCGTCACCAAGAGGATGACTGCCATCAAGGAGACGACTGGCATGGACGTGCTCTGCATCGACAACCCTGTCAAACCCCCCGGCCCAACCTGTGCCGCCTCTCTATCCCCACCACCGCATCTCCCTTCGCCCTCCTCGACCTCGCCCTATCTCGAGCAACGTTAACTCTTCAGGACCATGGAGCATTGGTGACTGAACGGTCATGGGTTACTAAGGCTATCAACAAAGACATCATCCATTGTAATTCTATACAGAAACGCAGGGGGTGTGTGTAGAATCTCCATCATCCGTGACATGGACAAAATCTCCATCATCCGTGACATGGACAAGTGTTCCCCTATTCCGGCATGATCCAAGTTGGAATTGCTCCACCTTGCTGCGAGATCACATCAGATCGAACTCGCCTCCATCGAGCATCTGGAAGCGAAGACCGGACTTCATCTGACGAAGAGCTATCATCCTATAGGTATATCTCTACTCCCATCTTTCTGTGCTTCTAGTTCTTTTCCTTCTCGTTTTACCTGTCATCCACCATCTCCAGTAACTTACCCCCCTTCTTCGTACTATTGAGCCATCCTGACAATACACTGACGATCACCATCACCCCCGTCACTTTACCCTCTACCTCGTCGTACTTATCCTTTCCCAGTGATGCCATCATCGGAGTGCCGCTTCTCTCCAACATCTACGCTACAAAAGCATCGCCCACATCTCTGTTCTTGCACGTCATGGTAGGATTAATACGAGCCAACCTTTCTTCGTAGGTTACAGAGTATAGCTGTCGCCGAAACCTTCGTTGTTCACTCGTGACTGATGAATATGGAGGAGGAGGGAATTGGTGGACGAATGAAGATGTGATGAAGAGAGAGAGAGAGAAAATAAAGAGAGGAGGATGAAGAACGGGAATGGAGGAAGAAGAAGATAGAGAGGAAGAAGAATACAAGGGTGGAAGATCCACCATCCAATGCACATATGGTTAGATTAACCCATGTTATATTCTTCAAGTAAAGTAAAAGTAACGACATGGTATGTGGGATAAGACGGAGTAAGTTTATGGGGTTGAGGGAGGAATTAGGTTATTTGAAAGGTCGTAGAGGTAATTGACAAAGATTATAGGGTCTGTCGGGTAAAAACCTCATGTTAAAAACATCTTTTTCAAGCATCTTTTCTTTATTCCTCTCAAATCAATAGATCCATTGTATCAAAATGATTGTATAACTATTTTTCTTCCATTATGGCTTTATTTCACTCAATTATTAAAAAATGAAAATGTCACGTCAATTCAATTTAAAAAAGGATATTTACATCCATAATCCTCAGTAATTTCGTAATTACCCCGAGAACCCTCGATAATCACGAATTACACCCAAGACCCTGAATAATTACTCCATTTTACACTAATAATCCTCCGTTAGTTTAGTTCATTAACTCAACCGCATGATTGAGTTCATCTAACCAATCCACGATCTAACGGCTGGGATTAATAACAGTAAAAAAGGAAAAACTTTGCAGGGGGCTTGCAGGTGGCGTTGACTATGGTGGAGGGCGGACTTCTTGACGGCGGGGAGCCTGCAAGCGGGGGTAGGGGGGTTGCAGGTGGGGAGGACGAGGTCGGCGAGGGCAGCTGCCGGGGGGAAGCTTGCAGGTGGGGAGGAGGTTGTTAACGAGGGTAGCTACAGGGGGTAGGCGGTTCATCGCAGAGGGGGGGTGGAAGCTCGCAGGCGGGAGAGGAGGTGGTCAGCAAGGGCAGCTGCGGGGGGGCGCATGGATCTTGCAGTTGGAGGAGGAGGTAGTCAACGAGGCCAGCGGAGGTGTGACGCGGGGAAGGAGGGGAGCTTGCAGGAGGTGGTTGGCAAGGGTAGCTGTGGGCGTCTTGCAAGGGAGCTTGTAGGAGGTGGTTGGCGAGGGCAGATGCGGGGGTAGGGGGGTCGCCAGAGAGGACAGGAAGCTTGGGGGGGGGCTTGCAGGCAGGGGAGGAGGGGAGCTTATAGGCGGTGGTCGACACGAGGGCAGCTTGCAGGGGAGCTTACAGGAGGTGCTCGGTGAGGGCAGGTGTTGCCAGGGAGGGGGTAGAAGCTTGTAGGCGGGAGAGGCGTAGGTCGACGAGGGTAGCTATGGTGGTGGTGGTGGTGGGGGGGGGGGGCAGGGAGCTTATAGGTGGGGGAGGAGGTAATCGGTGAGGGCAGCTACATGCGTCTTGCAGGGGAGCTTGCAGGAGGTGGTTGGCGAGGGCATATGCGGGGGTAGGGGAGTCGCCAGGGAGGATGGGTGGAAGCTTGCAGGAAGGAGAGGAGGTGGTCGGTAGGGTAGCGTGGGCGCTTGCAGGCGGGGGTAGTGGGGAGCTTGTATGCGATGGTCGGCGAGGGCAGCTACTAGGTAGCTTGCAGGAGGTGGTCGACGAGGACAGGTGCGGGGGTCGCCATGGAGGGGGGTGGAAGCTTGCATTTAAGAGAGGAGGAGGTCGCCGAGGGCAGCTGCGTGGGGTGCAACAGGGAGCTTGCAGGTAAGGGAGGAGGTAGTCGGCGAGGGCAGCATGGGGGTGGGCGGGTTGATAGGGGCTTGCAGGGGAGGAAGGGAGTAGTGCTATTTGTAAATAATGAGAAATAAAAGGATATAAATTGTAAAATATTTTACGGATACCGTCATAGTTAACGAAAAATTGGATAAAAGTTAATACGGGGTTATAAGCGTAAGAGTTAAACATTATTCAGCTTCTTGGGTGTAATTCGTGATTATCGATGGTTTTCAAAGTAATTACGAAATTACTCAAGATTATAGGTGTAAATATCCCTTTAAAAAAGGTTAAATTACAAAAAAAAAATATTATATTTATACCTCAATTTCCAGCAAAGGTGCTCACTTTTAAACTATAACAACAAGAGATAATAAACATTTAACTTTAGAGTCTAGTGTCTACATAAAAGGATCATGAAAACTCACGGAATTTGTGATTTTAAGAAAAAAAATATTTTAAGAAAAAAAATAGAAAATCGAATCTCTTTGTTAAGTTTCAAAAATGGGTCAATAATTGGGATTTCTATGCATGGATGGGGCTTTTCTAAAATTAAAAGTACCATACAAAAATGGCATGAATCTTCGTAGCCGTCCAACAAAAGATAAACGGCAAGGATTTGCCCGGTCATGGGCTGCTCCAATCGAGGCGCGCGGCGAGAGAAGAGAGTCTCTTCTAAGTCGCTCACACCTCTATAACCCTAAAATCGTCTTCGCGCACTCTAATCCCCTCGTCCTGCTCGATCTCCTTTGAGGAATAGCAGCAGAAATCAGGTATTGTCTTTCTCATCTTCGTCTTCGAAGTTCGAATCCATGTTTTATCGACCAGTTCCATCTAGCAATAGTTGTATGAGTGGGGAGAAGGTACGAGCATGTTCCCAAATTCGAGTTTGACCTCTTTCTGGAGTCTAAGAATATATACCGTTACGTGTTGATGATTTTGGACACCGTAACATGTCCGTTCGGAATCTGATCGGCATGCAATTTGACTTATCTGGTTCTTGGATCAAGTTTTATAGCTAATGTGAAAAAATGGCTTTTGGTTTGATTCGACTTTCTTCTTTAGAATTTTGGAAAACGCTGTTTGCTTCTTCATTTTCTCGTAAAAAAGTGATTTTTTTTTGCAGATTTTACAGTATGATATTCGATAGGTATTAGGTTATTGTAGACAGTGTCCTAGTTTGATTTCGATGGTATGTCGTGTTCTATGCTGTGCAGGTTGTTGAAAAGCCTGAGAAGATGACTCGAGTATATGTTGGTAACTTGGATTCCCGTGTCACTGAAAGAGAGCTTGAAGATGAATTCCGAGTATATGGAGTACTTCGAAGGTAGGGTGCTGAAATTTTTTCTGATGAGTTTGCTATTTTCCTTGTTGGAGAGCAATTTAACCTAATGAATGGGACATGTAAAAAGAGTGGTTTTTAGTTCAGGAATTGTTGCATGCCTCATTAACCTTGCTATGCTTGGCCCAAAACCGAACAATATGCATGATTATGTTCACAGACCTTAAAAGCTAGGTACTTCAGTTTAGGGATTTTCAATTAGAACAATAACATGATATCTTTCTTGATCAATCCCATTGCCCCTTGTTCTTCCAAAATAAAAAAGGATTCTCTTTGAGTTGGAATTACTTCCTCTGGAATCTGTGGTCTTCCACTTTTTTTTTCTTTTTTTCATTCACTTATTTTGAAACAAGGATTCTTTTTGAGTTTGAATTAGTTCCTCTAGAATATGTGGTCTTCCATCTTTTTCCTTTTTTTATTCACTTATATATTATTTCCCTCTCTCTTTTTCTCTTCCATCACACTCTGTTGAAATTAAAAACAGGAAGATGCATTTAAAAGTGATGAATTTAATTGAAACTCAAAAAACACAAACAATGAGAAGCAGGGAGTCCATAATCAAGCCATAGTCACTAAAGTATGTCATACTGAACTGGCATATATTTAATTCAATTGTGAAGTGTTTGTAAAAGAGTCTAGATAGATATTTTGCTTATATATTTTACAGATGGGAAACAGTGATTAATGATATCCAAATTAAGTGCCAAGATAACATTTTTATGTAAACCAGTTTTTTTTAATAAATCTCCACATTGACAGCTATCTAAAATATTCCTAACACTGTTTAACTTGGTATTAGACCACTTTATTGCAACACCCTCCTACATTCAATAGAAATCAGTTTTCTTGGAGGAGGCTGTTTTAACATAGAAATGATCAGTTTGTTTGCTTTTTTTTTCTTATCTATTCTTTTCTGTTTACCATGCAACAAATATATTCATTTGACTTTATATCAGAATTGCTGTGCATTTTTTTCTGTAGTTTGCCTTTTTTAGCATCAGATTGTTATTTATTAATTCACACGGCACTGACAATGTAATAATGAGTGTAAAGCTATAATGCACAAGATACATAATACGATTCAGGGCTTATATTTGTTGCATTTACAACATTTGATGCAGTGTGTGGGTTGCTCGAAGGCCTCCTGGTTATGCATTTATTGATTTCGATGATGATAGAGATGCGATGGATGCAATTCGCGCATTAGATGGTAATTTATTGAAATTTATACTGTATGATGTTTTGGTACAACAATTTTGGTCATTGTGTGGTGTAATGTTCTCAGATGCGCTGATGTGTTGTGCATTTGTTTGAAATATCCTTCACTTACACTTTTGAATCTGTCAACAGTTGCATTGTTTTTCCTCTCTCTGAATGTTAAGATGCCAAATGGACTAGAAATGCCATTCAGTTCCGATGCCTGGAATATAGTAAGAAAAATTTTCCTCCCATTGTCATTTCCTGTATTGAATCAGGTGAGCTTTCTGGGTGGGGTAAATTGTATCGTATTTAAAATGAGAATATATTACTGAATCTGGTATACTAAATTTGTATATTTAAGCGTTATTATATGATATTTTTAAACTTAATACCTTGTAAATTTTGAAGGATTGCATGTATTTTTTATTGCATCGTGATTTCTTTCCTTCATAAAATTACAAGTCATGCACATGTTTTTTCTACATTATCTCTAGCTGACA
Source organism: Ottelia alismoides (assembly GCA_037367405.1). Lineage (NCBI taxonomy): Eukaryota > Viridiplantae > Streptophyta > Magnoliopsida > Alismatales > Hydrocharitaceae > Ottelia > Ottelia alismoides. The sequence continues at coordinate 445,889 of JAZKJV010006747.1, forward strand.
TGTGTTTCTTTTGCCATTTTTTCATTGAGTTATGTTAGAGTATGCATCCCTAAGGGATAATTCGATCCCCGTAGGGTCCAATTACCACATCACTCAGGTTTAGTCGCACATCGTTTAGTAATAGGACTTGGTCATAGTAGTGGGGGCCCAAACCACCTGTATTCATTGAGAGTTCACTATACAAATCAACCCCAAGTCCCAGAAAAATCTAGTGTTTCTGCAATCCTAGGAAATTGACGAGCATTGCTGCGATCTGAAGGCACATGGTTCTCTGCGCATGAACTCCAGAATCACCTTGTTCCAACTGATAGAAGTTCAGGTCCTGGCCAAAGCACGAGATCTGCTGGTTTGTTGGTCATCAATTTTTTAGAGATAAGCTTGATAGTGTTGCACAATGATGTAGTTCTCCAGAACTCGTTGAATAAGAAGGAGAAGATAGACTCAATGCATGTGCGTGATCTTCCATCTTCGCGATTGATGATGGTATCACCCATCTCCAACGTACATAACGTAAGGGTTGAGACCCCATCTCTACCTTTTTCAGTGCCATGTCATCTTGTGATTCCTCCTCGACATGAGATCTCGTTGAAGCCCCATGATTCATCCTCCAAGATGCACGACAGATTGTGTGGGTTCCTAAACCTAGGGGAACATCAAAGAAGAAAGGGGGCTGCTGCTACCCATTAATGCCTCATAATGGGTTCTTCGAAACCCATTGAAAGATCCCAACTGCTCCAATTGACGACCCCTCTTACCACAATTGCTGCATGCATTCGATCTCCAGTGCATGCACTGCTCCAATCTTTCGGCCAAGGCTTTAAATGTTGGATTTTGATTTCGTTTCGATAAGCATGGAAAAGGGAAATTTGGTGGAATTTCGATGTAATGTCGGTGAAATGGCTGGAAATTGGAGAAATTATTTGAAAGTTCATTTTTTAAAATATTTTTTAATATTTTTAACTCAATAAATGAGATAGAAGGATAGTTTTTTTGCAAATAGTAAGATATTAATATGATACGCTACATTAAATTTCCATCCAATCGTCCCAATAGTCAAAAAAGTAGTATGCTTCTCAGAAGCAGAATCTGATTTGGAATTTTAATTAGAAGTCATTAGTTTCTCCTCTTGAACATGAAGAGAATGGTGACATGTAAACACCTCTTCAATAAGAATGAGGTGGCAAAAATGATAACCACTAATTAAAACATATATATATATATCAAATAAAGAAAAACAAAATATAATTGTCTTCGGTTAAAACTTTAATTTAAATTTTAAATCTTGTGTCTAGCTAATTTGGTTTAAATTTAGATATAAAATATAGAAACTAATTAAAGAAACTTTTTTAAACATTGTAAAACACTCTAACAACTCAACACATTAGCGAATAAACAAGTGAAAATCGTTAATATATGCAAATTTCGATGAAAACAAAGGGGTAGATTCCCTTATTTTTGTTGTTTCGCTGAAATGACATGCAATTTCGATGAAATTTGTTGACATTTCGTTGAAATCCTGGGAAAAGAAATAAGGGTGCATTTTGATTTCGGTGACCTAAAAGGAAATTTCAGAGAATTTTGATGGAATTTTGTTGAAATTTGAGGCCATGCTTTCGGCAATATCAGGCGGCGACAACCTCATTTGTGTTGAAAGAGGGTTTCCTATTGGAGCCCTACTCCAGGTAGTGCCCTCATCTCATGATGATATCCCCTCCTCCATCCTTTTTATCATTGGTGGTGATGATTTGAGAAGGAGAGGCCCTATTTGGGGGTGGCATCACGTAATGAAAGATGTATTCATGATGGGAACCTTAAATAGAAATCAACCTTGTTTTTTATCTAGCCCATTGGCTCTGTTGCATTTTTATTAAAAAGGGGAGAAGTTGTAATACTTTGAGTCCAATTGGACACCCCAAAAGGGTGGGGCACATAAAAAAATGAGATCGAGAATCTTAGGGCCCAGTTGGGCTTCTTATGCAAAAAATGATTTAAAATGGAGAAGAGTGAAAAACATGGAAAAATGGCTTATTGAAAAGAAGAAGAAATTTTGGATTTTTGTTTCCCCACTTCAGTTCTTCTCCCAAATTGGTCGAGTGTCCATATTTTCCAACAAGTATGTGAGAAATGGGAGTATTGCGTAGAGATTTCAGATTCATACTCTACATTCCATACACTCTATGTTTGAGTGACCCAGTTTCTACGAGTTCTGTAGGGAGAGACTCGGTTCAACCTCCATGTCCAGCGATCGTACTCTGGTATACATATTTCATGGCTTTCTCCAGTAATTGTGAACTCCAATGTTTGATATTCCCACGGCTTTCTTCAATGTTCGTGAACTCCAATCTTTTCAAGATCCATATGTGAATGACCCATTTTTCAGATATGCATATAGATATTTCTCTGATGCTTGGCCCCTCAGAGAGATTTGAGAAACTTTCACATGTTGTGTTGAATTTTAACATGCTACTTGCCAATGTTCTCCGACAAGGAGAGTCATTCTAGTTCCAGTGACTCTAATAGACACATTATGGAGCACACGTTTTCCATGAGGAGACTTATTCCGGCTTCCGTGACTCTGAGAGGCACAATATAGAGCACATGTTCTCCGTCGAGGAGACTCGTTCCAGCTTCGGTGATTCTGATAGATGCAGTACAGAACACACGTGCCAGTTCACACTTCAACCGTGTTTATTTCCTCCTAATGAGCATGATATGAGAAGCAACGTTCTCACAGGTGTCCAATAGAGCATGCGTTGATTATTGTTGTCCGCAGGGTCTTGTATTATGTGAGTGAGTGCTTTATCTATTGTCCAAGCTGAGCATTGCATGCTCCAACTTGAGGGGGATTGTTAGAATGTATGCTCATCGATGGGTAATTGAATCCTTACATGGTTCAATTAGCACATCACTTAGGTTTACCCACGCCACATGTATTCATTGAGAGGGTTCATTATAAAAATCAGCTCTTTGAGGCGGTTTTCCTGTGATTTCATCCAACTCTTGTGGAGTAGGATTCCACGTAATCTCGGTGTTCTTCATGGTTATTCATTTATTTATTGTTGATTATGCTTCCGCATTATCGTTTTCTATAAGTTATGATTCCTTTGGGAATTTTTTCTGTTGCGCATTTATATCATATATAATGTATATGCACCCTTGATCCAGTTAATGTTATAATTTTTTGTTCAACTATCTTAATGAAAGAAATAGTTCAATAATGGCTGGACTGGTTGTACATGGGGATTACTTGTTATCAACTAAATTTTTGTTATGTACGCATTTGTCGATTGCCACTTCATAATTTAGTGCAAATTGGTACTGCCACTAATTTGTATCTTTTTTTAACATTGTCGGAAATATATCAGCGGTGGCTTGTATTTATGCACAGTAGATTGATATTTTGTTGTCTGCTGTTATTTTCTTGTTCACTTTGGGGTCCTTTTGTGATTCTTTGTTTTTTTAAATGCAGTTTTTCTTTAAACATTGGTTTGTTATTTCTTTAGTCCTTTATTTTGTTTAAATATTGTGCAATCTACTATCACTGTGTTAAGTGGTCTATGCATGCACTTTTCTTAAGCATGTTTGGTTGTTTTAGCTTCATGCTGTGCTATCCACTTGCATATGTAACAGGTAAAAATGGCTGGCGTGTTGAACTATCTCATAACAGCAAGGGAGGGGGTCGAGGTGGTGCACGGGGTCGTGGTGGTGGTGATGACATGAAGTGCTATGAGTGTGGGGAACCTGGGCATTTTGCTCGTGAGTGCCGTTTGCGCATTGGACCTGGTGGTTTGGGGAGTGGAAGACGTAGAAGCCCTAGTCCCCGCTATAGGAGAAGCCCAAGTTATGGCCGCAGGTAGTATATCCTTCCTTTCTGCCTAGTTTTCCTTTTTAGCAGCTGTTTGTTTTATACCCTTGCACCATTTTCTGGATTATAAATATGCGCTCTTTAAGTTCATGATTTCCAGTTTTCCTCTAATTTGATCAGAATCTTTGGTTTGTTTTGCTTTTAATTCTTCTTATTAGTCAACAATGTTGCTAGTTCTTTCGAGTAGAGTACCAATTTTATTTGCAATTATTTACTATTTATTGTATTTGAAATAGAACCTAAAATATTACTGCCTGATGTAGTTACTGTCTCCCTAATAATATTGTTGTTACATAATTGTAAATGAATGCAAAGAAGCCCTTGTTCCAAGGATGTAAACCTTACAGATTGTCCATGATGTTAATTTGTGGTGTGCCCTTAATTAGTACAGATTGATGTATGGGACTTGTCAAAGAGTTACCGATCTTGACAGAAATATGAATTCACCCATTTTAGAATAAGTAGCAAGTAATTTATCTGGAGTACAGTTTCGATCAAAATGTGCATGAGGTAAGAATCTAAAGGATGGAGAAGTTATTCCTTATAGTAATCCTTGTTAGGTTATGGGTGATGAGTGCAATGGGTTAGCATATATACGGAAAAATAGGGAGATTGTATGAAACCATTTATTAGTCAATTTGACTCAATACTTCGGCAATGGTGTTCTCTTTTTGACATCTATAAAAGCATGTGTATCACATTGCTGAGTTTTTAGCCATTCACAAAATTTGAACATTCTCAATAATAATAGACTCCTATATATGGCGTGAAAATAAATGTGGAAGCGAACATGTAAACAACTAACTACAATATCTAAAAACTAAATACTAAAATAGAACCTACTAGTAGATGGAGACCCGTTGCTAATTGAATTATAAGGCCAGGTAATGGCTCACAAGTTTTAAAAAGAGATTCCTGGCTCCTGAACTAGAACCAACTACATTGTGATGAATCGTTGAATGAATCCCCTTGATTATGATTCAATTAGAGAAGACAATATACCCAAGAGCAAGGCACAACTCTCATTATCCTCATAAGTCCCAAATAGGTATTTACTTTGAGTCCTTGACCGTATTGGTGGAGCTAAATGTTATCTCAATCAATCTATGGATGCCTATGGCAGCACAGCATCTATTGAAAAACTTGTACTTTGTTGTAAGAGTGTATCCAATTCTAGTCCCGTTTGATCGTTGCACTTGTTACTGGTTATTCCACTTGCAACAAATAAGCTAAGGGTGACAGACTGAAGGAGTTCCATATTTTATGAGTTATACTTGATTTTAGCTCCAATGCATAATGATAAAATCATTTTGTGCTTACTCGCAGAACTCAAAACTATTGAATTAAGGTAAATGCCTAGAATATCACACTGAGTGTGTTATATATGGGTGTAAATAAGGCCCCCATAAGAATAGCACTGGTGTGAACAAGAGCCTATGACGGAGAAAAGATTATAACAATTATTTAAGTCCAAAAAAAGATGTATGTGATTGAGAAAAAAAGAGTGTCGGTAAATATATAAACTAAAAAATAAAGAAAAAAAGAACCAAATTGTTCAAGTCTATATTTTCTTATTCAAGTTGCTTTTTATACTTTTCAATTAGAATATCGTTATTGTTAACACATTACAGTTTTATTAAGCTTTCTGCTCACTTGTACTCATGTGGTACCCTCCAGGTCTTACCGATTGTAAACAATAGATCAATTTTGACTTGATCTTGTGTCGAAAGGAAGAGAGATTGGCAGGGTGGAAGGTGAGGCTGCTGTCGAAGGGTAGGAAATTGATTCTTCTGAAGCATGTTCTATCGGCCATCCCGATCTTCTTTTGTTCCACGAGATCGCTTCCTGCGAGGGTATGTGGTAAGATTGAGGCGTTGATGAGGACATTTTTCTGGTCAGACGGGCGGCAGGCGGGAAGGGGATCCACCTGGTTAAGTGGGGCATTCTGACGTCTGCTAAGAGGAACGGTGGATTAGGGGTGCTGCGGATCGGGGAGATGAATAAGGCTCTTTTGGCGAAGTGGATGGTTCAGGTGTGGGGGAATTCAAACGACCTAGTTTGCCTCCTGATCAGGAGAATTTATGGGGTTACTATGTCATTGGATGTCGTCCCAGGGAGGATTCCATCATCTTTGTGGAAGGGGATTATTACGGTTATTCCGAAGATTACTTCTGGGCTCATGCATGTGCTAGGTGATGGCGTGAGATTTCATTTTTGGAGGGATGACTGGACAGGGGACATGATATTGGGGGATCGGTTCCCACGACTTTTGAGGCTGGCGGGTGACAGAGAGGTGTCTGTGCCGCAGATGTGGGACTGTGGAGCATGGTCTCTGACATTTTCATCGCCTTTATCTGAGCAGAGGGTTCATGAGTTCCTATCATTCCAGACTGAGTTGTTACAGGGCGAGAGTCCATTAACGGGCTTTGATCATTTCGTTTGGGGTGACATGAGGCTCACGGTGCGAAAGGCATATCACCTTTTGCAGGCGGAAGGGGAGGAGATGCAGGAGGATCTTCGTGTGGACATGAATTTGATATGGCGGTGTAAGGTTCCCAACGGAATCAAGGTTTTCTTGTGGTTATTCAGACTTGGAAGGCTGCTTACCAAGGAGTGTCGTGGGCGGATTTTGGGGGTGGAGGATATTGCATGCGATAGATGCGACAGATTAAGGAGGATGTTGAACACTTGTTCTTCTCTTGCCTGTTTTCTGAGGAGGTTCGGAGGCAGGCTAACATCTCATGACTGACACGGGGCGATTGTGATGCATTCTGGAGGGATTTCCGCTCGGTCTGCGGGTTTGGGCATGAGGACAGCTTGTATCCGGTTGCGTTGGTGTGGTCCATTTGGTGTGCGAGGACCAATGTTATTTTTGAGGGGGAGGGGTTTAATCATATAAGCATAATGGGGCACTGTAGGGCATTGTGTAGGTCATGGCAAGCGTGATATGATGTAACATCTTTCTTTATTTTTTCTTTTCCTTTTCTTTATTAATACAAAGATTTACGGCGGTGCGTCCCAATTGGGGTGCCACCCTTTTTCTTCTAAAAAAGAGGGAAAGGCTTTGCCTTTTTTATAATATGAGAAGTCATATGATCCATCGAATTTCAAATATGGTGGTTTGATTGATCGCGTAACCTTTTTCCTCTGACATATAAATGTAGGGTGAATGAAACCTCTCAAGTTTATCGGCTATCGATCATTATAGCTAATTGTCTTTGACCAAGATCAAAGGGCGATTGGTCAATTCTGTCAGTTAATACATTGTTTGCAACTCAGCATCTGATTATTTTACACTTTTTTTTCTAAATTCACGCATTCATGTTCCATTTGATCGATCGAACCCCTTGGTAGACACTCAGATGATCGATCAAATTGCAATGGTTGATCAATTAAACTCTTTAATCCAACTCACACTGATCAATCAATATTTATAACGTTATTGACCGATATGACTTCAAAAATAACAGGTTTTCAATCTAATGCCATATTCATAGGTTATTTCCAACCTCTTGTTCATCATGTTTGTTGGGGAAAATGGCAAAACCATTATTAGCATACACCGCATTATAATTTCCCATCACACAAGTATTTCATTTATTGTCTTACTAGGCACAAAGCAAATTTATTTATCAACCGTGTGGGTTTCATCACATTACCATATACATAGCATAACTTAATGGGAGAGTCTAAGGGAATACCACCACATGCTGAAATCCGTGAGAGAGAAACAAAGGGATGGAAGCTACCTCACGTGGATGTTCTCACGTAGAACCAAATTTAGGTCATGTTCCTTTTCATCATCAATGACCACGACTGCATATAGGACACGAACGACTTATTCATCTAACCACCACTAAAAATAGGAACTTTAGGAGTGATACATGTTATCGTTTGAAGGTGATAAACCATGTAGAGTGTACCCCTAAGAAACTACCATGTGAAAATATTGATGATATGCTGCTCCAACGAACTCTGATGACCTTCCCTTTGTGCTGTGAGGTTTGATGGCTGCTAGGTAGGTGACGTGATGAAGAGGGTAACTAAAGAAATGAATACATAGGATCCTTTTCGATTTTGGGCAGGTCCTTGGAAATATATCACCTAAAATCCTGCCAAGAAATTTTAGGCTTGGCAAATGTTTACTAAAATGGGCATAACTTCTATGGCCGAATTCAGAATTAAACGTTTTATAGATGTGTTTATTTTTGACGTGTATACAGTACGCATCCAAGAAACTATCATATGGCATTTGGACACCAATTAAATTTTCAAGAATTATTGAACTGATGTTCACTCTATAATCATAACTGACAAATCAATTTATTGACCCGAAAACTGAGTGGTATGTCATTTAATTAATTTATACCACCAGTTTGTTATTGATTTCGTTTCTGTTAAAAGGGGGGTGTTGCTGCAAAATTTGACATCAAATGAGGGATTTTGCCAACTTAGTTATAGTGCTCCAAGTTGGATTACAAAATTAACGCAGAAAGTACTAATATCTTTTCATATTCGGCACATGAGAACTCAAACTATAAATGGGTGTAATTTAGGGATTTGATGTGATAGTGAAGGTGTTTTGCAGTTTTGTACTCATGCAGAAAATCCTATAATTACAGCGTGCTGAGAAATGATGAGTTCCACTGTGATCAAGATTTTTGCAATATGCTTTTGGAAGACAAATATGGGAGTCATTTTGGTTGTGATGTTAGGGACTGATATATCTTCTTGGGTAAGCTCCTGTATCTAGGAAATTACTTGCCCAGTCTGGGTGATTGAATAAATCCTTCATAACACAATCAAATTCTTATTCTTCTCAAACAATTTTTAAGTCGAAGGTTGATCATCCAACATGGGAAACCATTAGAAAAATACTAAAAAGCCCATAAACCCTTGCACATTACAAAGAACCCACCCCACCTTCATTCTGCGCACTGCATTCTTCACTGTCCTGGTGCTTTTTGTACATCTGACACTATTATCAGCAGCCATTTATAACAATCAACCTTTGAAATACAATCACCCACAGCCATGCACGCACATACATGATGACGTGACATGCAAAGTTATATTAACCGTGCAACATTTATTTTATTTTTTGCATGGGGAGAAATTTTGGTTAGTCAGGTGCACGGTACATTTTAATAGAGATACTGAACATTGTCTTTGTATTTGGATTTGGATACCTTGTTCTTTTTTGTATATTATATTATCCTTACATGCATTCAAAATGTTGAATTTCTATTATGTTGTGAAAATATTCTTGTCTGCTTTAATATGCAGAAGCTATAGTCCAAAAGGAAGATCTCCCCGCAAGCGAAGTTATTCTCCACGCCGTGGTCGAAGCTACAGCCGTTCTCGCTCCCCACGCCGTGAGCGGAGCTACAGCCGATCTCCACCTCCTTATGCCAATGGGTATTATAATACATGACTTACTGTAATTTTAAATACAACATTTTTTTACTTGATCACTGATCATAGAATTCCTTTGGGCAGGGAACGTCGCCGGAGCAGGAGCTGAGTTCCAAATATGCCAGAAAGTTGGGTGCCATGCCATTTACCTATCTATAATGTTGACTGATGTGTGTTTGGTATCTATGCTAGTTGTGGATCTGCTTTGGCATCTCTCCTCAGCTATATGGCAACCGGAGAGGTCACCTTTTGACTTTTGCCTTTGCAACTATATGACATTTCTAGTTGCTTCTAAATAGACAACTTTGGCAGTGTGTGAAATAATTTAAACTGTGATGTTTCTCTTTGTTTGAGGTGCGGTTCTGCGACATTGCCCAGTGGAACTCCTGCGTTTAGTGAAATTGGAACTCTGCATTGTTGTCTACCCAGTGGCTTACTGTTCTTCATTTGATCTTGGAAATGAAATCGTCGGGCGGCCGCTTTATAGCTTCTCGTATTCCCACGTATGAAACCTTTTAGCTACTTTTGGGTCTGTCGCCTTTCGCTTGCGGTTTGGTGAAGGGAAATCTGCATAGTACAGTTTTAAGCTGGTGCTTGATGGACCACCAATGGATTTAGCACAGATCTACATTATTATCGGTGGTTCTTACATATATAGTCATGAGATCCAGCGCCTTCCATGTCTTCATGTGTATGTTGCTATTCTGGTGGAATGCCATTCAGCAACCCTGTGAACCTGGTTCCTTACATGTCTTCACATATATGTTGATGTTCCGGTGGAATGCCATTCAGCGACTGTGTAAGCACATCTCCACAAATTTGAAAACCTCGCCCTTTCATCCACAAAGTCTGGCCCTTGCTAGGAGATTGTCTACTAGGAAATTGCTCGTAGTGACTGCTTGTTCCTGTCATCTTGTAATATGCAACATCTGCAAGACACGGTCCTGAGGTGCTGTTCACTTGTAAAGCTCTTCGTTCTTCGTGACTTCGCCTTCAACTTTTTGCTCCAAATTCTTCTACATGCTGTCTTTCTAGATTCATTCCTGAAGTGGAGCGACAGTTGTTGAGTAGAAATCATCTTAACACTGCGACACTAGATTCGTGGCTGCGAATTTCATCATGACACATATGTACTAGCCATCGCTTATTATGCAGAGTCTTTCTGGTGGCCAGGTTTACAAAAACCTGATCAGTCCGTTAACAGATTTATGTTTTAAGTTATTTCTGTTGCTTTTATGTTCTTGAGCTCACATCTATTATTTAATTTTACTTATTTAGGCTGAGGAATATGGGGGCGTCATCTTGGTAGTTTCTTGTGGTCTTGTTGATTTTCATCTCTGTTCAGATGGCTTGAAAACACGTCTAATCAATTTAAAATGTCAATGGTATGCGAGAATGAATAATTTGTGTATGGTTATCTCTACTTTGTTGAAACTTTTCCAATGCTGGTTGTGCTTTTCGGTGGTAATCAATGCTTGGTACCTGAAGTTGTAATTAGTGCCTAGTTTTGGAGAAGGTATATGCAGTTGGGATGATTTGTTTGAATAGGCTATTCATGCCTGTTGGTTTTTTTATACAGCTGGCGTATCGATGTTTTGATCAAATGCTTGTCATTAGAAACTTGGACTGTAAATATCCAACCTGTGGTGTGGAATCTATAGTTCATGCAATATATTCACCATGGGGAATCACAATCTATCGTGCCTTAAGTTGCAGCCGTACAACATGCCTGGATGCCATTATCTTCCTATCTGCAATTGTATCTTTTCTCACCTGTTGTGGCTTCGCTCATTGGTTGTGCCTCTACAATTTACAACAATCTACAAGTTTTTGGGAAGCTCTGCATTGTTTTGTCACATTCCAAGATTTGTTTTCCAGATCTTTATTTCTCTTGGTTGCTGGAGTTTGGGAGGCGCAACTTTCTTGCCATTCTTGGGTCCTCGAGAACGGAAGTGAAATCCACGGCACGCAAATCTCTTGCATTTTGACAACCTGCGTGTTTTGCTCTTGTTCCCATCTTTGAGGACTTTGAGTCCAGTGAATCCTTGATTTTCAAATCGAAAAGGCTTTTGCGACCTCGTTCTGGATCCACTTTCCTGCCTTAAACCTTCGTCTAACTCACCTGAATGTTCTTTCCCTGGTTGAGCAATCCCCTGCTTATCTAGGTCTTCTTTTTGGCACACCCACATCCGTTAATGGCGACGAGGTAAGTATGGAGCACTTGGATGTTCTGCTGTCTGCTCGTGAGTATATCAAAGCTGATCAAGCTTTTGATCTGAAATTGGACACCGGATGCTGATTTGTTTCAAAGGGATTACCGTGCTCCCAGCAATTTTGAGTGTGATTCGAGTCGAAATCTTTTAGTAGCCTTCATTCATTTGGTTTCGAGGAGATTGTCCCAGACACTCTCCTTATGTCTATCTTTTATTGTCTCTCCTTTATCTTAGTGTTCATCTTGATCTCGTGCTCCATTCTCAGTCTACCTTTTATTGTTTCTTCTCGCGAAATTTCAATCCATAAAAGTGTGTACGCCTCCTATCTTATCGAAGCCCGTCAAGCATTTTGAAAGTCTCCTGAAACTTTTGCTGCAATGATTTGCGACCAATGGATCGTTGGGGGTGACTTCAAGTAAATCCTCTTCCCTATAGAAATAGGGATTTTTACACGTAATTCTGAGTAATTTTGTAATTACAATCATAACCTTGCATAACAATGAATTACATGAGAAACTTTGGATAGTCATTTTGTCTCACACTCATAGCCCTCCGTTAGTTTAATATGTTAATTCAACCATATGAGCGAGTTTATCTAACCAATCTATGATCTAACGGTTAGGATTAGTCAAAATTAAAAATGAAAGGAAAAAAAATGACGGTGGGCTTCAAGCAGGGTGCGGGGGCTTTGAGGAGGAGCGATGATGGTGGAAGGGTTGTTGCAAGGGGAGGGCTTCGAAGCTTTGAGCAGATCGGTTCGGTGGGGAGTGGGGGGCTTGTTGGCGGAGGCGGGCAGGGGGGGGTTGGGGGTTGGCTTCGTCAGGAGCTCGTGGGCGCGCTCGGAGCTTCGAGCAGGTCGATGGGGAGAGGGGGTTCATTGCAGGTTGCGGAGCTTCGAGCAGGTCGATGGGGAGAGGGGGGTCATTGCAGGTTGTATGGGGGAAGGGCTTCGAAGCTTTGAGGGGTTGGGTGGTGGGGGCGCTGGCTTCGGGCAGGAGTAAGGGGCCGTTGCAGGTCATGTGGGGAGGGGGGCTTCGACAGGGAAGGAGTGGGGGGGGGGGGGGGGGGAGCTTTCGAGGAGAGCTGCTGGCGAGCCGGGGAGGGGGACTTTTGAGGACAGCAGCTGGCGGGCCCCGAGGGGGGGGGGGCTTCGATCAGGTCATCGGCGTAGGTGGGCGGGGAGGGGGGGGGGGGGGGGGAGGCCCGACAGCGGGTGCAGCGGCTTCGAGCATGGGAGAAGCATGGGAGGAGGAGCTTCGAGCAGGTTCATCGAGCGAGTGGGCCGGTGGGGGGGGGGGGGCTTCGAGGAGAGCTGCTTGGGGGGGGGGGGGGAGTCGAGCAGGGGAGGATCGGCAGCGGTGCGGATGAAGGGGAAGGCTCGGCGACGGGTGCAGCGACTTGGAGCATGGGAGAAGCGGGGGAGGGGGAGCTTCTAGCAGATGGTTGGGGGGGGCTTTGAGGAGAGTTGCTTGGGGGGAGGGGGTCGAGCAGGGGAGGATCGACAGTGGCGCGGATGGAGGGGAAGGCTCGGCGGCGGGCTGCTTCGAGCAGGGAGGAGAGAGGCGGGCATGAAAAGAGGGTGGCATATTTTGTAAATGAGAATGAACTTTAGGGTAGTTTTGTCTTTTTAAACGACAGTTGTCAAATATAACAAAAATCCCAAACGGAATATAACACGGGGTTATGTCATGTAAGAGTTAAGCATTACTCAAGGTTTCTCTATGTAATTCATGATTATGCAGGGTTATGATTGTAATTGTAGAATTACTCAGGGTTATGTGTGTAAAAGTCCCATAGAAATATGCAGAAGCTTCCTGAGGACTATTTGTGAAACCTAAAGTAGCAAAAACACTAAAACTCAACTTCCGACTTGATCCACTATCCAAAATGGAAAATAAGGACTCTATCTTGTAATGCTCTTCGAGACCTTTTCAACACGCTCAAGGACATCAAAAATGGACATCGTATGCGAAAGTTAGGCGTGGAATACAACGGTTTATGGCTTTTGAGCCGCGAACTTGATCCTGTATAAAGGCTAAGTGATTGAACCATTTAGCTATTACATCCAAGTCCATTGTCGAAGCTCTGTCTTCGATGACTTTTCTAACTTCAATCAGTGATCCGAAAGGGTCATTCGAAGAGGGCGACAAGGTCCACACCATGTTAGTATGTGTTTCACGCTAAGTACCTCGAAATCATAGATTTTGCTGTGGATGAGATATCAGGGGAACGATCCCGAAGGTATGAATTCCGATTTCCCGCCTGCTATTAAATCACACTTTCTTCGTGTGTTGCATATACATCATTTTTGCGCTGATCTGCTGTCCGGGTCTCTTGGATTTTTGCATGTAAAGTTGGCTTTCAGATCGTATTGTCGCCTTCCGTCACATTTTTCAAGAGATCTGGTAATCCGAAAAATATGAAACTTATGTTAGAATTATCCTTGTTCCATGATTTGTATATGCATGTAATTTGTTTCGAAATCAGAGATGAAAAATTGGACACAAAATTGAACCACTCACCGTATTTTTCGAGAGTTTTCGTAATCGAAAAAATATGGAATATCTGTCAGATTTCTCTTTGTTGATTGATCTATCCACGCATCTAATTTATTTTCAATTTGGAGAACAATTTTGGACACCAAATCAGAACATGCATTGTATTCAACCGTATTTTCTGAGAGTTTTCATGATTTGAAAAGTATGAAATATATGTCAGATTTCTTGTTGAATGTTCTATCCACATATCTACTTTATTTTCAAATCCGAAAAAAAAGTTGGACACCAAATAAGAGCACCAACTCACGATGTACGACTATAATTGACCATGCAAGTGGTCTGATTGATATAAATAAGCTAATTACCTAACTATATTGAGATCTTTTACAACTAAATCCTAAGTGGTTAAACGAGAAATCACGATAGGTGATATGAATATTAATTGGATAAGGAATGAAATTGGGTAACTAAGTGAAAGCCTTGATCAATGTTAAATCAAGTCCAATATGAGTACTTTGAATTTGTATGACGTTTGGTTGTACCATGGTTGGAACTTGGAATCCTTGACCTACGTGCCATTTGCTTTGATGGGCTCCACAGTCGAGGTACTCCCCTGTTTTGAGGGTTGTTGTGTGCACGGTGTTGTTTCCCGTATTGCCATGGGTAGAGGAGCAGGCATCGCCAAGGGATGGGTTAGCACCCTTGGTGCCCCAGGTAAAAGACTAGATGTCCACGACCCTAATTGCATTAACTGTGTGACACATAGTTCTCGACATCATCCCGAGGTTCTTGCCGGGTTGCCGTGAGACATCGCCTTCTGATATTCGTGCTTGGTAGTCTGGTCTTCACTTTGTGTAATATGCTTAACACGAGTGGCTGGTGAGGTTTGACCACTCGAGTTACTCACCTTGGATCTATGAGTGGAGTTCCGTGATGTGGTTAGCGAAGGGGGTGTTCTCACCGGTTTGCCCTGTATATGGAGGAAAACGGAAGGTGGTTGTAGGTTCGACTACAGTTTGAGTTAAAAATCATAACTAAAATCCTAGATCTTACTTGAATTGTGCCTACTGTCGAAGACTCTTGCCGACATGTAGCGATTGCCGGGTGAGTTGCTTCAGTTGGTCCCATCTTACTTGTGTTGGGATATTTGAGAAAGAGTTATGATGGAAATAAAATCGACTTCATTAAATGGGTAATTAGTTCTGGAATCAAGGATATTTCTTAATGAATTGAGAATGATGAATTGGGAAGTTAATGTGAAGATTAGTAAAGTATTGGACACTTAGTTAGGATGCATCTACTTCATGCATGCCTACGGAGGCACCCCAACCATAAGCTACTATGTATCTTGGAGTCATAGTATGAGACCCATGTGGTCAAGATCATAGATTATTTCCTTCACTAACTAGAATATTGGAAAGTACTAATTTGGAAAAACTCAACTTAAAGAATGATAATGATCTAAGAGTAAATTTTCACTTGTAGATGTTACTAATGGGAGAGTATTCGCATTCTCATGCACTTGCTTCAGTTGCTTCTTTTGGTTTATGTTTCTGTTTAGTAATTACCAAGGGTTTAAATATCGATATCGGATATTATATTGACACCATATCGATACTATATTTAGGTGAAATTTCGCCGAAATTTCGCAAAATCTGAAACCGTGGTTATCATTCCTTGATACTCTTACCCAGATACTTGTTGCTTTACTTGTCATTTAAACATATATGTATTGGGTAACTTTTCTTATAACGTACTCCTTTTCGTGTGATTCAACAGGTTCGCAGGATCCGCCACATCAGTAGGGTGTGGTGTTGTTGTGGGGCATTAGAAGTTTAGCTGTACTTTCTAGGTGCGTACTTGGTGGTTAATTTTGTGGTAGGTCTTGACTCGTGGTTTTGTACTTGAGAGATAGTTTTTGTACTATTATAGTTTCGTACTATTGCTTTAGGTGGACAGTTACTTGTTTTGCACTATTCTAGACACGTTGCTTATGATAACAGTTTGTTATATGTCATACTATGATGGAAATGAATATGCTCATTCATTTCCTTCCTTGCGTATTATCCTGCAATAGATACATTTGCATAAAATGTGCGTGTTCTGAATTTGAATGTGGTGTTTATTGGACGGTTGCTGAGTATGGTGTTCGGTGGGAATGTAACACTATTGTTGCAAAAAAAATCCATGGTTTTATCTCCTATCTTAATCTTCTGGAGCTCTACTAAGGCGTTAATCAATTTTTTTTGTCCCCCACTAAGAACATTGTAAAAGTACCTTTGGAGAAGGTGATTCAGATTGCTTGTACTTCCTTCTCAAATCCCCTCTCCTTCGAAGCTCTATGAAGCAGGGCATCCTCACTCATGTGGCTAATAATCCCGATAGATGATCAAAACCCTCTTCTCGCTGCCATCTCGATCAATGATCAGACCATTGCATCCATATATTATATACATATATTTATATATGATCGACGATCAAAACCCTCTTCTCATCCTTTTGTGTAAGCCATAAATTCGTCGTTCTTTTTCCTATTCTTGTCGTGGTATTTGATAAGGAGATCCAATATCCACGTACCTCTCCATTTTTTACACGAAACTTCTTCTAAATAATGTAAACCATATCATAACGTTAACCAAATCACTCCATATTTTTATCAAGTGATGCGCCGTTCCTGTCGTGCTCTTTTATACGGACCAAGGTTTTAAAAATCGAATCGAAATCAAATCGGGTATCGGTTTTTGGTTTTTATGGTCGGACCAATGGAACTGACCGGTCGAACCGGTGATGACGTCAGCAGTTCATAAAAACTGGAAAAGACCGTACCGTTATACTGTTAGTTTGGTTCGTATGGTTTAACCGGGTTGAACCGAGTTACACCGTGAGTATCATACAAATAAATATGAAAAATGCTACATCATATCTTTAGAGGATCTATATACTCGTGTCCTTCGAAGTTATTCCAGTAACACTTATACTCCCTTTTTTTACAATTGTGGCCTCCCTATATATTTATAAAACAAATAGTAGTGACATTTTATTAGTACATGCATGCTCCGATATTATACCAACATAAGGATAATATTGTGGATTTTTTAAGAATATAGGAGCCCAAAAGACATTGCTAAATGTTAGAGGTATAAATGTTATTAAAAAACTCAAAAAGAGCACTCTTTTGTAAAATTCATATGTGTGTGTGATGTATATAATTAACAATTTTAAAACTATTTTAACTTTAATTAATAACAAGTGTTTTTAATGCAATACTTCTCGTAGTATACCTATGACAACATATTCTTCCTTTGTTGTTGTTGGAAGTAGACAAACTAATGTAATGTGTGAGAAGAGAGGCAATGCTTATATGGCAGGAAGGAAGAGGTGATAATGGATCGTTGACACGTGTAGAAGGAGAAGAGATAAATGAATGCTATATTCTGGGTTAGAATGAGAGGAGATTCTGAATAGTTTTTAAAAGTTTACATTTTATCGATTATCAAAAAAAATATTTTTGTCAAAAATTAATGATTGAACTGGTGGTTTGGTTCAATTGGTTCAACCAGGTTTAAGTGGTCCAACCGGGGTTTGACCGATTTTGACTGATTTTTATTTTCTGAATAAAAATCAAGTGGTTGGACCGTTTTTCTTCCGGTTCTTGGTTTAACCGGTTGAACCGATCAGTTCAGTTCGGTTTTTTAAACCTTGATACGGACGATATTCTTTGCTTCCTCAACCGTTTCTTCACCTCTATTCTACGTTTCCTTGGCTCTCTCGGCCTCTTTTATTGTGCCTTCGGCCTAAAGCTAAACCTAACAAAATCCTCCTTTGTTAAAAGAAAGTCATCTACCAATTGCATAATCGACTTTGTAGGGGGTTGTTTTTAAGATACTTTCCCTTCCACCTACTTCAGATGCCCAATTTAGTACTTTACCTCTTAAGGAGCAAGATCATCTATTTCCATCATCTAAACAAAAAGATCGATATATGGCACAATATCAACCCATCTTCCAGGGATCATTGTGAAAGGGCTTTCGCAGAACTTCTAATGCTGAATTCAAACACAACTTGAGTTCCATGGCTTGGTCTCACATGCGCGAACATTTTGAAACCGGTGGTGTGGGAGTTAAATGTCTTCATGCTTCAATGATGCATCGCTGTGCTAAACAGGCTTGGTATCTTTAGAGAGAATTGTTTCACAACCATCTCAAACCAAATCTATGGACCGATCCATTCCCGCACTCCCATTGTCGTCCTCCAGACTAAAATCAAGTAGATCATGGCTCTGGATACATCATATTTTTGGAATCAACCTGGATTGGAAGTTTGCCAAATGAATTTCAAACTATATATTAAGTTTAGTTCAGTTATAATTCAGAATCTACTCAACATGAACAACGGGCAAATACATTAGAAACATCAATGGTTTATTCCTACGAACATCAGTGTTTTAGATCAACCTTGACAGCAATCCACCGTAGAAAGCAACTGTCTGTTTGCGGAACCTTAAACCAGATAGTTACAGGAAATTCCAAGAGCTTTTCATGCTGTTAGACCAAATTTGTCCACCGACATCTTAACCAGTTCAGAACAAACCCAAGTGAATGCTGCCCCTGATCAAACACAAATCTTTGCATCATATAGGTAAACTAACTTTCACACCAGCCAACTATCTTCGACAAGCAGTGACTATTTTTATAAAAAATCAATTGTTGCAAACCCATTTTATTATCACAAGTGATCTATAAACACCTGAAACAGACCTTACACCATGTCATTCCCGTGATCAGCTCATACCATATACTTAAAATTCTTTCTTGCAAGAATTTGAGGTAATTCTACTCTTCCAACTATCGATTTTAACAGCATAATATAGTGGACTGCCAGCAAAAAAAATGCAGCAATGCTGGATATAAGACATCCAGGTAGAGATTTTTCCTTTTAAAAAATCCCCTTTAAAATACCTTTATTACTTGGTATTCTTTAAGTTGGAGAAATGCTCTAGTACAATATGGAAAATCCATCATTTATTACTCCAATCCTTATTCAGGGAACCCGACGTTATGAATAATAAGCATATGATACAAGACAATTCCAGGATAGCAAGTGAAACCACTCCAGAACATAAGATTAAACAGTTTAAACAGTGTACTTCCTGCTAACTAACAAGGAAAAGGGGTTTAGCAGGCACTAATAATTAATAATAATAGTATCCCTACCGCAGCAAAAGCTCACAATTCGACAACTGATGCGCTCTAGGATCATCACTCGTTCATGGGACGAAAAGAATTTCAAACTACTTTGAGTCGATCACCCTTCTGGCAAATGAAGGCAAGCAGAATGCAGCAGAATGGATCTGAAATGGATTTTTCAGCTACGTCAGGATAATACTTCTCAATAGCCTCTCATGCAATTTTTTTAAAAGCAACTGACAAACTTTTTTACCTCAGCATTGTAAAATTTGAGTGGTCGTTTCGATTGATCTGCAGCATCTGGAGCATCGATCGGATTTACCGGATGCTTGAAGTCGACTTCTGGACCCTCGGTGGAACAAAGCATGAAACCAATAACGCCGCTGCACAAACAGAAGGAAAAGAAACATGATGAGCTTGTTTCATCCCTCGACACTTTCCAAAGAGAATGCTGGTGTACTTGCCTTGGATATGTGGGCACAGTTGTCCACGCATAATTCACGGAGCCCTTGAAGATCTGGCGGCAATTCGTGACGATATCTTCGATTATGTGCATATGTAGCCATATGCTTTCCGCTTGTGTGCTAACAACACCACCTGGGCGAAGGGCTCTTGCAACCGACTGGAAGAAGGGTTTCTCGAATAACTCTTGAGCAGGACCTGATCGGTTTCTCACAGAGTTATGGGTTTCTCACAGAGTTATGGGAAACATACAATAACAGAAAAAAGTCAGGAATTATAGAAAGGCTAATCAAAACCGTACCAATCGGATCAGAAGAGTCCACTATGATTGCATCATATGTACCCTCAGCAGCATTCTTCAAAAATGCTACCCCTATAGGTATAGAAACAAAACGACAATTAGTTTTCGCAATGGTCAAAATGATGCACAAGTGAAACGGGCATTTTTCAGGCAAAAATCGAAACTAGGATTATTTTTAAATCATGTGGGATCATCCACAACGATTAGTCACCTCAAAGATCTAAATTGCATCGTACCCTAACTTGAATCCAAGAAGGATGGATTATTCTTTAAACCTTCATGAATGTTTTAAATTTCATCTGTACACATAATTACTCAGATTGTTCACCCAGTTTCAAATATCACATGGCGAGGACTTAAAATTGGCAAGTGATCATCTAAAATTGATGGATTATACTTTTTTTCCAATAGCCAACAGCAAATGTATATGCATGAAAATGCCCATAACATTTCTGAGATAATTTTTGGGTAGCTCAGATATTGACATAAGGTGAATAACAAGCTGTAGATAATCATCTTTATACCATGCAAGCAAAATACAAGACATACATCTAATAAATCTCCATCAAAAGAGTCTGTGATCTTAATATTAGTATTCCCCCTGGAATCAAAACTATGTATGTAATATGATAGCAAAAAAAACTTTGTTGTTGTCATAGCTTACCATCACCGATGTGGAGGGTTACACGAGGGTCCTCAAAACCAATAGCCAAGCCGGGAAAGAATTTCTTAGATACCTGCACATTTAGAGCATTTTAGAAGTATATCCATGATAGCTCCAGGCAGACTAACAATTAAAATCATAACACTTGAGAAATCTAGTTATAAGATGGCATGGGAGGTTTTTGAATTTGGAGCAATAACCCAAAAAAGATAAGGAAGAGGATCAACACTTCCCTTTTAACGACAGGCATGCACTATTTGCATTAAAAAACAAAAGGCATATGCTTATCTTTTTATGCTATGTCAATAGCGCGAGAAGTATACACTGTGTAAATTGTAAGAAAAATATAGTGGGTGAGTTTCCATCCAAATGTGTATAGCTAGCGTCACACACAACCACAATCACTCCAAACGAACTAACAAACTTAGAGTTTCCTAAACTTCATTAAGTTTGCAAAACATCCCAATTCAAATTGCCAAAAGTTTATGGGTTCATAAATTTGTTCAATTCCATCCAAAACGAGTCTTGTTAAATCAATACTAAATCAATAATGGAACGATGGTATATATTCACTTGTACACGAACTAAACATAAACAAGATCGGTTTTGCCAGAATTCAGTACGCTTACAACCCGACGATGAATTACCAAGAATATATGTATAGCAAGATGTGTTAGAGTATTTGGTTGTAAGCGCCTATTGAGTTGTAGCAGGGTAAATGGATCCTGGCGGAGATCCATTTACCCCATCCAGTGTTTAGTCCCACATCGTCCAACGGTGGGACTTGGAGGCTCTGAAGAGGCTATATAAAGAGCCCCAGACCTCCTGTACTCATTGAGAAAAAGTAATGCATAGCATGCCCCTTTGAGGGCTTCTCCCGTGGTTTCATCCCGCTCCTCACGGAGTAGGGTTCCACGTAAAAATCTCGTTCTTCTTTTCTTCATATGTTCTTTATTTCTTTTTCCATGTTCGCTTCCGCTTCCGATTTTCTAACATGGTATCAGAGCGGGTTCGATTCTCGAGGAATCGTTATTGAAGTTTTTTTTCGAGATTCGATTTTGAGAAATATGTTTTCAATATGTGAGAGTTGTATGTCGGTTCTCTGGCTTGTTTTTCCACGGTTTCGTTGGAAACCCTAGTTTGGTTTGTCCTTGAAGATCTGGCTGCGCAAGATCCAGTCCAAGGGTTCCACGCTGCTGCAGCCTCCATGGCGGAACCTCAAGAGCCCAGGCGCCTCTCCTGCTTCCCTGCGCGCCTCCACACCAGGCGCGATTCTCCAGTTCCCTCCACGTAGCCGAGATCCCCAGGTCCAGTCGTCAATCTCATTTCATCGAGGGTTTATTCCTGGCGATCCTCTGATTGCACCAGCGGCGCTCCATTCAACCTTAGGCATCCTCCAGTCCTTGCGCGATGCCTCCAGCATCAACACAGGCGCATTGCGCCTCTCGGCGCTCCCGCCCTCCAGACGAGCGGCGATCTCGTGCGATTTCCAGACTTCCAGACACACAGGCGGCATGTTCTCCTGCGCACGAGCAACAGACTTCCAAACATGCGAGGAGGCATCTCCTCCAAGCATTCGGCGGTGCCGCAGCAAGCCCCCCTGCGTGCGAATCCCCCTCCAGATGATCGTGCCACATAAGCCCTCCGTGAAAACCTTCCAAGCAAAACGTCTTCCACCCGAAGCCTTCGACCCCATGCGGGGCTTGAGCGCCTTCTCACACACAAATCTCCAGAATCGCGAGCATCTCCCCATCGTACAGCGGTCGATGGCGCACAACAGGCGGTGCTGCATCAGAATCCCACCTCCCTGTGGCATACCCAGGCGCGCGACTCTTCTTCGTGCTCGCGCGCACCAACGGCAACCTCCTGCTGCTCCTCCCTCGCGCAGGCAACGCAAGGCTTCCAGACGCTGCAGGCTCCAGCGCAGGTCGCGCTTCATCTCGTCACCGCCTCTCAGGCGAGAGGGCCTCCCCCAGTGGCGGCGGCTTCGAAGAAAGTTCCCATCGGGGGGAACGGTGCTCCCTACTTCTCAAGCGGCAAGAGGGGTTCTTTTCGTGGAACCCTATGACATGTTTTAAATTAAAAAAAAGGAGAACAAGAGTGGAAAGTCCAGGCCCGTTGAAAAAAAAAGAGAAAAGGGGAGGCCATGTTGGGCACGTGATGCATTTAAAAAAAAGGAAAAGAAAAGAGAGGTGAAAGAGAATGGCCAAGGGGCCAGTTAAAAAAAAGGAGGGGGAGAGGTTGAAAAGGCGCGTACCGAAAAAAGCCATACGCAAGTAAAAAAAACACAAAGAAAAGGCGCGTACATCTCAAAAGCCGTACGCTTATTTGCAAAAAGAAGAAGAAGAAGATTTGTGAAAGCCGTAAAAAAAAATAAACGGCTTAAAAAAATTGATGATGAAAAGCCGATAAAAAGTTGTATGTCAAACGGCTTACAAAAAAAAATTTGCGAAAAAAAAGGCCGTAAAAAAAATTGAAACGGCCAAAATTCATGATTTGAGAAGCCGAAAAATTTGTAACGGCTTATTTTGTTTTATTTTTCCCCCATTTATGTATCTCTTTGTCTTCTTCCAACTTGATCGACGTCCATGTTTTCCGACAAGTATGGGAGAAAGGGGGAGTATATGTAGAGTCACAGGTCTATTCAGATGATTCAGAAGTCAGATTCAGATGCAGATTTCCAGACCATTCAGATTTCAGATTCTACCATTCAGTTGTTCAGACTCGACGTCAGAAGGTTCCGAGTCTCCAGTTTCAGACACGCACGAGTGTGCGGTCATTGTCAGATGAGCATATGTTGCCATCATCAGTTCGAGGTCCCCATCATTCTAGTTGTCAGGCCAGAGTTTTCATGTGAGCCATAGGGACTCCAGAGCAGAGGACCATTTCCTTGAGGGCAAGGATTTTCATGTGGTATCATAGGTACACCAGAGCAGTGCACCATTCTCTGAGCCAGATGGGAGAGACCCAGTTCTTCGACGAGGAGACTTCAGGTGCAAGTTCAGACTCGATGGTCAGGTTACGAGTCTTCAGTTGACTCACACTCCAGCCCGTTCGTCCTCCTCACCTGCACGGCATGAGAAGCAACGTCCTCAACTGCAGCAATGTGCGCGTTGGGTTGATATTGTCCGTAGTGTCTTGTAGCGTTGAGTTGAGTTTATTTCTGTTTGTCCAAGCTGAGCATTGCATGCTCCAGCTTGAGGGGGAGTGTTAGAGTATTTGGTTGTAAGCGCCTATTGAGTTGTAGCAGGGTAAATGGATCCTGGAGGAGATCCATTTACCCCATCCAGTGTTTAGTCCCACATCGTCCAACGGTGGGACTTGGAGGCTCTGGAGAGGCTATATAAAGAGCCCCAGACCTCCTGTACTCATTGAGAAAAAGTAATGCATAGCATGCCCCTTTGAGTGCTTCTCCCGTGGTTTCATCCCGCTCCTCACGGAGTAGGGTTCCACGTAAAAATCCCGTTCTTCTTTTCTTCATATGTTCTTTATTTCTTTTTCCATGTTCGCTTCCGCTTCCGATTTTCTAACAAGATGAATGATGGTACTTAAGAAAGGTGCAGTACACATTTTCTTTCAGGGAGTAGTCTTATGGCTCATGAAAGGTCAATCACAACATTTTACATATTTGATTATGAATCTGGATCATGCAGCTCATTTTCATTCTTTGCTCTCTAATATAATTTGATGTTTACTCGGATAAATTAATTGTCATCTCAGGTCATTAAGCCTCATATTTGTGTTAAAATTTCAATAGCATAGTTTCAATGTAATAGCATGACAATAAGCCTGCGGCTGGGTTAAATGGTAAACAGATCTAGAGACCCCGCTGGTGCACATGAAAGAGAGTCTTATATCCACATTATGTACTTAGAATCATAGCATAAAAGGCCCCGGTGGTGCACATGAAAGAGAGTCTTATATCCACATTATGTACTTAGAATCATAGCACCAAATATCAGCGATATCAATAAGGGGAGTTGTATCTTTTTCCAGCATATCAGCACCATGTTGGCAATATATTTCTGAATCAAACGATATGTCAAAACAATGAAAAATCCTTTAGTTTTTCAATATTTTTCTCAATGTGCAATATTAGTTGCATGTTTCCCCCACATTTTGCAGAGCAAGCAATTGCAAAGGCCATCAATGTGGACGATATCGATATTGGCCGCTCGATGAGAACTTGATATTTAAGGTCGATTATTGTTAGAAAATCGGAAGCGGAAGCGTAACATGGAAAAAGATAATAAAAGAAAAGAACATAACAACGGGATTTTACGTGGAACCTTACTCCGTATGGAGCGGGATGAAACCACGGGAGAAGCCCTCAACGGGGCATGCTATGCATTACTTTTTCTCAATGAGTACAGGAGGTCTGGGGCTCCTTATATAGCCTCTCCAGAGCCTCCAAGTCCCACCACTAGACGATGTGGGACTAAACAACTGGGTGGGGTAAATGGATCTTCTCCAGGATCCATTTACCCTGCTACAACTCATGACGCATAGAACTAATACTCCAACACTCCCCCTCAAGCTGGAGCATGCAATGCTCAGCTTGGACAAACAAAAAGATACTCAACTCAACGCTACAGGACACTACGGACAATATCGACCCAACGCGCACATTTCTGCAATCGAGGACGTTGCTTCTCATGCCGTGCAGGTGAGGAGGACGAACGGGCTGGAGTGTGAGTCAACTGAAGACTCGTAACCTGACCATCGAGTCTGAACTTGCGCCTGAAGTCTCCTCGTCGGAGAACTGGGTCTCTCCCATCTGGCTCAGAGAACGGTGCACTGCTCTGGTGTACCTATGATACCACATGAAAACCCTTGCCCTTAATGGCATAGGGAATGGTCCTCTGCTCTGGAGTCCCTATGGCTCACATGAAAACTCTGGCCTGACAACAAGAAGAATGATGGGGACCTCTGACAATGATGGCAACTTATGCTCATCTGACAATGACCGCACACTCGTGCGTGTCTAAAATTGGAGTCTCTCTCTGGAGATCTCGAAACTGGGCCTCTCATCTTGGAGTGCCTCGAACTTAGACTCTGACCAATCTGTCGAGTCTGAATCTTGCGCATCTGAAAAACCTATAGAGTCTGAAAATTGTCTGGTCTGGAGAATCTGCAATCTGAAATATCTGAATAGACCAGTGACTCTGCACATATACTCCCCCTTTCTCCCATACTTGTCGGAAAATGAAATCGATCAAGTTGGGAGAAGACAAGAAATTGGGGAAAACAAAACATACTTGCGATTTTTTTCTTTTTTTTAAATAAAGCCGTTGACATTTTTTTTTCGGTTTTTTTAAAGTCGTTTCATTCTCTCATTTTTTTCGGCTTTCTCTTTCTTTTCCTTTTTTTTCTTCTTTTTTTTCAATCATTTTTTTCAAAGCAAACTCACATTTTTTTTCATAGCCCACATGGGCTTTTCACTCTCCTCTTCTTCTTGTTTTTTTACATACGGCGCCCCCAAGAAATCCCCCCCTATTTTCCATATACGGCCCATTTGGGCATACATTACACATCAGCCCATACTAATATATATATAAATAATATATATATATATATATATATATTTTAAAGGGGGCGGGGGATCGAGCTTTTGGGTTCCCAACGGGGAACCCCTTTTCCGGAATAAACGCCGCCGCTGCCGAAATCCCGGAGCCGCAAGGGAGGTTGGAGAGTGGGGGATCTCTCTTCGATCGCCGCCGCCAAGGGATCCTTGAGAGAGGGGGCGGAGCCGCAAGGGAGGCGGAGAAGATTGCTGGGGGGGCTGCGCTCGATTGCTGGGCTACGCGCGATCTGGAGCGCCGCCTGGAGGCGCGTTTGAAGTTCGCGCAACCGCCTGGAGATGTCGATGAGGAGGAGGTTGCGCGACTCTGATGTGGTCGCACGCGCAAGGAGATGCGCGTGGGATCACCCGAGAGAGGCGGAAGCTCGCAGCCATGCACCTGGTTGCGCGAGGAGATTGCCGCTGGAGAGGATCTGTTGGTGGCGCGATGAAGGTGTGGGCATGCGAATATGAAGGGGGCTCAACTTGGAGCCGCTGAAGATGAAGGAGGGCACCACGTGGGGCTCGCGTGCCGTGGCGCTGATGTGCGGGTCGCTGGATGTGCGCCATGGCGCAACAGGGGCAGGAGGCTACCGCGCGCCGCATGGGGCATCGCCTGGGGCGCGAGGAGCGGGCGGCGCCACCTGCTGCTGGGGAACAACAGCATCGGGAGGATGGGATGCCGCATCGCATGCGGCTGTGGGGATTGAAGGGAAGGCGACCTGGATATGTTGGTGCTGATGTGCGGCACGGGGCCGCAGCCTGATGCGCAGCGAGATGCGTCGCTTTGGAGCGGCATTGACGAGAGTCGCCTGGAGGAGATTTGCACCGGTTGCTGTTGCTGGAGATTGGACACGCGCCTGGTGCCGGATGCGCCAGTGTCTCTGATGTCTTCGAACAGATCTGAAATATCACGGCAAGAACAGATCTGGAAATATCACGGAAAGGATCCGCCAATGAGCACGAACTGGAGCGAGGCTTGAGAGATTAGGGTTTTAAAACCTAATCTTCCAATAGTTGCGGCCAGGAACCCTAGACTGACATGATCTTCAAAAATATCCGGCAACTCTATAACTTAATCTTAGAACAACCCGCTCCATAAAATAATCTTCAAACAAAACATTACAATCGAATCTCGAACCAATAAAGAACATGAAATCCTCGAGAAACGAACCCGCTCTGATACCATGTTAGAAAATCGGAAGCGGAAGCGTAACATGGAAAAAGATAATAAAAGAAAAGAACATAACAGCGGGATTTTACGTGGAACCTTACTCCGTATGGAGCGGGATGAAACCACGGGAGAAGCCCTCAACGGGGCATGCTATGCATTACTTTTTCTCAATGAGTACAGGAGGTCTGGGGCTCCTTATATAGCCTCTCCAGAGCCTCCAAGTCCCACCACTAGACGATGTGGGACTAAACAACTGGGTGGGGTAAATGGATCTTCTCCAGGATCCATTTACCCTGCTACAACTCATGACGCATAGAACTAATACTCCAACAATTATCCCTGGATTGGGTTCTTCGTGACTAAACTTCTAATTGCATGTTTTAAATAGTACAAAATACCAGCCTTTGTGTTAATTATGACGTCTTAGCTATACGACACTTGTACTTGGATTAACAAATAAGACGGTATTCTTTTTTATTGATTGAAGAACACTGAAAACCTTAATTGGGTGAAATAAAACAAATTTTATAGTTTTTCCCACTTTTTTTAGCGACTCGGAAGCGATGTTGGTGATATGTTTCGAGGTTGGCAAAATTACATTGAAATAGACATTTAAGGCCACCTCTTAGCATATACAGTGCAGTAGACAGATATTAGGACGTAGGCATATGATGTAACACAAACTGTGTATTAAAGCTAAATTAGGATTTGCCAGCCTTCGTTTTCATCCAATTGGAGTCCACAGAATTTTATTATTGCTGCTTAAGTAATATAGATTGCATAGTTATTTAAATTAAGAGCCTTATTAGAAGACTAAGTTTTTGTTAGGATATTTTTATTTTTTATTAGAAGACTAAGTTATTGAAGGGAAGAGTTCCATGGGAAATTTGCAAAGATTCCCTCTAGCCCTACGCCATGTTTCATTCAATAAATACCATGCACTATATGACCACCCGGTTTGTGAATAACCCCACATTGACATTTTCAAAATGTTCACAAGGGCATGGCATCGTTGTTGTTATGCATAAGAATCAACTTGAGGAAAACACTGCTAAGATCGTGAGGCCCCATTGCCATGGAAACTAACTATAAGTGCTCATGATCCGCTTCCAACAACATATCATTCCAATATGGCCATTGTTAAAGTGGAAATCGCTACTCAAGGTTGCTTCTCTTCATATAACAACATGTACAACTATGTGGTTGCATGTTGCAACAGCCGCATCAGACAACAGCCAACCAAGCCCCTCTACCAAAGGCATGCACTGCCTCTCTCATCAACGAACCATCGACGATATCACAACCAATACTGACCATCGACAATAGAAACCTAATGGGTTCCTTTCCTCCTAATTCATGAGTAACTTGGGAAATTTGCAAAGGCTACCCGTTCCCCTACGGCACATTTCATTCAAGAAATACCATGAAATATATAGCTTCGCTGTTTTTGGATAATCCACACGTCGATACTTTTCAATGGAGCCCAATCCCTCAGCCCGCGTTCAGTATTCACACAAAGATTGTTAAGTTACAAAATTATTCAAGGATGGTCCCAAGTTTGGAAGTTTGCTGGAAAGTTCAGATTGTTTTTTTAAGACAGAAGAGGGAGAAACAGTCATAGGTGTTCGCCCTAATTAATTTATAAGATGATATTAAAGAGTTACAAGAGCCAAGACACAAGGGGAGTCCTTGCATGATGGATCAAATTCTCAACATAAAAACGTTCCCTAAGGAAAAGTACACCATTCCGCTCTAACCAAAGGACCCATATCATAGTAGCTGGCTCGGATTTGGC
Source organism: Ottelia alismoides (assembly GCA_037367405.1). Lineage (NCBI taxonomy): Eukaryota > Viridiplantae > Streptophyta > Magnoliopsida > Alismatales > Hydrocharitaceae > Ottelia > Ottelia alismoides. The sequence goes on from JAZKJV010006747.1 coordinate 475,022, forward strand.
ATTCATCAGACAAAAATGGGAGTTAAAGAGAGCTCCGGGAAAATGTGCATGCTACCACAATCCAGCCATGCAATGTTTGCTGCATGCCATACTTTAGCCGCTTCTCACAATCCATAAAGAGGTAGTCTGCCGACCCTGTCTAAGATCCACAAAGCACACAAGAGCTGTCATTTGTCTGTAAAATATGAAACCATCCGTATTTAGTGAGGATTCTCCCATGCTTCAACAACCAAATAAATACCTTAATACATCTCATGTTACACAGCATCCTGCAATGTTTAATCATCTCGTCTGTCATTGCTTCAAGTCCTCGGTTCAACAACTTATAAACCTTCTTAACTGAGAAGTCTCCATCATTCCATACCCAATGATCCCAACCAATAGCAAGGCCATCAATTTAGGCAACGGCATCCATCAAAGCAAGAAATTCCTAGTACCGTTGTTCAGAGAAGTCAACGTAGAAGGTGAGCAGCCAAATCCTGTCGGTCTGGTTCTCAAAGACCTTTGCCTCTCTATTCGGGGTCAATGCAAACATATGTGAGTACCACTATTCGTCCAATTGTCCCTCCAAAAGGAAAACCTACAATTGTCCCCAAGCTAAACGTGGCAAGCCGGCGAAGAACCACTCGAATATCCTTCCAGAAAGCAAACTCAAAACGCAAGGGTTGAACATTCTCCAAGCCATGTACCCAATATCATAGATGATTATGTGGATCAACCTGCAACATGTGTCATTCACTCCTTCCCATATCCTCGCAACCCACTTTAGCAGCAAAGCTCGGTTCATCTCTTGTAGTCTCAGGATCCCAAGGTCACCCTCCTTAGCAAGTCTTCCAATCAGCAAGGTGAAGGCCACGACCACCCTGATTTGCCTTCCCCCAGAAGAGCCTCATCATGATCCTCTCTAATATAGCTCAAACACCTACAGGAAGTAATATGGATGACATAGAGAAAATATAGGGATGGCTGCGAGAACCACTTTCACTAGTTCCAAGCGACTGCCACGCGACAACAACGAACTCTTCCACCCAGCTAACTACATCTCCAACTTCTCAATCACAGGTAGGCAGTTGAAGACACCCAATTCCTAAGGGTAATCCCAGGCATCGAATCAACAAGACATCACAAGGACAAGCAATCTCCCTCGCACAAGTCTTAGCCTCCTTCACAGCCATGCCAAACACACCACATTGGACTTCTCTCTGCTAATTCTCAAGCTTGAGAGCTCCCCAAAAAACTCACACGCCACTCCCATCCTCCTCGTCTCCTCACCGCTCTCAACAAAGAAAAGTGTATCATCTGCATGTTGAAGAACCGGGGTGGACAGATCTCCTGAAGAAAGTCTCGTCATAAAACTGTGTACCACCACGATACTACACAATTCGTCATACAGGGCACCACATTGTTGCCAACATGAAAATAAGCGGTCTAACGAACTCCCCTATGAGGTTAGAAAAAGCTCCCTTCCAAACGTCCATTAACCTGACCAAATAAGAGGTGGTGGTGACACATCTCTTCATCCAGGAGATTCACATATCTAGAAAATCCCCTTTAGCCAACACTGACCACATGAAGTGCCAATCCACATTATCATAGACCTTCGGGAAGTCCATTTTTCACAGAATACCACCAACCTGCCTTCTACGTCAGTCAGCAACAATTTTAGAGGCCATGACCAGGCCATCACTAATTTGTCTACCAAAAATGAAGGCCAACTGCAGTGCATAGAAAGCCATATCGCGATACACCGTCGATATATCAATATCGAAAGGCAGGGGATATCGATATCAGGGTGCATATCTATTTACTAGGATATCGACGATATATGAACGATATATCATCGACATATCGCCATATCAACCCATATCGATCAAACATGACTGCATTCAGTACAAAAATTCTCGAAAATCGACTGATGTCGTCGAAATGTCATCGATATCCATATATTGATGAATAATACCCTTGTAAGTTTGACTTCATTATTTATTTTGCTATTCCTAGAATTAAAACACATCATGTTTTATATATTTTGTTTCGAATATGGTAGGGTATGGTGCGATGAGGGTGCATACAATGGTTCTTCAACTTATGGGTGTCCAATCGATTTTAATTCATTTTCTTTCCCTTCTAAAAATATTATTATGAATTATGTCTCTTTTAAAAAATGCTATTATGCTCTTTATTTGTTTAGTTCCAAAAATAGATCAAGCATTTTATTTATACATAATATGTGATGCAATATAAGTATTAGATGAATTCCAATATCTATAAGTCAACAATCAACATTAACAATGACATGCTCAATATGACAGATATGTGCAATATAAGGATCATAGATGATTGATACGTGTGATAAAAGTGTATATTTGTAAGTTATTTAGTGTTATAAGAACTTGGATGGACTACATTTTCAATATCCACAAGTTAGCAATCAACAGTAACGCCAATATTTTGATATGAATCATATGATCGATATATGCGATATAAGGGTTATAGATGATCGATATGTGTGATCTAAGAGTATATTTGTAAATTATTTAGTGTTCCAAGAACTTGAACGAACTCCATTTCCAATATCTATAAGTCAACAATTAACAGTACCAATGATATGTTCGAAATGATCAATATGTGAGATATAAGGGTCATAGATGAGTGATATGTGTGATCTAAGAGTATATTTTGAAGTTATTTAGTGTTCTAAGAAGTTGGACGAACTCCATTTCTAATATCTATAAGTCAGGAATCAACATTAACACCGATATGTTCGGAATGACCGGTGTGTGCGATATATAGGGTATAAATGACCGATATATGTGATATAAGTGTGTATTTGTAGGTTATATGTTGTTTTAACATCTTGGATGATCTTAATTTCTGGAAAAAACAACAAAAAATACCATTTTAAAGTCATTTCTAACATTTCCGTCGATATCATCGATATATCGACGATATATCTCGATATATCCTTTTCAAGGCGGACTGATACGATATCTATATCAATATGGCCTTCCTTGCTGCAGTGAAAACACTAAATCATCAAGTACATCACTAAGTCTCGTTGCTATAACCTTGGCAATAATCAAACATATGGCAATGCAAAGGGCAACGAGTAAAAAGTGCCCTGCATATTCAGATACCTCCTTTGAAAGGAGGAAGATAAGTACCTTGTTGATTCTCTAAAATCCCGCATTACTCTACATGAACTCCTCCAACACAACAAATACATCATCCCCCACCACATCCCAGATCTCACTGTAGAAAATACCGGGAACTCATATGTTCCAGATGCCCCTTCCCCATTTAGCTCCGACAACGCCCACTTCACTTCCTCCTCCAGGAAAGGTCTGCTCAGGCGATCACACTGCACTGCTGAGATGCTATGTATGTCAATCCCTGCCCACCTCCAATGTCTAGGCTCCACCCTCCTAGACATGTTGTGGAAATACCCCACCAAAGCTCTCCTAATCTCTCTATGTCCCTCAATTCTAGGGCCATCAACCATCACTCCCTCGATGTGATTCCTCCACCTTATGCTAGTTATCGCATGATTTTTTTTTGATCCCCTCATTGATCCATCTCTATCTAGATCTCTGTTTCCACTCTACCGTCCGTTTCCTATCTTCAGCTGCCACAGATCTTAGATGCTCTGTCCACTCATGAACTTCATTTGCAATCAAGTTTCTAAAGTCTTCCTCCATATCCAACCTCTCACTTTTGGCATCTACTCGTGTACCGACCTCCATACGCGTATTTCTCACATCGCTTTTGTATTGTACCATTTTTTCCTCAACCTGACTAGCTTTTGGTCCAGCCCAGATACCATTGTTCCATCTCCCTCCACTGATCACTGACTAACCACCATATCTCTAAAGTAAACCCTCCTCAAGAAGATACACCTGCTCAAACCTGGAGAATGAGCACAGAGGAGTCTCCTCCCCCAAGTCCCACACAAGTGGCATGTGATTCGATCTAGATGCATGATGAGACACCACATAACGAGAAAGACTCCAAGATCTCACTCGAGGTAGAAAACGATCAATCCTATATTAGGATCTTGATTTTCACTACGCGAATCTGATGTCGGTCGCATCAAGCACCTCAAGATGCAAATCAACAATCAACTCAATAAAGGCATCAAAGACTGAGTCTTGACCTCCCTTCATACCTGGTCTATTAAAAGAGCAAATGGTAACATTGAAATCGCCTGCAACAATCCAAACAGCCTCTGGAAAAGACTCCCTCGCCTCCCACATCTCAAACCATAACTTGATACATAGCAAGTACTCGATCGGTTCATAAACGCATGACACGATCAATCTGGAACCCCATTTCTTGTCCCAAAGCTCACCTGTTTGAACAAATCTCCCAATCTCCTCAGACAAGAGATCAAATAGCTCATCATTACATGCAATCAAAGTCCAACCGCATTACTAATAACATAATTGGCAGAAAACTTTGATAAATGTTTCAAACCCAAGGAATTTCATAATGTATCAGACCAACCGTTTATCTTGGTTTCTTCTAGAAGCACAATATCACAAAACCACTTGTTTAGGAGAGAGTCAATAGTCCCTCTCTTTTCGGGGTCACCAAGACCCCTTATGTTCCACGAGAGCATCTTCATTTAGAACCTGAGTTGATCCCGACAATTGGGACTACACCCACAGCCTTAGCCATCATCATCTTCAGATTCCTCCTGATCTGATCCGTCGCAGGAGACTCATTGTCACACTTACATATTGTTCTCTTCACTCTAGGTTTATACCACTTTGAACAACGTGAGCCAACAACCCTCCCTAGGGATGAGTCTTCCAACGACACTTGCCCAGCCTCCCCGGTTGTCACTCCCTCTTGGGGACCACTGGCAGTAACTACCAGCAACTACCCCAACCAATTCGCCATCAATGCACTCGCCATTTCACCTTCATCGACATCAGGAACAACTGCTCTTCCGACTCTGCTCACCTCCCAGCTCTTTGCCACCCGGATCTTTTCAACGACACCACAAACCAGTGGAGGGGAGGCACTTCATCCACCCCAATCTTGAATGATGTACAACCGACCTGCAAAGTCATCCCAAAATGAGTTTCTCCCGGAATCACGATTGCGACAACCACTGAACGAAGGGTTAGATCTCGAACATAACCCCATCAAACAACATCTCTGGCATTTTCCCAACTCCCGAGAACATCCCCTACAACCTTACCAACATTCTCAACAGGAAATGAACTCCACGAAGACAAAGGACCATCCACAAGAATGCCAATTCACTAACATCCTTGATGAAGTTCAAATTTCTTAAAATTGAAGGATTTAACTTATTGGTGTTGTAATTAGACTTGCTTTCTTTTCATCTTGTGGATACGTTTGAGGTAGAGAGATAATGAGTAGTTAGGTATGATGTTAGTACATAGATGAGTCAACTAAAGGCAAGGAAAGCGAAGTATAGATGTTATATCATCGAGAATAGCTCACAAAGAAGATGCATTACATATGTACCCACTAATGACAAAGTAGAATAAGAAATCATGGGGTCGATGTGGCAAAGGAAATGGAGAAAGGAGGGGGAGGGGATAAGTCCAAGGGTGCAAAGGGCAAAGGATGTGGGAACAAAGGCAAGGCAAGTGTTAAGCACCATGAAGACAAAATGAGAAGGGAATAGAGCTTGTAATAAAGGTTATATCACATTGACAAGTGGGTTGGAGGGTACAAGGACATTTGATTTGACTAGGAAGAATAAAAGGATATACAACAAGGACTTGATGACATTTGGGTTGAAAGCAATATGGACATTAAAAATGGCCTGAAAGAATGACAGGCGAAGAGGTTCATACTTCATAGGTCTTAGTAAGCAAAAGGTGATATGACCATCACGGGCAAGAGATCATAAGACAAAACAACAAAGTATCATAGATGTAGGATATAGGAAAATTAAGGATGTTGGATAGGGCATAGCGGTATGTAAAAGAATCAAGGGGAAGAGGTGCTGACGGAGGGTTGAAGGGAGAGCATTGACAATGAGATCTCCCTACTCTTCAAGTTAAGGGGTTGTTTGGGTATGCATATAATCATGTGTAAATACACATACACTGAACCATATACCACGCATTCAAGGTGTCCACAAGTTTGGTTGCAATGTTATTATTGGGGGGACATAAAAAACACTTCAGCAATGGATAAATAGGTTACACTTGTACTGATGCTGAAAAATTGGGAGAGAAGAATCACTCACATCCACAACCATGCCATCAATTTCACAAATATCAATGTGCTCCACAGAAGAATGCCGAGCCACTTCACGCAAAACACCACCATCTCCTCCTCCAATGACAAGAACCTGAAAAATAAAAAAAATATTTTCTCTAGACTAATCAAATACACATAGACACATGAGCACGTACCACAAATCACCACTGCAAGTTTAAGCAATTAAGCATGGATGAATGCATAAACCACTCGGACTGTAAATATTAATCGGAGTTAAAAAGGTATGAAAAAACACACGAATATATTAGAAAGTTTTGGTGACTATTTACAATGCTAAACTTGTTGAAAGACGAGAATATAAATGTAGGCATGGTACTTTCAGTATAAGCATGAGACAATAGCAAACAAAATAGCAAGATCAGAATCTAAGAATAAATCAAAAAGCAATGCAAAGAAACTCAACAAATAAGGATATCCGTGCCCTTAAAAGAGAACCTTTTTAGGATTTGGTATGGAGCAAAGGGGGAGATGTGTGATCATCTCCTGGTATGCACACTCATCCCTCTCAGTGACTTGAATAACTCCATCTAACACGAGGACTTTTCCATATGTGGAGGACTGAAGAAAAAAAGAACATTAAATTGTAGCCAAATGCCCTAAAATTCATCATCACAAAAAAGGATAGACAAATGAGCTTAAAATTTTCCTTACCTGGAAGACCACAACATTTTGGTAATCAGATTTCCCATGGAATAGAATCTTTTCAACCTTTAGAGAGTGGGCCTCCCCTGCAGATTGGATCGGTTAATGGATTCAACTAGCAATACACAAAATACTACCTCATAAATCAAAACATCTTTCAAAAGATGTAGTAAAAATTCTACAAATTTCAATCTAAGATGTCAAACTATTTAAATATAAAAGCAAACTGTTAGAGAAAAAATTTAGCCACAACAAGGTAGATACTTGGGTGACTGCTTAAAATAAGACAAACCCTTAAAATAAGATCAGCCCCCTTTATGTGTCGAGAAATATGGTGAACATATCACCCAAATGCCTGCAGGAGGAATCTAGCCAATGACAACAAGATAAGCATATCCCTACTTAATATTGCACCTTAACAAGAAAGTCAAATTTGCATAAAGGAACAAGTAAAACATGGCAAGACTATCTTTGAAGAAGGATTTTTGGTCCGTTGACATGCAGCAAAAAGAATTGGTACTTCCTCATGCGAGCTAATTTACTAAAAAGTTAAAAGAGGACTACCTCATAAGTTTCCACTGGACTTACAAAGTCTGGTAGATTGTATAATGTATAGCAACTTCATTCAGATGTAAAAATGAGGAAAATCATATCCACAAACTGCGAGTGTCAGTACGAGTTTTTTGGCCCATGCAAGAAGGATACAAATGTATATTTCCTCAGTTATGCAGATCTTCATATAGGTTAACCCCCACTTTGCAAGCGTTGGACAAGGGTCTAGTCTATTGGCCTGATTGTATGCGTGGCACATAACTCTCCTCTATATCCAGTCAACGCAATCTTCTAATAAACTTAGGTTGTATCCGTGTTGGGACACTAATCCAAAGAACAACAGTTACCAATCACTGATGCTAATCGTACAACCACCAGCCAAGTCACAATACTACTAAATCATTTTCAATACCTTTCACCCACAAATGATCGGACCATGTCATTATCGTCACATCCTATAATCAAATAAAGTTTATTGTGCATAAAGCTGTGCCTTCTTATATTTCAAGTCCAATCATATTCTTATGTAAAACCCTGAATCAACGCCATCAAATTCAAGGTACATGTACCCATTTACCACAACAAGGAAAACGATATAGAGATGGTGGGCCACATCCCATTCATGTACTTCCAATCATACATCAATTACTAGTACTACCCCATTCCCATTATAATGTTCCCTTCCAAGGTTACCAAATACCAACCACTTCCATCATCACTTAAATGTCCACCACAAACAAAGAAGAAATCTGAAGATCAAAGCAATAAACCACAACCAACAAACAAAGCAGCAACACACATTCTCTGATTTTCTCTAAAGTCCATCCCAAACCTAAACAAAACCCAACCGAGGAGAATTCCAAGCCATCCCCACAATCCCACAGAGCACCAACGTGGACAAGAACACACCAAAGCAACAAACAAGCAGCGAAAGATGGAATATTTGGGAGAGAGGAACTCACCTGGCCACATGGGGCTGATCTCGGAGAACCAACCGGGAATCACTGCGGACATGCCGGGAACATCGCTTGCTTGCTCGACGGCGCCGTCGGCGGGTTGTGGCTCCATCTCCTTGCCTACCCACAAGCCAAAAACTCCAAAGATGAGATCTTTGTAGGGGTTTCTCTTCGGTCTCCGAAAGAGGAGATGAGAGGAGGGGAGCGAAAAGGATTGCGGAGGAACTAGGCGATGTTTATAGGCGGCGCGAGTGTCTCTGACTCTCCTCACATCACTCCTTTTTCCTTATCTCTCTCTCCCCCTCTCTCTCTGTACGCCCTCTCTCTCTAGCATGGAAAATATATTCTTTCAATTATTCTTGTAAATCTTTTGGGATCATTGCCCTTTAATTTCATCAATCAACATGGTCGTGACAAGAAGGTAACCTTCCTAAAATAAAATAAAATTTTGATGGCAAAGGGGATATTTCAAGATTTTCTAATTTAAGCATCATACTCTTTGAACTTGAAAATAAACAATAAATATATACTTTTCAGAAAAAAGAAATTGTTCAGTGTAACAACCAAGTTGATTGTTATACGAAGCAATTTCTCTTAATTATTTTATTTCTTTCAAAAATTCTAATTCATATATATATATATATATCCCTCCTATATTTCAGAAACAAAATCTTATACCCTCCATCTAGAACATGTAATTTTAACGGTCTCAAATTTGATGTAATCGGCATGTTCTGGATGGATGACATATGAGTATGTTTCTGATGTAATTCGATTGACATATAAGAGGGATATATAGATAAATATACATGGTGGAATTTAAAAAAAAATAAAAAATATAGGAAATTGCTCCGCGTAATAACCAAGTTGGTTGTTACACAGAACAACCTCCCCATCCTCTATACTTTTTAGTATTATTTTTACTTCCTTTTTTAAATATATACATTTGAATTTAATGTTAGCAGATCACGTTGATGCAATAATGTGTGTATATGCTTGGGTCGTGGTGAGTTGTGTTTAGTTAGACTGATTGAGACAAATCTTAATTAGGCAATGTAGGATGATTTTTTCTCAATTCTTGATGTTCAATATACTGAAATGCTTGATTTCAATTCTTTTGAAAGTAAAATGGGTTTAACATGGAAAATAAATTCAATTTATATGAAGTTGGGTCTAAAGAAGACTGAAATGAGCAGTGAACATTAATCGTGATGGTAGCTTGAGGACTATGCTTGATTTGGTCATATTCTTGATGTAAGACGCATGACATGTTTGGTTCTTGGAATAGGGTGCTAGGATTGACTCGTTATACTTTATGTGAAGTTCTTGCGAAAATAGGGATATGAAATTTTGTCTGTAAAAAAGAGGACGGTGGTGCAAAAAAACAACCACCACAACAATGTTATCAAGAAAGGGTGGGGGAGAGAAGGGGGGAAGAGAACAAGGGGACAATGAGAGTTAAACTCATTCTTCTTTTACTAAACTTCTTGTTTGGTGGTCAGAAGAATTGATCGACCATTGCCATGTCAGTTATCTTATTATTATGTGCTTCCATGCTAGTTGTTGAATGTGCATCAGCATCCATATTTTATTTCAGCAACTAGTATCAAAGTTGTGATGATGATACTTCTTTCCCAACAACAGGTATCGAAGATGAGACAATATCGACTTGTATCCTAGACAATTGGTATTGGAGAAATGTTCAACATCAAGTTAGGATTAAAAAATATGCATACTTCAAAATTTATAAAGAATAAACGTTACGTTATAACATCGAGATCAAGAGTATCCACGATTCATTCTATGTGATCTATGAGTCTAGATATGGGTTTTTCCATGATACGGATGAGTTGGACTGTACTTATCGGAAGAATTGTGGTTCGATTTTTCAGATTTGCAAATATGATAGACTTCCCTATTTTTGAGAAGATCGATGGAGATCCAGTTCAATCGAGGTGTTGAGTGTTTTGTGTTATAGAAAGTCACAAAGGTTACACTACAACGTGCAGGTTTGATGGCGAACATGCATAGTGATGTGTTGAACGAGTATGATGAAAGGATGGCATGCTCGAGAGAAGAGTCATGATATATGATGGAGCTCATGTCATTCTCGGAACGGACAATGCAAGAAGAGAGCAACATTTTATTAGCATCTCTGTTGCAGAAGTGTCCAACAAGGAGAAACAATTGCGATTTTCCTGAGGACGATGGTATAATCTCTAGTCACGAGAGACATCTATTATTGTATTAGAAGGTACAACATAGAATCGTGCCTGCATACCCATGTCCAGGACACCCTGGGTGCGACATCCAAAGGCGGTGAGATCTTACAACAAAATGATGTGGTTGATGCGGATATATTAATATAGACTTAAGACACACAAAATGATGTGGTTGATGTGGTTGATGTTAATATTAAGGTTTTTTTCACACATGTGCCCTCTGAGATTCTACCATTGCAGTTATGCCTCTACTTTTATGCAATAATATTGGTGCTCATATATTCTTACAAAATTCACAGTTATGTCATTTCATGAAGGTAAAATAAGGGTATAAGTGTAATTACAAAAGGGTAGATGCGTGAATTTTGAAAGAATATATAGGGGCACGAGTGTTATTGCAAAAAAGATGGGGACATGACTGTAATTGCAAAAACTCAAAGGATTATAGGTGTAGAAAATCCTAATATTAATTAGGATTTTTATCACTTGTGTCCCTCCTTAACAGACAATATCAGATATGTTCCCCCCATTTTTTGGAATATCAGTTGTACCCCTACCTTCTTACAAAATTAATAGTTATTCTCTTTTGTTAAGGTAAAGTAGATGTGTAATTGATATTACAAAAGGATGGAATTATGAATTTTGTAAGAATATAGTAGCACAACTGATATTCCAAAAGAGAGAGGAGCATAAATGATGTTGCAGAAGTTAAAAAGGGTACAAGTGATAAAAATTCTATTATTTACTTAATGAAATATGATTTTTGAGTTATCCAGAGGATGATGATTATTGTAGTGAATATTCGACTTTGTAACTTTTTTTCTAAAGAATACGAAACTTATGATTGCTGACGTCTAATTATATCTTAATCATATTCATAGGTAGAAATGCCATATAATTAATAAATAGTTAATTTTCTGTTATTATGATATGGAAACAAAATGGAAGAAGATACGTGTGATATCGTTAAAAGCACATAAATACCAACCTTTCTAGTTTACATAAAAATATGAATAAAGTCCATGCATAAAACATACTTCAGAACTGCAACACGCAATATTGATAGTACTAAACAACACAAAACATACGCATAAACCCACACCCGAAAAATAGAGGGCATACCCTGAACGCGAGCAGATCCTCTGCAGTACTGCAGGGATATGCAGTAAATCACGAGGAGGCTCGAGTCGCTCGATCAAGATCGAGCAGTTCACACGAAATTTGGATTTTTATGGGCCCTTACTATGCAAACCGCTTGATCTTGATCGAGTGGCTCGGACCTCCTCGTGGGTTACTGCAGATCCCTCCAGTACTGCAGAGGATCCGCACTCTGCCCTGAACACGGTAGAAACATGCATAAAGGAAACTAGACGTAATGCGGCATTGACCCTAGGGCGACAGTCGACTAGAAGCTTTGTATCTTGAACATGCACTTACTCGAATCACATGTTCCAATTCCCTTGTGTTGTTCAGAACACATTAAGGGGACTTCATATACGAGAGTTTGGTATTGGATTATCTCCTCTATTTAATTGAATTTACTAAAATATCAGTCAACTTCATTGAAAGTAGTTGTGTTAGAGTTATACAAAGAACTCTAACACAACTACCGACGAGCCATCGAGTTATTTCATATAGCATTAGCAATTGAGCCCCGTACGACCTCACGATGAAATACTGTCGGGAACAAATACCCACAAATGTTGTGGAAGCGTAAATCTAGCACCTTAATGGATTAACAAAATTAAATGGCAACAAGAACAACGAGCAATGAAATAATCACAAGGATAAACAATCGCAACTGAAATAAACACGAGGGATTTGACGTGGAAACTCCCAATGAGATGGAAAAAATCACGAGGCCGACTCGATTCAAACTACTCAACTATACTTGATGATAAAAGTGTCTCCCTTGAGGCTATACAAAGCCAAACCTTCTCCTAGTACAACAAAATATTGTAGTAAAACGGGATGAAAGAGGGAAAATGGAGGGAAAGCACCAAGAATATGGCTGCCCAACTAGACCTGGCCAAATTGCAGGCCGGGCCGGCCCATGGGCCGGGCCGAACGGGCCGAGGTTAAAAACCTCTGTCCAAAGCCCGCCCATGGGCCCCCATGGCCCATTTTGGCCATTTTTCGTTGATTTTTTTAATGGTATTTCATACGTATAAATGATTTTATTAATAACATCTATACTTCATATAACTAATATACGTACTTTATACGTTACTTGACATGTAATTCATTGAATTTTTATTTAAAACTAGTGTCATAAATGAAAAACTTAAAGCATATCATATTAATATATGTATAATTTTATATATATTTATATATTTTTTATTTTTTACGGGCCGGGCCGGGCCGGCCCATGGTTAAATTTCGAAGCCCAAGCCCGACCCATGAGCGGGCTGGGCGGGCTGGGCGGGCGGGCCCCCAGCCCGTTGGCCAGGTCTATGCCCAACCAAGCTCCATAGGTGCTCCTTCGCAATGCCTCCACGGCGTGATATCCGGTCACTAGCCATGTACCGGCCCGAGCAAAAAAAAAGATGAAGAAGATGCCTTAACTCCGTTGGGACACAACCTCAATATCACATCTGCTCAGATACCGGTTGGTTGGGGATGAACCATCGGATACATATGTGGATGCGCAATCACTCACCACCATAAAAAGCACGTGAAAAAAACACAACCAGACATGACGGTGACCGGTCCCTTCTCACGACCACCGAGGAAGAAAAATCATTAAAAATAGAAGTATAACTCTCTTCGTTCCCTCGCTCTCTCCCTCTATTCTCTCTCTTTCTCCGACTCTCTGGGGGTCACATTATTGTGGTGGTATGGAGGCAATACCCTCCACCCCTTCTATATATAGTCCAATTACAAACTCGTAATCCTATTACTATAAGGAGTAAACAAAGAATATAACTCAATAATTATCAGATTAGGAGTCCTATCCTTTAGGATTCTCAATCCTAACAAGACTCGAAGTCCTAAAAACCTCTCCCTTGAGTTGAATTCCATCATGATCTCTATGTTGTCTTGAGTCCGCATTGGACTATCCTCACCATATGTTGTTCTCGTTAGCAGGAACTCATCACCCGTGATATTGCACCTATCGTTGGAAGCCCTCATCGTGTATTCTTTCATGATCTTTCGTCAGCTACCTATAGTAATTTTTTTAAGACCTCTGATCGATTCCCTCAAGAGATCACCATATCAAGGTTTTTTTGAAGATTACAGATGCGATGCATCATGTCCTCTCATCGATGTTGAATATGGCTCTATATGCGGCATCGTGTCCTCCAATATCCTTGAACCATACTCTAATACAAGTTGTTGGGGGCATGAACTAATATTGCCTTCAATTTGATATCGATTGGTGGACTTCCAAAATTGTAGGCTCAGCTCCATCGGCGGGAACTGGTTTAGTTGTTGCTCTCTTTTTGGTCTTTTTGAATTTATTTATTTATTTATTTTGAAATTTTGGTTTTGATGCTTCTCCTTCGTCTTCTTCTTCCTCACCTGTCCCGGTTGTTGGATCGATTGATGTAGAATATGATGATTCACCATAAGACGCTTTATTCTTCCCCTTTATTGTGGCAGAAGGCTATAAAGTCCTACCGCTCCTGAGAGTGACAACATTATATAAGAAAATATCAAGAACATCTGACTCGGTGAGATCAGATGGGACATCACAGACTGCCTTCTCTCTCTTCCTGAAATTGTTGGGGTTTGCCTCAACCTATGTTGCGATAGGAGTTTTGGTAACGGTGAGGTCGTCTAGCTTCTGACTCATTTATGCTAAGCTCTTCACTAGTTGAACCAAGCGATTAAGGACTGGATTCACAAGAGCAACCTTGGATGAATCGGCGTGCTGGCCACACTGAGATTGGGAAAGGTGTGGAGGCTATTGGTAAGAATATTGAGAGTTATATTGAAGAAAAGGTTGATGCTGATAGTGCCTAGGAGGAGGATACTGTTGATATGGGGCAACCGCATAATGCTGATATTGCCGGTGTTGACATTATGTCGGCTGCTGGTAAGAATTCTGTGTCTAGTTGCTCATGTATGGTGGATAATGATGGTGTTGAGGCTGATTGTTCTGGAAAAATTTCCCTCCTTGATGTTGAGCAAATGGACGAGTAGCTAAAAACTAGCCTTTCCGATGTCCACGTGGATGGGAAAGTTGTGCATCATTGGTCCATACTCCATTCACCTCCTGAATGAGGGGTGGAGGTGGGAAACACGAATCCAAGAATAAGCTGAGACTCAGGTTGGTAGACAATTGTTATTGTGGTTGTTGGGGCGGTGATAGCTCGAGGTCTTGCACATAGTACATGTGTTGGACCGTCGGCTGCTCTGGACTCTATTGAGGAGTTTGAGGCAATGATGGCTCCTTCATCTCGACAGGAGTCACGATTGATGTCATCACCGACTGGTGGATATTAATTATTTTCACCAATAGCTCCACTTTCTTGGTGATTTGATCTAATTTATCTAGATTTCGTATCCTTTGTTCGATCATAGATAATTTCTCAAGGTCCTCTGATCGCTTTTCTATGACGTCTACTTTGGACAGGTTGCTCTCAAATTATGCTAAGGTTGGAGCTATCATCTATGTCCGGTTCATGAGCTGCCACTATATGTACACGCTTTTGCATGATATGTGGCTGGTGTTGATAAGTGCGATACACCGACAAGGGTGGCCTCTCCTTCAACCATTTCCTCAAAGATCTATCAGACGATGTCTTCATCTTTGTTGAAATGTGACCCGCTACAAGCGGCATCAACGAGCTTCTGGCTTTCTAATTTATGTTTCCCAAAGAAATGTTTAACCAGGCTAGTCTGAGGAATGTCATGATTTCTCTTGAAGATCTTTGAAAATCTCCCAAGATTCATGTATAGACTCGTGTGTGGCTTGTAAGAAATTGTTGATTCTGTATCACATTAATTGAGCCAACCGAGAGGGTAGAATTCATGGAGAAATGCGAACTTGAGCTCCTCTGGCTGAATTGATGCGAACAACTGAGCATTCACAGCATTATGGTATGGCTAGCCCTGATCTGACTGTGGGGGCACCTGAGGTCCCTTCCCTCGTCTTGTATGAGCCATGTCTGATTTAGAATCTGAGAGTATCTTGGGCTCCAGACCAGATTCTTGGTCTAAAAGGGAATAATGCCCCAATCAATCTGTATGAAACACCAGATGTAGATAAATATTCAATGTTAAGGTCAACATAACTTTATTAAGGATGGAGAAGGTAGGAAGTGATGAATCTCCATTTCATCACCTTTATTCTATCATTTTGGCCTTAAAAACCCTAGCAAATGCATGTAAATAGCATCTATTTGTACATAATAGCATTCATTATTCTTTGTATTAATTGGATATAAAATACGGTTTTTAATGCCAAAATTATAGAATAAAGAGAAGAAAAGAAAAAGGAATAAAATATTGCAAATATTTTATGACCCTAACCCCGAGACCAAGGCCAGCATGGTATTAGTCGACAAGGAATAAAGTAGGGGGAGATAAGGGCCAATTATACAATAAATACCTCATTTATTCATTCATTCATTTATGCATTTTTGACATCTATTTTGTACATAATTATTTATCCATCAAATAAAGAAACTTTGTACATGAAAGTTGTAGATAATAATGTAAATAAAAATACAAAATTGAGTTTGTGCAAAAATAATACCCAGTGTACATCTTATACACAAAATAAAAAGCAAAAATCTCAACTTCACAGACCCATATCTTGCAAATAAAAACTCCAAATCACCCAAACTCACCTTAATTGTATATAGCATTTCCTAAACTATTTTATACAACTAGTTTCATAATTTTTGGAGTCCATCTGTGGAAGTTAGGTCTTTGGCCCTTCTTGTACATAATACTTGATTAAAATATTCATTTTATTCAATATTAATTATTTTTATAAATTCACATTTTTAGAATTTTGTAAATAATATATATAATTCATGTACATATTTGCATTAAAATAAAACCCAAAATAATTTGTAAAACAGAAATAAGTCTATAAAATACATAGACAAAATACCTATGCTACCTTATGTACATAAATAAAAGGGATTTTTATTCTTTTATTCTTTATTCATTTATATTTTTATAATAATGTATGTATTATATATATCTTATTAAAAATACAAATCCATAATAAAAACAAATAAAATTCATTAAATAAATAAAGAAGATATAATATATAGGTAAAATACCTATAAGTATACCTACACCTATTTATTTAAATATGTAAATAAACTCATAAAAATTAAATAAAAATATACTTATACTCACAAAAATAAGTTATAAATTTATAAAATAAGAAAATAAAATAATAAAATAAAAATAAACAAAATAAAAATAAAAGTATATAAATATACTTATAAATACAATATTTCAATAAAACCGTAATAAAATACTTCAAAAAAAATAAAAAAATGGTAATTAAATACTACATTAATTTATAAACATTTATTATTTTATAAGTAAAATCTAATTAATTCATTTATTATGTTAAATAAATCGGTCAACTTCTTGTTGACGTGGACCAATCAGGCACCTGCGTTTGTTGACCGGTCGGTCAACTGCGCCCCCAGGCGCCTGACTTGATGCGGACTGTCTTTTCCCCTGATTTCTTGCCTTTTTTCCGCTCGATCTATCACACCATCGACCACAGTCCCTTCACAGATTTTATTCTCTGATCCTCCATGATTCCCGCCGTGATCTAGGAACCCTTGTACATAGCCCCGATCCTTCAATAATCGCCGGTTACTGGGGGTCTCCAGGAATGTGTATAAATAAAGCCCTCCGCCTTCTCCGCCGAATTTGGCCAATTTCATCCCCCTCTTTGAGCTTGAATCAGCTCCTGGTGGAGCCCTCGTGACAGGAGGTGCTTCCCAGCACCTCGGTTCGGCCGGAGATGGTGGAAATTTTGTCGCGGTGGCGCTCCGGCGGCCACCCTGCTCCCTGGCGGCCCCCAGGTATAAGAGTTGCGCCTTTATGTTTCTTAGATAGTTTTTCGTTTCTGCATTTTATTCCCGTCATTTATTCTGCATTTAGATTAGTAGATTAGCTTAGTTTAGGCGATTCGAAGTTCGCCGGAGCTCCGCTCCGGTGACTTCTCCACTGTGACCCCGACGTTTTCCGACCATCCTTCCACCTTCATTTCGTTCCCATACGCCTTCTCCATCTTTCAGCCACTTTGTCCAACCGGATTCGCCTCTGGATCCGCGAATCGAAGCTCCACCACCACCCTTCGCCGGAGCTTCTTCGCCCACCTTCATTCCCGTGCTTCCAGCTTCAAACCCCAGGTCGAGGGAGACACCCTCGAGCCCCTCTATCTTTCTGTGCAGGTTAGGTGCCCCAAAGCGCACCAGGAGACGATTCGCACGCGGGCGGAGGTACCTGGACCCCCTCGACTTCTCCGACATCGTGGTGGCGCTCCAGTGCCCCTCCGTTCGATCAGACACCTCCAGCAGCTAGAGGACCCTGCCAGGAAGCTATTTGGACCTTCAAGAGCAGCGATGATAGGCTGGAGAGCGAGATCTGGTCGGAAGAAGCTCGCCCCGGCGGGTGTTCTTCCCTGTTCTTGCACGTGTGCTCTCCGCCGTTGGATGAAGACGAAGGCTCCAGATGAAATCAGCACCGTTGGATGGAGCTCTACATCGACCGTCAGATCAGCTCGGCCGATCTAATCTCAGCCATCCAGCAGCGAACCGTCATCGGCGCACGTGGAGGCGCCACGTGGATTAGTGATGAAGACCAGTCGTTCGATAAAGCGCCTTTGGGGGTAATTTGCATATCCAGCCCCCGCTTTTTTTTGTATTTATTATTTAATTCTGTAAATAATCTTGCACGTTATAAAATAATTGTAATTTTTTCAGTAGGACCCCTGAGTTTATTAGAATTACATTTTGGTCCTTCCGCGTCTCACGTGCAGTCCCACGTGAGGCGCGTGAAATTTTGCATGTAACCCCTGGCAGTTTTTGTATATTGTAAAATAGTTCTAAAAATTAAAATAAATGTTTATTTCTGTGGTATTTTTGCACTGATGCCCCTGGAGTTTATTTTATTTGCAAAAAAGCCCCTGCTAGGCAGTTTTATTTTTGTGTCTTTATCTATTTATTAAAAATACCCATTGTGCTTCTAAAAATTCACAAAAATTAGGATAAATGCTCCATGCCATGCTTGTTCACGCCCATATTTTATTTTGCATTTTTTCGCATTTTCCTAATTATTAAAAATGAAAAAGAAGCCATTTTTGCACTGCCTAAATTAAAAAAATACAAAAAAATTAGAAAATGATTTTGAAAAATTCCAAAAAATTATATATGGTATAATTATATATATATATGGAGTCCAGAAATTGAAAAACCCTAAAAATATGAAAAAGAAAATTAAAAAAAAATCAGAAAGATCCAAAATCCAACAAAAAAATAAAAAATCCTTGAAAAACCCCAAAAATATATTTTTCTCTTTTATAATTATCTATATATTATTATTAATGTATTAAAATTAATTTGGTAATTTTTGGAGTTTATTTTATATTTTTAAAACCCAAATTATATTCGGCTATTTAATTAGTCCTATATTGTGGACATTTTTTTAAATTAAAAATACATAAAAATTAGAAATATTCCAGAAAAATAACAAAAAAATAGAAAAATATTAAAAGCTAAAAAATATTATCTATATATATAGCATTTATATCTATATGTATATTTATATATTATATTACTTCTCTCTCTCCTCTTATATATATACCTCTTTATATATATTTCTATATTATATAATTAAAAATATAAAATATAAAAACAAAATAAAAATTATAAAAACAAAAATATAAAAAAATGACAAAACTCAAAACCCGCCAAAACAATAAAAGGACATAGACAATGCATTGAATAATTACACAACACATACAACCATTCGCCTCCCAGTGTTCGACCTCTACTTGTACTTACACCTATACACATTTGCATGTAGAGTTATAATAAATTTTAACTCCACATTTTTGTCATTCATTGCATATATTTATTGTGGGTTAACTGTTGATCGATTCTGAGGTCTTCTGTCGGTCGCCTCAGCGACCGTGTTCCCGTTTGTGTGGAATGCGAGACCGATGGAAAACCTCAGTCATCAAATGGCGCCGTTGCCGGGGAGGCAACGGATTTTGTATGATTTTGTGAGCTTATTTGTTCATTTATTTGATTCTTTGTTCATGTCCTTCATTTATTTGTTTGTGTGATTTTTATTTTTATTTGATATTATTGATTGACTGCTCTGACCATCTCTTTCTTTTTGTCTTTGATGCGAGGGACCGCCAAGCGAAGGAGGACTTCCTAGGAAGTCCTATGCACCCAAGCGAGGCGGTGTTGGCTCTTCTATGCCAAGCCAACAGGGGAGAGCATCCATGACACATGAAGGAGAATTTTTGAAGACAGTCTCCATTTTCATGCATTTTATTTTATTTTAATATGTATATTTATGTGAGAGAGTGACCCTTAGAATTTTGTAATAATACAAGACTCTCACAGGTACACTTCGACTCCCGAGGTCCATTGCCCGAGGGATTGTTCCCTTGGGGGCCTCGATGACTTGGACTCTTTTTCTTTTATTTTTATTTCTTTCATTTTTTTGTGTGAATGAGCCTTAGCTTATGAGTTGCTTGCTCGTAGAGTTAGGTCCAAACACCCTAATTGATTTGCATGTACCTATAGTTTGCTTTGGACCTAGATCAAACTCTAAACAGCCACTCATTTATCTCTTAGCCTTTGTGCCACAGCGAGCCCCGTAAAGCGCTTTCTCCTAAGCTCAAGTGTGTTGAGCACAGAGGAGGGGTGAGCCAAGACCGGACTTTTTGAGGCTAAGGATGAATGAGCGACTTGTGGTGCTTCACGATAATAGCAATTTCTGTACCTAGGGCGATTTCTTCGGCTTGCATTTGCATATAGCATAGGTTTCAAATTCTGTTTTGCATCCCGCATGGAGAGAGCTGGGAGGCACTGTAAGTCTTCTTGCTTAGCATGCATCATCGATTTCCGACTTGCATGGCTTTTCCGATCTTCTCCCTCTGATTTTGCCAACCTAGGATGCCTAATGGAAATTGGAACCTCGATAGGCACGTGCATTGAAAATACCCAAAAAAAATGATAACCAAAAATAAAATCGGGACTGATAACTCTATTGGACCTAAAAATAAAATGGATTCCTTGTCTTGGGGAGCGCAACCCCCTCATTGTATGCGTTTTAAATTACTTACGTACACACTAAGGAGTAGAGCCCAAATCCCATCAAGCCTCCTAAGTGATTGTACAATTTTTGTGATTCTCACCTGACTCTAAAAACGAAAAGATAAATGACCGTCGCCTGATGGTCTTCACTGAGTGGAGTAGGTGAATTGGGGGTTTGCCTTGTGTCTTGATTGTGACTTGGAGTCCATTGCGTTTTTCATTCATTATTAGAGTAGACGGTCCCATCCGGGTGAGTCATGCATTTTTCAACTTTGAGTCTCTCTACCCATCTTATACATATATCTCTTCATCTTGCATCAAGTCGTGATATTGGCGCTTGAGCTCAATCATTCTTCGCCATGTCCTGTGTTTCCCTCTTCTTCATAACTCTCCTCGTATTCTCCGTACCATCATCATTCTCTGGTTCAGGGAGAACACTCTCCTTCGAACCACAATTTTGACGGTGTTCCCGCCTTTTGTGGAATACCCAATTTTGTCTATGTACCGATCTTCTTGCCCCCCTCCTCGTACCCTCTGTATCACTCTTCTACCACCCCCGATATTGGCACGCCCGCTCAATCAACTTCTCCACCCCATTGTGTACTTTTCTTACCAATCTTCCTCGTGTCCCCCGTATCATCTCTCCCTTTACCCGGGAATGCTGCATATTGATGGGGCCCGCATCGAGGATTCTTTATACTGAGTATTTGTATGTCGGGCCCATGATGTTGAGGTTGCTGAGATTGATGTGGTGGATTTGTCTTTGATACATGCATATGGGCTTCTTGAGGATTTTTGCTTATGCATAAGAGCATAGGTGTGATGCATTATTGAGGAATTTCAGTTCTCGCACACCGGATTGAGGATGTGATGTGTTGCGATGAGTTGATGATGATTTCATGAGCATTGATTGATCTATCTATTTGAGGTTCCACCCATCTTGATTTTCGAGGACTGACTGATTATTCTACTTTGGACTTCTCGATAAAGGTGTGCGGATCCTGCATGATCTCTCATCTTCCTGATTAAACCCTCCTTGATCTCCTGACTCGTTGATCCACCTATGGTACTTTGAGGATTCCCGATAATATTGTGCCATCTCAGCCAGATTGGATTGACCCAAGAGATGTTTTGTGATTGACCTGATGATTTTCTCCCTCACATGATCTTATGCCCTCCAAATGATTGAACGATTTATTGCTTTTGAGGACCTGGGATGACTTGCCAGCATTCCCGTGACCTACATTGATCTAGCTCGCATTCCTCCCCGAGGACTATCTGCGGGAAAATGCGACAATTTCTCGGACTACGGTTTTATTCACTGCTTGGGTCGCCATTATGATGGGACCCGGAACCAAGTCAGTTGATATGCTTGATTGGCCTCCCCCTGTGATTGTGTACCTGACATGTCAGTACACGAGGCCAACGTACTAGACTCATCTGAGTCCTCTCTCCTTGACGGTCCTCGCAAGGCAGAGCTCTACTTTCCTGATTATTCCATGCCTAGCTCATAGCTCCCCGAGGGTTATCTGCGGGAGACTATGACATATTTCCAATCTGATTGGTCTCTTCTGTTGGTAGCCGATGTGTCGACTACTGAGACCACTATGAGGATCCGTCTGATGGATCTAGCTCCTTTGAGCTCTAGTCTCTCCTTGACGACCCTCGCAAGGCAGAGACACATTCTGACTATTCCGTGCTTAGTTCGCAGCACTCTCCGAGGACTATCTGCGGGAGACCGCGACACTCTCTTTACACTCGGTTCCCACTGCTGACTATGTCTCCGATCTGTGGAGCACGGAACCGAGTCGTCTGATATATCTGATTTTGGTCCCATCTTGAGTTGCTTATCCGATCTGCGGATCATGGGACCCATCTAATTAGACTCCTTTGAGTCTGCTCGCCTTGACGGTCCTCGCAAGGTTGAGCTTCTGATATCTGCTACTATCATGCCTAGTTGGCGGCATGTTCCCCGAGGGTTGTCTGCGGGACGCTGCCACACTTTCTAAATTTGTCGATCTCTTCTGCTGGTAGTCGATCTGTCGCCTACCGAGACCGTCTCTATGATCCGTCTGATGGATCAGGCTCCTTTGAGCCCGCTCTCCTTGACGACCCTCGCAAGGGCGAGCTTCTGTTCTGATTATTCATTGCTTAGCATGTACTACTCCCCGAGGGGTATCTGCGGGAGAGTACATCATTTTCTAGGTACTCGGCTTCATTTCTGATGTCTCCCATTTGGTGGAGCACGAAGCCGGGTCTTCTGACATGTGTACTCGGTCTCCTCCCTGGTTGTGTCTCCTGTTTGTTGGAGCACGGAACCGAGTCTTCTGATTATTCTCTTATTCTGCTCACCTTGAGGACCCTCGCAGGGTTGAGCCATGGCCTGCGGTATTTGGTGTGTACTGATGATCTTTCTACTTCACCATCATCGGATACCATGATGTCTCTTGTTCCTTACCTTTCCATATCTGACTGAGACCATGATTGACCGGAGGAATCTGTACTGCTCTTTCTTCCTCCCGGTCTTACGGTATCAGCTCTGTTCCCTCACGTTGACCCTATGAGCCGATTGACTGCTTCATGCTACCGAACCTAATACCTATCCTTTCCAATCTATTTGTCCCCGGTAGCTGACACCAACTTGATTGCAGATTCGGGTGTCTTTTCACCTTTTGACTGCGTCCTCGTTCTCACAGGGAGACGACGACGAGAGCACGGTAGTCGCTTACCAGACACCTTCCTGTACTACACCAGTTTTTTACCACTTGTATATATGTGTGCCTTGTTCATTCTTTCTCCCGCATGTTGTGTCTGCCCCAGATCTATCGCCATATCTTTGTGTCTGTACTTAGGACGTACCTTGTCCTAAGTATAGGGGGGTACACACCGAGTTGTTCTTTCCTTACACATTTTCGTCACTCCTGTTCCTACACTTAGGGATACCTCACCCTAAGTATAGGGGGAGTGATGCGTATATTCTTCATGATCTTTTCATCTATCTGTATGTATCTTTCTTTTCTTCTTTTCTTCTTTTCCTTTTCTATCTTCTGTATCTAAATAAAAAGCGTCGCCCCTTTGTGTCAGTTTTCTGTACTTAGGATGTACTTTGTCCTAAGTATAGGGGGGTGCACCCATGATTTGTTAATTCTTTGATCTGTTTATTCCCACCCTTGACCCTCCCTGCTTTGTGTACAGTCTGCTATACTTAGGATTATTTGATCCTAAGTATAGGGGGGACGGTCAACTTCTATTTACTCCGTCTCTTATTCATATATTCGTTAGACTTGTCTATACTCAGTACGAGTTATGTCTTCTCTTTTCTTTTCGATCTATGGGGACATAGCTCAAGCTAAGTATAGGGGGGTCGTATATACTATGTATATACTTTAGCCATAACTCGTACTTTCGTATTACCTTAATAATATGACTAATAATTCTTTAAATTCATTAAAAATCCTTAATAAAAAGATGTGGTTGTTCCTCAAATTCTTTTTGTATATACTGATTAATAAATCAGGTGAAAATATTTTGCAAAATGTTTGAAAAATAGTTTGAAAATTATTGTGAACATTTATTGAAAACTATTTTGAAAACGTTTTGTTACATGTTTTCAACCTTTGTAAAAATATGTGGTTTGTAAAAATTTATTTTCTTTGTGTGAAATAAGATGTTTGAAAAATGATTTGCAAATGGTTTGAAAAAATGGTTGCAAAAATAATTTGAAAAATCTATATATACTGTTTTGAAAAACCTCTGCAAAATGATTTTCAAATGTGTGTACATGTTTGTAAAAATGTTTGTAAATATTATTTTGGACTATAGTTTTAAAAAATTGTTTGAAAAATTTGTGTCAAATAAATTTGAGGAATAGTCACATATAATAAAAACTAAAATAATATATATTATTATAAATAAATATATAAATAGAAATAAAAAAATCAACAAAATTCTTTAATAAGTGTACATATATACCTATAAATAAAAACTAAATTGTAAATTCTTAATTCTTGTAAAATAAAGCGGCACACCGTGTAAATAGTTGTACATATTTTATACTTTGAGTGCCAAAATTATTTTATTTGCAAAAATTCTTTGTGTAAAAATTTCTCTCTTTGTTTTCAAATTCTTTGAAAAATTGCATTATTCTTTGCATATTTGTAAATAGCATTTGCATAGCATTCATATTCTTTGATTGAGCTTGATGATTGAACTAGTCCAATAAAGCCGAAGATTGGAGCTTGGTTGGACCTTATTGCACCTAACTGCACTGGAACCTTATGGGAACTAGGTTTAAGGTACTTCAGGTCTATTCAGACTTAATTCTTTGAGAAATCAGGGCTAGGTTCAAGTCACCTCAACTGACTAACTAGAACTTTTCGAGACACACGTATGACTCTTGTCGACCATGACCTAACTTGGATACTTGCACCTTTCACTTGGCTCAACTCAGTTGGAGTGGTGAGGGGGTTGGATTTGCCAGTCTGAGACGCACACGGGTGGAAACATTTGTCCTCGTCTAGGGAGGGAAGTGCACCCCAACCTGGTCCAATCGCCATGAGGTCTAAAGACAGGAGAGTGTGGGTTGCAATAATGCTTCAAAAGAGGGATAGTCTTCTGGCTCAAGAGGAAAAAGTCCTTATGTAAATGCTGCTGTAAATAGTATGTTTGAAAAAAAAATGATGAAACTCCAAAAAAGTGGACAGGCTTGTAAAAAAATGAAATGCCTGCCGGAGTATGTATATATGTTGTATAGAAAATAAGCAAGCTTGATCATCAAAGTTATACCATGTGAGCCTGCAGCTGGATGACTTGACTACACTGGTCTTGCATCCCGGGATAGGTAGCTACACTGGATACCGTCCATTCTTTTCTCTACCCCCTCCTCTTGAGTTGGATGCCACTTGAACTTAGAAGGGAATACCCCGCTCCTCGAGGAAAGAGTTGTTGGATTAGGGAATCATTGGGTTGTCATTCTGGAGAAGTCAGTTCTTTTGTCATTTCAGTTGGGGAGAGCCACTATCACTTACACTGTACAAGTCAGCTTCATAGTCATAAGGGTTTGCGCATGACGTAGGCTAGTTCTGACCTGGCTATTGAGGTGATTTGAACCGAGTTCTGTGACTCTCGAAGGCTGTTGTGTTTTAAATTTGGTTTCCTACCAGGTTCCACACACATTTTCACACCAAGGTCTAACCTGAGCTCCAAACTTTGATTTTGTACAGATAAGTTTAATAATCATGACCAAATCAATTTCTTCTTTAAATTCTTTATTTTTGCTTTTTCTTTTCTTCTTATTCTTTGTTCTTTTTGTACTTATTGCATAAGTATTTGCTAGGGACTAGCAAAGGCAAGTATAGGGGGTGATGAATCTCCATTTCATCACCTTTATTCTATCATTTTGGCCTTAAAAACCCTAGCAAATGCATGTAAATAGCATCTATTTGTACATAATAGCATTCATTATTCTTTGTATTAATTGGATATAAAATAAGGTTTTTAATGCCAAAATAATAGAATAAAGAGAAGAAAAGAAAAAGGAATAAAATATTGCAAATATTTTATGACCCTAACCCCGAGACCAAGGCCGGGATGGTATTGGTCGACAAGGAATAAAGTAGGGGGAGATAAGGGCCAATTATACAATAAATACCTCATTTATTCATTCATTCATTTATGCATTTTTGACACCTATTTTGTACATAATTATTTATCCATCAAATAAAGAAACTTTGTACATGAAAGTTGTAGATAATAATGTAAATAAAATACAAAATTGAGTTTGTGCAAAAATAATACCCAGTGTACATCTTATACATAAAATAAAAAGCAAAAATCTCAACTTCACAAACCCATATCTTGCAAATAAAAACTCCAAATCACCCAAACTCACCTTTAATTGTATATAGCATTTCCTAAACTATTTTATAAAACTAGTTTCATAATTTTTGGAGTCCATATGTGGAAGTTAGGTCTTTGGCCCTTCTTGTACATAATACCTGATTAAAATATTCATTTTATTCAATATTCATTATTTTTATAAATTCATATTTTTAGAATTTTGTAAATAATATATATATAATTCATGTACATATTTGCAATAAAATAAGACCCAAAATACTTTGTAAAATAGAAATAAGTCTATAAAATACATAGACAAAATACCTATGCTACCTTATGTACATAAATAAAAGGGATTTTTATTCTTTTATTATTTATTCATTTATATTTTTACAATAATGTATATATTATATATATCTTACTAAAATTACAAATCCATAATAAAAACAAATAAAATTCATTAAATAAATAAAGAAGATATAATATATAGGTAAAATACCTATAAGTATACCTACACCTATTTACTTAAATATGTAAATAAACTCATAAAAATTAAATAAAAATATTCTTATACTCACAAAAATAAGTTATAAATTAATAAAATAAGAAAATAAAATAATAAAATAAAAATAAACAAAATAAAAATAAAAGTATATAAATATACTTATAAATACAACATTTTAATAAAACCGTAATAAAATACTTCAAAAAAATAAATAAAAATGGTAATTAAATACTACATTAATTTATAAACATTTTTTATTTTATAAATAAAATTTAATTAATTCATTTATTATGTTAAATAAATCGGTCAACTTCTTGTTGACGTGGACCAATCAGGTACCTGCGTTTGTTGACCGGTCGGTCAACTGCGCCCCCAGGCGCCTGACTTGACGCGGACTGTCTTTTCCCCCGATTTCTTGCCTTTTTTCCGCTCGATCTATCATGCCATCGACCACAGTCCCTTCACAGATTTTATTCTCTGATCCTCCACGATTCCCACCGTGATCTTGGAACCCTTGTACATAGCCCCGATCCTTCAATAATCGCCGGTTACTGGGGGTCTCCAGGAATGTGTATAAATAAAGCCCTCCGCCTTCTCCGCTGAATTTGGCCAATTTCATCCCCCTCTTTGAGCTTGAATCAGCTCCTGGTGGAGCCCTCGTGACAGGAGGCGCTTCCCAGCACCTCGGTTCGGCCGAAGATGGTGGAAATTTTGTCGCGGTGGCGCTCCGGTGGCCACCCTGCTCCCTGGCGGCCCCCAAGTATAAGAGTTGCGCCTTTATGTTTCTTAGATAGTTTTTCGTTCCTGCATTTTATTCCCGTCATTTATTCTGCATTTAGATTAGTAGATTAGCTTAGTTTAGGCGATTCGAAGTTCGCCGGAGCTCCGCTCCGGCGACTTCTCCACTGTGACCCCGACGTTTTCCGACCATCCTTCCACCTTCATTTCATTCCCATACGCCTTCTCCATCTTTCAGCCACTTTGTCCAACCGGATTCGCCTCTGGATCCGCGAATCGAAGCTCCACCACCACCCTTCGCCGGAGCTTCTTCGCCCACCTTCATTCCCGTGCTTCCAGCTTCAAACCCCAGGTCAAGGGAGACGCCCTCGAGCCCCTCTATCTTTCTATGCAGGTTAGGTGCCCCAAAGCGCACCAGGAGACGATTCGCACGCGGGCGGAGGTACCTGGACCCCCTCGACTTCTCCGACGTCGTGGTGGCGCTCTCCGTTCGATCAAACACCTCCAGCAGCTAGAGGACCCTGCCAGGATGCTATTTGGACCTTCAGGAGCAGCGATGATCGGCTGGAGAGCGAGATCTGGTCGGAAGAAGTTCGCCCCGGCGGGTGTTCTTCCCTGTTCTTGCACGTGTGCTCTCCGCCGTTGGATGAAGACGAAGGCTCCAAATGAAATCAGCACCATTGGATGGAGCTCTGCATCGACCGTCAGATCAGCTCGGCTGATCTAATCTCAGCCATCCAGCAGCGAACCGTCATCGGCGCACGTGGAGGTGCCACGTGGATTAGTGATGAAGACCAGCCGTTCGATAAAGCGCCTTTGGGGGTAATTTGCATATCCAGCCCCCGCTTTTTTTTGTATTTATTATTTAATTCTGCAAATAATCTTGCATGTTATAAAATAATTGTAATTTTTTCAGTAGGACCCCTGAGTTTATTAGAATTACATTTTGGTCCTTCCGCGTCTCACGTGCAGTCCCACGTGAGGCGCGTGAAATTTTGCATGTAACCCCTAGCGGTTTTTGTATATTGTAAAATAGTTTTAAAAATTAAAATAAATGTTTATTTCTGTGGTATTTTTGCACTGATGCCCCTGGAGTTTTTTTATTTGCAAAAATGCCCCTGCCAGGCAGTTTTATTTTTGTGTCTTTATCTATTTATTAAAAATACCCATTGTGCTTCTAAAAATTCACAAAAATTAGGATAAATGCTCCATGCCATGCTTGTTCACGCCCATATTTTATTTTGCATTTTTTTAGTTCCATCGTTATTTTTTTAGTTCAAAATTTAGCAACGATTAATTAAAACACAATTAGGTATAAGGTTTACCTCTTGAAGTGTGGTTGTGATCGAGTCTCTAAACCAAGAGACCTCCTGTCTCAAGTCCGATCCGACGGAAGAGACGCTTGCGAGCGCATTGATGAGACGCGTCCTTCTCGCAATCCATGTTGATGATCCAAGCGACGAATCTTCTGATCTCGTCACACGAGATCCGACGTCTTCTTCACGAGTGAAGCACACCGAAGGAGACGGAGATCCACGAGCAAGTACTCCGACAGCATAACGACAATGCCACGACGATGGCGACTCTCTCTATAGCACCATGGTGGATGCCCACAAGAGAGAGAGGGAGAGAGGCACATGACGTGTAGAGAGAGAGAAAGAGAGCATTCGTTGTTGTTGAAAAATGTATCTCCAAAGAGCAAGGGGTGCCTCTTCTTATATATGGTTTTGGGAGTCCATGGATCTCAATCCATGGACAATACACAATCAATGGTTGAGATTGATTTGTGTTTCTTTCAGTGGCTAAGATGTTGTTGTAAAAATACAATAACAATTCATTTAATTTTGAATTAATTTATATTTATAAATCAACATAATTAATCCCAATTTAAATCATTTGACTGGTCTTGAAGATAATGAGATAGAATGAGTCTATCTCCTCAAAAACTCATGAGATCTCATTATCTCATGAGATCTCCAAGATTTACAACAACAATTGTTGTAAATATTTTTCACAAAAATAATTCACAATTATCATGTGAAAAACTTCAATCAAAACATTAAAATTATGCGAATCTCATTCACAACCCAAAACAAAATGTAATTATATTTTCAATTAATCATTCAATGGGAATCCAATTCACATTAACAATTAATATCCAAATATAAATCACAATATATTCTCTTTCATATATTATAAGTCACATTTATAATATACCTGAATAATATGAATAGTGTTATCCACATTATTCATATCCATGATAACTAAATCACATTTAATCACCTTGGATCTCTTTTTCTCATGTGCTCAAATAATATGAATCACATTCACATTATTCACATCTTTGATAATTAAATCACATTTAATTATCTCAGATAACTCTCCTTATAACATGAATCAAATTCATATTATTCATGGTAATTAAATCACATTTAATTATCCATTTTCTTAATGCTCGGATACATATATCAACAATGAAATTATCCATGAACTCTTTCAAGGATAATGTGCTTTCTCCACGGATACTTGGAGATAAGGACAGGGCGATTGTATTATTCCACGTATAGTGACTTGGATATTGAGATCACATCTCAAATCCAAATCTTGCAGACCTCCCATAGATGCTTGATTAAATCAAGACCGCAAATCTAATCTTTTCATTACATCTGAATCACATTCATATTAATGTCCATCAGTTGGACTAAGATCAGATTACTTCTCTATGAGAGAAGTCACTAAAATACATACCTATTTCATCACTCCCTCGGAATGGAAGTGTCATGGTTATACAATCATTTATGATCACATCACCCTCAGGTATTCCTAATACCTGTACATCCAGCATACTGGAAGACCCAGAATAAACCCGAAGTATAAGATCAATTTTACACTGTCTACTTCAGAATTTTATCATCAAGTTTCTCATTTGATCATTGGGGGTCGGTATCGATCATATGCTTTCCAAAAGCATATATCATACCCAGGTGTTGATCATATACTTCCAAAAGTATATATCAAACCTACAAATTCAGTCAAGCTTCCAAAGCTAGACGACCGTGCATGGAATTTGATTCATCCCAATATCTCTTGAGTGAGCTCATGTCTTCTGGTTCAGTGATGAACCTGTATGATCCCTTTAAGAGATTGTATTACTCATATGCCCTTATATGCACACCAGCGCGCCGGTGTATAGACCTTGATTAGGTCATCAACCAATTGGTCTACCAAATGTACATACTCAGACATATAGTAACATGTTTGTCTCCGGTCAGAGGATGTGTGCCTATTTCGTGACAGCATACAACATAGGTCTTTGGTTATCTCGATCTCGTTAAGTCAACTCTTTGACCTAACTAATCTGACACCTCTGAATCTCTATTCCCATGCAGAGGACCTGCATCAAGAGGTCGGACAGATATCAGCCAAGAGAGAAAGGATTGTCATCCCCTACTCAGGCTAGAGATCCTCTCTTAACAATCATTTTACGGCACTTGATGAGTCTTCAATCTAACTCTTTAGATATTCATCCAAACACCAGCCTCTATGATTCAATAATTGAATCAACAGCTGTATGATCATCAAGATGTCTATGGTACATAACCCTAATTGTACTAAGGGACCTATTATGTAAATTAGTTATTCTTCATTTCATATCTGGGAATGATATTCGTAATAACATTTATTGCATAATGGCTCTCCGTGGGCTCGCATGTCCAACAATCTCCCACTAGCCCAAAGAGCCATTAATAGGCTAATCTTTAAACCTGCACTCATGTGACAATCATAGGCTATTTAGAAAAATAGCTAGGTAAGTTGATCAGTCACTCTGTTCCCAAGAGACTACGCCAAGTCCTTTTATGACACTTGCATATCCCCTAGTAACAGTGCTCGCATCCAATGCGAATGTTGCATCTTATGCAACCAACAATCAGTCTTGTCAGTTATAGTGTCCTTGACACTACACCTTAATAATTATTATAACCATTATTTCCACAATCTTATCAGAATACCATTATTCCTGGAGATCTCTATCTTCTAAGGTATCCACAATTAAGACCTTTTAGATCACTATATATAAATTCTTAAGTTTTTGAAGATAAGACTTTTGAGATCACTATCTCAAAATCTTTTCATCTTTGAAGATATTGTTATTACTGCAATCAAGTGTTTTATCTCCTTAGTAGGATTAGTAACATTTACTTCTCTCACTCACGGTGGTCGGTGAAGGATATTGGAAGATCCTCAAGCGCGTCATGGAAGCGTGTGCATCGCATCGAATGCGATCGGGAGCGACTAGTCACACTAGTCGCTCTTGGAAGCGGAATTTAGAAAAAAATTAAATGATGAAACCACATGATCTAAGAACCTTTCTCGGATTGTTTCATGTAAAAAACAATTAGGTATAAGGTTTACCTCTTGAAGTGTGGTTGTGATCGAGTCTCTAAACCAAGAGACCTCCTGTCTCAAGTCCGATCCGACGGAGGAGACGCTTGCGAGCGCGTTGATGAGACACGTCCTTCTCGCAATCCATGTTGATGATCCAAGCGACGAATCTCCTGATCTCATCACACGAGATCCGACGTCTTCTTCACGAGCGAAGCACACCGAAGGAGACGGAGATCCACGAGCAAGTACTCCGGTAGCATAACGACGATGTTATGATAATGGCGACTCTCTTTATAGCACCATGGTGGATGCCCACAAGAGAGAGAGGCACATGGCGTGTAGAGAGAGAGAAAGATAGCATTCATTGTTGTCGAAAAATGTATCTCCGGAGAGCAAGGGGTGCCTCTTCTTATATATGGTTTTGGGAGTCCATGGATCTCAATCCATGGACAACACACAATCAATGGTTGAGATTGATTTGTGTTTCTTTCAGTGGCTAAGATGTTGTTGTAAAAATACAACAACAATTCATTTAATTTTGAATTAATTTATATTTATAAATCAACATAATTAATCCCAATTTAAATCGCTTTGACTAGTCTTGGAGATAATGAGATAGAATGAGTCTATCTCCTCAAAAACTCATGAGATATCATTATCTCATGAGATCTCATTATCTCATGAGATCTCCAAGATTTACAACAACAATTGTTGTAAATATTTTTCACAAAAATAATTCACAATTATCTTTTGAAAAACTTCAATCAAGCCATTAAAATTATGTGAATCTCATTCACAACCCAAAACAAAATGTAATTATATTTTAAATTAATAGTTCAATGGGAATCCAATTCACATTAACAATTAATCAACAAATATAAATCACAATATACTCTCTTTAATATATTAAGTCACATTTATAATATACCTGAATAATATGAATAGTGTTATCCACATTATTCATATCCATGATAATTATATCACATTTAATCACCTTGGATCTATTTTTGTCATGTGCTCAAATAATATGAATCACATTCACATTATTCATATCTTTGACAATTAAATCACATTTAATTATCTCAGATAACTCTCCTTATAATAAGAATCAAATTCATATTATTCATGGTAATTAAATCATATTTAATTATCCATTTTCTCAATGCTGGGATACATATATCAACAATGAAATTATCCACGAACTCTTTCAAGGATAATGTGCTTTCTCCGCAGATACTTGGAGATAAAGACAGGGCGATTGTATTGTTCAACGTATAGTGACTTGGATATTGAGATCACATCTCAAATCCAAATCTTACAGACCTCCCATTGATGCTTGATTAAATCAAGACCGCAAATCTCATCTTCTCATTACATCTGAATCACATTTAGATTAATGGCCATCAGTTGGACTAAGATCAGATTACTTCTCTATGAGAGAAGTCACTAAAATCCAGACATGTTTCATCACTCCCTCGGAATGGAAGTGTCATGGTTATACAATCATTTATGATTACATCACCCTCAGGTATTCTAAATACATGTACATCCTGCATATTGGAAGACCCAGAATAAACCCGAAGTATAAGATCAATTTTACACTATCTACTTCAGAGTTTTATCATCAAGTTTCTCAAACGATCATTGGGAGTCGGTATATATCATATGCTTTCCAAAAGCATATATCATACCCAAGTGTTGATCATATACTTTTCCAAAAGTATATATCAAACCTAAAAATTTAATCAAGCTTCCAAAGTTATACGATCGTGCATGGAATTTGATTCTTCCCAATATCTCTTGAGTGAGCTCATGTCTTTCGGTTCAGTGATGAACCTGTATGATCCCTTTGAGAGATTGTATTACTCATATGCCCTTATATACACACCAGCGCCGGTGTATAGACCTTGATTAGGTCATCAACCTATTGGTCTACCAAATGTACATACTCAGACATATAGTAACATGTCTGTCTCCGGTCAGAGGATGCATGCCTATATCATGACAACATACAACATAGGTCTTTAATTATATCGATCTCGTTAAGTCTACTCTTTGACCTAACTGATCCGACACCTCTGAATCTCTATTCCCATGTAGAGGACCTACATCAAGAGGTCGGTCAGATATCAGCCAAGAGAGAAAGGATTGTCATCCCCTACTCAGGCTGGAGATCCTCTCTTAACAATCATTTGACGGTACTTGATGAGTCTTCAATCTAACTCTTTAGATATTCATCCAAACACCGGCCTCTATGATTCAATAATTGAATCAACAGCTGTATGATCATCAAGATGGCTATGGTACATAACACTAATTGTACTAAAGGACAAATTATGTAAATTAGTTATTCTTCATTTCATATCAGGGAATGATATTTGCAATAACATTTGTTGCATAATGGATCGTCGTGGGCTCGCATGTCCAACAATCTCCCACTAGCCCAAAGAGCCATTAATGGGCAAATCTTTAAACCCGCACTCATGTGACAATCATAGGCTATTTAAAAAAATAGCTTGGTAAGCTGATCAGTCACTCTGTTCCCAAGAGACTATGCCAAGTCCTTTTACGACACTTGCATATCCCCTAGTAACAGTGCTCGCATCCAATGCGAATATTGCATCTTATGCAACCAATACTCAATCTTGTCAATTATAGTGTCCTTGACACTATACCTTAATAATTATTATAACCAATATTTCCACAATCTTATCAGAATACCCTTATTCCTGGAGATATCTATCTCCTAAGATATCCACAGTTAAGACCTTTTAGATCACTATATATAAAGTCTTAAGTCTTTCAAGATAAGACTTTTGAGATCACTATCTCAAAAATCTTTTCATCTTTGAAGATATTGTTATTACGGCAATCAAGTGTTTTATCTCCATAGTAGGATAGTAACATTTACTTCTCCCACTCACGGTGGTCGGTGAAGGATATTGTAAGATCCTCAAGCACATCATGGAAGCGTGTGCATCGCATCGAATGCGATCGGGAGCAACTAGTCGCACTAGTTGCTCCGGGCAGCGGAATTTAAAAAAAATAAATGATGAAACCACATGTTCCAAGAACCTTTCCCGGATCGTTTCATCTAAAACACAATTATGTATAAGGTTTACCTCTTGAAGTGTGGTTGTGATCGAGTCTCTAAACTAAGAGACCTCCTGTCTCAAGTCCGATCCGACGGAGGAGACGCTTGCGAGCGCGTTGATGAGACGCGTCCTTTTCGCAATCCATGTTGATGATCCAAGCGACGAATCTCCTGATTTCGTCACATGAGATCCGACGTCTTCTTCACGAGTGAAGCACACCGAAGGAGATGGACATCCACGAGCAAGTACTCCGGCAGCATAACGATGATGCCACGATGATGGCGACTCTCTCTATAGCACCATGGTGGATGCCCACAGGAGAGAGAGGGAGTGAGGCACATGATGTGTAAGAGAGAGAAAGAGAGCATTCATTGTTGTCGAAAAACGTATCTCTGAAGAGCAAGGGGTGCCTCTTCTTATATATGGTTTTAGGAGTCCATGGATCTCAATCCATGGACAACACACAATCAATGGTTGAGATTGATTTGTGCTTCTTTAAGTGGCTAAGATGTTGTTGTAAAAATACAACAATAATTCATTTAATTTTGAATTAATTTATATTTATAAATCAACATAATTAATCCCAATTTAAATCACTTTGACTGGTCTTGGAGATAATGAGATAGAATGAGTCTATCTCCTTAAAAACTCATGAGATATCATTATCTCATGAGATCTCATTATTTCATGAGATCTCCAAGAATTACAACAACAATTGTTGTAAATATTTTTCACAAAAATAATTCACAATTATCTTTAAAAAACTTCAATCAAGCCATTAAAATTATGTGAATCTCATTCACAACCTAAAATAAAATGTAATTATATTTTCAATTAATCAATAAATGGGAATCCAAATCACATTAACAATTAATCAACATATATAAATCAAAATATACTCTCTTTAATATATTATAAGTCACATTTATAATATACCTGAATAATATGAATAGTGTTATCCAAATTATTCATATCCATGATAATTACATCTCATTTAATCACCTTGGATCTCTTTTTCTCATGTGCTCAAATAATATGAATCACATTCACATTATTCATATCTTTGATAATTAAATCACATTTAATTATCTCATATAACTCTCCATATAATATGAATCAAATTCATATTATTCATGGTAATTAAATCACATTTAATTATCCATTTTCTCAATGCTCGGATACATATATCAACAATGAAATTATCCATGAACTCTTTCAAGGATAATGTGCTTTCTCCGCGGATACTTGGAGATAAGGACAGGGCGATTGTATTGTTCCACGTATAGTGACTTGGATATTGAGATCACATCTCAAATCCAAATCTTGCAGACCTCCCATAGATGCTTGATTAAATCAAGACCGTAAATCTCATCTTCTCATTACATTTGAATCACATTCAGATTAATGGCCATCAGTTGGACTAAGATCAGATTACTTCTCTATGAGAGAAATCACTAAAATCCAGACCTAATTCATCACTCCCTTGGAATGGAAGTGTCATGGTTATACAATCATTTATGATCACATTACCCTCATGTATTCCTAATACATGTACATCCTGCATACTGGAAGACCCACAATAAACCCGAAGTATAAGATCAATTTTACACTATCTACTTCAGAGTTTTATCATTATGTTTCACATTCGATCATTGGGAGTCGGTATCGATCATATGCTTTCCAAAAGTATATATCATACCCAGGTGTTGATCATATACTTTTCCAAAAGTATATATCAAACCTACAAATTCAGTCAAGTTCCAAAGCTAGACGACCGTGCATGGAATTTGATTCTTCCCAATATCTCTTGAGTGAGCTCATGTCTTCCGGTTCAGTAATGAACCTGTATGATCCCTTTGAGAGATTGTATTACTCATATGCCCTTATATGCACACCAGCATGCCGGTGTATAGACCTTGATAAGGTCATCAACCTATTGGTCTACCAAATGTACATACTCAGACATATAGTAACATGTCTGTCTCTGGTCAGAGGATGCGTGCCTATATCGTGACAGCATACAACATAGGTCTTTGGTTATCTCGATCTCGTTAAGTCAACTCTTTGACCTGACTTATCTAACACCTCTGAATCTCTATTCCCATGTAGAGGACCTACATCAAGAGGTCGGTCAGATATCAGCCAAGAGAGAAAGGATTGTCATCCCCTATTCAGGCTGGAGATCCTCTCTTAACAATCATTTGACGGTACTTGATGAGTCTTCAATCTAACTCTTTAGATATTCATCCAAACACCAACCTTTATGATTCAATAATTGAATCAACAGCTGTATGATCATCAAGATGGGTATGGTACATAACCCTAATTGTACTAAGGGACCTATTATGTAAATTAGTTATTCTTCATTTCATGTCAGGGAATGATATTCGTAATAACATTTATTGCATATTGGCTCACCGTGGGCTCGCATGTCCAGCAATCTCCCACTAGCCCAAAGAGCCATTAATGGGCTAATCTTTAAATCTGCACTCATGTGACAATCATAGGCTATTTAGAAAAATAGCTAGGTAAGCTGATCAGTCACTCTATTCCCAAGAGACTACGCCAAGTCCTTTTACGACTTGCATATCCCCTAGTAACAGTGCTCGCATCCAATGCAAATGTTGCATCTTATGCAACCAATACTCAATCTTGTCAGTTATAGTGTCCTTGACACTACAAGTTAATAATTATTATAACCAATATTTCCACAATCTTATCAGAATACCCTTATTCATGGAGATCTCTATCTCCTAAGGTATCAACAGTTAAGACCTTTTAGATCACTATATATAAATTCTTAAGTTTTTGAATATAAGACTTTTGAGATCACTATCTCAAAAATCTTTTCATCTTTGAAGATATTGTTATTACTGTAATCAAGTGTTTTATCTCCTTAGTAGGATTAGTAACATTTACTTCTCCCACTACATGGTAGATATCTGACTTTTTACACATCTAGCATACACTCAGCTTCTCGTAAATAATGCACAATGGAAAGTAGTTCTAGCATTCACTTTTTCTACCCTTTGAGGTGCTATACCTTTAGATAGGTCAGTACCATATCTTAAGAAAAGGAAGCCTTTCTTGGAATTTTCCAAAAAAATGGAACATGTATAAGTGTACTACTAATGTGACGGTCTCAATACCCTCTTCTCTTTGCTTCTAAACATCTTCAGAACTTAGATCTAAGAGGTATCCTTGAGATCATATCTCAAGGTATGGAACAGCCAGTCTATAAAACGCTTATTATTATCCTTATATTATTATGAATGATTAGGATACTATCTACATTTAGTACGATGAACTCTAATGGCACTCCCACTAAGCTTCACATGGCTCATCAAGATTCTATCTAAAATCATAATATTTATAATTTCATCAAATCTTATGTTCCAACTATAAGAAGATTATTTGAGTCCATAGATGGAGCTCTCTAGCTTGCACACCTTACTTTCCTCAACCATGTATCCCTAGGGCTACTTCATGTGAATATCCTCAGAGAGGTATTCATAGAGGAATTCAATCTTGACTTACATCTTAAAGATGACATAGTCAAGTTGTGTAGCTATAGCTAGCAATATCGCGATGATTTTAAGCATGGTTACTGAAGAGCAAGTCTCATCACAAGCGATGTCTTCTCTTCGGTGTGTAGCTCATGTCTATGAACCGTGCTTTGAAGGTCTCTACCTTCTCATCAGGTTCCCTCTTTCTCTTGAAGATCCATTTACACCTTAATGGGTCTAACCCTTATAGGTGGATCCTCAAGGGTACATATACAACACTTGTATATGAGGTATACTTTAGACTTTTATTGCTAACATCCATCTTTCCATGTCATGATCCTCAGGAGCTTCATCACATGAAGTCCGATCATTGTCAGACTTAACTGACACATGGAATAGATCCTCAAACTTATTTGAAGAAGTATTAGTGTTTCATCTTTAATTATTCTTTCAGTTTCCAATTTCAGGAGCCTCATTATCATCTCATGATTAAATGAGTTCCTTTACTTCATTTTTATCTTGATTCTTAAGAGAGTCATCCTCTAAGAATCACAATCTCAGAGATCTTTTAAGAATCTCAATGTCATAAAGTAGGTATCCAATACTATCCTTTATTTTCCTAATGAAGCAGCACTCTCAGGTGCTAAATTCCAGCTTACTTGCATGGAACTTTATCAAGGATATATATTGTAGTCTCTACTACATATATACATTTGGAAAGTAAGAGATAACTATGCTAAGATTAATCATTTATCAAATCATGTCAATATAATTGTATCTCCCTACAACTCCATTGAGTTTAGGTGTATTAGGAGAAGTGAGATAGGAATGATATTCCTATCTCCAGAAGGTATTCCTTGAATTCATATAATAGGTACATGCTGCCTAGGTTAGATCAAATTCATTTCATCTTCCTTCAATCTTTGGTTCTAAACCAAAATTGTGAAATCTTTGATCATTTCAAAGGTTTATAAGGTGAAAGGAAGGAATCTCATATCACAAATAATCATCAAATGATATCACATATCATCGATGTTTATTATGATACAGATGATCCACATACATCAATATGTATAAGATATTGAATACCTTGGCATCTTACACAATTCTCAGAGAAGAGTGTATTGTACATATTTACTTTGAATACGATATTCACAAGTATGTAAGATTTGAACCTTTAAACAATTTAAAGTTCAATATCTCACTAGTCTATCGATCATATCAATAGACATATGTCCAAGACTCGATGCCAGATCATTGTCAAATAATCTTCATCCTCCTAGTGATCTATTAAGGTTTAATTTTCAGTATTAGTAATGTTAATGGACCTTTCATTAATATTCTAATTTAGTAGAGTCCATTATCATAATTCTTTGTGATAGGTCTATTCCAGAATACATGTTCATCTCCAACAATGAATGCATTCTAATATCTAGGTCATAGACATTCTCTAAGACCAAGGGCTCTCCCACTGAAAATATGAAGTCTGTCTATCCTATGGAAATTGTTACAACAATTGTAGCAATTCCCATATAGATGACTATTAATCCTTAAGATCAAATTTACCAATCTTCTACAACATATGCAACAATTGCAAGTGTCATTAGAAGAATGAGATACAATTAGTAGACTTTCATCTTATCTTATAAGAAAGTCAATTTCAATGATTAAATGTAGATTATTTTGATGCACTATCCGAGTCCTTCTCAAAGGATTCTATATAGATTTGATAGTCATACTATCAACACATCAGCTTATTGCAGTGTTGGCATTTATCTAACTCTTTGGATATCATATGGAAGTCACAGAAGTACAGTCAACTCTTTGACTTTCCTTCTCACATGGGTTAGATCCATGCTTCCACTGTGCTCCCTTCATCTATAAACAACAATTGCTTAAGACAAAGGATCTCTTACGTTGAATTCAAAAGATTTCAATATAAGAGTATTTCAACATTTATACATGCTTCATTCAAATCAAACTGTATGAATATTGTGAAGCTTCATGAATGAATAGAGTATATATAGTAGAATGATGACATTCATCGTATCTACACCCATCTAAACTCTTAAAACATTGGTTCAGGTAGGTATTCAAGCATTTTGAATATATCATCTCTTATAGAGCCACCATTCTGCATGATGCAATGAACCATGTCATTCATGATTAAATGTCAAGAGCACATATGTATGCCAGAACATCTTTATTAGATTTTATAAGGATTGTTTGACAATTTCGATCATCATCAACATGTCACTTTCAAAGTACATTCGATGAGAGATCAAGACTATAGAGACATACAAACCCTGGGGTTGTAGTCCTATTATCTATTTAATTGTCATTCCTCAATATTATGAGGAAACTTGCACATTGCAACCACATACAATATATATCCAATTGCAAGTACAATATCTTGATTATGGATCCAATCCATGATATTTTACTGGTTATTATTGAGTATATTATTGAGTGGGTTAAATGAAGGACTATCTGAAATAAGAAATTTACATAAATATATATAAACATATATATATACACACACTTTACTTTGATTTAGGAATTTTTATATCAAAGTTGTCTTGCCT
Source organism: Ottelia alismoides (assembly GCA_037367405.1). NCBI lineage: Eukaryota > Viridiplantae > Streptophyta > Magnoliopsida > Alismatales > Hydrocharitaceae > Ottelia > Ottelia alismoides. The sequence continues at coordinate 516,573 of JAZKJV010006747.1, forward strand.
TTTCAACATTGAAAGTTCATTCCCTTAGTCACTTTCAATGTAAGAGATATACTTACCATTATATTTCAAGCAAGATCTGGGATCTCCTTCCTTATCTTTGTTACATCCCAATAATATGAGAACTTGCAACTCGAATAAAAAGAAGCGGGAACACATCCCTCCTTGAAAATCCAACTTGCATTCCCAATTCAGTCTTTAACACCTGGGTCCACCACCCCTAAGGTGATGTTGACCCGTCGTTAATTGAACCAACCGTCAACAGGATTAAAACCCGCTATGCGCAATCCAATATCGCCCCAATAATATGAGAACTCGATATTGGGGTCACTGTGCATACGACCTTACTCTTTCAAGAAGCAAAGAGCGCGATCCAGATGCACTTGCATACAGGAGCTGTCACTTCAGACAAGTGTCTCCTACATACAATCCCTGTCAACGGAACCCTTCAACTTGACAGGAAACCATGGATGTCACTTATGTGATCCTCCATATCACGTTTAAATTTAATTAATCATTATGAATCATATTCATTATGATTAATTCTTCCAAGGGAATTAACAACTCTATTCATAATAGAATGTTTTAATTTTAATTAGATTCCAATTAATCTAATAATATTAAATTAATGATCCAATTAATATCCAACAAACATTTTAATTGTTACTTGAAATATGGTATTATCTCAAATACGTATTATTTCGAATTTTAATAATTAGAAAAATAAATCATGATCTCTCAAGCATTATATGTTCCCTACCCGTTGTCATGGCCAGTACCGACAGGAGTGGGACATACCGCACACGGTGCAACCTGCTACCCCAACGCTCCCCGACTAGATACCATATCTGCCTCGGGATAAAACAATGCCAAGTCAATCACTTTGTACTTGAGATGATAATTGGTTTTTCAACCGAAGGTATACCATATAGTAATAATCAAAACCATTTTGATTAACATTATAAGGAGATTTTCTAAACAAATCCCCAATCCTATTCAAGCAACTTGTTTTTTGGAAAGTGTATGATGTAACCAATTTGTGATCTAGATCATATCTAATCAATCATTGGTTAAGGCAATTTCATTTAAGGGAACAATTATCATTCAAATATTTCCAAATATTATACATAATTATTCCAGGAACTTAATAATAAATTTCATAAGTTTCTTAAATGACTATCACAAGGTTCATGATTAGGATTGCAATTTTTAGCAGTGACTCTCACTTACTAAAATTAGCATTCTCATTCATTTTAAATCCAAATAAAGCAAAATCTATTTTTAAAGTTTGCTAACTTGATTTAAAACATAACGTACATGATTAGCATGCATTTATAGGTGTCCTAAAACAGTAATTAACTATGTAATTACACCATTATTCGTAAGTCCCGAAATAGTAGATATATGTACATTAAAATGATTATATCTTGAGTTATCGGATTCCAAATCACGCAAACTCAAATCTTACGATTTCCTTAATTAATGGGAAATATTATCCAATTTAAAATTTTGTGTTTAAACGTTTTAAACATGGTCGAAATTTTATCACAAAACAAGGCTGCGAAAATTGAAATGCGATAAAACTTTCACAATCTTTATAAACACAAGTCTTCCTAGGTTTATGGATCGCATCCAAAACCTCTAACCTAGCTCTGATACCACTTGAAGTATATTGGAAGATCCTCAAGCGCATCACGGAAGTGTGTGCATTGCATCGAATGTGATTGGGAGTGACTAGTCGCACTAGTGGCTCCAGGCATCGGAATTTAAAAAAATTAAATGAAGAAACCACATGATCCAAGAACCTTTCTCAGATCGTTTCATCTAAACCACAATTAGGTATAACGTTTACCTCTTGAAGCATGGTTGCGATCGAGTCTCTAAACAAAGGGACCTTCTGTCTCAAGCCCGATCCGATGGAGGAGATGCTTGCGAGTGCGTTGATGAGACGCATCCTTCTCGCAATTCATGTTGATGATCCAAGTGACGAATCTCCTGATCTCATCACACGAGATCCGACGTCTTCTTCACGAGCGAAGCGCACTGAAGGAGACGGAGATCCACGAGCAAGTACTCCGGTAGCATAACGACGATGCTGCGACGACGGCGACTCTCTCTATAGCTCCATGGTGGATGCCCACGAGAGAGGCAGAGAGAGGGAAAGAGGCACATGACGTGTAGAGAGAGAAAGAGAGGATTCTTCGTTGTCGAAAAATGTATCTCCGAAGAGCAAGGGGTGCCTCTTCTAATATAGGGTTTTGGGAGTCCATGGATCTCAATCCATGGACAACACAAAATCAATGGTTGAGATTGATTTGTGTTTCTTTTAATGGTTAAGATGTTGTTGTAAAAATACAATAACAATTGATTTAATTTTGAATTAATTTATATTGATAAATCAATATAATTAATCCCAATTTAAATCACTTTTTTCTGGTCTTGGAGATAATGAGATAGAATGAGTATATCTCCTCAAAAACTCATGAGATCTCATTATCTCATAAGATCTCCAAGATTTACAACAACAATTGTTGTAAACATTTTTCACAAAAATAATTTACAATTATCTTGTGAAAAACTTCAGTCAAGCCATTGAAATTATGTGAAGCACATTCACAACCCAAAATAAAATGTAATTATTTTTTCAATTAATCATTCAATGTGAATCCAATTCACATTAACAATTAATCAACAAATTCACATTAACAATTAATCAACAAATATAAATCACAATATACTCTCTTTAATATATTATAAATCACATTTATAATATACCTGAATAATATGGATAGTGCTATCCACATTATTCATATCCATGATAATTAAATCTTTGGATCTGTCTCCCACTTCGTCAAGATCTACAACCGTTCACGCACCGTATTTTGTTTATAAATAAAATAATTAAATAAACTAAAAAATACATAGTTGTTTTTATTACTAACATTTATTTTACAGGAAAAATAAAAAATATAAAAATATATAAAAAATATTTTTGTTTCTGTTTATAGTTTCGGTTAAAAAATATTTCTGTTTACATTAGAAAAACAAAAAAATAATTAGGCAGCAGACCGCCTCCCCACCAGATCTGCTGGCCACCGTCTAGAGCAGCGCTCCTCGTCGCACCGACCACCTGTGACATCCATCCACGGGCCTCGTGCCTCTACCCACCACAGCCACCTATTGCTTTTCCTTCACCCCCAGCGTGCCTCTAGGTCCGCGTGAGCCCGCACAATGCTTGGGAACCCACCGAGTTCTCCCTTCCACGTGGCATCGTCGATGACGCGTGACCCACCAAACTCACCCACGCCTGGGCTCTGCCACCACTGCTCTTCTCTCTCCGCCTGAGCGAGCCCTCCACCACCAGGCCAGACGCCCTCTGCCTGTGTCACCCGCACGCATCTCCAGAATGTAGCACCTCTGTTGCGGTGCGAGCACCGCCTCTACCCTGCCATCGCCTCCTTTGCGAGCGAGAACCGCCAGCTCAGAATCACCATCAACAGTTCACGCAGACCACAGTCGTCCTCATCTGTCGCACCCATCAACCTCCATGCGGTAGCGGCGGCCCCATCCCCCCCTCCCCCTACCTCCGTCTTGAAGAAGAGGAGGGAAGGGGCGGTGCCCCCTTCCATTTGTTTTTGAAGAAGATGAAGCAATCAACAAATGCAAAGACGTCCATGTAGGTCTCTGAAATTGCAGAACAACCCCCTCCATCCTTCAGTCACATGCTGTGTACGTCCATCTTGGGTATATTGTAAAAGTTTCCTCCAGATTTTAATTGTTGTTACCTTTTAATACAGGAACAATAAATAATTGTATATTAGTCTTGAATTCTAGACTCTATTTTGCATGTCTTTTATTATTGAAATAAATAGCATTTGTGCTCAATAAATTCTAAAAAAAATCATGTTATGTTCATGTTGACTTGATCTTCATTGTTTAAAAATTTCATCGTATTTGTTTGTACTTGATATTTTAAAAAATCAGAAACAGTGCCTTTTTCTCTGTCTGCACTTAGAAAAATCATAAAAATTCAAAAAATTGTCTAAAATTCCAAAAAAAAACAAATTAGATGCAATTTACTTCCTTTTAATTTTTATCGAATTTTCGTGCATTAATCATTTATAAAAACTCAAAAAATTACAAAAAAACTAATAATCTTATAAAGATTGTAGAAATTTCTAGAAAAATCAAAAAATCGTGATTTCAATTTCTAAGTGTAGATATTTGTTTATACTTAGCATAAAAATAATTTCCAGGAGTTTTGTTCATTTAAAGTATTTTTAAGTGCAAAATACTCTTGGTTGGGCACTTTTTACCTTGTTTGATATTGTTTAGTTTTTATAAAATCGTAAAAACATCAGAAAATTTTGGAAAAATTATCAAAAATATTTCAAAATTTATAAAACCTGAAATTATTTTTTTTGAAATTTTCTTAGCATTTTTAAATACTTTAAAAAATACAAAAAGATTGTGGTGTGTGTGCATATTGTGATTTGTTACTCATTTGAAAGTTAAAAAAATGAAAAATCAAAAACCACTAAAAATTTTATCTTTGAAATTTGACTACTGAGTTTTTTCAATCGTGCCCCTTCTGTTCGACCCTGGTCGCTATAACAGGTAAATTAAATAGGGAAAACCACTTACATTTGTTTCATTGATTCTTTTCTTCAAAGTGGTTAATACATTTTTTCTCATTGATTACGCTTGATGATTCGGGTCACAACGACCCTTGATTATTTTCATACTTAACCCGAGTTGTCAGGCGTGTGGTGAATGGGAAAAATCGAGGGTCTGGAAGTCTCACAAGGCGAGAGATACAGTCGTTGAACCGACCGCTCAATAATTCCCAATTAATCAGCATTTAACCCACAATAAATATCAAGCAATTAATCTCAAAAATGTGAATTAATTATTAACTCTACCATAGAATATGCACAGTGTGTAAGCATGTAGAGGTCGAACCACAGAGAGCAAAAATTGGTAGCCTAAAAGTATTCATGTAGAAGCTGGTCGTGTATGCACACATGTCTTTTTGTGGGTTTTTAAATTTATATATTTTTTGTTTTATTTTTGTTTTGATTATTTTTATTTTGTTTTTATATTTTATATTTTTTATATTATCTTTTTATATTTTAATTATATACTATAGATATATATATAAAGAGATATATATATATATAAGAAGAGAGAGAAATAATATAAAGATACATATTTATATCAATATTCAATATATACATTAGATATAATATTTTTGGCTTTTTATATTTTTATATTTTTTTATTATTTTCCTGGAATATTTCTAATTTTTATGTATTTTTAATTCCAAAAATGTCCCTAATATGGGACTAATTAAATAGCCGAAACTAATTTGGATTTTAAAAATATAAAATAGGTTCAAAAATTACCCAAATTAATTTTAATAATTAAATATTAAGATATAGATAATTATAAAAGAGAAAAATATATTTTTGGGATTTTTTAGGGTTTTTTAATTTTTTGTTGGATTTTGGAGCTTTTTGATTTTTTATTTTTCTTTTTCTTATTTTTAGGGTTTTTCATTGTCTGGACTCAATATATATATATATAAATATACTATATATAATTTTTTTGGAATTTTTCAAAAACATTTTATATTTTTTCGAATTTTATAATTTAGACAGTGCAAAAATGGCTCTTATTTCATTTTTAATAATTAGGTTAAATGTAAAAAAATGCAAATAAAATGGGAGCGTGAAAGTACACTACATGAAGCATCTAACCTAATTTTTGGGAGTTTTTAGGAGATACCTAGGTATTTTTAATAAATACATAAAAGACATAAAAATCAAACAGCATGGCAGGGGCATTTTTTCAAATAAAATAAATACAGGGGTCACAATGCAAAAACACCAAAATATATAAGCGTTCTCTACAATTTTAAGGACTAAAACCAGATACGCAAACCCACTAGGTCCCCCTTGCAATTAAACCATCACGTGGGACTACACGTGATCTGCACACATAGGGACGAAATTGTAATTTCAGAAAGCTCAGGGTCGTGGTTGCAATTTTCACAAAAATAATACACTTGATATTTTATTTTATGGACTGAATGTAAATACATAAACATACAGGGTGTCTTGTGCAATTTTTCCACCTCACGTGGGACGGCACGTGAGGTGATGTGGACTGGACCTAAAGGGCAATATTAAAAACATACAGGGGGTCCATACAAAATATCCACATTATTTTGAACTTCAACTTTTATTTATGGTGGTAAACATTAAATACAAAAAAGACAGGGGGGTTAAACATGCAATTTACCCCTTATTAGGCATGGGCAGAGGGCGATGATGATTCCACTTATCCACGTGCCGTTCATCCCGCGGCTGGTACTGGTTCGCTGATGGACGCTTGAGATTAGATCAGCTGAGCTGATCTGACGGTCGGGCATCGCTCCATCTAATGGATGTGCTTCGAACTGGGGACTTCATCATGATCGGATGGCTATGGAGCCGCCTGGAAGAATAGGGAAGAATCTCGCACGAAGCGAGCTTCGATCTTGAATCGCGAGCTCCTCCGAACTTCTCCGTCGCATCCGAGAAGCCCCTCACATTGCAGGAAGGTCCCCGCGTCGAACGACGGTCTTCACTTAGCTTCTGGAGGTCTGAGGTGTTCAGGCGAGGTCGGAGAAGGTTTGGACCTCCAGGAACCTCCTCCTGGGTCGGATCGAGTCCCAGAGGGCTCATTTCAACGTGATACCTGCACAGGAAGAACAAGGGGCTCGAGGGCTTTCTCCTCGACCCTGGGTTTTGAAGCTGAGACGCAAGGTGAGGCGAGGCGAGGGAGCTCCGACGAACGGCGGAGGTGGAGCTCCGATTCGCGAAGACAGAGGGTCTCCGGTTGAACAACGATGATCAGGATGTGAGAACATGAACAGGGATGAAATGGGGGTGAAATGACGGTCGGAAACAGTCGAGGGCACTGTGGAGAAGTCGACGAAGCGGAGCTCCGGCGAACTTCGATTTGGTTAAACTAGATTATGCTACTGCTCTAAATGTGAAATAAAGTGCGAGAATGAAAGGTTGCAATGAAAATCTACCTAAATAACGTAAAGGAACAACTCTTATACCTAGGGGCCTCCAGGGAGCAGGACGGACGCCGGAGCTCAGCCGTGACAAAATCTCTTCCTCCTCCGGTCGATTCACGGTGCTAGGGAGCGCCTCCTGTCACAAGGGCTCATTCAGGACCAGATTCAAGGCGTTTGGGGGAAGTAAAGTTGGCCAAATTCGACCAAGGAAGAGGAGGTACTTATTTATAAACACCCCTGGGCACCCTTATTGACCGATGATTATGGATTGATCTAGTGTATTTACAAGTGATCTAATGAGTTGGCGTGATTGTATAATGAATGGCGGACATATCTTGTGAAGGAATCGAGTGCAATTGGTGGACGAGACGTCCGCGAAAAATGCCAGAAAATCGAGGATTCGCCAGGTTTGGCGGGTCTGAGACGCGGATGGGACAGTTGACCAGAGGTCAACGGTCCACCGCCCCTGATTGATCCACGTACGATGTTATAGGAAAAAATAGGGGGATTTATTTGAAAATGATTAATTTAATATAGTAAACGATTTTATTATTTTTCGAATATAAAATAAAAAATTTTTATTTTTTAAATAATTTTTATTTATTTTTTGATGTATTTTATTATGAGTTTATTTTAATGGTGTATTTATAAGTATATTTACATGTATTTTGTACAAATTTATTTTTATTTTTTCTATTTTATTTTATTATTTTATTCTATTATTTTATATATTTATAACTTACTTTTATATACCTAAATATATTTTTATTTTATTTTTATGAATTTATTTGATCATTTAACTAAATCGGTATATGACTTGTATAGGTATAGGTATAGGTGTTTTGCATATGTTTTGTATCTTCTTTTTTAAATTTATTTTAATGAGTTTTTATTTTTGTTTTGTATTTTTAATATAATATATGTAATATTTACAGTATTATAAAAATATGAAATAATTAAAGAATGTATTTCCCTTTTATTTATACACATTTAGATCATAGGTATTCCATCTATGTTTTGAGATAAATTTATTTTATCTGTGCATTTCTTCTTGGTTTAATTCTAGTTTTAATATACACATATGTTATAGATAATGTATATAAATTTATAAAAATATGAATTTGTAAAAATAATAGATAATGAATAAATTGAATATTTTAATCGATATTATGTACAATAGGGGCCCAAAACCTAACTTTCACATATAAACTCCAAAAATTATGAAACCATTTTTATTAAATAGTTCTTGAAAAGCTATCTACAATTAAAGGTGATTTTGGTGGATTTTGAGTTTTTATTTGTAAGATATGGGTCTGTGAAGTTGAGATTCTGGCTTTTTATTCTGTGTATAAAATGTACACTGTATATTATTTTTGCACAAACTCAATTTTGTATTTTTATTCGTATTATTATCTACAACTTTCATGTACAAAATATTTTTATTTACTGAATAAATAACTATATACAAAGTAGGTGTCAAAAGGCATAAATGAATGAATGAATAAATGAGGCATGTATTGTATTATTGGCCCTTATCTCCCCCTACTTTATTCCTTGTCGACCAATTCCATTTTGGCCTTGGTCTCAGGGTTAGGGTCATAAAATGTTTGCGATATTTTATTCCTTTTTCTTTTCTTCTCTTTATTCTAAAATTCTGGCATTAAAAACCTTATTTTATGTACAATAAATACAATAAATAATGAATGCTATTATAGACAAATTGATGCTATTTACGTGCATTTGCTAGGGTTTTAAGGCCAAAATGATAGAATAAAGGTGATGAAATGGAGATTCATCACCCCCCTATACTTTCCTTTGCTAATCCCTAGCAAATACTTATGCAATAAGAAAAAGAATAAAGAATAAAAAGAAAAGAAAAAGGAAATTGAAGGAGATAGAGTGAATAGGATAGTTTTCAGTGCAATATATGTCCTTACAAAATCAGAATTCGGAGCTTCTGCTAGACCTTGGGTGTGAATGTGTGTGGAACCTAGTCAGGAACCAGCTTTAAAACACAACAGCCTTCGAGAGTCACAAAACTCGGTTCAACCCACCTCAACAGCCTGGTCAGAACTAGCCTACATCATACGCAAACCCTTATGACTATGAAGCTGATTGTACAGTGTAAGTGATAGTGGCTCTCCCCAACTGAAATGACAAAGGAACTGACTTCTCCAGAATGACAACCCAATGATTCCCCAATCCAACAACTCCATCCTCGAGGAGCGGGGTATTCCCTTCTAAGTTCAAGTGGCAACCAGCTCAAGAGGAGGGGGTGAAGAGAAGAATGGACGGTAGCCAGTGTAGCTACCTATCCTAGGATGCAAGACCAGTGTAGTCGAGTCATCCAGCTGCAGGCTCACATATTTGACTTTGGAACTCAAGCTTGCTTATTGGCTTTACAACATATGTACATACTTTGCATGCATTTTATTTTTGTACAGGCTTGACCATTTTTTTCTTTTTTTTTTGAAATACTATTCACAGCAGCATTTACATAAGGAGTTTTTCCTCTTGAGCCAGTAGACTATCCCTCTTTTGAAGCAATATCGCAATCCACACTCTCCTGTCGTTAGACCTCATGGCTACTGGACCAGGTTGGGGTGCACTTCCCTCCCTAGATGAGGACGAATGTTTCCACCCGTGTGCGTCTCAGACTGGCAAATCCAACCCCCTCACCACTCCAACTGAGTTAAGCCAAGTGAAAGGTGCAGGTGTCCAAGTTAGGTCACGACCGACAAGAGTCATGCGTGTGTCTCGAAAAATTCTAGTTAGTCAGTTGAGGTGACTTGAACCCAGCCCCGATTTCTCAAAGAATTAAGTCTGAATAGACCTGAAGTACCTTAAACTTAGTTCCCATAAGGTTCCAGTGCAGTTAGGTGTGGTAAGGTCCAACCAAGCTCCAATTTTAGACTTTATTGGACTGGTTCAATCATCAAGCTCACTCAAAAAGAATATGAATGGGATGCTCATGCTATGCATAATGAATGATGCAATTTTTCACAAAGAATTTAAAAATCAAAGAATATTTTCACACAAAGAATTTTTGCAAATAAAAAGCTTGACACATACAAAAAGTACATACAATTATTTACACAGGTGTGTCGCGTTATTTTACAAAATTTAAGGACTTTTAAAGATTTTACAGGTTTTAATAAAGTAATTTATTCAAGTTATACAAATAAATAATTTTATGTATTTTATTTATGATTTACATGTATTTGTAATGATGCTTTTATCCTGCAGATTTATTTGAAAATAATTTTGCAAACTATAGTACACGATAATTTTTGCAAGCATTTACACACATTTGAAAACTATTTTGCAAAGATTTGTCACACTATATATACATTTTCCACAATAGTTTTTACAAACATTTTTCAAAACATTTGCACATAGGTTTTCAAATACTTTATTTCACACAAAGAAGAAAAAAATTTTCAGACAAAGCAGCTTTACACAGGTTGAAAACATTTCACAGCAAGTTTTCCAAACAGTTTAAACTATTTTTCAAATCATACTGTAAGGGTATTTAACCTGATTTATTAATCAGTATATACAAAAGAACTAAATTTTATATACAACATGGTTTAGGCTTATAAGTTTTATTTGGATTTATTGCTTTTTTGTATGAGAGATTTTTGTGCAGACTCCTCAGACTTATTCGAGAATCATTTTCAAAAGATTTTGAAGACTATAGTCCAAAATAATTTTACAACTATGTACACATATTTGGAAATTATTTTTGCAAAGGTTTTTCAAAACAATATAGGTAGATTTTTCAAAACAATTTGACAACCAGATTTTCCAATCATTTGCAAGCTATTTTTCACACATTTTTATTTCACTCAAAGAAAATGAATTATACAAGAAAAACTATTTACAAAGTTTGAATACTTGTACACACTATTTTTCAAGCAATTTTCAAAAGAATTTTCAAAGAGCATATTTTGCACAAAGCATTTTTCCTGACTTATTAATCAGTGTAGATAGAAATAGACATCTTTTATTATTATAATAGAAATACTTTTTTTACTTTTTAGCTTGAGGTGATATTTTATTTACAGTATGAGTTATGGCTTATAGTATATACATAGTATATACGACCCCCCTATACTTAGCTTGAGCTATGTCCTCATAGATCGAAGAGAAAAGAGAAGACATAACTCGTACTGAGTACAGACAAGTCTAAGAATGAATGAATGAATAATTAAATATAGGAAAGAATGAACGAATGAGAAGTCGACCGTCCCCCCCATACTTAGGATCAAGTAATCCTAAGTATAGCAGACTGTACACAAAGCAGGGAGGGTCAAGGGTGGGAATAAACAGATCATACTCAGATTGTCTCCCCCTATACTTAGGGTAAAATATCCCTAAGTATAGACAAGAAGAGGAGACAATGGAGAGGATCGCAAAGAATAGAACACTCGAGGTGCATACCCCCCTATACTTAGGACAAAGTGTGTCCTAAGTATAGAAGACTGACAACAAGGGGCAACACTTCTTGATACAAAAATGAAGATAGAAGAGAAAAAGAAGAAAAGAAGAAAAGAAGAAAATCAGATAAACAGTTTTTGAGGTGCAGCATCTGAATCTTCTCATGTTTTCACTGTTGTGGATATGTCTTCATGTTGCGCGAGCTGAATGGAGTCGACAACGGCCAAGAACCTATCAGGCTCAAGGTAAGGTTTCAGGAGTTGACCGTTGACGACGAATGGTTGTGCGTCAGGAGACAATTCTGATATGGCAATACTTCCATTGTCACGCACTTCACAAACTCGGAATGGACCTGTCCACTTACTCTTTAATTTGCCCGGGAAGATCCGCAACTTTGCATCAAATAACCACACTTTCTGTCCAACTTCAAAGGTCTTTCGTCTGATGTGCCGATCATGCCAGCATTTCACCTTCTCCTTGTATATCAATATGTTATCATATACATAGTTTCGGAACTCCAAGAGTCTGTTCAGATCATCCCTTCTTTTCTGACCACTTTTTCGTGAGTCCAAATTGCACATGTTAATTGCCCATAAAGACTTGTGAATTAATTCGACCGACAAACGGCATGGCTTCCCATATACAAGACGATAGAGCGACATGCCCAAGGGAGACTTGTAGGAGGTTCTGTAAACCCAAAGAACTGAGTCCAAGAGTTGAGACCAGTTCTTTCTGTCCGGTCATACAAGTTTCTTCAAGATCGTCTTAATTTCTCTGTTCGACAATTCGGCCATGCCATTGGTCTGAGGATGGTAAGGGGATGCAACACGATGGCCGATGTCGTACTCCTTCATTAATTTATTGACCTCTTTGTTGATGAAATGGCTACCCCCATCTGAGATGAGAATCTTCGGAATCCCGAACCGCGCAATGATGTTATCTTTCAAGAATCGGCATACTGTTCGACTGTCAGCAGCTCGAGCTGGGAATAGCTTCAACCCAACGACTCATGTAATCGACGGCAAGAAGGATGTGCACAAAACCTTGACTGTTAAGGAAAGGTCCCATGAAGTCAATGCCCCATGCATCGAAAACATCTGCTATCTGAATGATTTTCAGGGGCATCGAATCTTTGGTAGTGAGTGTACCCTTCAATTTCTGACAGTCAATACATCGTTTGACAAATTCTGCTGCATCCTTGAATAGTGTGGGCCACCACAATACACACTGAAGTACTTTGGCTGTCGTACGGTCTCCAGAGTGATGTCCACCAGATTCGAGCGAGTGACAATGCTCGAGGACACTATAATGCTCCTTCTGAGGGATGCACCTGTGCCAAATGCAATCCGCTCCTTCCCTGAATAAAAGAGGATCTTCCCATTGATAGAAGTGGATGGTCGACATGAATTTGTTCTTCTGATTCTTCGTCCAATCCGATGGTATTACCCCCGAGGCGAGGTAATTGACTATATCAGCATACCAAGGGAGAGAATCCACTGCTAAGATAGACTCGTCAGGAAAGATTTCTGTGATAGGTGCACTGTTCAGGGGAGGGTCATGTTGCTCAATCCTGGAGAGATGGTCTGCTACCACATTTTGAACTTCAGGCTTGTCCTTAATTTCTAGGTCAAATTCTTGGAGGAGAAGGATCCATCGAATCAGTCTCTGCTTGGCATCCTTCTTCTGTTGTAGGTACCGGATAGCAGAGTGGTCTGTAAAAATGGTGACTTTGGATCCGGGCAAATAGGATCTGAACTTCTCGAGGGCGAAAACCACAGCCAGCAACTCTTTCTCTGTCACAGTGTAATTTCTTTGTGCCTCATCTAATGTTTTGTTGGCGTAGTTAATGGCATAGGGTGCTTTTTCTTTCCTCTATCTAAGAACATCCCCGACTGCAAAGTCTGATGCATCAGTCATGATCTTAAAAGGAAGAGATCAATCCGGCGGCTGTAGGACTAGAGCCTGAGTAATACGCTCCTTCAGCTAATTGAAAGCAAGGAGAACCTGCTGATCTACATTGAACTCAGTTTCCTTGCATAGAAGTTCTGTCAAAGGTCCGGCGATGCGGCTAAAGTCCTTAATAAATCGTCTGCAAAATCCCACATGCCCCAGGAATGACCTTACATTCTTCACTGACTGAGGTGGCTCTAAATTGGCAATAACATCCACCTTTGCTGGGTCGACTTCCATGCCACGTTTGGAAACGACGTGGCCTAGTACAATGCCTTCTGTGACCATGAAGTAGCTCTTTTCCCATGAAAGTACTAAATTGACTTCACAACATTTCTGAAGCACTCTGTCTAGGTGCCCAAGACAAGAATCAAAACTATCACCATAGACAGAGAAGTCATCCATGAAGACCTCGAGAAAACTGCCTCTCATCTCGACGAAAACTGCTAGCATGCATCTTTGGAATGTTGCAGGTGCATTACATAATCCAAAGGGCATTCTCTTGAAGGCATAGGTACCGAACGGGCAAGTGAAGGTAGTCTTCTCTTGATCTTTGGGGGTGATTGCCACCTGGTTGTACCCAGAATACCCATCCAAAAAGCAGAAGATTTCCTTGCCTGCTAGTCTTTCAAGAACTTGATCAATAAATGGCAAGGGGAAGTGGTCCTTCTTAGTTGTTGCATTAAGACGGCGGTAGTCAACACACACCCGCCAGGATGTTGGTACCCGAGTGGATATTTCCTCTCCTTTGTCATTGGTAACCACGGTAAGCTCGGATTTCTTTGGAACTACATGCAGTGGGCTTACCCATTTTGAATCGGAGATAGGATAGATGAAGCCTGCATCACACCATTTCGTTAATTTTTCATGACGACGTCCCGGAGGTTTGGGTTCAGCCTTCTTTGGAATTTGCGGGACGGCTTGGCATCTTCTTCCAAATAAATGTGGTGTGAACACAAAGCTGGATTTATCCCTCGGAGATCTGATACGCACCAACCAAGTGCCTTGCGGTTCTTTTCTAGAATCTCGAGGAGGCGAGATTCCTGATCCGGATTCAGATGATGACCGGATACATGTGTTCTTCACCCGCAAGGACAGCATACTTCAGGCCTGCAGGAAGTGGCATGAGTTCTGGTTTTGACCTGTCCAACTTGTTGGTCACTTCAGACACTATACTAGTGGTAGGATGTACTTCTTTGATGGGGCTACCATCCTCAGCATTCTGTTGAGATCCTGGTGAGGTGCCGAATGGTTCTGCACTAGGCTCATTGTGTTCAGTCTAAAGTGAATTCTTGAAGTCACCTAATTGTTCCAACATCAGAGAATCAGTCTCCCAAGAATCATCGGAGCATAGGTCAACTGTTCTTTCCAAGTATTCCTCAAGAGTGGGGATTTCTTGGGTCCATGAATCATTCAATGACAACAGTGAGTCTCTGATTTCGACAATAAAGTCACAGTCTTCTTCGGATACGGCATGGCTCTCATCAGTTGTGGCGTTCGGCTCTCTGATCATATCTATAGTGATCTGCTTGTCGTTTGAGCTGAAAGTGATCTTGCTGGACCTGTAGTCAACCACAGCACCTGATGTACGTAAGAATGGTCGGCCAAGGATGATAGGGGTCTGGAGTAAGGGTGTGGGTGAGTCCATATCAAGGACTACAAAATCAACAGGGAATTGCATCTCCCGCACCTTTACTACAATGTCTTCCAACAAACCTCTGGGTCGCTTGATGGATCGGTCAGCGAACTGAAGGATCATTCGTGTCTTCTTGAGCGAACCCAGCCCAAATTCTTGCATTATTGATGCCGATAAAAGGTTGATGGAAGATCCGCTATCAAGGAGAGTGCGCTCAAAGGCCTGATCGAAAATTTCACAACTGATAAGAGGTGATCCATTGTCCTACTTTTTCTGCGGGAGGTTACTGATGGCTGCTACCATGGTCAAGGTGAGGACGTGCTTCTCAACTTGCTGGCGTCTATTTCTTCTTCATGGACGACGATTGCTGGTACATACCTCTTTCAGACCTTTCTTAACAGCTGGCATGTACTCCATGGCCTTCAGTAAGGGAATCTCAATAGTTAAGTTGTCAATTATTTCCACAACTCCTGGATCAGACAATGCACTTTTTCTTTTTGCAATTTTTTTGGATTTTTCAATTGCATTAGGAAAAGGAATATCTACATCATTGGAAAGCAAGATAGAGTTCTTGTTTATATCAGAATTATCGCCCACACACTGTTGTACATCTGGACTACAAAAAGGAGTACAAACTGGATCCTGACATGCTGGTGTTGCTGGGCGAGCAAAAAGTAGAGTGTCTGCTCCGTCGGCTGGCGAGGGATCGGCTACTGCTGGTGGCTCCTCCAATGCTGGCGCGGCTTCGCTTCGGCTGCAAGCTTCTTTCTATTGTTTTTGATTTTGCTGATTTTTTGTATTTTTGGCTGAGGATGCTGATACTGCACGACGACTGGAATGGCTTATCCTTCTTCTTCCTCCTCACCCGCTCCTGTAGATGGCACGACTGATGTAGAAGATGACGATCCACCTATTTCTTTATTCTCCCCATTCTTGATAGTAGGTGAGGGTAAGGCCCTACCGCTCCTGAGAGTGACAGCATTAGAATAAACCATATTATCATTTTCTGACTCTACAAACGCGGACAGGGCATCACATTCTACCTGCTCTTTCTTTTTGAAGCTATTGGGGTTGGCTTCGACTTGAGGTGGGATGGTGGTCTTGGTGGCAGTCAGCTCGTCGAGCCTTTTGGTCATATCTATTAGCCCTTTGATGAGTTGGGCTAGGCAATCCATGGTCGGGTTCACAGGAGTTACCTCAGTGGAGTCAGCGTGCAGACTACGCTGTTGTTGCATGTGAGGGTGCTGAGGTTGTTGTTGATGGTGTTGGGGTGGTGCAGGAAGCTGCAGTTGCTGATAAGAGGGAGGAGGATACTGTGGGTACTGTTGAGGTGGAGCAGCTGCACACTGATGAAACGGTTGTGGGTGGCAGTATTGCGGCTGCTGATATTGTTGATTCTGCCTCCATTGATTTGCATACAGGGGAGGCTGATGATATTGTTGCGGTGGCTGTAAGGACTGTCCAAAACGACCACCCTGAGGTTGGTGGTATTGTCGGTTGGCTGGTAGTTGACCCTGAGGTTGTCCCATAGGATGGGTCGGATGTGCTTCGTTACTCCATACCCCGTTCACTTCCTGAATCAGGGGTGGTGGTGGGAAGACTGGATCTGATCCTGATACAAACTGTGGTTGGTACACAATCATCTACTGCTGCGACTGGCCCTGGTCGGGCGCCTGCACGTAGTACACGTGCTGGACTGCTGGTGGCTGCTGGCTCGGCTGAGGTTGATGTAGCGGTGGTTCCTCATCCTTCCTCTCAGCTAGAGCGTATGATGGTGCTGCCGACTGAACAAAGTTGATGGTGCCCACCAACAGTTCAACTTGCTTGGTGATCTGATCAAGCTTGTCTAGATTTTGGGTCCTCTTCTCGATCACAGCAAGTTTTTCAAGGTCATGTGATTGCTTCTCAACGATATCAACTTTCGAGAGATGGCCCCCGATGATACTGAGGTTGGAGCTCTCATCTCTCTCTGCCTCGCAGGAAGCTGCCATGTGTACTTGTTTCTGGAGGATCTGGGGCTGCTTCTGGTATGCTTTTGATGAAGAGAGGGCAGTCTCTCCTTCGGCCATTTCTTCGAATATCTGCCAGACCACATCTTCATCCTTGTTGAAGTGCGAACCCCCACATGCTGCGTCAATGAGCCTTTGGCTCTCAATGTTCAGGCCCCCAAAGAAGGGTTGGACCAAACTGGTCTTCGGGATCTCATGGTGGGGGCATTTCTCCTGCAAATTGGTGAATCTCTCACATGCTTCGTGTACGGACTCGTGGGCTCCTTGGGAGAAGTTGTTGATTCGGGCTCGCATCCGGTTGAGTCGACCGAGAGGGTAAAACTTATGCAGGAAAGATGACTTCAGTTCCTCCCAGGTTGTCACAACCTTCCCTAGATGGTTGACCCAGTAAAGGGCCTTGTCTTGTAAGCTGAAGGGGAACGCCATCATCTTGACAATGTCCAAAGGGACATTGGGATAGTGAGTGGTGCGGCAAATGCATGAGAACTGTTGCAGGTGGATGTATGGTTCTTCACTGTTGTTTCCATGGAACACTGGAAGAAGAGCAAGGAACCGGGGTTTCAGCTCAAAGTGAGCGTGCACCGGTGGAATGAGGATCCACTCGGTCATCTGACTGTCTCCAAGATTATACGTCTCCTTCAGTGTAGGTTTGGGTGGAGGTAGTTCTGGTTCTTCATCATCAGGTGGACCACCACCTCTGCCTCCGCCTCCAGCTCCTCTTCTGCCTCCTCCTCCCTCGGCTCTATTCATCACATCATTCAACATTTCGTGAAAAGTTGTATGTGCTAGGGCCTGCTCTGTTAGCTGTTGTTGGATGGCATGGATAGATGCCAACAGTTGTGCATTAACCTGATTCTGATCAGGCATCTACCCTTCTGGTTGGGGTGGTTGCTGACCCTTGCCCTTCCCTTGAGGAGCCATATCAGGGTCTGAATCTGACGAAATGAATTCTGGAGTAGACTCCAGGGCTTGGTCTGTCTTCTATCTGCAGGATGAGAGAATCCAAATCAGACCACTTGCAATATGGTTCAGCTGTCAGGATGAAGCTGGAATTCAGGTCAACCCCAACATGTTGTGAACGGAAAAAGATGTGGACTGTAATCGACTTCCATTCACAACGGTGAAAGTGGGACAAAAGTGATCCCGGCATATTAGGTGGTCACAAGAAAGGTAGAAGATGAGGAGTCTGGAGATCGATCCGCAAAGTTCGGGTCGGGTTCTCGGGAATCGCCTCGAATTTATTGACGAAGTTGAATCAATGGAATCGATGTGGGTGTCGGCAGGGTCACGATGGAAACCATCCATGGGTCAACTTCGCGAAGCAAAATGGAGGATTGGATATTGGAAGAAGAATACGATGGTCAACAAGGAGTAAAAGAGTGCAAAACAGTAGAAAGGCTCGACTGAGCGGGGGGGTCAAAGAAGAGCGACACAACAAAATTTGCGCAAAGGTGCGGGACTCGATCTTTGAACCTTAATCTAGATCCATACAAATACAATACAAAATTGGGTTCACCAACTCACGCCATGTGAAGCCGTGAAGGTTCGGCTATTTATTATCTTTTTGGTTTTAGAGTTGTTCTTTCAGGCAAATCTTTTAACAAGTCCTTAGCACGCTACCCCTATAGGAGAGAGAGTACTGCCAGAAAAGAATCTCGTACTTATCCTCCTCCTTTGTAACCTGTAGTCTGTACTTTTTGAGGTCCTTGTAACCCTTCCCGGTTCCCTACTCAGCCAAAGAAATAGAGAGAAGAAGCTGATAGGAGAAACCAATACTTCAGTTCTCGCTCGCAACGGAATCACCCGTGAGCGTGCAAGAACCTACTCGGACGCAAACCGATGAGACAGACACCCCTGTGAAGGCGTGGCCTATGCTCAGTACTTCAGACCATGTTGA
The DNA here is from genome assembly GCA_037367405.1 of Ottelia alismoides. Classification (NCBI taxonomy): domain Eukaryota; kingdom Viridiplantae; phylum Streptophyta; class Magnoliopsida; order Alismatales; family Hydrocharitaceae; genus Ottelia; species Ottelia alismoides. The sequence continues at coordinate 535,571 of JAZKJV010006747.1, forward strand.
TGTTCCACACAAGGTGGGAACACCATCGCTGACAAGGCCCTACTCGGTCACGTATGATAGAAGCACCATTACTTCGGAAATCCAGGCGATACACAAGGCAGTTGCAGACTGGGATTTTGGCTCTATTCTTTATGGGGCGTACCTCGCTCATGGGAGTAGGGTTTTGGTCCCCCTCCGAAGGTACCTGAAAACAATGAGGGCTTTATGAACCCAGTACAATGATACTCCATTACAAATTTTAATTAAGGTCAAAGTTTATTTAGCCGTCCCCTTGTTTTAGTTTTTGGGTTTTCACTTTTTTTGAGTCTTTTTTCATACCAGCGCCAAACATTTTTGTAGATTTTCATTTAAGTCCTAGGTGCTCAAAATCAGAGGGAGATAGCGGAAAAGCCGTGCAAGTGGTTCCATGATGGAAATCTCACCATTGAACCGAATGATGTATGCTGAGTTAGAAGACTTACAGTGCATCCCAGCTCTCTCCATGCGGTATGCAAAACAGAATTTTTAAACCTATCTACATGGCGGTATGCAAGCGACAAAATCGTCCTAAACATTAGCTGCTATTAGCGTGAAGAACCACAAGTCGGTCACCGCCCTTCAATCCAGGAGTCCGGTCTAGGCTCACCCCTCATCCTCTCGACACATCGAGTTCAGGAGAAGTGCTTGGCAGGGAGAGCTCGCGGCACGTTCGCTCGAAGGTGATGAGGCGACCGTTTAGAGTTTGATCTAAGTCCAAATCATATTATAGGTACATGTAAGATTATTAGGGTGTTTGGACCTAGTCTACTCGATCAAGCAAGCCTATGTCTAGGGGCTTCATGCACACAAAACAAAATAAAGAAAGGCGGAAAACTCAAAATAGCGGGAAATAAAGAAAATAAAGCGGGAAAAGCACGAGAAAGCCGCGACGAGGCCCCCAAGTGAATAGACACCCAGGCACTGGACCTCGTTGTGAAGAATAGAGTTCAAGTTATATTACATGCCAAAATTTCTCTCTCACACAATAAATTACAAAAGTGATCCTAATTGCTCAAGGCCTATGTAATTCTCATCCCCTTGCATCCTTGGTGATCTCTCTAGCTGGTCATGAAGTGAAGACTAACCTCCTCCAAGCTCGGCTGCCTTGGCTTCCTAAGAAGTCATCCTCGCATGGCGGGCCCTCGCAACAAAGTCACAAAGAGATAGAATTAGTATAAGCTCAATCAATGAACTAAAGCATGAAGTAATTGATCACAATAAATAAATGGATCATGTGTGGTTGAACAATTGCAAATAAACAGCTATTCACAAAATAAATAATAAATAAATGAGTTTTCAAACCATAATGATAAAATGTAATAGGCTACGCTCATTGCTCCCCGGCAACGGCACCATCTGGTGAATGGGAAAAATCTAGGGTCTAGAAGTCTCACAAGGCGAGAGATCCAGTCGCTGAACTGGACGCTCAATAATTCCCAATCAATCAGTAATTAACCCACAATAAATATCAAGCAATTAAACTCAAAAATGTGAATTAAACTTATTAACTCTACCATAGAATATGCACAGTGCGTAAGCATGTAGAGGTCGAACCACAGAGAGCGAAAATCGGTAGCCTACAAGTATTCTTGTACAAGCTGGTCGTGTATGCACACAAGTCTTTTTGTGGGTTTTTAAATTTATATATTTTTTGTTTTATTTTTGATTTGATTCTTTTTATTTTGTTTTTATATTTTATATTTTTTATATTTTCTTTTTATATTTTAATTATATACTATAGATATATATATATAGAGATATATATAAGAAGAGAGAGAAATAATATAAAGATACATATTTATATCAATACTCAATATATACATTAGATATAATATTTTTGACTTTTTATATATTTTATATTTTTTTGTTATTTTCCTGGAATATTTCTAATTTTTATGTATTTTTTAATTCCAAAAATGTCCCTAATATGGGACTAACTAAATAGTCGAAACTAATTTAGGTTTTAAAAATATAAAATAGGTTCAAAAATTACCCAAATTAATTTTAATAATAAAATATTAATATATAGATAATTATAAAAGAGATAATATATTTTTGGTATTTTTTAGGGTTTTTCTATTTTTTATTGGATTTTGGAGCTTTCTGATTTTTTATTTTTCTTTTTCTTATTTTTAGGGTTTTTCATTTTCTGGACTCAATATATATATAAATATACCATATATAATTTTTTGGAATTTTTCAAAAACATTTTATATTTTTTGGAATTTTATAATTTAGAGAGTGCAATAATGGCTCCTATTTCATTTTTAATAATTAGGTTAAATGTAAAAAAATGCAAAATAAAATGAGGACGTGAAAGTACACTACATGAAGCATCTAACCTAATTTTTGGGAGTTTTTAGGAGCTACCTATATATTTTTAATAATTACGTAAAAGACATAAAAATCAAACAGCCTAGCAGGGGCATTTTTGCAAATAAAAATAAATACAGGGGACACAGTGCAAAAACACCAAATTATATAAGTCTTCTCTGCAATTTTAAGGACTAAAACTAAATATGCAAACCCGCCAGTGCCCCCTTGCAATTAAACCATCACATGGGACTACACGTGATCCGCATACATAGGGATGAAATTGTAATTTCTGAAAGCTTAGGGTCCTAGTTGCAATTTTCACAAAAATAATACACTTGATATTTTATTTTATGGACTGAATGTAAATACATAAACATATAGGGGGTCTTGTGCAAGTTTTCCACCTCACGTGGGACGGTACGTGAGGTGACGTGGACTGGACCTAAAGGGCAATATTAAAAACATACCGGGGTCCATACAAAATATCCACATTATTTTGAACTTCAACTTTTATTTACGGTGGTAAACATTAAATACAAAAAAGACAGGGGGGGTTAAACATGCAATTTACCCCTTATTAGGCACGGGCGGACGGCGATGAATCTACTTATCCACGTGTCGCTCATCCCGCGGCTGGTACCGATTCGTTGATGGACACTTGAGATTAGATCAGCTGAGCTGATCTGACGGTCGGGCATCGCTCCATCTGACGGTTGTGCTTCGAACTGGGGACTTCATCATGATCGGACGGCTATGGAGCCGCCTGGAAGAACAGGGAAGAAGCTCGCGCGAAGCGAGCTTCGATCTTGAATCGAGGGCTCCTCCGGGCTTCTCCGTCGCATCCGAGATGCTCCTCATGTTGCTGGAAGGTCCCCGCGTCGAACGACGGTCTTCACTTGGCTCCTGGAGGTCTGAGGTGTTCAGGCGAGGTCGGAGAAGGTTTGGACCTCCAGGAACCTCCTTCTAGGTCGGATCGAGTCCCAGAGGGCTCGTTTCAACGTGATACCTGCACAGGAAGAACAAGGGGCTCGAGGGCTTTCTCCTTGACCCCGAGTTTTGAAGCTGAGACGCAAGGTGAGGCGAGGCGAGGGAGCTCCGACGAACGGCGGAGGTGGAGCTCCGATTCGCGAAGACAGAGGGTCTCCGGTTGAACAACGATGATCAGGATGTGGAGAACGCGAACGGGGATGAAATGGGGGTGAAATGACGGTCGGAAACAGTCGAGGGCACTATGGAGAAGCCGACGGAGCGGAGCTCCGGCGAACTTCGATTTGGCTAAACTAGACTATGCTACTGCTCTAAATGCGAAATAAAGTGCGAGAATGAAAGGTTGCAATGAAAATCCACCTAAATAATGTAAAGGAACAGCTCTTATACCTAGGGGCCTCCAGGGAGCAGGACGGACGTCGGAGCTCCGCCGTGACAAAATCTCTTCCTCCTCCGGTCGATTCACGGTGCTAGGGAGCGCCTCCTGTCACAAGGGCTCGTTCAGTCACAGATTCAAGGCGTTTGGGGGAAGTAAAGTTGGCCAAATTCGACCAAGGAAGAGGAGGTACTTATTTATAAACGTCCATGGGCACCCTTATTGACCGGTGATTATGGATTGATCTAGTGTATTTACAAGTGATCCAATGAGTTGGCGTGATTGTATAATGAATGGCAGACATATCTTGTGAAGGAATAGAGTGCAATCGGTGGACGAGATGTCCGCAAAAAATGCCAGAAAATCGGGGATTCGTGAGGTTTGGCGGGTCTGAGACGCGGATGGGACAGTTGACCAGAGGTCAACGGTCTGCCGCCCCTGATTGGTCCACGTACGATGCTATAGGACAAAACATGGGGATTTATATGAAAATGATTAATTTAATATAGTAAACGGTTTTATTATTTTTCGAGTATAAAATAAAAAAATGTTTATTTTTTAATTTAGTATTTATTTATAATTTTTATTTATTTTTTTGATGTATTTTATTACGAGTTTATTTTAATGGTGTATTTATAAGTATATTTACATGTATTTTGTACAAATTTATTTTTATTTTTTCTATTTTATTTTATTATTTTATTCTATTATTTTATATATTTATAACTTACTTTTATATACCTAAATATATTTTTATTTTATTTTTATGAATTTATTTGCTCATTTAACTAAATCGATATATGACTTGTATAGGTATAGGTATAGGTGTTTTGCATATGTTTTGTATCTTCTTTTTTTTAATTTATTTTAATGAGTTTTTATTTTTGTTTTGTATTTTTAATATAACATATGTAATATTTACAGTATTATAAAAATATGAAAGAATTAAAGAATGTATTTCCCTTTTATTTATACGCATATAGATCATAGGTATTACATCTACGTTTTGAGATAACTTTATTTTATTTGTGCATTTCTTCTTGGTTTAATTCTAGTTTTAATATACACATATGTTATAGATAATGTATATAAAATTTATAAAAATATGAATTTGTAAAATAAATGGTAACGAATTAATTGAATATTTTAATCGGTATTATGTACAATAGGGGCCCAAAACCTAACTTTCACAGATGAACTCCAAAAATTATGAAACCATTTTTATTAAATAGTTCTTGAAAAGCTATCTATAATTAAAGGTGATTTTGGTAGATTTTGAGTTTTTATTTGTAAGATATGGGTCTGTGAAGTTGAGATTATGGTTTTTATTCTGTGTAAATGTACACTGTATATTTTTTTGCACAAACTCAATTTTGTATTTTTATTCACGTTATTATCTACAACTTTCATGTACAAAATATTTTTATTTACTGAATAAATAACTATATACAAAGTAGGTATCAAAAAGGCATAAATGAATGAATAAATAAATGAGGCATGTATTGTATTATTGGCCCTTATCTCCCCCTACTTTATTCCTTGTCGACCAATTCCATTTTGGCCATGGTCTCGGGGTTAGGGTTATAAAATATTTGTGATATTTTATTCCTTTTTCTTTTCTTCTCTTTACTTGAAAATTTTGGCATTAAAACCCTTATTTTATGTACAACAAATACAATAAATAATGAATGCTATTATAGACAAATTGATGCTATTTACATGCATTTGCTGGGGTTTTTAAGGCCAAAATGATAGAATAAAGGTGATGAATCATCAACGTGTCATCGTAATGGCGTCGTTGTCGGAGAGCATGGCTTTGTAGTCATTTTCAGTTTTCTTTATTTTTATCTCTATTTATTTTAATTGTTTTCTGATCTCTTGTTTCACTTTTTCTGTGAGGAATCGTCGTGGATACGACTCGGATTCTTTGTAGGGACCAGCATGGGAAGAGAAGCATAGGAGAAGAAGAAAGTTATTTTATTTAGATAACTTTTGTGAATAATTGCAATAACTTAGATATTTTTGGTTATTTGGACACTTGGACATTATTCGGGTATGTTTCTCCAAGTGCGGGTGCACTTGGGGGACCTCACCGTGCTTTGTTTTCTCATTTTTATTTCTATTTTTTATTTGGTTTACGTGGATTTTTTGTGCTTGAACTCCTAGATTTAGGTTTCTATTTGACTGAGCCAAGTAGCATTAGGACCAAAGCCTCTAATAGAATATCAGTTCCTATAGAACTCACTTGGACTTAGTCAAATAAATCTGTGCTTCACGATAATAGAAGTTTATGTTTAGGACGGTTATTGCATTGCATTCATATAGAGTAGTTTAATTTTTCTGCATGGACCATATTGCATGTAGAGCGCTGGAGTCAGGTACACACCTATATCTCTAGCATTTGCATCCATATTTTCTCGTGCATTGGCTTTTCTGTTTTCTCCCTCTGTTTTGTGGATACAAGAATAAAGGAAATCGGAAATCTCATTAGACGTTTCATTGAAAATACCCAAAAAAAGAGAAAACCAAAAAATTAAAAATCGGGACTGCTAATTGAACTTGACTCTTAAAATCAAACGTAATTGATTCATACCATTGTATTGGGAGAGCAACCCCCTCATTGTTTGCGCTTTTAATTGCTCGCGTACATACTAAGGAGTAGTGCCCAAATCCCATTAAGCCTCTTAAGTGTTTGTACAACTTTTGTTTGATCACCTAAGTCTAAAATTGAAAAGATAAAAGACCATATCTCAGCTCTTCACATTGCGTACAGTTGGTGAAACAAGGGTTTGCTTTGTGTTTGGATGTCTTTGGTGTGAGTTGGTTACGTTCATCTTCTCTACAATATTAGCAGTCATCTTCTATCTCCTTCACTCTCTTTCTCTTATCCCACCCTCCCTCCCTTTATCATCCTTTTTTCCTTCATGATGGGTCACCCTTCATTCCAGTCGGATCTTGCGGCTTCTTCTTTTCACACCCATCATTCTTGCCCACTCTCTTGGGAGCTCGGAACTCCGACCGACATCCCATCCTCTCCATCCCCACCTTATTCTACTGGTTTGTGCTTGACGCCCGAAGAGTTCTGATTGAGCAAATAAGAGATCTGGGCAATCACTTTGCTGAGATGAGAGTGCATTCCATAGGAGATCACATTGGGCAGTTACGAGTTTTAAACGCTCACGATTTTAGGATGATTGGATATTATTTAGGAGACAAGCAGCCACACTTAGGAGCTCAGTCAGGGTCTACATTGAGTCCCTTCATTCTGGATTTAGAGTTCATTAATCTACTGCCGAAGTTTTCAGGGGGGTGCATGAGGAGACATATATTCATATATCTGATTTTGAGGATTTTTGTGGATTACGAGCGTACCTAGATATCACTTCTGAGGAGCTGATGCTAATGATCTTCCCTTTCTCATTTCATGGTAGAACCAAGAGTTGGCACAGACGATTGGGAAGGAAGTTCGCTACACGGAGAAATTTACGATCATTATTCTTGTAGAGATTCTACCCCCAACGTAGAGCAGATATGATGCGGTCTTGCATTCAAGATTTTTTAGTAGACCCCAAGGAGCCATTGAGAGATTCATGGCTTCAGTTTGTTGACCTAGTGAGGAGATTTCCAGATCATGGAATCTCGACGACTGACCTTGTGCAGATCGCCATGAGGGGGATGACCGCAGAGCAGATTGCACTCGTAGTTACCTAGTGTGGTGGTTCACACCACAATTCCGACGTAGATTTACTTGAGACCTTCTCTAGAGTACTCTCAAACATCCCATCTTCACGAGATGCTTTAGTCGAGACATCACATGAGGGTGATGCGATACTGCACTTCATGAGGATCCATCCATTACACACCTATTAGAGGACATGGATACTTCACCTACACAGATGATAGACGATGAGATAGTTACTGTGACTTCCCAGACACTGATTTATTTTCCGTTGGTTTTCCAGCCAGAGTTTGAGTCAGTCCCGTACTTTCACGTCGAAGATTCTTGTATTCTAGATCTGCTAGTATCCCAAGAAATGTAGGAGGATCTCACATTGCTTCAACCGTACTTTCAGTCATTTCAGTGTCCATGTCCAGCTGATTCACTATCCAGTCTTCAGAAGATCCTCTCAAATTTAGATACACATTTGGACCCATCTCAGAATAGAGAGCTTGATGAGGGACATCATTTTGATTTGACAAACCTAGATAGTCCTGTCTTTGAGCCGTGTGTCCTCCCATTTGATGAGGTCGATACATTCTTGGAGGACTTGATGATTGACAGCATTGTCGCAGTTCGAGGATCAGATCTTGAGACGTTTACTGCTTTCGCATGACTAGTACCATATCATGTTTCCAGACTGTTCAGAGGCCATCTTCAATTGATGAGGCATTTTGGTTCGAGGAGTGGGTGATTGATAGTGGCACATATTCCCAGTTAGATCTTGATTCCTCCTTCACCGATGATTTTGCATTACTCCCCGAGGGTTATCTACGGGAGGATGTCGCATGCGCTGTGTACTCGGTTTCACCTTCTGAGAGTGTATCCGATCTGTCAGATCACGGGACCGAGTCTTTTGATTTTCCTGAGTCTGAGTTTTCTCTCCTCAATGACCCTCACGAGGATGAGCTGATCTTTGAGATATTCGATGATTTTACTGATTTCTCTACATTACATGCATTGGATATCAGCATTTATAGTGAGCCTCACGGTCTTGATCTTCCTTATTTAGTCGAGACGGTGATTGACGTTGAGAATTCCCCGACAGATCCTTCATTCTCCACGTTCGATTTCTTCGACTCCATTCATTCACTCCATTCAGACCTTGAGCCAATGATTTCTTTTGTGCTATCGAAGCCCGATTTCATCTTCTCATATCTTTACCCGATAGCAGACACCCACTTGATTGTTTACTTGGGTGTCATCATCTACACTGCTGAGTTTGTTGTTGTTCTCCCACTAAGACTGCAACGACAGTACGGTAGTCGCCTCACAGATGTCGTCCTAAACCTCAATACTGTATTATCCTAGCATTTGTGCCCAGCTAGGGGCGTAAACGCTGGCGCTTGTTGAGAGGCACCTCAACATTGTTGACAGTTGTATAGATCCATTTTCCATATCATACATTCTTTTGCCTAACACCCCATCTTCATCTCATAATTATGCTACACTTAGGGTGCACTTTACCCTAAGTATAGGGGGTATCAGACTTGTGATTATTCTTTTGATTCTTTTTAACTCTATTTTGTTGCCTATACTTAGGGATATTTTACCCAAAGTATAGGGGAGGTAATCTCTGTATATTCTCCCACTTGTTCCCTGCATGTAGATATTCTCTTCTATATTTAGGGATCCTTTACCTTAAGTATAGGGGGGACATGTCAATTCGTTGATTTTTGTGTAAATTCTAATCCTCGTTTTTCCCCTTGTGTGCATTCTTCTATACTTAGGATTACTTGATCCTAAGTATATGGGGATCATCTACTCCTATTGATTCTTCTTTCATTCATCATGTAGCATAGTGTCTTTTCACTTTTCTATACTTAGCACGGGTTATGTATTCCTTTTCCGCTCTCTGATCACTATGAGGACATAGTTCGAGCTAAGTATAGGGGGGTGTCGTATATATTGTATATATACTTTAGCAATAACTCGTACTTTCGTATTTTTAATATGGCTAAAATATTGTATAAATACTAGTAAAATTCAATAAAATCAACTAATAAAAAGATGCCGATATTTCCTCAAAATTCTTTTTTTATAAACTGATTAATAAGTCAGGTTAAAATATTTTGGAAAGTAGTTTGAAAATTTATTTGAAAATCTATTGAAAATTATTTGAAAAATGTTTTGAAAAATATTTTCAACCTTTGTAAAAATATTTTGGTTTGCAAAAATTTTTTCTTCATTGTGTGAAATAAAATGATTTTGTAAAAAACTATATGCAAATGTTTTGAAAATGGTTGAAAAATTATTTTTAAAAATCTATACATATTGTTTGAAAAATGTTTGCAAAATAGTTTTCAAATGTTTGTAAATGTTTGCAAAATTGTTTGGAAAAAATATTTTGGACTATAGTTTTCAATATTATTTGTAAAATTATTTTCAAATAAGTTTGAGGAATATATGCATCACAAAAAAATTAAAAATAAACAAACAAACAAACAACAAAATCCAAATGTATGTGTATACCTGTATAAATTACTCAAGTTGTAAATCTTTCACCTGATTCTTGTAAATAATTGACTTATTCCTATGTAAATATGGGTATCTCATCCCTAACCCTTATTTAAAAAATTTATATATACTTGTATATATTACTAACCATTTGTTGATAAAAAAACTACAAAACCTAAAAGTCTATAAAAAATTGCAAAAAAACTCTTTTTGCATGTGCATCATATTTCAAAAATCCATAAAAATTCGAAATTAGAAAATTATTTCACAAAAAGATTTTGTTTTCTTTGCATTGCATATTTTCTTGCATTTACATGTGCAATTCTAAGTAATGTTGACATTTAAACTAGTCTGGAATAAAATTGAAGAATGGAGCTTAATAAGACCTTAATCCACTTAATGTTAGAGGAACCTTATAGGATCTGAGTTTAGAATTTTTCAGGTCTTGAGACCTAATTCTTCAAGTCCACTTGGCTATGATTATGTATCATCTTGATTGGTCCAAGTAAAGCACTTAACAACACGTGTATGATTCTCGCAGATAATGGCTTGACTTGTACACATACTTTATACGTGGCTCAACACTGATGAGATGGTGAGGAGGCAGTTGACCTTGGCTTGGGGTAGCATACGAGGGTAGTACTTATAGGCGGAATCTCCCGTCTTCCTCTAGGGAGGGATGTGCACCTCAACCTGGTCTAGTGATGTTGAGGTCTAAAGACAGGATGTTGTGGGGTTGCAATAATGCTGCAAAAGAGGGATAGTCTACTAGCTCAAGAGGAAAAACTCCTTATGTACATGTTGCACCTTGTATATATTTTCAAAAAAAGGAAAAACATAAAAAATGCAGAATCTCCAAAAGTGGACAGGCATGATTAAAAAGTAAAATGCTTGCCAGAGTGTATATACAAGTGAAAAAAAGAATAAGAGCTTCAAAGTCAAATTTTTTTTGTAGGCTTGCAGCGGATGACTTGGCTACACTAGTCATGCATCTAAGGATAGGTAGCTACACCGGCTACCATCCATTCTCTTCTCATCCCCTCTTCTTGAGCTGGTTTTACTCGAACTTAGAAGGGAATATCCCCACTCCTCGAGGAAAGAGTTGCTAGATTGAGGGATTAGAGTTACCTTGTTGAGGGAGGTTGTTTCTTTCTCATTTCTCAAGTGGGAGCCAAAATATACATACACCGTACAAGTACAGATTCATAGTCACTAGAGTTTGTGTATGTAGACTTTTTCTGGCATGACTGATTGAGGCGATCTGACTATAGAATAGTGGAACTTGAGGACTGTTGAGTCTTAAACTCGTTCCCATAAAGGTTTCTGCCAAACTAATCATCCAAAGGTCTGACAGAGCTCTATACTACAGTTTTATGAAGATAAGTTTAAAAATCGACATTGGTCTAAGTTCTTTCCTTTTTCTTTTCTTTATTTTTGTTTTCACTTATTTTCCAAATAAGTGTTTGCCAAGGGACTAGCAAAGGTAAAGTATAGGGAATGATGAATCCGCAATTCGTCATCTTTATTCTTTTATTTTAGCTTTATTTCTTTAGTCAAATACCAGTAAGTAAATATTAATTCATGAGATTACCATTTTGCATGCATTTATTAAATATGCATTTTTAACACTTTTTATACTCAAATAAAATAATGAAGAAGAAAATAAAAGGAAAAGAAAAATAAACGATATACTTATAAAATAAATGCAGGACTGACCCAAACCTCGAGAGAAGGTCAAGACTTGACCTGATAGATCAAAAATAAAGTAGGCGCAGATAAGATCTTTAATTCAAAAAAATCCAAAAATAATTTGTAAATATTTTTTCCTTTTAATTCTTTGTATATTTGTACAAAACTTATATTATTTTATTTGTACATAAATTGACATCAATCAAACATTTTTCTAAACAAAAGTTGCAAATAAAAATGTTTTATAAAAAAATAAAAATAATTGCAAAATAAAATAATGTATAGAATAAAAGTATTCATACTCAAAAAAGGTCGTAAAGCAATAATTGAAAGATCAATTCTGGCTCCATACGAACTCAAATTGAATCAAACTCACCTCCATTATACTGTAAACTAAATTATATTTCAAATGGCTATGGTTTATAATTTTTGGAGTTACGGTTGAAAAGTCAGTTTTCTGAGGTGATGTGTATAATTTCACCATTTATCTAGTGTATATATTTATTTATATTTAATTTTATACATAATGTACATAATTGTAAATATTCTCTTCATTATTAAAATAAAAATAAAAAATAAAAATATTTAAAGAAAAAAAGATTTTTACCCGGCAGACCCTATAAACTTTGTCAATTACCTACACGACCTTTAAAACAATCTAATTCCCCCCTCAACCATGTAAACTTGCCAAACTCTTACCCTATGAACCCTGCGTGTAATCTTTTTGAAGCTCGTGGGGGTTCTTGGGGTAATTTACAGGGTCTATGGGGTGATTACATTGTGCAAAAGGTTGTAGAGGTAATTTAAAATGTTTTTAGGGTCTGCTAGGTAAAAATCCCTTAATAAATCTTTAAAAAAATAATTTCCTTATTGTACATGTGTATTTGTACTATATGTATATATCACGTGTATACAACTAATTTCCTAACATAAAAATCACCACAAATTAAATCTGACATTTATTAATTAAATTAACATAATTAAGAAAATTTATTTTTATTTATTTAATTTATTCATTTATTTAATTTGAAAATATACCTTGTATATATTAATATGATTCTATACCATAAATAGCCACCATTAAAGTGGCTAATTAATTTTTATAAATTAATTATTTTAATTATTTTATTTAATTCTGAATTTCATTTTTAATTAATTATTAATTTAATTTAATTTATTTAAATAACTACTAATTACATTCTTTTTTGTACATACTTTCCTTTTTGAATTTTCTTCTTCTTTTTGTTGAGCTCCTTCTCCCTCTTCACAATTTGATCAATCTTTAGTGGAGAGGAGCCCGATCTCCGAGAGATTCTCATCGCAGAAGGGTACCCAGCCTCCGAACCTGTCGGTGACAGCGATTCCAATCGGCGAGGCCACCACAACGTATCCAATCCTGAGGTAAGATCCAACTTCCTTTTCCGTCAAATTGTTTCCTAGATAAAATTAGACGTAATTTATGCTTCAATTTCATTAAAATTTAGATCTTAAAATCCTAACAACATTCCACCCCGATTTGATCCGCCTCCGAATCCGATTCTCATCTCATCTTCTCGATCCATACACATTCTCATTCTATTTCTCACAACCATTCACATCCGACCACGCACAGTGGTTGGGTCTTTAGATATATATCCCGCTTCGTCAAGATCCACAGCCGTTCACACACCGTATTTTGTTTATAAATAAAATAAATAAATAAAATAAAAAATACATATTTGTTTTTATCTCTAACAATTGTTTTGCAGGAAAATTAAAAATAAAAAAATAAAAAAAAGAAGACTGGGTTTTGGGCCCCTATTGTTTTAGGTCTACTCACTTCGAAGTAATATATATTCAAAGACCTTCAAAACAAGACTAACTTCATTAAAATCGGAGATCGTATGTGAAACTTGGGTTTTAGGCCCCTATTGTATATTGTACTTATTTGTATTTGTACCATTGTATTCTCTCCCTTCATTTGACCTCGTTTCCTTTTTGGCCAACATGAAAGTTGTAGATCTCATCGAGATCTACAACATTCATGTTTTGAGTTTTTCCCAAATTCAGCCATCTTCTCCTTCTCATTTAACTTTATTTGTTAAAATAATCTGATTGGGCCACGTGGTGCAATCTGGTTGCGCCACGCGGCCCATCTCATAACGCGCCATACGCCCCCTTTTCCCACCATCTGATCATCTCTTTCATCTCCAGATCCAAGCCATTCATTCCCGTGCCTAATCTCAACCCTTGGATCAAGTCCCAGATCGCATCCGGGCCACTCGCTTCCGCCTTCACCACATCTCGCCACGTGCCTCCATCATAGCCTTCCCTCTCTTCTACAGGCACCACATCCTCACCGCTCATCTCCGCCTCTTTCCTAGCCGCCTGATCACCACCTTCCTCTCATCACGACCGTCCTTTAGCGCTGGCACCTACTCGCCGCGTGTCGCATCCGCAGCAGAACGATCATGGTCGAGATACCTACATCTCAGCCGCACACTCTCGCGCTATCCTCAACCCTTTGATCTTGCCCCAGATATAATCACACCTGTCCGCCAGCGTCGTGTCCTTGCGTCACGTGGTGCGCCCTTCACCTTACGATCGCGCCCCTCTGATTTAATCATGCCCTCTCTTCATCGCTCGCTTCTCAAAGGTTGGATTACGAGATCCAACGATCGAGATATCATCCTCTACCTCTGGATTGACCTTGCCCACGTCGCCCATCATCACAACCAGTCGCGCCCTTCCTATTTTCCCGACCATCTCATCCACCATCAGCACTCATCCACCAAGCCACGACGATGCCCCATCTTCCCTCATCCTCGCTAGCACCCACTCTCTCCATAAACCCATCTCGTCCACTCCACATTCTCCACGAAAACCCTATTGACCATCACCAGAACCGCCACCTCGCCTCTATAAATATTTCATCTTCGACCATCTTTTCCCCCATCCGCCTTTACAAGGAAGAACCTCGAGCTCCCTTTTCTTTCTCGATGACAATGAGATCCCATCAGGTCGAGCAACGACAGGGAATTTCCTGGTGAGATATACGGTAAACTTCCGTCGTGCCGCAACTTCTCCTTCAAGATGCTTGAGCTCCATCACCCACCGAGGTGTGAGCAATGACCAAGAAGCTCACAGCTTCCATTTCTCAGGCGATACGTCCATATACTTTAGGTAAATTTTTTCTTCTTCTTCTCTGATCCTCCCCTTCTTCCCCTTCGATCTTCTCTAAATTTATCCGACATCCCCACTCAATGTCACCTTCCACCGACCATCGATCGAGCTTTACCTTGGAGCTACCATCTTCGTGCATCCCTCCGCTCATCTTCCCAAACCATCGTGACCTCCGACCACTGCTCCGCCCCACACGGTGGAGAAACACGTCAGCCATTCACCCACTCCGCCCCCCCCCCCCAAGATCTCGAACCGTCCACTTCATCCACGGGATCACATGCCTACGTTTTGGCGAGTCACTAACGTTGCAGGTGCCTACTTCATCACTGGACAGAACCTTCGCCGGAGCTCCTTCGAGCTGTTGTATCACCGGCATCGAAGCAGCCATCCATACTCACAGAAGCTCCAATTGTTCCGCTGCACTTTCACGATGATGCCCAGCCATTCAGGAGCCTCCAGGAGTCTTCATCAAGAACGATAAAAGGAGGCTGAGTGCAGGGACCTTCGCTAGAGCCCAGCCAAGCCTGCTGCAGGAGGCGGCAGCAAGGAGGAACCAGACGTACAGTTACCATCTGATCATCTTGATCGGACGGCCTGCAGTGCGCCACATCGCCCTCTTCCAGGATTTACAACTACAATTGGATCTTTGAGATATGACGGACCACAGGAACCCACGTAGCCGCTCCGAGCCTCTTCCCTGCCCCTTTAGGCTCGGAGCACCCGAGCCTCTAGCTGAAGCAGCCCAGCACCATACTGTCAGGCTTGGATTGCCCGAGCCACATCCGAGCATGCTCCGAGCACCCGAGCCTCTAGTGCCTTCCAAGCCACCATCCGAACCTCGCATATCACGTGACCCACGAGCATATGTTGGGTAAATTACAGTGTGTAGCTGCAAGTTTTGGAAATTACAATCAAGTCCCTACCAGGTAACATCACGTGAGGTGCACGTAGTCCCGTAGAGAATTTGCACCCATACCCTCATTAGTTTAGGTAATTGCATTTTCAGTCCTGTAAGCATGTTTCTGTTTTAAGAAATTTATTTTCTATTTTGCATTTATACCCATGTGTTTGCATGTTTATTTAAACACTCATTCAACATCATTTATTAATTTTAAAAAATGCATGTTATAGAACATCTTAGATTTTATCATTATGAAGGCTTTTATATTTTTGATAGCTTCGAAGAATTTGATATAATTCTTTTTGTGGAAAATTACATATTTTGCCCATTGTATGCCTTTAAATGCTTATTAAATTGATAGTTATCCAAAAATCATCAAAAATTCACAATAAGTCTAGTTTAGGTAGTTCTACATTGTGCTCAAAAATCACATCATTTGCACATATTACGAGGCCTTAATAAATTAATTAGTATTTTTCTTAATTGATTTTTAGTAGATCCAAAATTCATCATTTTTGAGGTCTAATAATTTTTTTGGATTCATCTCACATAAAAGTATCTAGGTTAATTTTTGTATATGAAAATGATTTAATTTGGTATTTATTAAAATTAATTTCGTGAAAACCACCCTGCATTCATTTTTAATTCGTAGTAAATTCATATAGAGTCGAAAATTCCAAAAAAATGCAGTAGCTTAATTCCATTGCATTTAACATTTGGGCCAAGTTTCATAATTTTTGGACTTAATTGGACTATACTTGAAATTTTAACTCTCGAATTTGGCTTGAATTGCCTTGCATTTCTTAAATTGCATAAAAAATAGCCATAAAAATATTCTCCCAAAAACCTGACTTCTAGATCAACTTTAAATTAATCTAAGGAAAAAGCTGCCCCCCTGAGTTCGACTTGGGCTTTTCCAAATAAAATAAAAAAATAACCACTTGCGTTTAATTGATTATTAATCAAAGTGGTTTTTGATAATTCTGATTTTACCCGACTACAACGAACATCACTAAATTTAATCATTAATTCGGTTGAATTAAGAAGGGTAATCCACGGCTTTTCAAATGGCGTCGTTGCTGGGGAGGCACAGCTTAGGTTAATTTTTAGAAAATTTAGATTTTAGGTTTTAAATCCCCGGGTAGTCTGATCCCCTCTTTTTCTTGTGAATATTTTTTCTGTCCAATTTTCAGCATTTGTTTATTTTGTGGCATCCTTTAACTAACCATCATTTATTTTTGGAATCGAAGGTGCTTCACCAGACGAGCCGAGGAACCTGCATCGAATTGAACTGAGTGGTCTTTAAGAGGACTTGTAAAAAAAGAAAAAAAATGCATTTACAGTGGTTCCCGTTTGGGTTCTTGCGCATGTAAGTAACAATAAAAAGAGTCTCTGTGTGTTGTGTAGTTGCTTGACGTAGAATAGGACCTGCACTTGCGGCTCTTAGATCTCTCTTAGGATTGTTTGTGCTCGTAATATCTGGGACCACACTTCACCATTAAAAGACGCACTTAGACCGCAGGACTTTAGCCAAATCTAACTTGTTCTTCACTCGCTAATAGAACTGCTTGTCTAGGAGAGACTTTTCTCGCTTGCATTCCTTTAGATAAAATTTCAATTATGTTTTGCATCCTACATGTAGAGCGTGAGGATCACTGTAAGTCTTCTGAACTCGACATACATCATTGTTTTATCGTGCATCGGCTTTTCTCGACTCCTTCTCCCTTGGTTTTCTAACTTAGGATTAAAGGAAATTAGGACTGGACAATAGTTGTGCCTTGTGTGTGGACTAATCAAGTGGTCATCTAAACTTAAAATCGGGACTACTAAACAAATTGACCAAAAAAATCAAAATAAAATCAGAAATTTTGTTTGCGGGAGAATAACCCGACCTTGATTTCAGACTGAGTGAGGGTACAGAGTCTGTGTGCATACCCTAAGGCAGAGCCAAAATACCCACCTTCCATATCACGTACCCCAATCCGAGCAAATATCACATGTTGAATTATGGGTTCAACTGATCAGCGCCAAGTAGCCTCTGCATGTTCCGACAAGTAGATAGGGGTGAAATTGCGGTGCACCACAACAAGTTACTGGTAGCCTCTGCCTGCTCCGGCAGGTAGATAGGGTTGAAGTTAAATCCTTGTCAGCCTCCGCCTACTTCGGTAGGTAGTTGGGGCAGGTCCTTGAATTCTCAACTAGGGATAGGAGTGAAGAAAGGAAGTGCATTGGTATCTTAGGCGACAGGTTAAACTGGGGAGACACATCCGGCTTTGAGCCGACTTCCCTATAGGCCACGTAATCCTTGCTATTTATCTAAAAAATCACACTTTAAATCAACCAGACTTATCGGACTCAGTTTTGGGTCCTACACCGTGTTGAGTGTAAAATCCTATCTTTACACATTTATACTACTGACTCTTCCTTCTCCCATCAAAGATGACTGACTGGGGGGATCTCGACTCCAACTTTGCAAATCTCTCATTGAACCCCTCATGAAGTTCGTCTTCATCGGCTCAAGCACAACTTGGGCCAACCCGAGCTCATGACCCTCTTGAGTTCGAGATCCCCCACTCTCAGGATGGTTACCCTAAAACCATTCCTTTTCTCTCTTCTCATCTCACCGAGAAAAACCTTCGCCTCGGAGAGGATGTATTCATTACTACGTCCTCTAACCTAGACCACATTCTTTACCCAGGTAAAGAGGACGAACTAGAAATCAAGATGCCTCCTAAGAGACCCCTTGATGAAGAGGAACCCAGAGATGATCCTATGCACCAAGTCCTTGCCAGATTGGCTAGAGCCGACCAGTTGAATGCAGATATTATAGCTAGAATGCGACAAGTGATCAAGGCAGGTGGAATTGACCGACCGATGGTAGATGCCTACAACCCAGCTGAGAATGAGATACATAGTTGGCTTGTACCTGAGGTGCTCCCAGAAGCGTTCGAGCTAAAGCCCCATTTTCTTAGTCTATTACCAAAGTTTAATGGAAACGCTACCAAAGAACCATATGCTTTCCTGAGAGACTTCGAGCTGGTATGCAACAACCTTAGTCACCCTAGGGTTGGACAAGATTACATCAGGCCGAAGACTACCTCGTTTGCCTTAGGAGATAAGGTTTCTCATTGGCTGAAGAATCTCGGGGTTAGATGTATGACGTGGATGCAATTCAAAGATTTATTCCTGAAGAAGTTCTACCCACTAAGTAGGACTAACCAGATGAGGACGAAGATCGTGAGCTTTCCAGGGTCCCCACAAACCATTCCATGAAGCTTGGGATAGATTCAATGACTTGACACAAAAATGTCCCTGCCATGGCATTACTAAGGCGATCTTAATCCAGACCTTGTTCTGTGGTATGACCCTAGAAATGCAGGGGTTAGTGAGTGCAACCTGTGGAGGAAGCTATCTAAATAAGAATGAAGATGTCGTATGGAAGATTCTAGAGCAGATGGCAGAAACAGGCATATCTCAGGCCGCCATGGCCTATCAATTGTCTCTCTCAAGCTTATCTAATGAGACAACTAGGAGAACTGTAGTGGATCTGACAGATGACCTAATCCCTATCATGGGGATAATAGATGATAATCTCACCATGGTAGAATAGATCCACAAGAGGGTCACTGACCTTGAGGCACTTTCACGATTGCCAAAGCAAGCGGAGGAATTGACTGAGAAGGTAGCCAAGATATGACTACATGCCCCTTCTGCACCACATGTACCTATACATCGAGTTCATCTAGTACAAGAGAAGGTACAGGGGTCTCAGAGCAGCTGGGTTGAGGAGCAACAGTATACTCAGTAGGAGCAGCACGTACCCCCATAGGTGGAGTCAGTCTACGAGGAGCCTCTGTAGGTGTTCGAGATCAACGGGTTGTGGTACAGCCATGACCTCATCGGCAGACAATCGGGATAGGGAACGGTCAGCCATACCGACCGACCCTAGCTTACCAGGAAACCAGCTCTATCCCTGCACCACGCTTTGTGCAGTCCCGGCCAGGACAAGGATACCAGCCCTTAGTAGCTCCAGCAGCAGCGCACATTCCACTCGGGCTAGCAGGGCCCTCCACCACCTTACACCGCACCGTCCCACCCGCAACAGTATCGGCAAGGCCAGCAGGACAGTATAGACAGTCGAATCACTCGTCCTCTAGTCAGCAACAGCAAGCCTTGCCCACTAGTGAATTGGAGTCCCTCACCTTGGCCATCCAGATATTACCTGACAGGGTTCAGCATATACAGAACGATTACCTGGATATCAAAACAGATCTGAACCATGTCTCACGCCACAAAAATCAGCAGATGGCACCAAAGACCCCAATTCTCGTCCAGGTTCAGGCCAACCCAAATAGCTTGAATTAGGGTCAACACCGACCACGTGACCAGGTATGCTATTCATATTATTCTCTATCTGAACACGAGATACTTTTGTATGATAATGTGAATCATTTGTCCCTCAGGAGTGGAAGAACCATGACCGTACCTGATCGGACGCGGGTACACGAGGAAGATGCCACCAAGTCTCTACCTAAGGAGAACTTGGAGGTAGAGGAGCAACATCACCATCATCACCACCAGCAGAATAAGAGGATCTCCAAGTCCTCAAAGTACCATGGCAAGAAGAAGGAGAGGAGTACCAGCAATGAATCGAGCGAAACAGATAAGGATCCCGCACCTCCATTTGAGGAGGACGCACCTGAAGATGCAGAAGATGCATCACATGTTTCACCACATGAATTTTTTTTTCGTCCGAGTCGATGTCAGAGTTAGAGTCCCAGTCATGTACAGAACTTAGTTTCCCGTTTAAATGAGAATCTTTCAGTTTCAGAATCTAAGTTATCATCAATAATCCCTTTCCCTTGTGCCCTTAAGGATGGAAAGAAGAAACCCAAAAATCCAAAAAGATGACCCTAAGATGGCATAGTTCTGCAACAAATATATCAAGGTCACAATCCCCTTTGATAAGTATGTGGATATGACACCTGCATTTCAGAAGTACCTTAAGGTGAGATGCACACCTACTAGGGTCGGCAGGAAAACCAGAATCTGTGTAGAGAAACATGTTTTGTCAGTAGACACTACTTGCGCCATTGAGAATGTGTTTCCAAGGAAGTGAACGGACATGGGTGCCCATTATGTGGTGAGTCATGTCGATGACACTGTGTTTGCGTGCACTCTCCTAGACAATGGATCCTCAATTAACCTGATGCCCACAACCCTCTATGAGCGGCTAAATCTAGTACCTCTTAGGAAATCAGAGCCTTACTCCAGTTTGCAGATAAATCAACCAAGAGGTCCAAGGGAGAATTGAGGAACATTATCATCAAAGTCGAGGGTCGGGATTACATGGTGGACTTTACAGTCCTTGATATAGAGACCCCTCAAAATTGGAGAGATTCCTAGATCTATCTAGGAAGACCCTTCCTTAGAACGGCAGGGGCCTTATTTGAGTATAAGATCGGGAAAAATCAGTTCTCTAGGCAGAAATGAGGAACTCGAGATGAAGCAGATAAGATGGCAGAGGCCAGATTCCGAATCCAGCATCGAGTACACTTCGTCAGAAGCAAATTGTGTTCATGTAGACACAGTTGGGCTATGGAGACAGAACCCAGCTAGCATCGATGAGTCCCTCTCCTCTGGAGAGAATCTTGTACATGAGACAGTTTGCGAGATCCTTAGGAAAGAATACAGCGTAAATCCTTCATATAATGCATCCCCATACATCTTCGATGACACAGAGATATGGCTAGGCCTATCAATCCTTCCCTCTTTAGGACAATCAGAAGATGAGGAAGATGAGTCGGACGTGGCTTTCATCAATTTCTTGGATACTTTTGATGATCCGATTCCAGAGCTGATGAGTTGGTGGCAGTTACTTCAGAGATAGATCCAGTCATACCAACACAGAACCAGAGTTGATTGAGCCAGATTTCCTTGATGATCACACCTTACCTAAGCTCAAACCATTACCCACAACCCTTAAGTATGCCTTCCTTGCGGTACAAGAGAGGAAATTTCTGGTCATCATCAGTTCGCGATTGACTGACGAGCATGAATCTCGCTTGTTAGAGATCCTGGAGAAAAACTAAAAGGCGATAGGCTGGAGCATTTCCGATCCCCATAGGATAAATCTCGCTCTGTGTTCGCACCATATCTACCTGGATAATGAAGCTAAACCCTCTCGTGAATTCCAACGCAGGTTGAATCCAAATTTATGAGAGGTCATGAAGAAGGAGATTGAGAAATGGTGTGACGCAGGTTTTATTTACCCCATCTCCGATTCCAAGTGGGTGGCACCTATCCATGTTGTCCTAAAAAAGTCGGAATCCATATGACCACCAATGAGGATAGAGAGGAGATCATGACACGAGTACCCATGTCATAGCATGTCTGTGTGGATTACAGATGCTTGAATGTCACGATGAAGAAGGATCATTTTCTCCTACCATTTATTGATCAGATCTTAGAAAGATTAGCGAGAAAAGAAATTCTTCTGCTTTATAGATGGGTTCTCAGGCTACAACCAAGTAGCTATCGCTCCTGAGGATCAGGAAAAAACCACATTCATGTGCATCATTGGTAGCTATGCTTTCAAGTGCATGCCCTTTGGGTTATGCAATTCTCCTGGTACATTTCAAAGGTGCATGATTGCAGTATTCGCCGAGATGGTCAGTGAAATCCTGGAAGTCTTCATGGATGACTTCTCGGTCCACAGTGATTCCTTTGATTCCTATCTTAGAAATCTAGATCGAGTCCTCAAAAGATATTGTGAGGTTAATCTGGTGCTCTCCTGGGAAAAAATCACTTCATGGTGATGGAGGGCATTGTGTTGGGGCATGTCATCTCCAAGAGAGGAATGGAGGTTGACCCGGCCAAGGAGGATGTGATCAGACGACTCCAGCCACCAACCAATGTAAAACAGTTGCGGTCATTCCTCAGGCATGTTGGATTTTATCAAAGATTTTTCAAAGATTGCCCGACCGCTAACTGAGCTTCTAGGCAAAGACATGGAGATTATTATCGATCATAAATGTCTTGAGGCCTTTAAGCAACTTCAGGGGATAATCATGGATGCCCCGATCCTACAAGCCCCAGATTGGTCTTCTTTTTTCGAGATCATGATGGACGCCTCAGAATTTGTTGCAGGGATGTATTAGGACAGAGGCGGGATGGTATCCTATTCACTATACACTACGCAAGCAAAGCACTTGATCCCTCTCAGTGTAACTATATGGTTATTGAAAAAGAGATGCTTGCAGTAGTGTTCGCCTTCGATAAATTCAGATCTCATCTCATCGGATCTAAGGTGATTGTGTTCACAGATCATACAGCACTACACTACCTGATGGAAAAGAAGGATGTGAGGATGTGTCTTCTTAGGTGTATTTTACTCATCCCGGAGTTTGATTTTGGACATTAGAGATAAAATTGGAAAGAAGAACGTAGTGGCTTATCACCTCTCCGTCTTGAAATTCTTGATACCTCTGATGATACACCTATTCGAGACTCCTTTCCAGACGAGTTGGTTTTTGTTATCGACTCACTCCCATGGTATGCCAATATAGTGAACTATCTTGTCTCCTAGAAAGTTTCCGAAGATTGGCCCAAGAGCCATATAGACTGACTCAAGTTGGATGCGAGACATTACCATTGGGAGGATCCGATCCTTTTCTTTGAAGGATCGGATTGTGTATGGAGGAGGTATATCCCTTACTGGACAGAAGGTATGGTTGTTCAATGTGAGGCTAAAGGTTTTCCAAGGGAAGCTTATATCCAAGTGGACCGGGCCTGTTCATAGTCCATGCTGTGCATGACAGTGGATGTGTAGAGATCTCAGATCTTATAGATGGAGCACAGACATCCCTAGTTAATGGACAAATGCTGAAACACTTTGTCAAACCTAATGAATAGTTAGTCCGTGTTGAGGAGATTGTTTTCATGTGTGAGGCAGACTTAGAAGACACACATAAAGACGTGCATGAGACCTTGCAACATTGAGTTCTCACCATCAGGAGCATCGAAAAGATTCAGATCTTGATCCATGTATATACTCACCTCCTTTGTACATACTTTCTATCCCCCCTCCATGTGATTCGAATCACTCACACCGGCTCCATATCATTTGATTTTATGACTATACTTAAGATGACCAGATCCTAAGTATAGGGGGAAGAGTGACCCGAGTCCACTCACCATTCGATGTACATCCTCTAGATCTCATCGGTTCTCACATCCTCTCCTATCCTATATTTAGGTTGACCTAAGCCTAAGTATAGGAGGGACCGATGCCCACAATGTATATACTCATCCATTTCCCCTCTTGGCCTTTCCGCCCCATTTTTGATCTTCTTCTATACTTAGGATGCTAGAGCCTGAGTATAGGGGGTGGGACAACTTCTATACATTTTCTTCTTTTTCGCTCTCCTACGCTTAGCACGAGTTATGTCTTTTTCCTCGCTTTTCGTGCTCTGAGGACATAGCACATGCTAAGTATAGGGAGTGTGTGTATATTACATATATACTTTACCCATAGCTCATACTTTCGTGTATTTTTGCGTATTTTTTTATATATTATGCATAATTACGGGTGGGTAAAAATTGAAAAAAATGTCTTTCATTTCATTCATCTCTATAACATGTCATCAGCATCTCATCTGCATATCTAGCATATACAAAGTGAAAGCTAGTGGGTTCTGAACCAAGTTATGAATAGATGTTGAGGATGGATTTGATTTGACCTTAATCTACCTAATTTCAGAGGAACCTTATAGGAATTGGAGTTAAGAAGTTAAGATTTTTCAAGTAAAGTGACTTAATTCTTTGAGTCCGTAAGTATATATTCACATGTCATCTTGATTAGTCTAAGTAGAATATCTCGTACACACACATGACTATTTTAGATAGTGACCTAATTTGGATAAGCATCATGCACGTAGCTCTTCATTGATGAGGTGGTGAGGAGGTAGAATCCTTTGGCTTGGAGTAGTACACAGGTGGAAACATCGGTCCTCCTCTAGGGAGGGAAGTGCATCTCAACCTAGTCTGGTGGTGTTGACGTCTAAGGACAGGATGTTGTGGGTCGCAATAATGCTTCAAAAGAGGGATAGTCTACTGGCCCAAGAGGAAAAACTCCTTGTGTACATGCTGCACCTTGTATATAGTTTAAAAAAAGAAGAAAAAAAAGAGAACTCCAAAAAAATGGGCATGCCATATTGAAAATAAAATGCTTGTCGGAGTATGTACATTTGCAAGGCATATGCTTCAAAGCCTCATACCATGGAAGCATGCAGCTGGATGACTTGGCTACACTGGTCAAGCATCATAGGATAGGTAGCCACATTGGCTACCGTCCATTCTTCTCTCCAACCCCTCTTCTTGAGCCGGTTGCACTTGAACTTAGAAGGGAATACCCCGCTTCTCGAGGAAAGAGTTACTGGACCAGGGAACTAGAGTTACCTTGTTAGAAGAGGCTGGTTCGTTGCCATTTTCGATGTGGAGAGCTATATTTCTTTACACGATATGAGTAAGATTCATAGTCATCAGAAATTTGTGTATGAGGATTTGTTCTGACCTGACTGTTGAGGCGTCTTGAATAGAAGACTTGTGGAACTTAAAGTCTGTTAGGTCTTAAATTCAGACCTCAATAAGGTTTAGCCACATAATTAATCCAAAGGTCAAGTCAAGCTCTATTTTCATCTTTTCTTCATGACCTTGGTATGGAACCCAAAATCATTTCACTTTTGCATTTCATTTTAGTTGCTCAGGGACGAGCAAGGTTTAAGTATAGGGGGTTGATGAATATGTGATTCATCACTCTAAAAGTTGAAAATAGAGCTTTATTCCAAAGTAATTAGATGCATTTCATCACTTATATTGCACAATTATCATTCATGCATGTGTTCATAGTCTTTGTATTTTAGCATTCATATTGGCATTAAAATAAGGAAACAACTCACTTGTAAATATCACCTGTAAATACCCTCATGTACATATTTTATACTAACTCCAAATCCAATAAATTCTACTGTATAGTGTATATATTACTAACACTAATTAAAGAAAAATATCAAAAAGCACTAACTTGTAAAATTGACCAATAAAACCCGAGTCCAAGTTTTAAACTAGGAGCTTTAAAATGCACATATCTCTCTCATATAGTGTCCGATTTAGGTCAACTCACTTTTAAAGTAATATGCATTCAAAGACCTTCACAACAAGATCAAATTCATTAAAATCAGATATCGTATGTAAAACTTGGGCTTTGGGCATGTACTTATTTGTATTTGTACGTGATGAATACCCATTCATCACTCTTTTATTTTAGCTACAAAACCTATGCAAAACACATGTATATTCTTGTAAATAGCATAAATTGTCAAAGTGCATGCATTGTGTATATATGTATATTTAGCATGTTTTTGTGCATAAATAAAAGAATAAAGAAATAAAAGAAAAAGAGGGAGATATTTAGAATAAATATTGAGCAACCTAATCCCAAGGGAGGTCTCAGCATGGGCCTGACCGTAAAAGAATCAAGGTAGAGAGAGATAGGGAAACTCAATTGTGTATATATACCTATATATAAATAAAATTATTTTCCTCTTAATAAAAATAAAAATGGGTGTTTACTTATTTATATTTGTAAATATAAAATTAAAATAAAAATAGGAAAATAAAACAAAAATAAAAATAAATAAAATTCCCTTCATCATTGTATATATGCCATGTACATAGAACCACATACCTATTTTATTTCTCCTTGTAAATAATCAATAAAAATCTAACAAAAATATTTTCTTATTCCATATTTCATGGTGTAAATAAATAAAATAAAAGCCATAAAAATAAAAATAAAATCAAAAGAAATAAAATAAAAATCAAAATTCACATTGTATATATACCATGTACATATTTGTATATACCTATTTATTTACCCTATGTAAATAATTAATAAAAATAAAATAAAAATACACTTTTATTCCAAATTTTATTCTATAAAAAAATAAAATATAAAATTAGAATAATTTTATAAAAATAAATAATTAAAAATAAAAAATTAAAAATATATATGTATATACATATATATAATAATATTATATTGTAAATACATTATTTTTATTTCAAAAAAATAAATAAAAATCACTACAAATTAATTTAAAAATAAATAAATAATTTTCATGTTTTAAGTTTTTCGAAATTAATTCATTTAATATTTTTAATCGAATTTTCAAAGAATTAATAAAAGCTGAATTTCCATTGGTCCACGGGGATTGTTGACCCCCGGTCAACTCTCCCCCGCGGGCCCTCTTCTCTCGGATCTGGGCATCTGACCCGATTTCTCATATTTTCCCCGCTCGATCCGATTACCAACTACCCAAACCTCGGGCTCCAATTGTTCCATGTAGATCCGAGACCTTCGCCCGAGCTTTTACTTAGGGGTCCATGCTTCACCAAGCCGAACCCATCACATTCTTCTCGGACCTGCAGGACTATATAGTTGAACCTTTGGCCACCATTTCACGCCATCCTTGGTTGTGCCCTTTCGTCCCAGGAGCTCCACCTTACTCCCTAGAGTGACAGCTGCGCGAGGGAGGTGTCGAAGTGAGGAGAGAGCGCCTCCAGCTATCGATCCGGCGACTTCTGCCACCGTGCGCTGTCGCGAGGTGCGCCCGAGCCTCGGGCATCGACGTCCCTTCGAGGCTACAACCCAGATCTCGCCGAGCTCGTCCCCAGTCGACTGCATCCGCCAGGTAGACCTAATTCTTCCTAGTTTTCTTCAATTTTTGATTACACCCAATTCGACCCATCTACATCTCCGACTGATTCCACCCACTCCGATCATCCATTCAGTCATCGAAACCGACCGTCACACTCGCGAGACCCCTCTCCACATTCTTCACCCACGCACCCACCTTGGCTCGCCCCAGATCCAAGGCTCGACCTTCATCGTCGCCGCCTCGCCGAAGGTCGTCCATCTCGACTCACCAGCCACCCACGCCACCCCTAACCGGGTCGAGGCAGTTTGCCCTCGACCCAGGAGTCCTCTCATGCGATTTTGCAGGTTAAAGGGACCTCATCTGGAGGTCTAAGGTTCGAGCACAGAGGCTCAGCTCCGCCTTCGTCGCCGGAGCTCCTCGGAGCTTTCCGACCTCATCAGAGGGGCTCATCAGCTGCGGAACATCTTGGCGGAGCTCTTCCACATCTCAGCAGCAGCAGAGGAGGACCCCAGCGCACATATTAGGCCAGCGAACCTCGTCGGCTTCGAGTTCTTGGAGCATCCTCCCCCACCGTCCGATCGTGCCCAACGCTCCAGATCCAATCACGACCGTCTATTTAAGGAGCTTTAGCCACCGTCGATACCTGCTAGGGCTCGATCTGGACCATCCAGCCGCGAAGAGGCGTGTACGTATCTCAGCCTTCAGATCATCCACGTGGCGCATCTCCGGCCGTCCAATAATTAAGGGATAAATTTCTATTCGGCCCCTACTCTTTTGTTTTTGCGTTTTAGTCGTGTAAATATTTTATACAGTTGTTTTAATTTTGTAAAAATTGCATAGAGGACCTTTATGTTTCAGACATTTGCATTTTAGTCCTTTTATATGTGGTCCACGTGCATCGACATGTGAGGGTTTGGTTAAATTGCATTTTATCCCATGTTCTTTCTTTGTGTTATGCTATGAATGTTTTAAAAGGAGAATGACACATATAGCCCTCCGTGCCTGAAACACGTGCCTCACACGTGAATTGTGGACTTTTTGCACAAAGGGCCCTGGGGTTTCTTGCCGTGTTACTGTTTGGTCCCCAAAGAATGTTTTCTTTACATATAGGTCCCAGTGCATTAAGAGACCTTGTGCTAATTAAATAAAATATCAAATTAAGTCCAAATCATGTGAAAATTGGATACGTGGCTCCTGCCACTGTGTAAACTTTTCATCAAATATTTGGTTTATTTTTGAGGTGTTTTGCTATTTTTAAAAATTCAAAAACTATTGTTTTTGTGTCTGTCCAGATTAGAAAATCATAAAAAAATATAAAAAACTATTTTAAAAAATCTAAAAAAATTAGTATTTGTTAGTTTTGCTGTGTTTTATTTTCTTTCCAATTTTTGTTATTTTTGAACTTATAAATACCCTAAAAATAAAAAACCATTAAAAACTTATAAAAATTCTAAAAAAAATTATAGAAAATCAAAAAATAACAAACTCTTTTTCTAAATTTTCCTTTTTGTTTGTATTTTTCATAAAAATTATCTACAGACTGTGAAAAGCCCATTTGATATTTCTCATGAGGCCTTGAAGTCTGACTGGACAGTTTGATTTAGTTTTTGCCTTCTTTGATTTTTAGAAAATTCTATAAAAATTGGGAAAATCTTAAAAATTCATCAAAAACAGTAAAAAATCTAACAAACATAAAAATATTTTTGTTTGAATTTTTGGAGTGATTTGAGTGTATAAATAAATTGTTGAAGTTGCCTTGTTTTGTCTTTTTCCTATTTTCCATTATTATTAAAAATCCAAAAAAATATAAAAAATATTTAAAAACCACCAAAAATACGTGTTTTGGTTTTATTTTCTTTCAGACTACTTCGTAGGCCGTGAGGCCAACTCGTACTCCCTGAGTCCGACCTTGGGTGCTACACCAGGCTAATCTCATAGCCAGGGCCACTATTTTTGCTTTTATTGTTTTATCTGTTTGTGTGGTGGTCTGCTTCTCTTTATTTTTCTTGATCGACCGATATCTCTCTCTTGATCGAGGTTGCAATGACCTGAGAGTGATTATTACTACCTTATCCCGGATTGATTGAGGGATTTTCGGTCATCAGAATGGCGTCGTTGCCGGGGAGCACGGCTTAGTAGTCACTTTTATTTTCGTTTTATTCTCTTTTCATTTTCGTAGTTTTTCCGCGGCTTTTTTTTCGTCCGCGGCCTTTCGCAGCTTTTTGTTTTTCTTTTATTTTTATTTGTATTTTCTCTTGTTTTCTTTTCTTTTGTTTTTGATTGTTTTGAGTGTTTATTTTTATTAGCATTTTTGCACATATACCGTGTTTTAGTTATTAGCTTTGTTTATTTGGTTTGACACTCTTCTTGTTTGCTTGCGAGGGCCCGAGGATCGAGGCAGCTCATTTCGAGGAGCCGACACAACCGTGGGAATCGGAGGCGGATCCCTTCTGCACGGAGCCGCAGGAGAGCGTGAGGAGACAGCAAGAGTGCGGGATTAGTTTAGATTAGCTTAGTTTTATTTCAGCATTTATTTGAACTGTTGTAATAATACAGGGACCAGAGACAGACTCAGACACTTAAACTCTCGGGGTCTGTTTTGCCAAGCACCAGTGTGCTCGGGGACCCCACCAGTTTTCATGGCTTTTTTGTGGTTTTGGTTTTTATACCGTTTATTTACTGCCTATTCGGTTTCTTGCGGATTTTAGCCCTAGCGTAGGATTTTTGCTTGACTGCGCCGTAATAAATAGGATCCAAACACTTAATAATCTGCTTGTACCTATAGACCATTAATTGGACCAAAATAAAAATTTAATAAAAAGACTACTTGGTCACTTGAGGGGTCCCGCGCCGCTAGAGGTCGTATACAGCACTGGCAGGACCCGTTGTGGCGGGCACCGATCGGCATCTGAGACCAGACACCGACCCCTCCTGTTGACCATTTAGCCATTGTTCTTTCGAGTAGAACTGCTTTTTAGGGCCTGGATTTCTGCTTGCATCATTTAGGCAGTTTTATTTCTGTCTTTCAATTATGCGCGGATCATATTGCATGTAGACTGCTGGAGTCAGGTATGCCTTCTATCACGTTCATGCATCATTGATTTCACGCACATCGGCTTTTTCGACTTCTCTCCCCGTTTTTGGACTTAAAATAACCAGGAGAATCGAAAAATTCATTAGGCGATTGTTTTTATTTGAAAAAATACCAAAAAATCAAAACCATAAAATTGGGGCTGCTAACTCAACTTGACACTAAAAGACACTCACCAGAAAAATTTGTCTTGGGGAGAGCAACCCCCTCCTTGTCTGGTTTGCATGTGCGAGAGAGTGACCCGCACCCTAGGATAGAGCCACATCTGGACCCCTTTCAGACTACTGCTTCAGGGCTAGTCGTTCTCTAGTGAGGATCGCTCCGGTCTTCGGTAAAGCTGGTCGTGATATCCTTAACAGAGCAAGATGATCGGGTAGCCGGTAAATGGTCCACAGCTTGTACTGGCTGGGAAAGATCTAGTTCGGGATCGGGAGAGTCTCCTAGGGGAATCGAATTCCCAACAGGTCACGTAATCACTCTGCTATCTTGACTTGATCACCTAATAAAAACTGACAAGATAATTGACCGAACTATTACGGTCTTCAGCTCACGTTGAGTAGGTGAATCCGGGGTTTACTTGCTTATCATAGTTATTACCAGATCCCATCCACCCAACTCGCCAGATCAAGATGATGGGCAGGAGGTCCCTTAGGCAGCCTCTGGCTGCACCTCTTTTCAGCACTCCGACCCATTCTTCTAGGTTGGTTCGTGAGAGTCGAGACCCGCTCTCCGATCCTGAGTTCGACTCCTCCCTCTTCCCCCTCGACCACCCTTCTTCTGTTTCTGAGATGCCAGTGCCAGATGAGAGACCACAGTCAGATGATTTATCGGCACCTGAGTTTGGGTCTTTTGCCTTTGCAGAGACCATGGCCGGCAGCAGCGACGACCGCACCGGAGGTCCCCGAGCCGAGCAGACATTCATCATGGACCAGGGTGCGATCAACTCCACCATGATCGCCTCCCTAGAAACAGTGCAGCAGAAGTTGAGGGATCAGGGAGCCTTTATGATTGAGATGAGGAGAGAGATGGAGCAGATGAGAGCCAACCGCGACCAGCACGGGCTCGCTGATGGACCGAGGAGACCCGACGATGTGGCAGTAGCCGCAGCCGCCGCAGCAGCGACAGTACCAGATCAGCCGAGACCGATGCGGGAGTTACACAACCCCGGATCGACTTTGACGCATCGTTAGGTAGTGCTTCCAGCCATCGTGGGGGACTTCAAGTTCCCCTCGAACACCCTTCAGCTCCTCCCCCGGTTCTATGGGCTCGCCACTGAGGAGCCCCATCTTCACCTCCAGGAGTTTCTGATGATCTACAGCACCGTCCATGACTGTCAGGTGGATGAGGATACGATTCATACGATTGCCTTCCCCTTCTCACTAGCAAACAGAGCAGCCACCTGGCTGAAGTACTTGGGGAAGTTCGTGTACACCTAAGAGCAGCTCCGCACCGAGTACTTGAACAAGTACTATCCACTCGGGTAGACGAACGCAGCGATGGCCCTGATCAGCAACTTCTCCATGCTCCCCAACGAGCAATTCCACGAGGCATGGAAGAGGTTCAGAGAGTTGACAGACAGATGCCCGCACCACGACATCACGAAGTCGAACTTAGTTCAGAGCTTCTTCTGCGGGTTGACACCAGAGTTGTAGGGCCTGGTGAACGCTTCATGTGGAGGGTCCTACTTTACCAGAGATGAGGATCAGGTCTGGGTCATCTACGAGGAGATGGCTGAGAACTCTACAGTGATGTCCCAAACCCGACTATATGCTCAGAGACGCACCCAGCCACAGACCGTGCAGTACCAGAGGATCGCACGGGTCGACGCTGGTCCATCTACTTTGTCAGCGGCAGCAGCACAGGCCGAGTCCATAGCTGCCGACATGGGCATTATCAGCGAGAAGCTGGACCGGATGGAGATCATAGAGAAGAAGCAGTGCCAGGGAATCACGTAGATGGATCAGATGGCACAGACATTGAGTGACTTGAAGACACAGCTCATGTGTCTCCAAGAGGCACAGACGGCTTCTCAGCCCCGTCTTCAGTCACGATGAGATCCGAGTGGCACCGGCAGCTCGTCCCAGCTCTCCAGCTCCAGCCAGCCTAGACAGGTCCATCTTGTACATGCGGAGCCATACCAGCAGCCGCAGCCCTACTACCAGTCACCACCATCCCCAGACACTCAGATGTAGGGGTGTAAGAAAATTCTCAAGTTCGATATTCACTCAGGTTCGGTTCGCTAAAAGTCCGATTCAAATTCGATTCGGAAATAAATGAACTGAACCTGAACACAAGTTTAGGTTCGATTAAATAAACGAACCAAACCTAAAAATCATAGGTTCTCTCAGGTTCGATTCGTTAAAAGCTTGACAAATATACACATATACATATTTACAAATCATTATCCGTCAAAGTGGACCTTATTTTGAGATAAATAGATTTTATCCCAAGATAGTGGACTTTGTCTAGAGATAACTGAATATTTACGAGATAAGTAGATTTTTTCTCGGTATAAACTACCCAAAAGTAAATAGTCACATCTTGTTTAGAACATCCATCATTTATGTGTCTACTACTTTTCCCTTCTTTATCTTCAAATCAACAGAATAAGTGTAAACTTTACTTATCGAATATCTCCACATTATTCTTATTCATTATCTCCATCTGAAAAGATATAATAATATATTATAATTATACTTTTTTTAAAGAGATGAATTCTTATTAATATATTTTTTCAAAAGATGAAGATGAGTTAGATAAAGAAAAAAATAAATGAATATTTATTCTAATTGTAGATATGCATATATATTTCCATTTCGCTTCTTTTCACTCCCTCTTATTAGAGAATTCTTAAGTTTGATATTCGCTTAGGTTTGATTCGTCTAAAAAGAGGTTCGATTCGGATTTGGTTCGAAAATAAATGAACCGAACCTGAACACAAGTTTAGGCTCGATTAAATAAACGAACCGAACCTAAAAAATATAGGTTCGCTCAGGTTCGATCCGTTTACACCCCTACTCAAATGGTGGTCTACCAGCCGGATCAGCCTCTGGCCGTACTCCCGCCACCCTCCTACGAGCCCGAGCCGTTGATGGACGTCAACAGGATTTGGTACGACCGTCCCCAGCCCAGTATCCGACGAGACCATCCCGGATTCCATTGGTCA
The DNA here is from genome assembly GCA_037367405.1 of Ottelia alismoides. Classification (NCBI taxonomy): domain Eukaryota; kingdom Viridiplantae; phylum Streptophyta; class Magnoliopsida; order Alismatales; family Hydrocharitaceae; genus Ottelia; species Ottelia alismoides. The sequence continues at coordinate 569,172 of JAZKJV010006747.1, forward strand.
GCCGAAGGTACCAGCTTCCAGCAGCAGCCTCCATCTCAGGGTGGCCAGTACGGCCATCAGCGAGATCACCATCAGCAGTAGCCCCCAGTGTACCAGCACCAGCAGCAGCAGCAGTCGTCCCACCCAAAGTAGTATGGTCCTCGTCCCTATCAGCAGGGACATTCTTGGAGGCGTGATCGGCCTCAGCAGCAGTTGCATCCACAGCAGTACCCCTCTCACCCGCAGCACCAGCCACCGCAGCAGCCTCACTACCAGCGAGGCCACCTGTCAGGTTCTCAGGGGCCATCCTGTGAGAACCCAGCCTTAGACGACATATCCCACCTCCTGACCGATTAGCAGGCTACTTTCAGACGGGAGATGGATGAGTTCTGCCAGGAGATGCGGGAGATCGTGAGAGGGAACACCGCCATCCCTGCCCAGATTGAGCCGAACCCAAACAACCTGAAGAGGAAGTCTGAGCAGGTAGATTTCACAGAGTATGCCACTCCGAGTGATTCATTTGTTGATATGTCTGCATATCTGTTTGATACTGACTTTGTCACACTTAGGAGCGGTAGGATGCCAACAGGCAGCGCCTCGTCAGAGCGACACCCCCAGGCCACTTCCAGAGCACCAGGCGAGGAGGAGCGCGGTACTGATGCCTCGAGAGATGATGACGGTGGTGTTGATGCCACCATGGATGCTGATCCCACCGATGGTACTGATGTCGTCGCTTCACCAGATGGAGGAGGCGGTACTGACGCCACCATTGTTGCCGAGCTAGAGCGTGGTGCTGATGCCGTGAGTTGACATGCCAAGGGTGGTGCTGATGCCACTGTTTTACTTCTGCTAGTCCTGTAGTCTTTCCATCTGTTCTTGTATCTCAGGACTTATCTGGAAATAAAGGAAAGGGTTTATTTTCTTCTGATCCACCTGTGGTGCTTGATGTATGTGTGGATTCTGCCGGACTTGAGCAGCCTAGACCCTCTCCTAGTCCTTCATCTAAGAAGGACCCTGTGATCCCCTTTCCACAAGCACTTCACATGGGAAAGGGGAAGAAAATTGAAAATCCCAACAAGAAGCAGTAGGAAGAGTTCAGCCAGCATATGATCGACAGATTCCACATTCAGCTGACTCTTCAGGAGGCCTTGGAGCACATCCCTCTACTCCAGAGATCGCTCAAAGACAGGACCACAATTAGGAGGAAGAGGAGGAACCACCAGTCCAAGATCTATGTCCTTACCAGGGCCACGTGTTTCGCGATCCAGAACCGTCTACCGGCCAAGAGGCCAGATTCAGGAGCCCTATATGTCAGATGCCATATCCGTGAGCAGAGGTTCGACCGCACTCTATTAGACAGTGGTTCTTCGAACAACCTACTTCCGGCAGCACTTCTCGACCGCTTCGAGTTGGGTACTCTACGACAGAGCAGGACGGTCCTTCAGTTTGTTCATCGATCTTTCAAGAGGCCGAAAGGGTTGCTGAGGGATGTTGTCGTCACAATTCAGGGCCTGCAATTCCCCGTGGACTTTGTTGTGTTGGACATGGAGATCCCTGAGTCTGTGACAGATACCCCCATCATTCTAGGTCGCTCGTTCTTGACCACAGCCAAGGCAGTGACCGACCATGATAGTCGGAAGGTATACTTTCGCGTCGAGGGCGAGAGTGTACAAATAGAGATGGTCGAGGACATCAGAGCCAGAGAGTCAGATTGCTCGGAGAAGATTACAGATTCAGAGAAGATGACTAATGCAGGGCCAGACATCCACCAGGATTGTGATTTTGTGATCACAGATGACGAGGCAGTTTGGGCAGATCCAGTCGCACAAGCCATCCTCTCACCTTTAGAGTCCGCTGATGTAGAGACGCCAGGATAGGAGAGCTTGGAGAGCGCATTCGTGGTCCAGGATACTTTACAGTCGGCAGAGCTGGTTCTTGACTGCGAGACAGATTTTTTCTGTAAGTATGATACAGATCTCTCGGAGTCAGATTTTGATTGGACAGAGTTTGATGATCTCATACCATGTCTGACTTCCACTGAGCCTGCAGCTAGGGAGGAGGTAGATGCCATGCAGAGCAGAGACAGTCCAGTAGAGCAGCCTTCTCCAGATACTGATTGTGAGCGAGAGTTTCCGTTCTCCCATGCGGATTTGGCAGCATTCACTCAGAGCTTTCAGAGGCCAGACCCGCCAGCACCTACTTGTCAAGAGCTGAAGCCACTTCCTGTGTCATTGAAGTATAGGTTCCTTGCGGGTGAGCATGAGATGTACCCAGTCATTACCTCCGCCGATTTGACTGGAGAGAAGGAATCCTGTCTGATGGGGGTTCTTGAAAAGAACCGCAAGGTGATAGTATGGAGCGTAGCCTATCTCCAGGGGATAAGTTCGGCCCTGTGCTCCCACCATATCTATCTCGAGGATGAGTAAAAGCCGTCGCGTGAGTTCCAGCGGCGGATGAACTCAAATCTGAGAGAGGTTGTCATGAAGGAGATCTCGAAATGGTGGAGCGCCGATTTTATCTACCCCATCTCTGACTCCAAGTGGGTCAGTCTGTTTCATGTGGTGCCCAAGAAGACGGGCATCACTACAGTTGTCGGCGAGTATGGAGAGGAGATTGCTACCCGGATACCCACTTCTTGGTGGGTCTGCGTAGATTACAGACGACTCAACCATGCCACCAAGAAGGATCATTTCCCCCTGCCCTTTATAGATCAGATCATTGAGAGACTGGCAGGGAAGAGCCACTACTGTTTCTTGGATGGGTACTCCAGCTATAACCAGGTGGCCATCGCGCCCGAGGACAAGGACAAGACCACCTTCACATGTCCCTTTGGCACATATGCTTTCAGACGCATGCCATTTGGGCTATGCAACGCCCCTTCGACTTTTCAGAGATGCATGTTGTCTATCTTTTTGGACATGGTGGGGGAGTGCTTGGAGGTCTTCATGGATGATTTCTCGGTTTACGGCGATGGATTCGACTCCTGTCTTGACTGCCTAGATCGAGTCCTTCAGCGATGCATTGAGGTTCACCTAGTGTTGTCTTGGGAGAAGAGTCACTTCATGGTGACTCAGGGGACGGTGCTTGGCCATATCATCTCCAACAGGGGCATGGAGGTTGATCCGACCAAGGTAGATGTCATTAGAAAACTCGCACCACCGTCCAACTTGCGGCAGTTGCGGTCTTTTCTAGGGCACGTCGGTTTCTACCGGTGCTTCATTCATGATTTCAGTAGGATTGCCCGACCGTTCACTAATCTGCTGACGAAGGACACTGAGTTCCTTGTCGATGACAAGTGTCTTTCGTCGTTTGAGACTCTCAAGAGATGTGTTGTAGAGGCTCCTGTCCTTCAGCCGCCTGATTGGTCTCTCCCATTCGAGATCATGACGGATGCCTCCGATTTTGCCGTATGGGCTGTGTGGGATAGAGGATGGATGGAGTCCCATTTGCTATTCACTACGCTAGCCGTACATTGGATGTCGCGCAGCGGAACTACACTGTCACTGAGAAGGAGATGCTAGACGTAGTTTTTGCCCTAGATAAGTTCAGATCTTACATTATCGGATCTAGAGTGACATTTATACTGACCATGCTGCCATCAGGTACCTCATGTCAAAGAAGGATGCCAAAGATAGATTGACCAGATTGATCCTTCTACTCCAGGAGTTTGACATAGAGATTAAGGATAAGCCTGGAGTCAAGAATGTAGTGGCGGATCATCTCTCCCGATTAGAGCATCTTGAGGATTCTGAGCAGATTGAGCCTATTTGTGAGACCTTCCCATATGAGGTGATCCTTGCTATCGTCTCTCTCCTGTGGTATGCCGATATTGTGAACTTTCTTGTTGCTAAGAAAGTTCCACAAGATTGGCCCAGGCAGAGCTTGAGACCTTCCTCACGAAGGTCAAGTTCTACCACTGGGAGGATCCCATCCTTTACCATGAAGGAGGGTATAGCGTCTGACGTAGGTGCATTCCTCAGAAGGAGCACCATAGCATCCTCACTTACTGCCACAAGCTTGAGGCAGGAGGACATCACTCTGGGAGGAGAACAGCACAGAAAGTGCTTCAATCCGGCCTATGGTGGCCTACCCTCTTCAAGGACTCTGATGAGTTCGTGAAGAGGTGTACTGACTACCAGAGGATGGGCACTTGTGGACAGCGTGATATGATGCCGATACTGCCCAGAGGAGGGCAGAGTTATTTGGAGGAGCTTCGTGATACCGCCTTCTCAAACAGCCTACAGTATAAGGAGAGAGTGAAGGAGTGGCATGACTCATATCAGCCACAAGCATTTTGAGCCAGGACAGAGAGTATGGTTGTTTGATGCTAGACTTCGTCTATTTCCAGGGAAGCTACAGAGCAAATGGAAGGGAATGTATTTGGTGAGAAAGGTACACGACAATGGGAGTATCGATATATCTGAGTTGTCTTCTGAGAGTACCTTTCGAGTGAACGGCCAGCGGCTCAAGCCATATCTAGATCATGAGTCGCGGGTCGTTGATGTTGCCCCGATTCACTTTGCGTGAGATTTGGTCTCTTGACTCACATCTATTGCATCTCACGCCTGATTATCACTGTTCTCCCGACTTGTATAGATCCAGTTGTCCATATCATTCCACTCTTTAGTCCCACATCCCTTTTCTCATCTTATGATTATGCTATACTTAGGGTGTACTTTACCCTAAGTATAGGGGGGATGTAGGACTCTCGGGTATTCTTTTGATTCATTTCTACCTCTATTTTTGTTGCCTATACTTAGGGATATTTTACCCTAAGTATAGGGGGTAGACCATGTACATTCTTCACTCGGATTTCCCTTCGTGTATAGCCTGCTATACTTAGGATTAGTTGATCCTAAGTATAGGGGGAAATGCCGATATCCTCTTGCATTTCTATTCTTTCATTCGTCTTTGTATATAGCCTTCCTTTTCACTTCCCTATACTAAGCACGAATTATGTCTTCTTCATCGCTCTTGACTCTGAGGACATCGTTCGAGCTAAGTATAGGGGGTGTGTATATATTCCATATATAATTTAGCCATAACTCGTACTTTGTGTGAGTGTGTTAATAAATAAAAATTGCTAAAAACCCAAAAATCCATAAAAAATTAAAAATTTCCTTGTAATTAAACATTCTTTTATTGCACATACATAGCTATTGTACAAATTATTTTTGTAAAAATGTTTTAAAAAACTTTTTGTGTAAATAGTGTGTAAATATGTGCATTTCAAAATTATGTATATAGTAAAAAAAATTTCCAAAATATTTTGAAAATCAAAAGTTTGCAAAAACCTTGTGTAAATTTGTGTAAATATTTTGCAAAATTTACATTCATGCATACATTCATGGTTTCGAAACATTTTTCAAAAATTTTGCATATGTGTAAATATTTTGTAAAATAGCATCTTTGTATATATTTGTATAGTTTTTCCTGGATTATAGTTGACATTTAAACTAGCCTGGAATCAAATTGAGAAATGGAGCTTGATTAAGATCTTAATCCACCTAATTATAAGTGGAACCTTATAGGGCTTAGGGCTAAGGCTTTTCAGGTCCATGGTGACTTAATTCTTTGAGTCCACTAGGCTATGATCACATGTCATCTCAATGAGCCTAAGTAGAGCACTTAACAACACACACATGACTCATATAGACATGGCTTGACTTGGACCCGCACTTTACACCGAGCTCTCTACGGATGAGGTGGTGAGGAGGCAGTCTTCCTTGATTTGGGGTAGCATATGAGGGTAGTACTTCTAGGCGGAACCTCTCTTCTTCTTTTAGTGAAGGAAGTGCGTCTCAACTTGGTCTGGTTGCCATGAGGTCTAACGACAGGAGTTGTGGGTTGCAATAATGCTTCAAAAGAGGGATAGTCTACTGGCTCAAGAGGAAAAACTCCTTATGTACATATGCTGCACATTGTAAAAATGTTGTATAGATGCACTTGAAAAAAATGCAAAAAGAAAATAACTCCAAAAAAGTGGTGGGTCTGATAGAAAATGATAATCCCATCGAGTATGTATATAGTGAAATAAGCAAAGCTTGAGACCCATGTTCCATCTTATGTAGCTTGCAGCAGGGAGACTTAGCTACACTGGTTGAGCTCCCAAGGATACATGGCTACACTGGCCATGGTCCATTCTCTTCTTCCCCCTCTTCTAGAGCCGGTTAAACTTGAACTTAGAAGGGAATACACCGCTCCTCGAGGAAAGAGTGGCCAGATTGGGGTCATAGAGTTACCTTGTTGGGGAGGGTTGTCAAGTTGCTACTTCTGAGGTGGAGAGCTAAACATCACATACACTGTACAAGGAAAGATTCATGGTCTTCAGGGTTTGTGCATGTAGACTTGTTCTAATCTGGATTATTGAGGAGTCTTGACTATAGATTAGTGGATCTTAGAGGCTGTTAAGTTTTAAACCTAAGTCCAAATAAGGTTCTGACACATTAATAATCCAAAGATCTGATCGAGCTCCATATTTCAATTTAATGAAGGCAAGTTTAATAATCAGCATTGATCCATGCATTTTTCTCCTCTTTTCCTTTTTCTTTTTCTTTTTCTTTTTCACTTCTTTTTCAAATAAGTGTTTGCTAAGGGACTAGAAATTTAAGTATAGGGGGTGATGAATACCCATTCATCACTCTTTATTCTTTTATTTTAGCTACAAAACCTATGCAAAACACATGTATATTCTTGTAAATAGCATAAATTGTCAAAGTGCATGCATTGTGTAAATATGTATATTTAGCATGTTTTTGTGCATAAATAAAAGAATAAAGAAATAAAAGAAAAAGAGGGAGATATTTAGAATAAATATTGAGCGACCTAATCCCAAGGGAGGGCTCAGCATGGGCCTGACCGCAAAAGAATCGAAGTAGAGAGAGATAGGGAAACTCAATTGTGTGTACATATACCTATATATAAATAAAATTATTTTACTCTTAATAAAAATAAAAATGGGTATTTTAATATTATTTATTTATATATTTGTAAATATAAAATTAAAATAAAAATGGGAAAATAAAATAAAAATAAATAAAAATAAAAATTCCCTTCATCATTGTATATATGCCATGTACATAGAACCACATACCTATTTTATTTCCCCTTGTAAATAATTAAAAAAAATCTAACAAAAATATTTTCTTATTCCACATTTCATGTTGTAAATAAATAAAATAAAAACCATAAAAATAAAAATAAAATCAAAAGAAATAAAAATAAAAATTCACATTTTATATATACCATGTACATATTTGTATATACCTATTTATTTACCCTATGTAAATAATTAATAAAAATAAAATAAAAATATACTTTTATTTCAAATTTTATTCTATAAATAAATAAAATATAAAATTAGAATAATTGTATTAAAATAAATAATAAAAAATAAAAAATAAAAATGTATATATGTATATACCTATATATAATAATACTATATTGTAAATACATTATTTTTATTTCAAAAAAATAAATAAAATCACTAAAAATTAATTTCAAAATAAATAAACATTTTTCATGTTTTAAGTTTTTCGAAATTAATTCATTTAATATTTTTAATCGAATTTTCAAAGAATAAATAAAAGCTGAATTTCCATTGGTCCACGAGGGATTGTTGCCCCGGTCAACTCTCCCCTGTGGACCCTCTTCTCGCGGATCTGGGCGTCTGACCCAATTTATCATCTTTTTCCCTGCTCGATCCGATCACCAACTACCTAAACCCCGGGCTCCAATTGTTCCCTGTAGATCCGAGACCTTCGCCCGAGCTTTTGCCTAGGGGTCTGTGCTTCACCAAGCCGGACCCATCACCTTCTCGGACCTACGGGACTATATAGCTGAACCTCCGGCCGCAATTTCACGCCATCCTTGGTTGTGCCCTTTCATCCCAGGAGCTCCACCTTACTCCCCAGAGTGACAGCTGCGCGAGGGAGGTGTCGAAGTGAGGAGAGAGTGCCTCCAGCTATCGACCCGGTGACTTCTGTCGTCGTGCGCCACCGCAAGGTTCACCCGAGCCTCAGGCATCGACGTCCCTTCGAGGATACGACCCAGAGCTCGCCGAGCTCGTCCCCAGTTGACTGCATCTGCTAGGTAGACCTAATTCTTCCTAGTTTTCTTCAATTTTTGATTATGCCCAATTCGACCCATCTCCGTCTCCGATCGATTCCACCCACTCCGATCATCCATTCAGTCATCAAAACCAACTGTCACACTCTCGAGACCCCTCTCCACATTCTTCACCCACGCACCCACCTTGGCTCGCCCCGGAGCCAAGGCTCGACCTTCATCGCTGTCGCCCCGCCGGAGGTCGTCCATCTCGACTCGTCAGCCACCCACTCCACCCCTAAACGGGTCGAGGCAGTTTGCCCTCGACCCAGGAGTCCTCTCGTGCGATTTTGCAGGTCAAAGGGACCTCATCTGGAGGTCCAAGGTTCGAGCACAGAGGCTCAGCTCCGCCTTCATCGCGGGAGCTCCTCGGAGCTTCCCGGCCTCATCGGAGGGGCTCATCAGTTGCGGAACGTCTTGGCGGAGCTCTTCCAGATCTCAACAGCAGCAGAGGAGGACCCCAGCGTGCACATTAGGCCGGCGAACCTTGCTGGCGTCGAGTTCTTGGAGCATCCTCCCCCACCATCTGATCGTGCCCAACGCTCCAGATCCAATCATGACCGTCTAATTAAGGAGCTTCAGCCACCGTCGATACCTGCTAGGGCTCGATCTGGACCGTCCCGTCGCGAAGAGGCGTGTACGTATCTCAGCCTTCAGATCATCCACGTGGCGCGTCTCCGGTCGTCCAATAATTAAGGGGTAAATTTCTATTAGGCCCCTACTCTTTTGTTTTTGCGTTTCAGTCTTGTATATATTTAATACAGTTGTTTTAATTTTGTAAAAATTGCATAGAGGACCTTTATGTTTCATACATTTGCATTTTAGTCCTTTTATATGTGGTCCACGTGCATCGACACGTGAGGGTTTGGTTAAATTGCATTTTATCCCATGTTCTTTCTGTGTGTTATGCTTTGAATGTTTTAAAATGAGAATGGCACATATACCCCTCCGTGTCTGAAACACATGCCCCGCACGTGAATTGTGGACTTTTTGCACAAAGGGCCCTGGGGTTTCTTGCTGTGTTCCTGTTTGGTCCCCAAAGAATGTTTTCTTTACATATAGGTCCATGTGTACTGTGAGACCTTGTGCTAATTAAATAAAACATAAAATTAAGTCCAAATCACATGAAAATAATTGGATACGTGGCTCCTGCCACTGTGTAAAATGTTCACCAAAAATGTGGTACATTTTTGAGGTGTTTTGCTATTTTTAAAAATTCAAAAACTATTGTTTTTGTGTCTGTCCAGATTAGAAAATCATAAAAAAATATAAAAGCTATTTTAAGAATTCTAAAAAAATTTAGTATTTGTTAGATTTGTTGTGTCTTATTTTCTGTCCAATTTCTGTTATTTTTTGACTTATAAATACCCTAAAAATTAAAAAACCATTAAAAATATAAAAATTCTAAAAAATTATAGAAAAATGAAAAAATCATAAACTCTTTTTCTGAATTTTCCTTTTTTTTGTATTTTTCATAAAAATTACCTCCAGACTGTGAAAGGCCCATTTGATATTTCTCATGAGGCCTTGAAGTCTGGCTGGATAGTTTGATTCTATTTTTGCCTTCTTTGATTTTTAGAAAATTCTATAAAAATTGGAAAATCTTAAAAATTCACCAAAAACAGTAAAAAATCTAAAAAACATAAAAAAAAATTTTTGAATTTTTGGAGTGATTTTGAGTGTATAAATAAATTGTTGAAGTTGCCTTGTTTTGTCTTTTTTCCTATTTTCCATTATTATTAAAAATCCAAAAAAATATAAAAATGTTTAAAAACCACCAAAAATACTTGTTTTTGTTTAATTTTGCTTTCGGACTACTTCATAGGCTGCGAGGCTAACTCGTGCTCCCTGAGTCCGACCCGGGGTGCTACACCAAGCTAATCTCATAGCCATGGCCACTATTTTTGCTTTTATTGTTTTATTTGTTTGTGTGGTGGTCTGCTTCTCTTTCTTTTTCTTGATCGACCGATATCTCTCTCTCGATCCAGGTCGCAACAACCCGAGAATGATTATTTCTACCTTATCCCGGATTAATTGAGGGATTTTCGGTCATCAGTACCCTTGTATTCTCTCCCTTCATTTGACCTCGTTTCCATTTTTAGCCAACATGAAACTTGTAGATCTCATCGAGATCTACAACTTTTATGTTTTGAGATTTTCCAAATTTGGCCATCTTACCCCACCCCTTATTTAACTTTCTTTGTCGCAATAATCTAATTGGGCCATGTGGCACCATCCCATGCAGGCCGTCTAATAACGTGCCACGCTCCCCCTTTTCCCACCGTCCGATCATCTCTTTCATCTCCAGATCCAAGCCATTCATTCCCGCACCTAATCTCAATCCTTGGATCAAGGCCCAAATCGCATATGGGCCGCTCGCTTCCGCCTTCACCACATCTCGCCGCGTGGCTCCATCATAGCCTTCCCTCTCTTCTCCAGGCACCTCATCCGCACCGCTCATCTCTGCCTATTTCCTAGCAGCCCGATCGCCACCTTCCTCTCATCACGACCGTCCTTTAGCACCGACACCTACCCGCGTCGTGTGTCGCATCCGCAGCGGAACGATTATGGTCGAGATACCTCCATCTCAGCTGCACACTCTCGCACTACCCTCAACCCTTCGATCTTGTCTCAGATAATAATCACACATGTCCGCCAGCATCGTGTCCTCCTTGCGTCACATGGCATGTGATGACTCGAAATCTCGCTATCGGGTTAAGGAGTAAATAATCAAGGTCATTGCGACCTGAACCACGAAGCTAAGTCAATCAAGAAAACAAAGACCACCAATGTCAAAAAATCAAGCAAGCAAGTCAAATAGCGGTCTCGCTATTTTATTTTACCTGGTATAGCTACCATGGTCGAACACAAGGAGCACGGTATGGTAAACCTACGAAGTAGTTGAAAATCCAAAATAAAATAAAAGAAAATAAAAAGGTGGTTTTTTTGTTTTTCAAATTTTTTTGTAATTTTTTAAAAAATTAAGGAAAAGGTGTAAAAGGAAGGAAAAGGGCACAATCAAATAATTATTTAAAGGAACAAAAATGACCAGAAAATTAAAATAAAAATATTTTTGTTTTCATAAATATTCAAGTGTTTTTTATATTTTTCTTGGGTTTTTTCTGATTTTTAGTTAATTTTATAAAAATGAAACAAGGCTAGAAATAAAAGGCAATGTGCAGCCAGAATCTAAAGGCTGTTTAAAAATACTTAAATAGCCTATAAAATTCGAGCAACAATTTTATTGTAAACTAAAAACAAAACTCTAACTACATAAATTGAGAATGCATTTTTTTGAATTTTTGTGAATTTTTAATGCTTTTTCTAAGTTTTTAGTGTTTTTCTATTTTTATGGTTTTTATAAATCTAAATGCAACAAAAATTTGACAGAAGTAAAAACACACTAAAATAAACAAACAATGATTTTTTTGGAATTTTTGAGGGTTTTTAATATTTTTAGCGGATTTTTAAAACTGGACAGATATAATTTTTAAGGTTTTTGAATTTTTAAAAATATAAAAAGAAAACAAAATAAACCCAAAAATTCCTAGAAATTCCTACAACATGGCAGGAGACATATGTCAAAGTTTTACAAAATTTGGATAATGTTTGCTATTTATTCTAACCAATCAAAGATGTACAGCAGACAGGGACTAAATCGCAAAGAAAATACTTCTAGGGACCCTTCCTACAATTTTCCCAAGAACTCTAGTACACGTCAAAACTCAGCATGCACAGGGGCATGGATGTAAATATCAAGAATAAAAATTTAATTCATAATATCCAAGAAAACCAAGGCCAAACATGCAAATATCCAATTTAAACACGTGACGATGCACGTGCAGCCATGCAGGAAGGACTAAAATGCAAATAACAAAGACTGTTGGGGGAATGATGCAAATAGTCCACAGTGCTTCTTTTATTTTACAGACTAAATAAGAACATAAAAGAAATGTAGGGAAACTGGCGCAGATTACCCAGCCGCTCGTGCGGGTCACGTGAAGTGTAGGGTGTCGTGCTCTAGATGGCTGGCGAACGTATGGCTCTAGCGCTAACACCTAGCGGATCCAACGGCTATCTAGATGGCGTAAACGTGGGTGTACGGAGGCCGTTAGATGTCGGATCTAACGGCCTGACAGGCGTAGGCGATGGACAGCCCTGATGCGAACTGGCGGAGAGGGAAGATCCGACGATTGAGGAGGGTCCTGGAAGAACTCCGCCTGGGCAACGTTCACCGGAGACTCGAGGGTGATTGGCAGCTCTGATGGACGATCGGGGAACGGTGTTCGACTCGGAGGGCCCCTCCACGTCGGATGGCAGGGTCGGATGAAGCCGCCAACGGTCAGATCTCCTGGAGGGGTACTGGGACCTGGATGAGCTCCGACAAAGCTGGATGAAGGTGAGCTGTGGGGTAACAGTGCGCTCTTTGACCTGCAGATGAAAGCTTAGACTTGGAGGGACACTCTGGTTGGGGTTATTTGGTCGGAAATAAAGGGAAGCGATGACGGAGGAAGAAGGTAGGTTCCGGCGGCGCGGAGGGTGGAACCTAAGCCTAATCTTGGCTCATACAGCCAAGATTTGGGTGGTCAGACTGTGGAGGATGGATGATGGTGAATGGGGGAGTCGATCGAAATGGAAATAGGTGACTGATAGAGCTCTGAACGTTAGGTCGGAGCTGACGGAGCGATGAATGGGAGAATCAAAATGGAAGGAACTAAGATTGAAAAGAGGTATACCTGATGGTCCTAGATTAATCCTTAGATCCAGGGGGTGAGGTCGGTGTGGGTCGTCACCTCTACAACGCTGCGAAAGGCGGGGAGGCTCAAACGCGTCGGATCTCCGGCCATGTGCTTTGAGCGTCGGCTGCAGCTACTCTCTCCAGCCACCAAAGGCTCTGGCCGAATGCTGTCACCAAGGGGAAGAAGACTAGGGTAGTAGGAGGGTGTGTGGCGTGAGCTGAGGGACTGGAGATTCGAATGAAGATTTTATAGCAGGTCCCATGGGGTGAAGAAGATCAGGCGTGGGCACGCGATCCGAGGTGATCCACCACTGCATAGGGATCTACGAGGGTCACAGATCCACCAGGAAGAAGCGGGCGGTGGAATCGGGGCATGAGAGAATCAGGTCCGTTCAGAAAAATTTGGAGAAATCGGGCGCGTGAAACGGATCCGCGAAGAGGGGGTCCGGGAGGGGGACTTGACCGGGGTCAACAATCCTCCTGGACCAATCAAAAATTTCTAGGGTCAAAAACATTTGTAAAATAATTTAAAAATATAAAACAATTTTATTTTAAAATATATTCAACATGAAAAATGTCCCTTATTTTCCAAACTATTTTTAGTGATTTTTATTTATTTTTATGAAAAATAAATTAAGGTATATACAGTATATTATATTAGGGATTTTATCACTTGTGCCCCTCCGAGATATCGCAATATCAGTTATGCCCCTATCTTTTTGGTAATATCAGTTGTGCCCCTCAAAACTTGCTCCGTCATCACTTGTGCCCTTCCGTCAGATTGACCGTCAATGAGTTGACTTAACCATGGTTTTTTCAAACCTTGGTGCAATTAAGAGGGGTATTATTGTCCACACTTCTTCTTCATCTTCTTCCTCCTCCATTTGTTCTTCTTCCTCTCTTCATAATTTCTCTCTCTTATTTGCACCTTCATGCATCCATCGAATCTTTAAAATTTTTGCATTTTCACGGATATATCACTCATTACGGATCAAATGGTGAATTTTATTGAATTTTTTGGTGACTTTTCATGAATCAATTAATCGAAAATTTATCTAAATGCTGAAAGCCCTGGGGGCTGACCTAGGGCGGCGGGTTATGGGCGACGAGTCTAGGGGCGACCTGGGGGTGGGGGGAGGCCGACAAAGTGGCGACCTGGGGCGGCGGGGCTAGGGGGCGCAGGGAGGAGACCGGCAGGGAGATAGGCGTGTCGTGGGGATGAAGATGGACAGGCTGAAGGGGAACTGGGCGGCGGCGGAGGAGGTGGAGAGGGCGGGCCTCGTCCACCATTGCGGCGGAGATGTCGCTGGCAGAGACCAGGGCGCCCTCGGAGGCGAGGGGATGGAGAGACTGCCCATGTCGCAGCCGCCATCGCAGATGGTGACGCCCTCGAGGGGGCCGCCATCGCGGAGCCGGTGCCGAGGAGGGTGAGCGCTGCGGAGGGGAGTCATCCAAGGGGAGGGCGTCGGAGATGAAGATGGGGGAGGGCGAGGGTGCGGGTGGTGGGTCTGGTGGAGCGACGGAGGGTGTGGAGGGGAGAGGTGGAGGGGAGGAGGGTTGTGAAGATGCCATTGGTGTCGGGGGTCGAGGTGTGGTGGAGCTCAAGTTCCTGGGTGTAGTGTGTCCCAGGAGGAGGGGGAGCAGGGGGCGGCGCCGGGGAGGGGGTGGTGGGCTGGGAGGAGGTGCGGGGGGAGGAGGTGCGGCATCGGGGAGAGGATAGGGTGCGGGGCTGGGCGGCGCGGGGCAGTGGCGGAGGCGGCGGGTTGGGAGGAGGTGCGTGAAGCTCGGGGCGGAGCTGGGCGGCGTGGGGCAGGGGCGGGGGCGGAGAGGGAGGAGTAGGAGGTTGGAGGAGGAGGAAGAGGATGGGGGAAGAGGAGGAAGAAGAAGATAATGAGGAAAATGGTGTCAAATGACCACTGAACCATTTTTTAAAAGATAATTCCGCTTATGTCCTCGAAGTTAACGTCCGTTTGCACTGTAGATGGACGGTCACTAACCCGAGGGACACAAGTGATAAAATAGCAAGTTTTGAGGGGCGCAACTGATATTACCAAAAAGATAGGGGCATAACTGATATTGTGATATCTCGGAGGGGCACAAGTGATAAAATCCCATTGTATTATATGCAGGTATAAAATACCTATGTATTTTATATTATTATTTTTATTTTCTTATTTTTGTATAAATACCCCAATTTTATATTTTAGTTATTTACAACATAAAATTTAGGATATAAAATAATTTTTATTTTATTTTTATTCTTTATTTACAAGTGTCTAAATAAATAAGTATATGGTACTTATATACATGTAATATGTGCTAGGGTGTAGAGAGAAAGAAATTATTTTTATTTTTGTTTTATTTTTCTAATTTTTATTTTATTTTTAGAAATATATACAAGGGAGTGAAATATATTTTTGTTTTTATTTTTGTGAAAATAAAATATATACATTTAAGAAGGACTATACACAAGGTTGAATGGCCCTATCTCTCTCTACTTATTTTATTTGGCGATCAGGCCCATATTGGGCCCTCTCTTGCGATTAGGTCACTCAATATTTATTTTAAATATTTCCTTCTTTTTCTTTATTCTTTATTCTTTTATTTTTACACAAATACATGCTAATTATTAATATTTAACAAGAGCATGCTTATTGGTAACTTATTGTATTTATAGCTATCTACATGGTATTTTGCCAAGATATATAGCTAAAATAAAAGAATAAAGAGTGATGATTGAGTATTCATCATCCCCTATACTTTACTTTTGCTAGTCCGTAAAAAAACACTTATTTTAAGAAGATGTGAAAAAGATAAAATGAAAAGAAAAAGAAGAAAAAGAAGGTGAATCAATTATGATTATTAAACTTGTCTTCATTAAATTGAAGTATGGAGCTCAGCCTAATCTTTGGATTATTAATTTGTCGGAACCTTATTTGGACTTAGGTGTAAAACTTAACATCCTCTAAGTTTCACTAATCTATAGTCAAGACTCCTCAACAATCCAGATCTGAACAAGTCTACATACACAAACTCAGATGACCATGAATCTTTTCTTGTACGGTGTAAGTGATATGTAGTTCCCCACCTCAGAAATGGCAAAGTGACAACCCCCCTCAACAAGGTAACTCTAATACCCTAGTCTGGCAACTCTTTCCTCAAAGAGCGGGGTATTCCCTTCTAAGTTCAAGTTCAACCGGCTCAAGAAGAGGAGGAAGAAGAGAATGGGCCATGGCCAGTGTAGCCATGTATCCTTGGGAGCTCAACCAGTGTAGCTAAGTCTCCCTATTGCAAGCTTCATGAGATGGGCATGGGTAACATAAGCTTTGCTTTATTTGACTATATACACTCCAGTGGGTATTTCATTTTCTATCAGACCCACCACTTTTTTGGAGTTCTTTTCTTTTTGCACACATTTTTTTCGATGTGCATATTTACAACATATCTACAAGGTGCAGCATATATACATAAGGAGTTTTTCCTCTTGAGCCAGTAGACTATCCCTCTTTTGAAGCTTTATTGCAACCCACAACTCCTGTCTTTAGACCTCACTGCTACCAGACCAAGTTGAGATGCACTTCCTTCACTATAAGAAGAAGAGAGGTTCTGCCTAGAAGTACTACCCTCATATGCTACCCCAAGTCAAAGAAGACGGCCTCCTCACCACCTCATCTGTAGAGAGCTAGGTGTAATGTGTTGGTGCAAGTAAAGCCATTGTCTGTGAGATTCATGTGTGTGTTGTTAAGTGTTCTACTTAGGCTCATCGAGATGACATATGATCATAGCCTAGTGGACTCAAAGAATTAAGTCACCATGGACCTGAAAAGTCTCAACCCTAAGCCCTATAAGGTTCCTCTTTTAGGTGGATTAAGATCTTAACCAAGCTCCATTTTTATATTTAATTCCAGGCTAGTTTAATGTCAACTATGATTCGGAAAAACTATACAAATATTTACAAAAATGCAATTTTTGAACATTTTTGAAAATATGCAAAATTTTTGAAAATATTTGAAAACATGGATGTATGCATGAATGCAGAAGTTTTGCAAAATATTTACACACATTTACAAAAGGGTTTTTGCATACTTTTTGTTTTTCAAACATTTTACAAAATTTTTGTACAATATATATAATTTTTGATATCAAAATATTTACACGCTATTTACACAAAACATTTTTACAAAAAAAAAATTTGTAAGTAGCTATGTATGTGCAATGAAGAATTTTATGTACAAGAAAATTTTTTAATTTCTATGGGTTTTTTAAGGATTTTAGCCATTTTATTTATTTACACACTCATAAAGTACGAGTTATGGCTAAAGTATATATGAAATATATACAACACCCCCCTATACTTAGCTCGAACGATGTCCTCAGAGTGAATCAAGAGCGATGAAGAAGACATAACTCGTGCTTAGTATAGGGAGGTGAAAAGGAAGAATATACTACAAAGACAAATGAAATAATAGAATGGAAAAAGAATCTCGGGGTTTCCCCCTATACTTAAGATCAAGTAATCCTAAGTATAGTAGGTCGTACACAAAGGGAAATCCAACTGGAAGAATGTACAGGGTCTACCTCCCCTATACTTAGGGTAAAATATCCCTGAGTATAGGCAGCAAAACAGAGATAGAAAATAATCAAAAGAAAATCAAAAGCCTCACGCCCCCCCATACTTAGGGTAAAGTACATCCTGAGTATAGCATAATCAGAGATGTAGATGGGGTGTTGGACTGAAGAATAGTGTGATACGGACATTTGGATCTATACAAGTCGGAAGACAGTGATAATCAGGCGTGAGATGCAATAGATGTGAGTCAAGAGACCACATCTCACGCAAAATGAATAGGGGTGACATTAACGACCAGCGGCTCATGATCTAGATATGGTTTGAGCCACTGTCCGTTAACACGAAAGGTAGATTCATATGACAACTCGGATATGTCAATGCTTCCATTGTCATGTACCTTTCGGACCAAGTATGATCCCTTCCACTTGCTCTGTAGCTTCCCTGGAAATAATCTCAACCTGGAATCGAACAACCATACTCTCTGTCCTGGCTCAAACTACTTGTGGATGATATGAGAATCATGCCACTCCTTCACTCTTTCCTTATATTGTAGGCTGCTCGAAAAGGCTGCATCTCTAAGCTCCTCAAGGGTTGCCAACTTTGCCCTCCTTTGGTCTCCTACACTCACTGGGTCTAAAAGTATATCTGTGACTTCCCAAAGTGACCTATGTCTCATCTCAATAGGTAAATGGTAGGGCTTGCCATAAACAAGGTGAAAGGGAGATGTACCCAAAGGAGTCTTGAAGGATCTCCTATATGCCCACAAGACCGAGTCCAAAAGCTGTGACCAATCCTTTCAGTCAGGACGGACAACCTTCTACAATATAGTCTTGATCTCCTTGTTCGACACTTCAGCAGGATCATTGGTCTGAGGATGATACGGTGTATCTACTCGATGGTCAATGATGAACTCGATAGTAAGGGCCTTTACCTTGTCTTAGACGAAATGAGACCCCACGTTAGATATCAAAACTCTAGGCACCCCGAACCGTGAAATGATATTCTTCCTCAAAAATCGGCATCCAGTCTTAGCATATGCGGTTCGGGCGGGGATGGCCTCAACCCAACGACTCACATAATCCACGGCCAACAGAATGTACTCGAATCCCTGACTCTTAGAGAATGGACCCATGAAATCGATTCTCTATGCGTCAAAAACCTCACAGAAGTGAATGGGCTGCATCGGCATCATATCACGTTGTCCACAAGTGCCCATCCTCTGACAGTCAATACTCCTCTTCATGAATTCATCAGAATCCTTGAAGAGGATAGGCCACCATAGGCCGGATTGGAACACTTTCTGTGTCGTTCTCCTCCCAGAGTGATGTCCCCCAGCCTCAAGCTTGTGGTAGTAAGTGAGGACGCTATGGTGCTCCTCCTGAGGAATGCACCGACGCCAGACGCTATCCCCTCCTTCATGATAAAGGACAGGATCCTCCCAATGGTAGAACTTGGCCTTCGCGAGGAAGGTCTCAAGTCGCTTCATGGGCCACCCTTGTGGAACTTTCTTGGCAATAAGATAGTTCACAATGTCGGCGTACCATGGGAGAGAGGCGATAGCAAGGATCGCCTCATCTGGGAGGGTCTCAGAGATAGGGTTAATCTGCTCAGAATCCTCAAGATGCTCTAATCAGGAGAGATGATCCGCCAACACATTCTTGACTCTAGGCTTATCCTTAATCTCTATATCAAACTCTTGGAGTAGAAGGATTCATCTAGTCAATCTAGCTTTGGCATCCTTCTTGGTCATAAGACCTGATGGCGGTGTGATCTATGAAAATGGTCACCTTAGATCCAATGATGTATGATCTGAACTTATATAGGCCAAAGACTACGGCTAGCATCTCCTTCTCAGTGACGGTATAGTTCCGCTGAGCGGCATCCAAAGTACAGCTAGCGTAGTGAATGGAAAATGGCACTCCATCCCTCCTCTATCCCAGCACGGCCCCTACGGCAAAATCGGAGGCATCTGTCATGATCTCGAATGGGAGAGACCAATCAGGTGGTTGTATGACAGGAGCCTCTACAACTAGACTCTTGAGAGTCTCAAATGACGCTAGACACTTATCATCTACAATGAACTCGATGTCTTTTGCCAGCAAATCAGTCAACGGCCGGGCAATCCTGCTGAAATCATGAATGAATCGTCGGTAGAAACCGACGTGCCCCAGAAAAGACCTTAACTATCGCAAATTGGACGGTGGACTGAGTTTCCTAATGATATCCACCTTAGCCGGATTAACCTCCATGCCCCTGTTGGAGATGATATGGCCAAGCTCCGTCCCTTGATCACCATGAAGTGACTCTTCTCCCAAGAAAGCACAAGATGGACCTTAATGCATTGTTGAAGGACGTGGCCTAGGCAGTCAAGACAAGCATCGAACCCATCGCCATAGACCGAAAAGTCGTCCATGAAGACCTCCAAGCACTCACCCACCATGTCCGAAAAGATGGACAACATGCACCTTTGAAATGTTGCAGGGGCGTTACATAGACCAAAGGGCATCCGTCTGAAAGCATATGTCCTAAAGGGACAGGTGAATGTGGTCTTGTCCAGGTCTTCGGGCGCAATGGCCACCTGATTGTATTCGGAGTACCCGTCAAGAAATCAGTAATAACTCTTCCCTGCTAGCCTCTCTATAATCTGATCAATAAAGGCAGCGGGAAATGATCCTTCTTGGTGGCCTGGTTCAATCGTCTGTAGTCCACACAGACCCTCCAAGAAGTGGGTACCCGAATAGCGATCTTCTCTCCAGACTCACTCACAACGGTAGTGATGCCCGTCTTCTTGGGCACCACGTGCAATGGACTAACCCACTTGGAGTCGGAGATGGGGTAGATAAAATCGGTGCTCCACCATTTCAAAATCTCATTCATGACAACCTCTTGAAGATTCAGGTTCAGCCGCCGCTGGAACTCACGCGACGGCTCTACATCCTCTTCGAGATAGATATGGTGGGAGTAAAGGGTCGGACTTATCCCCTGGAGATCGGCTACGCTCCATCCTTTCACATTGCGGTTCTTTTCAAGAACCTCCATCAAATGAGATTCTTGTTCTCCAGTCAACTCCACTGAGATGATGACCGGGTGCATCTCATGCTCGCCTGCAAGGAACCTATACATCAACGATGACGGCATGGGCTTCAGCTCTGGAAAACTGGGTGTTGGCAGATCTGGCCTCTGAAATGTCTGAGTGAATGCAACCAAATCTACATCGGAGAATGAGAACTCTCGATGAAAATTAGAATCTGGTGAAGACTGCTCTACTGGTATGTCTCTGCTCTGAATGGGATCAAACTCCACCCTAGTTGTTGGCTCTGTGGAAGTCAGACATGGGATCATATCGTCAAACTCTGCCCAATCAATGTCTGATTCTGAGGGATCAGAATCTGAATCACAAAAATCAACTGCCTCGCTATCGGGAACGCGATCTGCTGCCTCATATGTGTCCTCTGCCAGGAATGTGCTCTCCAAGCTCTCGTCTGCTGGAATCTGCGCACCAGCGGGATCTGAAGGTGAGAGGATGGCTCGTGAAATGGGGTCTGACCAAACTGCATCATCATCTGTGATCACAAAATCACACCCCTGGTAGTCGTCTCGCTCTGCCTCTGTCATCTGCTCTGAATCTGTAGGTGGGTCTGAGTAAGCTGAATCTCTGGCTCTAGTCTCCTCGATCGTCTCTATTTGTATACGCTCGCCCTCGATGCGAAAGTATACCTTCCCGCTGTCATGATTAGATACTACCTTGGCTATGGCCAAGAACGGGCATCCTAAAATGATGGGGGTATTGGTCACGGACTCAGGGATCTCCATGTCCAACACAACGAAGTCCACGGGGAATTTTAGGCCCTGAATTGTGACGACAACATCCTTCAGCAACCCCTTTGGCCTCTTGACAGATCGATCAGCAAACTGAAGGATCGTCCTGCTCTGTCGTAGAGGGCCAGACTCGAATCGGTCGAGTAAGGCTGTCGAAAGTAGGTTGATAGACGAACCGCTGTCTAATAGAGTATGATCGAACCTCTGCTCATGAATATGGCATCTGATATAGGGAGCTCCTGCATCTGGCCTCTTGGCTGGCAGACAGTTCTAGATGGTGAAGTAAGTGGCGCGAGTGAGCACATGGATCTCTGACTGGTGGTTCCTCCTCTTCCTGCGAATGGTGGTCCTGTCTCTAAGGTTCCTCTTGAAGAGGGGGGTGTGCTCCAAGGCCTCCTGTGGAGTTAGTTGTATGTGAAATATGTCCATCATCTGTTGGCTTAACTCTAACTGGTGTGATTTTTTTGGATTTTCTTTTTTGGGCCCCTTAGCCAAGCGGAGTGCTTGGGGAAAGGGGATGACTGGACCCTTCTCAGATGAAGGGCTAGGATCGGGTCCATGTTGTTGTGGCAAAGTAGAATCCATACACAAATCATTAATCAACATCGATGGATTCACATATGACAAACCCTTTCCTTTATTCACAGAATAATCCTGAGATACATCAATAGCAAGAAATGCAATAGGAATGAAATTGGTGGCCTCAGTACCACCCACGGCATCTGGACTCGCGGCATCAGTACCGTGCTCTGGCTCAGCAACTCTAGTGGCATCAGCACCACCTCCTACATCTGGTGAAGTGACGGCCCCAGTACCGTCAGCTGGATCAACATCCTTGGTGGCATCAGCACCACCGTCATCATCATAATCACGAGCGGCATCAGCACCGCTCTCCTCCTTGTCTGGCGCTTCTGAAGCTCTATGGGGTTGTCGCTCAGACGAGGCACCGTCAGCTGGCATCCTACCGCTCCTAAGTGTAACAAAGTCAGCATCAAAAATGTATGCAGTAATATCACCAAGTGAATCACTAGGAGTGGTAACCTCTGTAAACTCTACCTGCTCAAACTTTCTCTTGAGGTTGTATGGATTCGGCTCGATCTGGGCAGGGATGGCGGCCTTTCCTTTGACTATCTCTCTCATCTCCTGACGGAACTCATCCATCTCCTGTCGGAAGGTAGCCTGCTGGTCGGAGATAACGCGGGCTACATCATCTAAGGTAGGGTTCTCATAGGAGGGCCCATGAGAACCCGACGGGTGGCCTCCCAGTAAGTGAGGTTGCTGCTGTTGGGAGTGAGAGGGATACTGGGGATGAGAGTTATATTGTGGAGGCTGCTGCTGCTGCCTCCAAGACTGTCCCTGCTGGTAGAGACGAGGACCATGCTGTTGGTAAGTCTGTTGTAGATGTGGTTGTTGCTGGTGTGGTGGGAACTGGGGCTGTTGGTGCTACTCTCGCTGCTGGTCGTATTGGCCATCCTGAACTAGAGGCTACTGCTGGGAACTGGTACCTCCGGTCGACCAATGGAATCTGGGATGATCTCGTCAGATCCTAGGCTGAGGTCGGTTATACCATATCCCGTTGACATCCATCAACGGCTCCTGCTCGTAGGTGGGTGAAGGGAGTACTGCCAGGGGCTGGTCCGACTGATACACCACCATATGGCTGTCCTGAGGTGGTGGTGGCTGAATGTACTATTTTTGCTGCTGCTGGAACTGCTCCACCTAAATATGGTGAACTTGTTGGTACTGGGTGGAGGGCTGGGTCGAGATGCTGCTGACGGTGTCTTCCTGTGACCTGAGACGGGGCTGAGGAGCCATATGTGCCTTTTGGAGACACATGATTTGGGTCTTCAGGTCTCTCAGCATCTGTTCCATCTGATCGATATGTGTCATGCCCTGGCACTGCTTCTCTATCAACTCAATCCGGTCCAGCTTCTCGCTGATGATCCCCATGTCAGTGGTTGTCGACTCTGCCTGTGTTTCTACCGCTGATGATGTAGAAGGATTGGCATCGACCCGTGTTATCCTCTGATAGGAAACAGCCTGCGGCGTGGACTTCCCCTGAGAGTAGAGTCGATTCTGAGACATCGCAGTATAGTTCTCGAGCATCTCCTCGTAGATGGCCCAGACCTGATCCTCATCCTTGGCAAAATACGAGCCCCCACAGGATGCATTAACAAGCCCATGCAACTCCAGTGTCAGCCCGAAGAAGAAACTCTAGACGAGATTGGGCTTCGAGATATCTTAGTGGGGACACCGGTTTGTGAGCTCCCTGAAGCGATCCCATGCCTCGTGAAACTGCTCATTGGAGAGCATGGAGAAATTGCTGATCAGGGCCCTAGCTGCATTGGTCTGGTCGAGTGGAAAATACTTGTTGAGATACTCGTTTCGGAGTTGTTCCCAAGTAGTGATGAATCTCCCTAAATGCTTCAGCCAGTTGGATGCTCTATCTACAAGGGAGAATGGGAAGGCCATCATCCGAATGGTGTCCTCGTCTACAAGGCGGTCGTAGACGGTACTACAAATCATCTCAAACCCCTGGAGATGAAGGTGCGGCTCCTCAGTGGTGAGTCTGTGGAAGCGGGGAAGGAGATGAATCGTCTGAGGTGGGAGCTTGAAATCTCCCAAAATGGCTGGCAGCACGATCCATCTATGAGTGAGAGTTGCACCAGGGTTGTGCAACTCCCTCATCGGTCTCGCGGCTGGTGCTGGCTGAACTGGCTGCTCCTTAGGCTGTCGGTCATCTGGACCATCTCCTCCTCCTCCATCGGGTCTGTGCTGCTCTCTATCTGCTCGCATCTGCTCCATCTCCCTGCGCATGACCACCATGAAAGCCCCCTGATCCCGGATCTATCTCTGCATCATCTCAAGGGAGGCTAACAGGGTGTTGTTGATGGCACCTTGATCTAATACGTAGGTTTGTGCTCCACTGGGTCCATCAGTACGCTCCTCGCTGCTGGACATGGTCTCTGGAAAGGCAAAAGACCCAAACTCAAGTGCTGATAAATCAACTATCTGCTGCGGTATTTGATCGGGCACCTCAGGACTGGTAGAAGAGTGGTCAGGGGAACAGGATGTCGTACTCGGGTTTGGAGAGCGGGTCTCGACTCTTGTGAACCAGCCTAGATGAGCGGGTTGGAGTGCTCGAAAGTGGTGCATCCAAAGGCTGCATAAGGGACCTCCGACCCATCATCTTGATCTGGCGAGTAAGGCGGATGGGATCTGAATAGCAAACAAGATCGATCAAGAAAAAGCCCTTGATTCACCTACGCACGTAGAGCTGATGACTGTGAAGGTTCGGTCTTTTATCTTGTCAATTTTATTAGGTGATCAAACAGTCTTTCAGAGCGATTAAGAGAGCTATTGGGAATCCAACGCCCCCAGGAGACTGTCCCGATCCCAAGCTAGATCTTTCCCAACTAGTACAAGTCGCAGACCGTTTACCAGCTACCCGATCGACTCGCTCTATTAAGGATATAGCGGCCCACTTTACTGGAGATCGGAGCGATCCTCACTGGAGAACGACTAACTCAAAATTAGTAGTCTGAAGAAGGGTCACATGTGGCTTTAGCCTAGGGTGTGGGTCACTCTCTCGCTCATCCAAACCATACAAGGAGGGGATTGCTCTCCCAAGACAAATATTTTTGGTGAATTGTATTTTAAGGTCAAGTTTGCTTAAACGGTCCTTAATTTTATAGTTTTTGTTTTTTAGGTATTTTTCAAAGCAAACAATGCCTAACGAATTTTTCGTTCTCCTGATTATTTATAAGTCCAAAAACATGGGGAGAAGACGAAAAGTCGATGCGCGACTAAACATGATGATGCATGTTGAGTAAGAAATGTGTACCTTGCCTTCATCGCTCTACATGCAAAATGATCCGCGCACAATTAAAATGACAAAAATAAAACTAATCTAAATGATGCAACGAGGAAATCGGCCTTAAGCAGAAATTTCCACTCGTGAGGAACGGTAGCTAACGGGTCAACAGGAAGGGTCGGGGTCTGATCTCTAATGTCGATCGATGTTTGCCACAACGGATCCTGCCAGCGTTCTATACGGCCTCTAGCGACACGTGACCCCTCAAGTGACTAGGTTAACTTTTTATTAGTGATTTAATTAATAAGGTCTAATTATGATCTATAGGTGCAGAAATGTAATTAGGGTTGGGCCTTAATAATTACGTCACAAGACAGCAGAAAATCCTAAGCTAAGGCTAAATCCTCGAAAGTCAAAGAAAATAAAATCGATAAAACGAAAATCGGCGAAAACTGCGGTGAGGTCCCCCGAGCACACCAGTGCTTGGCGAAACAGACCCTGAAAATCACCAAGTCTTATAGTCTCTGGGAGTGTCCTGTATTATTACAACAATATAATGTTGAAATAAAACTAAGCTAAATCTACATTAAACTCCCTATACTCCTACTCTCCTCTCCCACGCTCTCCTACGGCTCTTTGCAGAAAAGAGCCGACTCCGAATCCCGCAGGTGCATCAGCTTCCTGAAAAAAGTCGCCCTCGATCGTCAGGCCCTCGCAAGAAAATCAAACAGAGGTGTGTTAGTCCAATAATTATTATAATACAAAATAAAATAAAATAAAAGCAAAAATAAAAACAAAATAAAGAAAGAAATAAAAACACAAATCAAATAAAATAAAAACAAAAAATCAAATAAAAGAAAATGAAAAAGAAAAACCGAAAAACAATGAAAAGCCGAAAAAGAAAGCCGACTACTAAGCCGTACTCCCCAGCAACGGCACCATTCTGATGACTCGAAATCTCGCTATCGGGTTAAGGTGTAAATAATCAGGGTCATTGCAACCCAAACCGTGAGGCTAAGTCAATCAAGAAAATAAAGACCACCAATATCAAAAAATCAAACAAGCAAGTCAAATAGCAGTCTCGCTATTTTATTTTACCTGATATAGCTACCAGGGTCGAACACAAGGAGCACGGTGTGGTAAACCTGCGAAGTAGTCGAAAATCCAAAATAAAATAAAATAAAATAAAAAGGTTGATTTTTGGTTTTTCAATTTTTTTGTAATTTTTTAAAAAGTTAAGAAAAAAGGTGTAAAAGGAAGGGAAAAGGCACAATCAAATAATTATTTAAAGGAACAAAAATGACCAAAAAATTAAAATAAAAATATTTTTTATTTTTATAAATATTCAAGTGTTTTTGATATTTTTCTTGGGTTTTTCTGATTTATTTAAATTATAAAAATGAAAAAATGCTAAAAATAAAAGGTAATGTGCAGCAAGAATCTAAAGGCTATTTAAAAACACTTAAATAGCCTATAAAATTCAAGCAACAATTTTATTGTAAACTAAAAACAAAACTCTAACTACAAGAACTGAGAATGCATTTTATGAAGTTTTAATGATTTTTCTAAGTTTTTTAGTGTTTTCAATTTTTATAGTTTTTATAAATCCAAATGCAATGAAAATTTGACAGAAGTAAAAACACACTAAAATAAACAAACAATGATTTTTTGGAATTTTTTTAGGGTTATTAATATTTTTAGTGGATTTTTAAAACAGGAAAGAAATAATTTCTAAGGTTTTTGAATTTTTAAAAATATAAAGAAAATAAAATAAACCCAAAAATTCCTAGAAATTCATATAACATGGTAGGAGCCATGTGTCAAAAATTTACGAAATTTGGATAACGTTTGCTATTTATTCAAACCAATCAAAGACGTACAGCACATAGGGACTAAATTGCAAAGAAAATAACTTCCAGGGACTAATTAAGAACATACGTCAAAAGTGTAGGACCCTTCCTGCAATTTTCCCAAGAATTCTAGCACATTTCAAAACTCAGCATGCATAGGGGCATGGATGCAAATATCAAGAATAAAAATTTAATTCATAACATCCAAGAAAACCGCGGCCAAACATGCAAATATCCAATCTAAACACGTGACAATGCATGTGCAACCATATAGGAAGGACTAAAATGCAAATAACAAAGATTGTAGGGGGAACAATGCAAATAGTCCACAGTGCTACTTTTATTTTTACATACTAAATAAGAACATAAAAGAAATACAGGGAAAATGGCGCAAATTACCCAGCCGCTCGTGCGGGTCACGTGAAGTGCCAGGTGTCATCCTCTAGATGGCTGGCGAACGTGCGGCTCTGGCGCTGACACCTAGCGGATCCAACGGCTGTCCAGATGGCGTGAACGTGGGCATATGGAGGCCGTTAGATGTCGGATCTAATGGCCTGACAGGCACTGGCGATGGACGGCCCTGATGCGAACTGGCGGAGAGGGAAGATTTGACGGCTGAGGAGGGTCCTAGAAGAACTCCGCTTGGGCAAAGTTCACCGGAGACTCGAGGGCGATCGGCAGCTCCGATGGATGATTGGGAACGGGGTTCGACTGCAGGGCCCCTCAGCGTCGGATGGCAGGGTCGGATGAAGTCATCAACGATCAGATCTCCTAGATGGGTACTGGGACCTGGACGAGCTCTGGCAAAGCTGGATGAAGGCGAGCTGGGGGGTAACAGTGTGCTCTTTGACCTGCAGATGAAAGCTTCGACTCGGAGGGACACTCCGGTCGGGGTTATTTGGTCGGAAATAAAGGAAAGCGACGGTGGAGGATGAAGGTAGGTTCCGACAGCGCGGAGGGTAGAACCTAAGCCTAATCTTGGCTTGTACAGCCAAGATTTGGGTGGTCAGACTGCAGAGGACAGATGAAGATGAATGGGGGAGTCAATCGGAACGAAAATAGGTGACTGATAGAGCTCCGATCGTCGGATCAGAGCCGGCGGAGCGATGAATTGGAGAATCGAAATAGACGGAACTAGGATTGGAAAGAGGTATACGTGGTGGTCCTAGATTAATCCTTAGCTCCTGGGGGTGAGGTCGGTGTGGGTCGTCGCCTCTACCACGCTGCAGAAGGTGGGGAGGCTCAAACGCAGTGGATCTCCAGCCACGTGCTTTGAGCGTCGGTTGCAGCTACTCTCTCCGGCCACCAAAGGTTTCGGTCAAATGTAGTCACCAAGTGGAAGAAGACTGGGGTAGTAGGAGGGTGTGTGGCACGAGCTGAGGGACTAGAGAGTCGAATGAAGATTTTATAGCATGTCCTAGGTGGCGAAGAAGATCGGGCGTGGGCACGCGAACCGAGGGCAATCCGCCACTACCTAGGGATCCGCAAGGGTCACAGATCCACTAGGAAGAAGCGGGCGGTGGAATCGGGGCATTGATGAATCTCGTATTCATCATGCTAAGAACTCCGTATTAAAATCCCTGCTTAAACAAGCCAATAAAAATCACCTCTAATTCTTTGATTTTATCATATATTATATTGTGTATAATTAGCCTTTAATTATTTGTATTTAATTGCCCTTATTTCTCTGTAAGTATTCTATCACTCAAAAACCCCTAAAAATTAGGTAGAATAATTGTCTATATTTCACTAACCCTTAAAAAGACTAAAAATACAAAAAACAACTCAAAACCACAAAATCGGTGTTTTTATCCCCCTAAAAATACCCCCAAAAATACGTTTTGTACAAATGACTTCTTTTGGCTTTTTGACCGACATGAAAGTTGTAGATCTCATCGAGACGAGCAACTTTCATGTTTTGACTTTTTCCAAATTCGGCCTCTAACTATTTATTTTCTAATTTCCTTTGTATTTATTATTTGATTTATTCTGAGTGGACCACGTGGCGCCCTCTGGGCCGCCCACGTGGCCCGCTTTATCGCCCGCCACCTGGTGGCCTCCTGGGCCGTTGGATCTTCCTAAATCTGCCCCCATCTCCACCGTCCAGCCTCGCCTATCTCACAGCCGCCCGATCTGATCTCAGATCAGATCTCGGCCGCTACTTCGCGCCTCCACCTCAGCCACTCGATCATACTCCATCTAACGTCCTCCCTTGCGCCACGTCGCCCCTTCACCTTACACCGTCAGATCTCCTCCACAGATCAAATCACAACCGCTCCTTTCTGCCTCAAATCCAGCCGACCGATCAGATCTCATGATCTGATCGCTACTGTTCCCTCGCGCTTCAATCGCCACCATCCGATCAGATCCTTGGATCTAATCTTATCCCTCCGCCCACGCTCGTATTCCAGCCGTTGGATCGAAAGATCCAACGGCTAGCAGCTCATCTCCTACCTCCGTAAACCCCCCCCTTTCCCAGCTGTTTCGCCTCGCGCATCCTCAGCCCCTTCCATTTATGACCGCCATATCCGGCCTCCTCGACCGCTCCTAACGGTCGCCCCACGTCGTCCATAGATCCCCCTTCCTCGCGCCTCCATTAATCCACCTCCACCATCACGGCTCCACCATTAAAACCTCTCTCCAAAACGCCCCTCCCCCATGTAACCTCCGAACTCCGCCTCCTATAAAACCCCTCCTCCGTCACCATTAGCCATCATCCACCATTTGGGAGCTTCGGCCCGAGCCCCTGGCTCTCCGGTGACAGCGGAGGAGCCCTTGCAAGGGGGCGTCGACGACCGAAGCCCCGGTGTGATCCGTGGCCTCCGGCCACGTAGCGGTCGCTTCATCATGCGCCGCCGAGCACCGGGGAATGGTCGCCCCCGTTGTGCGAAGACCCGGGCTTCCATTGAAGCCCAGCCCAGGCCTCCACCTCCGCCAATCCTCGCTCCGGCGAGGAGGTCTCTGCCTTCTTCTTTTCTTCGAATTTTCCTGCAATTTCATGTCATCTCCACCTTCGTTAGACCATCCAATCACCTTCGCCATTCCACCACCATTCACGCCGACCACCTTCTTCTTCTCCAGAACCCCCTCCGCTCCAAACCCCTTCTCCTCCGCTTCGCCGGAGAAGAGGCTACGGCCACCACCTCTCGACGCCCCCACGGCCGTCCACTCACTTCACAAACACCGCCCATATCACGCCTCGGCTATCTAACATCTACAGGTGCATCGAAGATCAATGATCGGAGCTCTCGCCTCATCGCCGATCACCAACTCCGCCGCGTCACAAGCACCTCCGCCTCGCCATCCTGAACGTCGACGGAGCTTCGCCTGGCTCCCACGGGCTTCGCTGCGAGCTCAGCAACCTACACCAACCTTCAGGCGAACCTATGGCGGGTGGTGGAGCTCCATCCAACACGTCGGAGCCCCGCCTCCTCCGGTCGTCCACGGCGGAAGAAGATAAAGCAGTTACCGTCCGATCGTTTCGATCGGACGGCCAGGATGAAGACACGTGGTGTCCCGAGCCTCCTCTCTAGACCTGCAGGCTCGGGACAACCGGACCTAGAGCCATACCTCCAGACCACGCCACGTGGCCCCGAGCCCAAGCCGCCTCCCGAGCCGCCTTTCGAGCCTGGGCCCTCACGTGCACCGCACGTGAGGCCTGGGTAATTTGCAGCGAAGACCCTGAAGTTTCAAGTATATACACTTTGGTCCCTAGGCACGTGCCTCACGTGCGTGCCTGGGTAAATTTCAGAGAGGCCCTCCGAGATTTGAAGATTTGCAAAAAGGCCCCTGCGCGCATGGACAAATTACTCACAGGCCCAGGCGGTTTTTGGTATTTGCAATTAGGTCCCTCCAGGGACCTAAATGCAATATTTATCCTTTATTTTTCTTGCATTTTTATTACATTTATGCCCTTGCACTGTTTTTAGCATAACTTGAGCATCGTAGGTCCAAATTGCATGATTTTAGTGTCGTTTTGATCCTTGTTTTGTCCTCTACAATCTAGCATGCTTATTTGTCTCATTTGACAATGTTTTAAATGAAGTGATTTTTTATGTCAAAAATGGGACCTAGCTCTGCTTGTTTTGCTAGATTTCATGACCGATTTTTAATGATGTGTTCAAAATGGCTCTAACTTCATTCTATATTGTGTTGCTCATATTTTAGGGTATAATTGTAGCATTTGAATCATCATGCATATTCTCTTACATTATTTGCACATACATCACTTTAACTCGCATAAAAATGTCTAAAAAATGCATGCATCATGGCATTGCCTTGTAAATATTATAGTGCATCATAAATTGCATATGGACCTGAAATTGAGATTAAATCACATTGAACTTCATGAATCAATATTCAAAAGCCTTAATTAAGCAGCTGTATCCCTGTGTTCGACCTTGGTACACTTGCCAAGCACAAATATTCCACAGCATTCAAAGCTTGTGGTTTTTGATCGAACAAAATTCGCCTCCTGTGCTACGACTTAATTCATCATTATTATCGAGGCGAATTTTACGTTCATCAGGCATGAGAGAATCAAATCCGTTCCGAAAAATTTGGAGAAATCGGGCACGTGAAATGGATCCGCGAAGAGGGGGTCCGGGAGGGGGAGTTGACCGGGGTCAACAACTCTCCTGGACCAATCAGAAAATTCCAAGGTCAAAAACATTTGTAAAATAATTTTAAAATAGAAAATGATTTTATTTAAAAATATGTTCAACATGAAAAATGTCCCTTATTTTCCAAACTATTTTTTAGTGATTTTTATTTATTTTTATGAAAAATAAATTAAGGTATATATAGTATATTATATTATATACAAGTATAAAATACCTATGTATTTTATATTATTATTTTTATTTTCTTATTTTTGTACAAATACCACTAATTTTATTTTTTTTATTTACAACATAAAATTTGGGATATAGAATCTTTTTTATTTTATTTTTATTGTTTATTTACAAGTGTTTAAATAAATAAGTATATGGTACTTATATACATGTAATATGTGTTAGGGTGTAGAGAGAGAAATTATTTTTATTTTATTTTCTAATTTTTATTTTATTTTTTATAAATATATACAAGGGAGTGAAATACATTTTTGTTTTTATTTTTGTGAAAATAAAATATATACATCTAAGAAGGACTATACAAAAGGTTAAATGGCCCTATCTCTCTCTACTTAATTTATTTGGCGATCAGGCCCATATTGGGCCCTCTCTTGGGATTAGGTCACTCAATATTTATTCTAAATATTTCCTTCTTTTTCTTTATTTTTTATTCTTTTATTTTTGCACAAATACATGCTCATTATTAATATTTAACAAAAGCATGCTTATTGGTAACTTATTGTATTTACAGCTATCTACATGGGTATTTTGCCAAGATATTTAGCTAAAATAAAAGAATAAAGAGTGATGAATGAGTATTCATCAACCTTCCCTTCGCCTTATGATCGCACCCCTATGATTTAATCATATCCGCTCTTCATTGCCCGCTTCTCAATCGTTGGATCGCGAGATCCAACAGCCGAGACACCGTCTTCTACCTCCGTATCAACCTCGCCCACATTGCCAATCATCACAACCAGTCGCGCCCTTCTTATTTTCCCGAACATCTCATCCACCATCCCCACTCATCCACCAAGCCACGATGACGCCCCATCTTCCCTCATCCTTGCTAGCACCCACTCTCTCCATAAATCCATCTCGTCCACTCCACATTCTCCACGAAAACACCATCGACCATCGTTAGAACCGCCATCTCACCTCTATAAATACTTCATCTCTAGCCACCTTTTCCCCCATCCGCCTTTATAGGGAAGAACCTCGAGCTCCCTTTTCTTTCTCGGTGACAGCGAGATCCCATCAGGTCGAGCGACGACATGGAATTTCCCGGCAAGATCCACGGCGAACTTTCATCGTGTCACAGCTTCTCCTTCAAGCTGCTTGAGCTCCACCACCCGCTGAGGTGTGAGCAACGACCAGGAAGCTCTCAGCTTCCATTTCTCAAGCGATACTTCCATCTTCTTCAGGTAAATTTCTTCTTCTTCCCTGATCCTCCCCTTCTTCCCCTCCGATCTTCTCTGAATTTATTCGACATCCCCGCTCAATATCACCTTCCACTGACCATCGATCGAGCTTCACCTCGGAGCTACCATCTTCGTGCATCCCTCTGCTCATCTTCCCGAACCATCGCGACCTCCGACCACTGCTCCGCTCCTCACGGCGGAGGAACACGTCGGACATTCACCCACTTCGCCCCCCCCCCAAGGCCACGAACCATCCACTTCATCCACGGGATCACAGGCCTATGTTTTGGCGAGTCACTAACGTTGCAGGTGCCTACTTTGTCACTGGTCGGAACCTTTTCCGGAGCTCCTTTCAGTTGTTGTATCGCCGACATCCAAGCAGCCATCCATACTCCCATGTGCTCCAATTGTTCCGCTGCACTTCCACAATGACATCCAGCCATTCAGGAGCCTCCAGGAGTCTTCACCAAGCACAATATAAGGAGGCTGAGCATGGGGACCTTTGCCGGAGCCCAGCCAAGCTCCCACAGGAGGCGGTGACAAGGAGGAACCAGATGTACAGTTACCGTCCGATCATCTTGATCGGACGTCCCACAATGCGCCACGTCGCCCTCTTCCAAGAGTTACAACTATCGTTGGATCCTTGAGATCTAACTGGCCACAGGAGCCTACGTAACCGTTACGAGCCTCTTCCCCGCCCCTTTAGGCTCGGAGCACCCGAGCCTCTAGCCGAAGCAGCCCAGCAGCACATTGCCAGGCTCAGATCGCTAGAGCCACATCCGAGCCTGCTCCGAGCACCCGAGCCTCCACCGCCTTCCGAGCCACCATCCGAGCCTCGCATATCACGTGACCTACGTGCATACATTGGGTAAATTGTAG
The DNA here is from genome assembly GCA_037367405.1 of Ottelia alismoides. Classification (NCBI taxonomy): domain Eukaryota; kingdom Viridiplantae; phylum Streptophyta; class Magnoliopsida; order Alismatales; family Hydrocharitaceae; genus Ottelia; species Ottelia alismoides. The sequence goes on from JAZKJV010006747.1 coordinate 602,961, forward strand.
CCATGTACCTACAAGTTTTGGAAATTACAATCAAGTCCCTATCAGGCAACATGCACGTGGTCCCGTGGAGAATTTGCACACATACCCTCATCTGTTTAGGTAATTGCATTTCAGTCCTGTAAGCATGTTTCTTTTTTAAGAAGTTTGTTTTTTCCCATTTATACCCCTATGTTTGCATGTTTATTTTAACACTCATTCAGCATCATTTATTAATTCCAAAAATTGTATGTTGTAGAACATCTTAGATTTTATCATTGTGATTGCTTGTTTTATTTTTGTGAGCTTAGAAGAATTTGCTATAATTCTTTTTGTGGAAAATTACATATTTTGCACATTATGTGCCTTTAATTGCTTATTAAATAGATTGTTGCTCCAAAAATCACTAAAAATTCACAATAAGTCTAGTTCAGGAAGTTCTACATTGTGCCCAAAAATCATGTCATTTGCACGCATAAAGAGGCCTTAATAAATTAAATAGTGTTTTGCTTAGTTGCTTTTTAATAGGTCCAAAATTCATCAATTTTGAGGTCTAATAATTTTCCTCGATTCATCTCACATTAAAGTATCTAGATTAATTTTTGTATCTGAAAATGATTTAATTTAGTATTTATTAAAATTAATTTCATGAAAACCACCCTAAATTCATTTTTAATTTGTAGTAAATTCACATATAGTCGAAAAATTCCAAAAAAAGTGCAGTAGCTTAGTTTCATTGCATTAACATTTGGGCCAAGTTTCATAATTTTTAGACTTAATTTGACTATACTTGAAAATTTAACTCTCGAATTTGGCTTGAATTGCATTGCATTTCTTAAATTGCATAAAAAATATAAAAAAAATATTCTCCCGAAAACCTGACGTCTGGATCAACTTTATTAATCTAAGGAAAAAGTTGCCTCCCTGAGTTCGACCTTAGGCTTGCCCAAGTAAAATAAAAAAAATGTTTTTTGCATTTAATTGACAATTAATCAAAGTGGTTTTTGATAAGTTCGATTTTACCTGACTACAACGAACATCACTAAATTTAATCGTTAATTCTGTTGAATTAAGAAGGGTAATCCACAACTTTTCAGTTGCCACCCCATCAGATCCGACGGTCATCGTCCAGAGCGGCTCTCCCTGTCGCGTCGACCACTGTTGCGACATCCATCCACAGGCAGTGCGCCTTCGCCCACCGTAGCCACCTGCAGCTTCTCCTTCACCCCCAGCGTGCCTTCAGGTCCGCACGAGCCCGCGCACTGGTTGGGAGCCCGTCGAGTTCTCCCTTCCACGTGCAGCCACCGATGACGCGCGACCCGCCCGTGCTTAGACTCTACCATCGTTGCTCTTCGCTCTCCGCCTGGGTAAGCCCTCCACCGCTAGGCCAGACGCCCTCTGCCTGTGTCACCCATGTACACCTCCAGAATGTAGCGCCTCCGCTGCGGGGTAAGCGTCGCCTCTACGCCGCCATCGCCTCCTCCGCGAGCGAGAACTGCCAGTTCAGAATCACTATCTGTAGTCCACGCAGACCACTATCGTCCTCATAGCCTCACCCATCGACCTCTGTGAGGAGGGAAGGGTGATGCCCCTTTCATTTGCTTATGAAGAAGATGAAGGAATCAACAAGAGGAACCCTGGAGATTGTTAAAAAAATTGGGTAAATTACAAAGACATCCCTGTAGGTTTCTGAAATTGCAGAACAGCCCCCTCCAGCCTTCAGTCATGTGATGTGCATGCCCATCTTGGGTATATTACAAAACTTTCCTCCAGCTTTTAATTGTTGTTACCTTTTAATGTAGGAATAATAAATAATTGCATATTAGTCCTAAATTCCAAAATCTATTTTGCATGCCTTTTATTGTTGAAATAAATAGTGTTTGTACTCAATAAATTCTCAAAAAAAATCATATTATGTTCATGCTATCTTGATTTTCATTGTATATAAATTTCATCGTATTTTGTTTTTATTTGATATTTTAAAAATTTAAAAACAATGCCCTTTTCTCTGCCTGAACTTAGAAAAATCATAAAAATTCAAAAATTTGTCTAAACATTCCAAAAAAATTAAATTAGATGTATTTACTGTCTTTTAATTTCCATCCAATTTTCATATTTTGATCATTTATAAAACCAAAAAACTATGAAAAAATCTTATAAAAATTGTAGAAAATTCTAGAAAAAAGGAAAAATTATGATTTCAGTTTCTATGTGTATATATATTTCTTTATACTTTAGCATAAAAATAATTTCCAAGAGTTTTGGGCACTTAAATATTTTTAAGGTGCAAAATACTCTTGGTTGTGCATTGTTTACCTTGTTTGACACTGTTTGATTTTTATAAAATCAGAAAACATCAGAAAATTTTAGAAAAATTATTAAAAACATTTTCAAAATATGTAAACCCAAAAATATATTTTCTGCAATTTTCTTAGTATTTTTGAATACTTTGAAAAATACAAAAAGATTGTGGTGTGTGTGCATATTGTGATTTGTTCCTCATTTGAAAATTAAAAAAACTGAAAAATCAAAAATCATTAAAAAATTATCTTTAAAAATTGACTACTGAGTTTTTCCAGTCGTGCTCCGTGTTCGACTCTAGTCGATATACCAGGTAAATTAAATAGTAAAAATCACTTACATTTGTTTCATTAATTCTTTTCTTAAAAGTGATTTAATACATTTTTTTCTCGTTGATTATGCTTGGTGATCTGGGTCATAACGACCCTTGATTATCTGCATACTTAACCTGAGTTGCTTGGTATGTCATCAGAATATTTTTTCTCCAAGAGACACAGACGGCTTCTCAGCCCCGTCCCAGGTCACGGGCTGATCCTAGCAACAGCAACTCTTCCCAACACTCTGCCCAGTACTGCCAGGTTCATCACATTCAGGCAGAGTCGGTTCAGCCGTTGCAGCAGCACTATTCTCAACCACCACCATCTCAAGACACTCAGATGGTGGTGTATCAGTTGAATCAGCCATTGGTAGTTCTTCCCCCTCCCCCTTATGAGCTGGAGCCGTTGATGGAAGTCAACAGGATTTGGTATGACAGGCAGCATCATGGGATCCGCCGAGATCATCCAGGATTCAGGTGGTCTACCGGAGGCACCTCATCCCAACAGCCTCTAGCTTGAGTGGACAGAGCAGCCAGCAGCAGCAGTAGCCCTAGTACTCCCAGCCACAGCAGTATTACCAATCGGGTCATCATCCCTACCAGCAAGTACATCAGTGGAGGCAGCACCAGCATCAACCTCAGCAGCAGTATTCTCAGCATTCCCCTCACCAGTACCAGCAGAGCCAATCTCATTTCCAGCGAGGCAACCCGTCCAGTTCTCATGGACCAGTCTATGAGAACCAATCCCTTGATGATATAATACACCTACTCTCAAACCAGCAGGCATCCTTCAAGCGGGAGATGGACGAGTACAGGAAAGAGATGAGGGAAATAATTAAGGGCAAAGCTGCCATACTCGCTCATATTAAATCGAACCCGAACAATCTGAAGAGGAAGTCTGAGCAGGTACAGTTTACAAAGACCACCACTCCTAGTGATTTATTGGGTGATATTTCTTCCTACATATTTGATGTTGATTTTGTAACACTTAGGAGTGGTAGGATGCCAGTCGGCGGTGCCTTCTCTGAGCAACAGTCCTATGATGATCCAAGAGCGTCAGACGAGGAGGATGGCGGTGTTGATGCCGCTGATGATGTTGATGACGGTGGTGCCGACGCCACCAAGGATGATGATCCAGTTGATGGTACTGAGGTCGTCACTTCTCCAGATGGAATTGGTGGCACTGATGCCACCATTCGACATAATGTTGTGCCAGAGCGCAGTGTTGATGCCGCAAAGACAGATGTCGTGGGTAGTGTTGATGCCATTATTTCTATTCTGGTTGTGTTTCCTCCTGTTTTTGTATCTCAGGACAATATCAAAGGTACCAAAAACTGAATAAAGGAATGTTTTCTTCATCTACTCAGAGTCCATATGTGTTGCATGATGATTCTTGTATGGGTTTCATTCCTTCACAGCAGTAGGAACCTCTTCCTAGCCCTCTATCTGAGGAGGGTCCAGCTATCCCCTTCCCTCAATCACTCTACTTGGAGCATGGGAAGAAAATAGAAAATCCAAAAAAAATACAGTAGTTAGAGTTCAGCCAGTATATGATCGATAGATTCCATATCCAGCTGACTCTACAGGAGGCACTAGAGCACATCCCACTCTTCCAGAAGCACTTGAGAGATAAGACCACTATACGTAGGAAGAAGAGGAATCACACTGTAGAGATCCATGTGCTGACTCGTGCCACATATTTTGCTATTCAGAACCAATTGCCTGCCAAGAGACCTGATGCAGGAGCTCCATATGTCATATGAAACATTCATGAGCAGCGGTTCGATCGTACCCTAATAGACAATGGTTCTTCGATTAACCTTCTTCTGGTTGCCTTACTCGATCGATTCAAGTTTGGTTCTCTTATACAGAGTAGGGTAATCCTTATGTTTGTTGAGAGATCTATTAAGAGGCCGAAGGGATTACTTAAGGACGTTGTCGTCATAATCCAGGGCTTAAAATTCCCCATGAACTTTGTTGTATTGGACATGGAGATCCCTGAATATGTGACAGATACCTCCATCGTCTTAGGATGGCCATTCTTAGCCACAGCCAAGGCGGTGTCCGACCATGATAGTGGGAAGGTATACTTTCGCGTCGAGGGTGAAAGTATACAAATAGAGACGATCGAGGAGACCAGAGCCAGAGATTCATAGTGCTCAGATCAGATGACCGACTCAGAGCAAATGACAGAGGTAGAGATAGACATCCGCCAAGAGTTTGACTTTGTGATTACATATGATGAAGCAATTTGGGCAGATCCCACATCATGAGATTTTATCACATCTTCAGACATTGTAGATTCACATATCATAGCAGATGAGAGTTCGGAGAGCACACTCATGTCACACGATACAGTAGAGTGTGTTTATCATGGTCAGGATAGCGAAGTCAATTTCGTTTCATACGCTTTAGATTTAGATCCCTCGAATACAGACACTGATTTTGACTGGTAGGAGTTCGATCAATATTTACCGTGTCTGGTGCCTACAGAGCTAACAGCTAGGACGGAGAGCAAGCCAGATCCATTGACAGATATACCAATAGGGTCGTCTTCGTCAGAGTTACCACTACAGTGAGAGTTCTCACACGCATATATGGAAGCATACACTCAGACATTCCAAAAGTCAGATTTACCAGCTCCCACTTGTCCAGATTTGAAGAGTTTACTACAGAGCATGAAGTACAGATTCCTTGCGCATGAGCCAGATATGTTCCCAATCATTATATCAACATATTTTACTGAAGTCCAAGAATCTCATTTGAGGGAGGTTCTTGAAAGAAACCCAAGACAATAGGATGGAGTGTAGCTGATCTCCAGGGGATATGTCTGATCATGTGCTCCCATCACATTTAACTCGAAGAATACACCAAGACCTCGCGTGAGTTCCAATGACAGCTGAACCTGAATCTTTAGATGTGGTCGTAAAGGAAATATCTAAGTGGTGGAGCACCGATTTTATCTACCCCATCTCCGATTCCAAGTGGGTTAGTCCATTGCATGTGGTACCCAAGAAGACGGGTATCACCACAGTTGTGAGCGAGTTTGGAGAGGAGATAACTACCCGGGTGCCCACTTCTTGGAGGGTCTGTGTGGACTACAGATAATTGAATCAGGCCACCAAGAAGGACCTTTTCCCTTTACCTTTCATAGATCAGATCATCAAGACTAGCTGGGAAGAGTTACTACAGCTTTCTGGATGGGTACTCGGGATACAACCAGGTGGCCATAACTCCCGAAGACCAAGAGAAAACAACTTTCACATGTTCGTTTGGGACGTATGCTTTTAGACGGACGCCCTTTGGATTATGTAATGCCCCAGCGGCATTCCAAAGATGCATGCTCTCTATTTTCTCGAACATGACTAGTGAATTTTTATAGGTCTTCATGGATGACTTCTTTGTCTACGGCGACAGTTTTGATGCATGTCTTGATTACCTAGACCGAGTACTTCAGTATTGTATCGAGGTCAACTTAGTTTAATATTGGGATAAGAGTTACTTTATGGTGACTCAGGGGACGGTCCTTGGCCATATCATCTCCAACAAGGGCATTGAGGTCGACCCGTCCAAGGAGGATATCATCAAGAAACTCAATCCATCATCCAATTTACGACAATTGCGGTCTTTTCTAGGGCATGACAGATTCTACCGACGGTTCATACAAGACTTCAGCAGGATTGCCCGACTGCTCATTGATTTGTTGACAAAGACATTGAGTTCTTTGTCGATGATAAGTGTCATGCGTCATTTGAGGCTCTCAAGAATCTAGCTGTTGAGACACCTATCCATCAGCCGCCTGATTGGTCTCTCCCATTCAAGATCATGACGGATGCCTCTGATTTTACTGTAGGGGTCGTGCTTGGATAGAGGAGGGATGGAGCGCCTTTTGCCATTCACTACGATAGCCAGACTTTGGATGCCGCTCAGCGGAACTACACAATGACTAAGAAGGAGATGCTAGCAGTAGTATTTGCTCTTGATAAGTTTCGATTTTACATTATCGGATCTAGAGTGACTATATATACTGATCACACAGCCATCCGATACCTCATGGCAAAGAAGGATGCCAAAGCTAGATTGACCAGATGGATCCTTCTCCTCCATGAATTTGACATTGAGATTAAGGAAAAACCTGGAGTCAAGAATGTGGTGGCGGATCACCTCTAACGTCTAGAGAACCTTGAGGATTCAGATCAGATCACACCTATTACAGAGACATTCCCAGATGAGGCGATCCTTGCGATCACCTCACTTACGTGGTACGCCAACATTGTGAATTATCTTGTCGCAAAGAAAGTTCCACAAGGTTGGCCCAAATAGCGACTTGAGACCTTTCTTGCGAAGGCCAAGTTGTACCATTGGGAAAATTCGACTCTTTATCATGAAGGGGGGATAGCATCTGGAGACGGTGTATTCCTCAAGAAGAGAATAATAGCGTCCTCACTTATTACCACAAGCTTGAGGTAGGAGAACATCATTCTGGGAGACGGACAGTACAAAAGGTGCTTCAATCTAGCCTTTGGAGGCCTACCCTCTTCAAGGATCCATATGAACTCATGAAGAGATGTACTGACTGTCAGAAAATGGGCACTTGTGGACAGAGAGATATGATTCCCATTCACTTACGCGAGGTGTTTGACGCATGGGGCATCGATTTCATGGGTCCATTTCTTAAGAGTCAAGGATTTGAGTATATTTTTCTTGCTGTAGATTATGTGAGTCGTTGGGTTGAGGCCATCCCCGCCCAAACCACAGATGCTAAGACTGTTTGTAAATTCTTGAGAAAAATATCATTTCACGATTGGAGTGCCTAGATTTTTTATATCAGATGGGGCGACTCATTTTATCAATGACAAGGTAAGGGCCCTTGTTAATGAGTTCAGCATAGATCATAGAATTACCACTCCTTATCATCCACAGACGAATGGTCTTGCTGAGGTTTCTAACAGGGAGATTAAGACTATATTGCGGAAGGTAGTCCGCCCATATCGAAAGGATTGGTCACAGCTTTTGGACTCGATCTTGCGGGCATATTGAACATCCTTTAAGACTCTATTGGGTACATCTCCATTTCGACTCATTTATGGCAACCCATGCTACTTACTAGTTGAGTTGAAGCATAAGTCACATTGGACAGTCACTGAGATATTCTTAGATCTTGAGAGTGTAGGAGATCAGAGGAGAGCAGAATTGGCAGCCCTAGAGGAGCTTAGAGATACAGCCTTTTTCGAGTAGCCTACAGTATAAGGAGCGAGTGAAGATATGGCATGATTCTCACATCAGCCATAAGCAGTTTGAGCCGAACCAGAAAGTATGGTTATTCGATGCCAGGCTGAAATTATTTCCGGGGAAGTTGTAGAGAAAGTGGAAGGGACCATACTTGGTCCGGAAGGTGCATGACAATGGCAGCATTGATATATCTGAGATGTCATCTGCATCCACCTTTCGAGTTAATGGTAAGCGCCTGAATCCATATCTAGATCATGATCCATTGATCGTCGATGTTGCCCCTATTCATTTTGCATGAGATGAGACCTTGGACTCTCATCATTTGCATCGCATGCATGATTATCACTTCCTCCCGCAGCTGCATAGATCCAGTTGTCCATATCGCACATTCTTTTGTCTAACACCCCATCTCCATCTTGTTATTATGCTATACTTAGGGTGTACTTTACCCTAATTATGGGGAGGTGCCAGACTTTTGATTATTCTTATGATTCTTTTTACCTCAATTTTGCTGCCCTGTACATTCTAACTCTTGGTTTTTCCCTTGTTTACAGTCTTCTATACTTATGATTACTTGATCCTAAGTATAGGGGGATCACGGATTCCTATTGTTCTTATTTCATTCGTCGTGTAGCATACCATTCTTTTCACTTTTCTATACTTAGCACGAGTTATGTTTTCCTTTATCGCTCTCTGATGAGGACATAGTTTGAGCAAAGTATAGGGGTGTCGTATATATTGGACATATACTTTATTCAGAACTCGTACTTTCGTATTTTTAATATGGCTAAAATACTGTATAAATACTAGTAAAATACAGTAAAAACAACTAAAAAAAGAGGGGCGGATATTTCCTCAAAATTCTTTTTGCATATACTGATTAATAAGTCAGGTTAAAATATTTTGAAAATATTTTGAAAATAGTTTGAAAATCTATTTGTAAATCTATTGAAAATGATTTAAAAAATGTTTGAAAAATATTTTCAACTTTTGTAAAAATATTTTGGCTTGTAAAAAATTTTCTTTTCTTTATGTGAAATAAAATGATTTTGTAAAAACTATTTGCAAATGTTTTGAAAAGGGTTTAAATTTTATTTTTTAAAAAAATATATATACTGTTTGAAAAATATTTGAAAAATAGTTTCCAAATGTTTGTAAATGTTTGTAAACTTGTTTGGAAAAATTATTTTGGACTATAGTTTTCAAAACTATTTGTAAAATTATTTTCAAATAAGGTTGAGGAATATATGCATCGCACACACAAAAGGAAGAAAAAAAAGTCCACTGTATATATATACTTGTAAATCCTTTCACCTAATTCTTGTAAATAATTGACTCACTCCTGTGTAAATATGTGTATCTTATCTACTAACCCTAACCCTTATTAGAAAAATCTCTAAAAAATACAAAAAATCAAAAGTCTAAAAAAGTTGCATTTTTCAAAAAAAATATTTTTACATTTACATCATTTTTTCTAAAATCCATAAAAGTTCAGAATTAGAAAATTATTTCACAAAAAGATTTTGCTTTCTTTTCTTTGCATTGTACATATTTCTTGCAGTAGCATGTGCATTTTTCAGGATAATATTAGCATTTAAATTAAGTCTGGAATAAAATTGAAGAATGGAGCTTAGTTGGATTTTAATCCACTTAATTTCAGAGGAACCTTATAAGAACTGGAGTTAAGACTTTTCATGTCCTAGTGACTTAATTCTTTGAGTCCATGAGACTATGTTCACATGTCATCTTGATTAGTCTAAGTAGAATATTTAACAACACACGCATGATTCTTTCAGACCGTGGCTTACCTTGGACAAGCACCCTACACGTAGCTCTTCATGGAGGAGGTAGTGAGGGGCAGAATCTTTTGGCTTGGGGTAGCATATGAGGGTAGTACATCTAGGAGGAACCTCTCGTCCTACTCTAGGAGGGAAGTCCGTCTCAACCTGGTCTGGTTATGTTGATGTCTAAAGACAGGATGCTGTGGGGTTGCAATAATACTTCAAAAGAGGGATAGTCTACTGGCTCAAGAGGAAAAACTCCTTATGTACATGTTGCACCTTGTATATATTTTCAAAAAATAAAAAAAAGAAAAAGAAAAAATACAGAATCTCCAAAAGCCGACAAGCATGATTGAAAAGTAAAATGCCTGTCGGAGTGCATGTACAAGTGAATAAAATAAAGAATAAGAGCTTCAAAGTCAAATGTTTGTAAGCTTGCAGCGGATGACTTGTCTACACTGGTCATGCATCCAAGGATAGGTAACTACATTGGTTACCGTCCATTCTCTTCTCCATCTCCTCTTCTTGAGCTGGTTGTACTTGAACTTAGAAGGGAATATCCCCGCTCCTCGAGGAAAGAGTTGCTAGATCGGGGGAGTACAGTTACCTTGTTGAGAGAGGTTGTTTCTTTGCTACTTTTGAGATGAGGATTGATGAATCCACGATTCATCGCCTTTATTCTTTTATTTTAGCCTCTTTTCCTTAGTCAAATACCTGTAAATAACCATTAATTTCATAAAATTACCATTTTGCATGCATTTGTTAATTATGCATTTTTAACACTTTTTGTAAATAAATAAAAGAATAAAGGAGAAAAGAAAAAGAAAAGGAGGTATTTATGCAATAAATACAGACTGACCCAAACCCCGAGAGAAGGTCAAGACTTGACCTGATCGACCAGGAATAAAGTAGGGGGAGATAAGGTTGTCTGTCAGAAAATCCAAAAATAACTTGTACATATTTTTCATGTATATTTGTATAAAACTTACATTATTTTATTTGTATATAATTTGACTTCAAATCACTTATTTTTGTAAATAAAAGTTGTGAATAAAATTGTGTTGTAAATAATAAAAATATTTGTAAAATAAAATATTGTATATATTGTAAATAATTACACCCAGAAAAAGCCGCAACGTGATAATTGAAACATCAATTCCGACTCCATATGAGCTCAAATCGAACCAAACTCACTTCCATAATACTATAAATTAAATTATCTTTCAAATGGCTGTGGTTTCATATTTTTTGGAGTTACGGTTAAAAAGTCGGTTTTCTGGGGTGTATTGTGCAGTTTACCCATGTATTTGTGTATATAATTATTAATATTTATTTTTATTTAATGTATATATTATAAATATTGTTTTCAATAAAAATAAAAATTAAAAAAATTAAAAAAAATAAAAAAAATAAAAAAAAATAAAATAAAAAATCTTGTATAAAAATTATTTCCTTATTTGCACCTATGTACATCATATATTATGTATATAATATATGTATGCCACTAACTTCCATTTATAAAATCCATCAAAAAATTTAATTACCTAACATTAATTAATTATTTTAAATTAATTCCGAATTATTTATTTATTTCTTTGATTTTTATTGATTGATTTGATTTTATAGCATGCCTTATATATATGATTTGATTGCATGCCCTTAATGGCCACCATTAAGGTGGCCAATTAATTTTCAATAAATTTTTAATTTATTTAATTTATTAATTTCGAATTTCGTAATTATTTAATTAATTAATTTATTAATTTAATTAATTATTTTAATTCACACAATCAACACCTTCCATTTTTGTAAATATCTCCATTTCTGACCTTCGTCTTCTTTTTAATGGGCTCCTCCTCCCTCATTTCTTCTTTGATCAATCTTTGGCGGAGAGGAGCCCGTTTTCCGAGAGTTATCTTGTTGAAGAGGGTCCTAGCCTCCGATCCAGTCGGTGACAACGGCGTGAGCTTCGTCGAGGCCATCATGGCTTGTCCGATCCCCGAGGTGAGATTTACTTTTACTTGTCTTTTTCTCTAGGTAATCATAGGCTTAGATTTTAGTGTAGGAGTAGTGATTAATTTTTAGGCATTATAAAACCACAAAAATTTCCATCACACTTTAATCCACATCCGACACCGATTTTCGCCTCATTTTCGTGTCCCGCCATTTCTTTTTCTACATCACGCAACCTATCACCTCCGACCACACACGGTGGTCAGAGTCACGGATTTTTCTTCCATATCGCGAGATCCGCCCATTCACATATTCCATTTGTGCATAAATAAAAAGAATAAAAAATTTATCTTTTTTGTCGTTTATCTCTAACCTTTGTTATTGCAGGATCATAAAAAAATAAAAAATAAAATTATTTTCCTTTGTTTCTAACATTTTGTTTTGCAGGGATAAATAATAAAAATAAAAAAAATCATTTATCTTTTGATTCTCTAACATTTGTTTTGCAGGAAAAATTAAAATAAAAAAATTAAAAAAATCTTCTCCTTTACACTTACTGTTTACAGTTGTTGTTTAAGAAAAAAAACAAAGGAACAAAAAAATACATTTTTGATCTTTTCCTGCAGGTTATAAAAAAATAAAAAAAACAAAAAAAAATAAAAAAATAACGCAGTAGGGGTTGTCACCCCCGCCGCCCGTCACCCTCGAGCACACCCTTCCCCCAGCGGCTCCGTCCTCCTGCCGTCAGCCCTCCATCGCCACGCATCTTGGGTGGCCATCCACAGCGCTGCCCAACCGCCCCTCAGCGACTCGCGGCTGACGCCGCCCTTCGCCAACGCCGGCGCCCGCATCCGTCCTCGACGCCCGCGCTCGGCGCCTCCCGTCCTGCCGACCCAGCCCCGCCGCGGTCGAACCTCCGCGATCCGCGCGCAGCGGCGGCGCAGACTCCGCCATCAACCTTCAACACCTCCCTCCTGCGCGCGCGGACCTGTCGCTGTCCCGCGCAGCTCGCTCCTCGCCATCGACCTTCCACCACCGCTTGGGAGCCCCCGCGCGCGAGCTTCCAGAACACCACCTTGCCTCGCGTCCGCCAGCGCGCCATCGCGCCTGTCACACCCCCGCAAGGGCACAGCCACCCCTTCGTGCCCCACGCGTGGCCGCCTTACTCCTCGTGTGCCCCTCCGCCGCCGTTGGCCCAGCGCCGTCTCTGCGCGGCTGCGCCGCCCCGCTCCTTCTCTTTGGTGGTGGGTGGCGGCTGCCCTCCTCAAGAACGTTGCTTTGTGAAGAACGAAGGGCACACAAGAAAGCCCTAGGGCAAGTTTTTTTAAAAAAAATCTTTTGGGTAAATTTCATATGGATCCTCTGAAGTTCAGATATTTGCAAAGCGCCCCCCACCAGCAACTCATGACATGTGCGGGGCACATGTTTAGTGGGTAAACTTCATATTTCTTCCTGCATGTTTATTTTCTTATTATTCAGTGCAGAACTCTTGCATAATTATAGTTTGGTCCCTACATTTCCAGAACTCACTTGCTTACTTTATTTGAATGGAACCAATGCTTTTATGAGTCGGAAAATTTTGCGAAAATTCATGTATGCTCCTGCTATGTGCATTAACATTATATAAAATTTTCATAGCATTTTGAGTTTATTTGAGATATTAAAAAAATCAAAAATAGTGCCTTTTTGCTTGCCCACAATTAGAAAATCCATAAAAAATTGAAAAATTGTTTAAAAATTGCATAAAAATTTCTGTAGGTGTATTTTGTTGTGCTTTATTTTCAAACCAATTTTTGTACATTTTCTATTTATAAAACTCCAAAAAAATTGCAAAATACGAAAAAATTTATAAAAATTGTAGAAAATTGTAGGAAAATCCAAAAATAGTGATTTTGGTCTCTTTTTGTAGATATCGCTTTCTAGTTTTCTTTAAAAATAATTTCAGGAATTTTGAGCACTTAAAGAATTTTTAATCTGCAAAATACTCCTGACTGTGTACATTCTATTTATTTTCCACTGCTTCATTTTTAGAAAATAACAAAAACATCAAAAAATTGTGAAAAATTTACCAAAAACATTTGAAAACATATAAAACACAAAAAAATATTTTCAGTGGACTTTTCTATATATTTTTGACCATTTTGAAAAATACAAAAATATTGCGTGTGCTTTTATCCCTTGTGAATATTATACTTCTTTTAAAAAAATAAAAAATATATATAAAATTGAAAAAACCACTAAAAATTAACTTGGAAATTTGACTACTTAGTTTTTCAATCGTGCTCCTTGTGTTCGACCCTGGTCGCTATACCAGGTAAAAAGAATAGCGAAAGACCGCTTACATTTGTTTTCATCGATTCATCATTTTTTAAGTGGTTTAAAATATATTTTTCTCGTTGACCGCGCGTGGTGATTTGGGTCACGACGACCTTTGTTTATTTACACACTTAACCCAGTTGTCAGGCGTGTCATCAGAATGGCGCCGTTGCCGGGGAGCACGGCTTTGTAGTCATTTTTCATTTGTCTATTTTTGTCTCTCTATATTATAATCGTTTTCTGACCTTCTCTCTTTAATTTTTTGTGCGAGGTACTGCGTGGTCAACTTGGAGTTTACTTTTTGAGGACCCGCACGGGAAGAAGAGCAGGGAGAAGAAGAAGAATTTCATTTTTTGAGAGAACAATTATTCTTGTAATAATTTAGGACTTTTGAACTGTGAACTTGGACTATTTTCTCGGGGTTTGTTTCGCCAAGTGCCGATGCACTTGGGGGACCTCACCGCTGTTTTACGCCGGTTTTGTTTTCTCGTATTTTTTTATTTATTTTATTTTATTTGATTCACGTGATTTTCGAGCCCCTAGCCTTAGGATTTTCTCTTGCGTGTGTCGTAATTAGTAGGATCCCCACACTTAATTATATGCATGTTCCTATAGTGCGCTTAATTGGACCTACTAATAATCAATTAATAAAAATAATCGACTCATCTCCTTCGTAGCCTACGTGCTGCAATCCACCCTGTAAAGCGCTTTCTCCTACCCCCGATTTGTCGGGCAGAGGAGGGGTGGGCCAAGACCGGACCCTTTGGCTTGGAGGTCGGTGACCGATTAGACGGTTCTGCGAGTAGAACTTGCTCATCTAGGACTCGGTTTTCACCGTTGCATCATTTAGATAGTTTTATTTTTGTATTTAAATTTCTGCGCGGATCATATTGCATGTAGAGTGCTGGAGTAAGGTACGCATTTTTTATCTCTGCATGCATCATAGTTTTTGACCGTGCATTGGCATTTTCGACTTCCTCCCCCTGTTTTTTGGATTCAAATTAATCAAAGAGGAAATCAGAAAGCTCGTTAGGCGTTGTTATTGAAAATATCCAAAAAAAATACAAAACCAAAAATTTAAAAATTGGGATTGCTAATTGAACTCGACCTTAAAATCAAACGTAATTAATTCACACCATTGTTTTGGGAGAGCAATCCCCTCATTGTTTGCGCTTTTATTCGCTCACGTACAGACTAAGGAGTAGTGCCCAAATCCCATTCAAGCCTCTAGTTTGTACAACTTTGTCTTCTCACTAAACTCTAAAATTGAAAAGATAAAAGACCAAATCTCACGGTCTTCACTTTGTGTTGAGTTGGTGAATTGGGGGTTTGCTTTGTGTATTGTATGTCTATAGTGTGAGTCGGTTACGATCATTCTTCTATCATTAGCGGTCACCTTCTGTCTCTACCCCACCCTCCCTCCCTTCTATCTCTCTCTTCGTTCCTGTCTTATCTTTCTTTCACTCCTTTCTATTCCAACCTCCCTCCCTTCATTTCTCTCTCGTCACGATGGGTCGCATTCCATTCCAGCCGAATTCTGCGGCTACTTATCTTCATACCCATCATTCCCGTCCACTTCCTTGGGAGGTCGGAATCCCATCCGAGTTCCCATCTTTTCCCTACCCACCCGCCCATTTGGGACATGCTGTGAGTGACACTCGAGGAGACCAAATTGACCAAATAAGAAACCCGGGTGTTCACCTTGCTGAGATGAGAGTGCATCCCATAGGCGATCAAATTGGGCATTGGCAAGTTTTAGAAGACTTTAATCCTGAGATGATGGATGAGTACACCGATCACGAGGCACACTTCGCTTCTACATTAAGCCCCTTCATTTTGGATTTAGAGTTAATTGATCTACTGCCTAAATTTTTTGGGGAAATGCACGAGGAACCTTATTTGCATATCGATGAATTTGAGGATTTTTGTGTATCACGATCATATTCTGATATAACTTCTGAGGAAATGATGTGGATTACCTTCCCGTTTACACTTCAGAGTAGAGCCAAGACTTGGCATAGACGATTGGGAAGGAAGATTACTACATGGGGAGATTTACGATCATTATTTTTGAAGAAATTTTACCCCCAGTGTAGAGCAGAGATGATGCGGTCATGTATTCGTGATTTTTCAGTTAACCCCCAAAAGCCATTGATAGAATCGTGGTTGAGGTTACGAGAACTTGTGAGGCGATTTCCAGATCATGGATTTTCGATGACTGACCTTATCCATATCGCCATGAGGGGGAGGACCGCAAAGCAGATTTCATATGTCATTACCTCGTGTAGTGGTTCACACCACAGTCCCGACTTGGATTTTGTTGAGACCATCTTGGATTCAATTTCTGATCTTACATATTCACAAGATGATTTATTTGGGACAACACATGAGGGAGAGATGACAACTGTTGAGTGTGTGACACACCATGCCGATCTTGATAGCACACACAAATCTGAGGATACTACTTCTCATTTGATGGATGCGTTGGCTACTACTGTGAGTTCCGAGAGCCGGACATTGGTTGAGTTTTCATTGGATTTACAATCAGATTTTGAGCCAGTCCCGCACCTCCACATTGATGATTCTTCGATTCTAGATCTGCTAGGATCCCAAGAGATAGAGGAGGAACCTACATCTCAACCATCCTCTGATTCTTTCCAGTATCCATACGAAGTTGATACAGTGTCTTGTCTTCAGGAGATCTTCTCAAATTCGGAGATACATTTGGATTCATCTCAGCATAGAGAGTTTGATGAGGGACCTATTTTGGATTTTACAGAACTTGATAGTCCCGTACTTGAGCCATGTGTCCTCCCATTTGATGAGGTCGATACATTTTTGGAGGACATGACATTTGACAGCATTGATCCCCAATTTCCTGATGATTTGGCATTACTCCGCGAGGGTTATCTGCGGGAGGATGCCATGGACCATATAAATTCGGTTTCACTTTCTGGGAGTGCATCCGATCTGACGGATCACGAGACCGAATATTTTGATATTTTTGATAATGAGTTTGATGATTCTCTCCTCGACGACCCTCGCGAGGATGACCCGATCTTTGAGGTATTCGATGATTTTACTGATTTGTCTACATTCCATACATCGGATATCAGCCTTTATAGCGAGTCTCCTGATCATGATCTTCCATATCTATTTGAGACTGTGATCGACGTGGAGGATTCTCTGACCGATCCTTCCTTCTCCACGTTTGATTACTTCGGCTCTATCCTTTCACTCCATACAGATCTTGAGCCGACGATTTCTTTTGTGTTACCGGAGCCCGACTTCATCTGCACATATCTTTACCCGGTAGCAAACACCCGCCTGACTGTTTATCTGGGTGTTATCGTTTACTCTCTTGACCCTCCTAACTCCGTTGTTGTTCTCCCACCGAGACGACAACAACAGTACGGTATTCGCCTGACAGATGCCGTCCTGAACCTCGATACGGCGTTATCCTAACATTTGCGCCCAGCTAGGGGCGTAAACTCTAGCGCTTGTTGAGAGGCACCTCAACATTGATCGACTGACATCTGTATATACCATCTGTCCATAGCATATATTCTTTCTGTCTCACACCCCATCTTCATCGCATGATCATTCCATACTTAGGGTGTACTTTACCCTAAGTATAGGGGGGTGTCAGACATTTGATTATTCGTTTGATTCTTTTTACCTCTGTTTTGCTGCCTATACTTAGGGATATTTTACCCTAAGTATAGGGGAGGTAGACTTTGTATATTCATCTCCTCGGTTTTCCCTTTGTGTACAGTCTGCTATACTTAGGATTACTTGATCCTAAGTATAGGGGGATCACCGACATCTATTGATTTTATTCTTTTATTCGTCGTTGTAGTATACTATTCTTTTCACTTTTCTATACGCGGCACGAGTTATGTCTTTCTTTCCAGCTCTTTGATCACTATGAGGACATAGTTCGAGCTAAGTATAGGGGGTGTCGTATATATGGTATATATACTTTAGCCATAACTCGTACTTTCATATATTATTTTTTTTAATATGGCTAAAACACTGTGTAAATACTTAAAAAACAAAAAAAAACTTTAAAAAATCTTTAAAAAAAACTTGTAAAAAAATGAATTAAAAAAAACAACAAAACAACTTTATATATACTTGTATAAATTACTCAAGTTGTAAATTCTTGCATCTCATTCTTGTGAAATAATCAACTCACTCTTGTGTAAATATGTATCTTTTCCTTTAAAAAAAATATTTTTGTATATATTTGTATATATTACTAACTATTTGCCAAAAAAACTTTTTGCATGTGCATCATCATTTTTCAAAAATCCATAAAAATTTCAAAATTTTGAAAATTGTTTCACAAAAAGATTTTTGTTTTCTTTTCCTTGCATGTACATATTTTCTTGCATTTGCATGAGCATTTTTCAGGATGATTTTGACATTTAGACTAAGTCTGGAATAAATTTGAAGAATGGAGCTTAGTTGGACCTTAATCCACTTAATTTTAGAGGAACCTTATAAGATTTGGAGTTAAGACTTTTCAGGTCCTAGTGACTTAATTCTTTGAGTCCATAAGACTATGTTCACATGTCATCTTGATGAGTCTAAGTAGAACATTTAACAACACACACATGATTCTTTCATACCGTGGCTTACCTTGGACACTGCACTTTACACGTAGCTCTTCATGGATGAGGTAGTGAGGGAGCAGAATCTTTTGGCTTGGGGTAGCATACGAGGGTAGTACATCTAGGCGGAACCCCTCGTCCTCCTCTAGGGAGGGAAGTGCGTCTCAACCTAGTCTGGTGATGTTGAGGTCTAAAGACAGGAGCTGTAGGGTTGCAATAATGCTTCAAAAGAGGGATAGTCTACTGGCTCAAGAGGAAAAACTCCTTATGTACATGCTGCATCTTGTATATATTTCAAAAAAAAACAAAAAAAAGAAGCAAAATCTCCAAAAGTGGACAGGCTTGATAGAAAAATAAAATGCCTGTAAAAAAAAAGAAAAAAGAATAAGAGCTTCAAAGTTATATATTTGTGAGCTTGCAGCGGGTGACATGGCTACACTGGTCATGCACCCAAGGATAGGTAACTACACTGGTTACCGTCCATTCTCTTCTTCATCCCCTCTTCTTGAGCTGGTTGTACTTGAACTTAGAAGGGAATATCCACGCTCCTCGAGGAAAGAGTTGCCAGACCGGGTTATTGAGTTACCTTGTCAAGAGAGGCTGAATCTTTGCTACTTTTGAGATGAGGAGCTAAATTTCACTTACACGTACAAGTAAGAATTCATAGTCATAAGAATTTGTGTCTGAAGACTTGTTCTGATCTGACTGTTGAGGAGACCTGAATAGGAGTCTTATGGAACTTAGAGGCTGTTAGGTTTTAATTCCATGTCCCATTAAGGTTCCGACACATTAATAATCCAAAGGTCCGACAGAGCTCCAGACTACATTTTTATGAAGATAAGTTTAAAAGTCAACATTGTTCTAACTTCTTTCCTTTTTCTTTTCTTTATTTTTATTTTCACTTATTTTCCAAATAAGTGTTTGCTAAGGGACTAGCAAAGGTAAAGTATAGGGGAATGATGAATCCACGATTCATCGCCTTTATTCTTTTATTTTAGCCTCTTTTCCTTAGTCAAATACCTGTAAATAACCATTAATTTTATAAAATTACCATTTTGCATGCATTTGTTAATTATGCATTTTTAACACTTTTTGTAAATAAATAAAAGAATAAAGGAGAAAAGAAAAAGAAAAGGAGGTATTTATGCAATAAATACAGACTGACCCAAACCCCGAGAGAAGGTCAAGACTTGACCTGATCGACCAGGAATAAAGTAGGGGGAGATAAGGTTGTCTGTCAGAAAATCCAAAAATAACTTGTACATATTTTTCATGTATATTTGTATAAAACTTACATTATTTTATTTGTATATAATTTGACCTCAAATCACTTATTTTTGTAAATAAAAGTTGTGAATAAAATTGTGTTGTAAATAATAAAAATATTTGTAAAATAAAATATTGTATATATTGTAAATAATTACACCCAGAAAAAGCCGCAACGTGATAATTGAAACATCAATTCCGGCTCCATATGAGCTCAAATTGAACCAAACTCACTTCCATAATACTATAAATTAAATTATCTTTCAAATGACTGTGGTTTCGTATTTTTTGGAGTTACGGTTAAAAAGTCGGTTTTCTGGGGTGTATTGTGCAGTTTACCCATGTATTTGTGTATATAATTATTAATATTTATTTTTATTTAATGTATATATTATAAATATTGTTTTCAATAAAAATAAAAATTAAAAAAATTAAAAAAATTAAAAAAAATTAAAATAAAAAATCTTGTATAAAAATTATTTCCTTATTTGCACCTATGTACATTATATATTATGTATATAATATATGTATGCCACTAACTTCCATTTATAAAATCCATCAAAAAAATTAATTACCTAACATTAATTAATTATTTTAAATTAATTCCGAATTATTTATTTAATTCTTTGATTTTTATTGATTGATTTGATTTAATAGCATGCCTTATATATATGATTTGATTGCATGCCCTTAATGGCCACCATTAAGGTGGCCAATTAATTTTCAATAAATTTTTAATTTATTTAATTTATTAATTTTGAATTTCGTAATTATTTAATTAATTAATTTATTAATTTAATTAATTATTTTAATTCACACAATCAACACCTTCCATTTTTGTAAATATCTCCATTTCTGACCTTCGTCTTCTTTTTAATGGGCTCCTCCTCCCTCATTTCTTCTTTGATCAATCTTTGGCGGAGAGGAGCCCGTTTTCCGAGAGTTATCTTGTTGAAGAGGGTCCTAGCCTCCGATCCAGTCGGTGACAGCGGCGTGAGCGTCGTCGAGGCCATCATGGCTTGTCCGATCCCCGAGGTGAGATCCACTTTTACTTGTCTTTTTCTCTAGGTAATCATAGGCTTAGATTTTAGTGTAGGAGTAGTGATTAATTTTTAGGCATTATAAAACCACAAAAATTTCCATCACACTTTAATCCACATCCGACACCGATTTTCGCCTCATTTTCGTGTCCCGCCATTTCTTTTTCTACCTCACGCAACCTATCACCTCCGACCACGCACGGTGGTCAGAGTCACGGATTTTTCTTCCATATCGCGAGATCCGCCCATTCACATATTCCATTTGTGCATAAATAAAAAGAATAAAAAAATTATCTTTTTGGTCGTTTATCTCTAACCTTTGTTATTGCAGGATCATAAAAAAAAATAAAAAATAAAATTATTTTCCTTTGATTCTAACATTTTGTTTTGCAGGGATAAATAATAAAAATAAAAAAATCATTTATCTTTTGATTCTCTAACATTTGTTTTGCAGGAAAAATTAAAATAAAAAAATTAAAAAAATCTTCTCCTTTACACTTATTGTTTACAGTTGTTGTTTAAGAAAAAAAACAAAGGAACAAAAAAATACATTTTTGATCTTTTCCTGCAGGTTATAAAAAAATAAAAAAAATAAAAAAAATAAAAAAATAACGCAGCCGGGGTTGTCACCCCCGCCGCCCGTCACCCTCGAGCACGCCCTTCCCCCAGCGGCTCCGTCCTCCTGCCGTCAGCCCTCCATCGCCACGCATCTTGCGTGGCCATCCACAGCGCTGCCCAACCGCCCCTCAGCGATTCGCGGCTGACGCCGCCCTTCGCCAACGCCGGCGCCCGCATCCGTCCTCGACGCCCGCGCTCGGCGCCTCCCGTCCTGTCGACCCAGCCCCGCCGCGGTCGAACCTCCGTGATCCGCACGCAGCGGCGGCGCGGACTCCGCCATCAACCTTCAACACCTCCCTCCTGCGCGCGCGGACCTGTCGCTGTCCCGCGCAGCTCGCTCCTCGCCATCGACCTTCCACCACCGCCTGGGAGCCCCCGCGCACGAGCTTCCAGAACACCACCTTGCCTCGCGTCCGCCAGCGCGCCATCGCGCCTGTCACGCCCCCGCGAGGGCACAGCCACCCCTTCGTGCCCCACGCGCGGCCGCCTTACGCCTCGCGTGCCCCTCCGCCGCCGTTGGCCCAGCGCCGTCTCCGCGCGGCTGCGCCGCCCCGCTCCTTCTCTTTGGTGGTGGGTGGCGGCTGCCCTCCTCAAGAACGTTGCTTTGTGAAGAACGAAGGGCACACAAGAAAGCCCTAGGGCAAGTTTTTTAAAAAAAAAATCTTTTGGGTAAATTTCATATGGATCCTCTGAAGTTCAGATATTTGCAAAGCGCCCCCCACCAGCAACTCATGACATGTGCGGGGCACATGTTTAGTGGGTAAACTTCATAATTCTTCCTGCATGTTTATTTTCTTATTATTCAGTGCAGAACTCTTGCATAATTATAGTTTGGTCCCTACATTTCCAGAACTCACTTGCTTACTTTATTTGAATGGAACCAATGCTTTTATGAGTCAGAGAATTTTGCGAAAATTCATGTATGCTCCTGCTATGTGCATTAACATTATATAAAATTTTCATAGCATTTTGAGTTTATTTGAGATATTAAAAAAATCAAAAATAGTGCCTTTTTGCTTGCCCACAATTAGAAAATCCATAAAAAATTGAAAAATTGTTTAAAAATTGCATAAAAATTTCTGTAGGTGTATTTTGTTGTGCTTTATTTTCAAACCAATTTTTGTACATTTTCTATTTATAAAACTCCAGAAAAATTGCAAAATACGAAAAATTTTATAATAATTATAGAAAATTGTAGGAAAATCCAAAAATAGTGATTTTGGTCTCTTTTTGTAGATATCGCTTTCTAGTTTTCTTTAAAAATAATTTCAGGAATTTTGAGCACTTAAAGAATTTTTAATCTGCAAAATACTCCTGACTGTGTACATTCTATTTATTTTCCACTGCTTCATTTTTAGAAAATAATAAAAACATCAAAAAATTGTGAAAAATTTACCAAAAACATTTGAAAACATATAAAACACAAAAAAATATTTTCAGTGGACTTTTCTATATATTTTTGACCATTTTGAAAAATACAAAAATATTGCGTGTGCTTTTATCCCTTGTGAATATTGTGCTTCTTTTAAAAAAATAAAAAAATATAAAATTGAAAAAACCACTAAAAATTAACTTGGAAATTTGACTACTTAGTTTTTCAATCGTGCTCCTTGTGTTCGACCGTGGTCGCTATACCAGGTAAAAAGAATAGCGAAAGACCGCTTACATTTGTTTTCATCGATTCATCATTTTTTAAGTGGTTTAAAATATATTTTTCTCGTTGACCGTGCTTGGTGATTTGGGTCACGACGACCTTTGTTTATTTACACACTTAACCCAGTTGTCAGGCGTGTCATCAAGGATCTATATTTCACTTACACTGTACAAGTAAAGATTCATAGTCATAAGAATTTGTGTATGTAGACTTGTTCTGACCTGAATGTTGAGGAGACCTGAATAGGAGTCTTGTGGAACTTAGAGGTTGTTAGATTTTAAATCCATTTCCCATTAAGGTTCCGACACACTAATAATCCAAAGGATCGATAGAGCTCTATACTACAATTTTATGAAGATAAGATTAAAAGTCAACATTGTTCTAACTTCTTTCCTTTTCTTTATTTTTATTTTCACTTATTTTCCAAATAAGTGTTTGATAAGGGACTAGCAAAGGTCAAGTATAGGGGAATGATGAATGCACGATTCATCACCTTTATTCTTTTATTTTAGCATTATTTCTTTAGTCAAATACCTGTAAATACCCACTAATTTCATGGAATTACCATTTTACATGCATTTGTTAAATATGCATTTTTAACACCTTTTATACTCAAATAAAAGAATAAAGAAGAAAAGAAAAATAAAAGAAAAATAAAGGATGTATTTATGAAATAAATACAGATTGACCTGAGCCCCAAGAGAAGGTCAAGACTGGTCCTGATTGATCAGGAATAAAGTAGGGGAGATATTATCTTTAATCCAAAAAAATCCAAAAATCATTTGTAAATATTTTTCCTTTTTATTCTGTGTATATTTGTTTAAAAATCATACTATTTTATTTGTATATAAATTGACCTCAATTTAAGTATTTTTCTAATCAAAAGTTGTAAATAAAAATATTTTGTAAATATAAAAATAATTGCAAAATAAAATAATGTATAGATTGCAAATAATCACACTCAGAAAAACCCGTAAAGCAATAATTGAAAGATCAATTCTGACTCCATACGAACTCAAATTGAACTAACTCACCTCTATTGTACTATAAATTAAATTATCTTTAAAATGTTGTGGTTTCATAATTTTTGGAGTTACGATTGAAAAGTTAGTTTTCTGGGGTGGTTTGTGCAATTTCACCATTTATTTATTGTATATATTTATTTATATTTATTTTATGCATAATGTACATATTTATAAATACTTTTTTCATTATTAAAAATAAAAATTAAAAAAAACAAAAAAAAACAAAAAAATAATTTCCTTATTTGTACATGTGTATATTGTACTATATATATGTATCACTTGTATACAACTAAATTATTTATATAAAAATCACCAAAAATTTTATATCTAACATTAATTAATTAAATTAACATAATTACGGAAATTTGATTTTATTTATTTTATTTATACATTTATTTGATTTGAAAACCTACCATGTATATAAGTTTTGATTTTTTACTTTAAATAGCCACCATTAAGATGGCTAATTAATTTTTATATAATTATTTTAATTATTTTATTGATTTCAAATTTCATTTTTAATTAATTAATTAGTTAGTTAATTTAATTAACCAAAAGAAACATTCCTTATTTGTGCATACTTTCCTTTTCAATTTTCCTTCTCTTTTTATTGGGCTCCTCCTCCCACATTTGCTCTTGATCAATCTTTGGTGGAGAGGAGCCCGATCTTCGAGTGCTTCTCATCGCAGAAGGGTGCCCAGCCTCTGAGACGGTCGGTGATAGAGATTTGATCCTTATCTAGGCCATCATGGCGTATCTGATCCTGAGGTGAGATCCAATTTTATTTCCCATCATTTTCCTAGATAAATACGATACGTAATTTGTGCTTCGATTTTATTAAAATTTAGATCTTAAATTCCTAAAAATTCTCTACCCTGATTTGATCCGGCTTCGAAACCGACATCTCACATCCTAATCTCTACACGTTCCTATTCTACCTCACACGACCACTCAACTTTGGTCACGCACGGTGACCGGAGATCCGGGTCCATCTTCCATATCGCAGGATCCGCTCCCGTTCAAGTATCCTATTTTGTTTATAAATAAAATAAATAAAAAATACACATGATTGTTTTTATTCCTAACATTTGTTTTGCAGGAAAATTAATAAATAAATAAATAAATAGGTTACCTTCTGTTATAGTTTTCAAAAAAATTAAAAAATAAACATTTTTTATTTACAATTATTTTTGTTACAAAAAATAATAAAAATAATAAATCAGCAGCGACAGGTTGCGTTGCCGCTCCCCGCGGCTGCCCCTTCGCCTCGCGACCCACCAGCTGACCCTGCCTGAGAGCAGTCGCGCCTCGCCGTCGACCACCGCCCTCCATAGCCTCCCTTTCACCCCCACGGTGGTGCGCGCAACGACCCACTACCGACAGTGGCGTCCGCTACCACCTCTGTGCGCCACAGCCGCAGACACCATTGCCTCCTCTCCAGCGATGCCCCCTCTGTCGCAATTGCATGACTTGCCCTCTGCCCGCGCGAGGGCCCGTCGTCTTCCGTAGCCGCCGCTGCCTACGGGCATCACCTTCGCCCGTCAACCGTGCTGCCCATCGCACCTGGAACAGAACGCCTCCACCAACAGCGTCGCCCGCACCGCCTGCTCCGTCAGTTGCCTGCACCGCCCTCGTGATCCACAAGCGGTCGCGCCTCGCCTCCAGCTTCACTGCAGATCCATCGTGTGGTGGCGGCCCCCTTTCTTTGGG
Source organism: Ottelia alismoides (assembly GCA_037367405.1). Lineage (NCBI taxonomy): Eukaryota > Viridiplantae > Streptophyta > Magnoliopsida > Alismatales > Hydrocharitaceae > Ottelia > Ottelia alismoides. The sequence continues at coordinate 628,765 of JAZKJV010006747.1, forward strand.
ATAGAAGTGAACAGGAAATGATGAACCCTAGGGGGTTTGTAATAAAAATATATATTTGGGAAAATTACATAGATGCTCCTAGAAGTTTTCAAAAGTGCAAAGAGACCCTTTGCCAGTCCAACGCACGTGCAACGCACGTGTTTATTGGGTAAATTGTAATTCTTATTCCATATTTTATTTTTATTAATTTCTTAGGTAGAAACTTAAAATATTTCCATTCTGGTCCCTGTATTTCCATACTTTAATTTGCTTTCTCTTTTGATTGAAATAAATCTTTTTCTTTCTTAATAAATTCTGTAAAAATCACCTTATATTCATGTTGTGTGCATCTTCATCGTATAAATTTTTCATTGCTATTTGATATTTTAAAAAATTCAAAAACTATGTCATTTTATCTATCTGAACTTTAGAAAATCATAAAAAATTGAATATTCCTATAAAAGTTCCAAAAAATAGATTAGATGTATTTTACTATATTTTATTTTCTATCCAATTTTCGTTATTAATTATTTTTAAAATCTAAAAAAATGTAAAATATTAAAAATCTTCGAACAATTGTAGAAAATTGTAGAAAAATCAAAAAAATGTGATTTCAGCTCCTTTGTGTAGATATTTGTTTATACTTTAGCATAAAAATAAGTTCCATGAGTTTTGAATACTTAAGTATTTTTAAGATGCAAAATACTCTTGATTGTGCACTGTTTACCTTTGTTTGCACTGTTTGATTTTTATAAAATCACAAAACATCAGAAAAACTTGGAAAAATTACCAATAACATTTTAAAAATTGTAAAACCCAAAAACATTTTCTTTGGATTTTTTTGAGTATTTTGATATAATTGAAAAATATAAAAAGATTGTGTTTGTGTATGTATTTCTTTCCTTGTATATTGTTCCTCATCTGAAAATTAAAAAAATTTGAAAAATCAAAAACCGCTAATAATTTTATTTTCAAAATTTGACTGCTTAGTTATTTAATCGTACTCCTTGTGTTCGACCCTGGTCGTTATACCTGATAAATTAAATAGCGAAAATCACTTACATTTCTTACTTGATTGAATTTTCTTTAAAGTGGTTTTAAATATTTTTCTCATTTTTCATGATTATTTTTCCATCATAAGCAATCCAGATTTTCGTGTCATCAATAAACCACCAACCATGACTACTTTTTTTTAATCCAACTATGACTACTTGTCACACTCTTGAAGCACTAGGCTGCAAGCACACTAGTACGGAGGCTAAACACCATCAGATATTGGCACCTCGATGTGCCAAGCAACATGTCCCCCAACCAATCTCTGTTGGGATCATGGCATCCAAGCTTCCACCCAAGGCTCCAAGGGTGCATGGCCCTCCCTTGACGACAACTACTCCACTACACATATGCCATTTAAGATAATCACCATGACGTAGACAAGAGCCCAGCAGAAAAGGCAACTGCTGAATACATGTGTAAATAATATACAGATTTGGATGTCTCGCACAATTATTTGATTCGATGCTCACGATGCTCTCAACTCACTGAGGCTCACTGATGAATCCACATTTCATCATCTTTATTCTATCATTTTGGCACCAAAAACCCTAGCAAATGCATGTAAATAGCATTAAAATCATCATCTTAGCGTTCATGCATGTGCATCTAAACAGTGTGTAAATTACTGTAATTAAGGCCAAAATTATAGAATAAATAAAGAAAAGAAAAAGAATAAAATATTGTAAATATTTTATGACCCAAAACCCCGAGACCTAGGCATCTTGATGAATAGGTCGACAAAGAATAAAGTAGGGGGAGATAAGGGCCAAAACACAGATAAAATACCTATACATTTTATTCATTCTTTATTCATTTTGGGACCTATTTTTGGTTCCACTTTTTATACATCAAATAAAGAAACTTTGTACATGAAAGTTGTAGATAAATTAATAAAGAAAAATACAAAATTGATTTCACTAAAAAATAATGCACAGATAAAAAGTTATGATCTGAATAAAAATCCAGAATGCCAACTTCCCAGACCCGTATCTCAAAAATAAAAACTCCAAATGCAGCGTACTCACCTTTAATTGTATATAGAAGAAAATAATCTAATTAATGGTGGTGGTTTCGCATTTGGCGGAGCTACGGTTTGAAAGTTGACTTTTGGACCCCCATTGTATACTTGTACATATTAAAATATTCAATTTATTATTTATTTATTATTTTTATAATTTTATATTTTTATAATGTTGTAAATAATACTTATAATAATTATGTACATTAAAATCAGAATAAAAACATAAATAAAATACAAATAAAAATACTTGTATATATTATAATACATAGGTATCATACATGTAGCTATACCTATACAAATAACACTTTCATTTTATTAAGTGTATAAAATATATCAGAAAATTAAAATAAAAACATATTTGTGTATATAAAAGTATTTTATAATTTTAGAAAATAAAAACCAAAATAAAATAAATTAAAAATACCTAAATAAAAATAAAATACTTAAATATATAGATATAGATACCTATAGGGGTATAAATGCAAACTTGTAAAAATAAGTCTCATAAAAATATATAAAAATCATAATAAAATAACTTATAAAAAAATAAACATTTTTCATTTTATAATTAAAAATCAATAAAATCATTTCCTATTTTTAAATGAATTAATAAAATCTTTTTTGCAGGTTTTTCCTGGTTGGTCCACGTGGACCAACCAGGAGGCTCTGACAGTTGACCTCGGGTCAACTGTCTGAGCCAGCTCCTGTTCATGTCAGAAGTAAGTTTTGACGCTTGTTCACCCTTTTTTCGAGGCTTCCCGTGACATTTTTTCATGATCCACTCTAAACAACTTTTGCAGCCCTACCATAGGGCATGCACGCCCCTAGCTCTCCTCGAGCGTTGGATCATCGAGCCACCCGTGATCCCTCCTCGAAAGTTGCCACCCGGCCATGTTCAAAACCGAACCTCCTTCCTCCTTTTTCCCTTTGAACCGTTTTTGCTTGAGCAAAATACCTCCGAGGGCGTGCTGCTGGACCCCCGGTGACAGAGGGATGGTCCAGCACCTTGTCGAGGTGCTCAGTTAGCTCGGCGGCGGATTCCACCACCACCTCCGGCCTCTTGGCCGTTGAGGTCCCTCCCTTGGGCATCTTGACCCTTGAGGTACTTTTTCTATTTCTTTTCGTGTAGCTAAGACAATCAGTAGTCGTAGGTTTAAGCTCATACGTTAGTTTGCCTCTTCACTTATTTAATCGCACCACCGACCCCCTCGCCGGAGCTACCTCCGGCGAGTCTTGGTTCCGCCCTTACACGCCATCACGACCACCTGGGGGCTGTGGCATTTTGCCCACAGACCCCCTTAATCCCTTCTTGCAGGTACCTGGACCGCTAAGGACACTAGAAGGAGCTTTTGCGAGAGGTTGGACCTTCTTTGAGCCTCCACGCGTCCTCGACGTCGCGGCGGCTTAACGACGCTCCGCCACTCATTTTGACTCCACCAGCCACTAGAGGATCGCTGCAGGAGCTCGGGGACCCTTTTTGAAGCCTCGCCGGACAACGGAGGAGGGAGATCAGAGCTCGGGAAGCTCGGGCAACCGCTTGTTCTTCCCAGTTCGTCGAAGCTTCCTCCTTGCCGTTGGATCTTGCGGATCCCCCAGGAAGAGCAGCCGTCGTCCGATGAGAGGCGTTGCCAGCCGTTGATCGCAGCGCAGGATCAAATCTCAGGCGTCCGAGCCCAACCGGTATCGCGCGTTGCCAACTCGACACGCGTATAAGTGGAGCGCGCTGAGTCGTCGGATCGCAGCCTTACTTTGGGTATTTTGCCTTCTCACCCAAAGAGTTTTGTATTTTAAGTTTGAACCAAAACTTTCCTCTGCCGTTGTTTAATTTTTGTAATATTTGCAAGAACCCCCCGCGCATATCTGTAATTGCATTAAGAACCTTGCCAGCCAAGCGCACGTGCAAGGGCTCGTGCGCGTGGGTATTTTGCGACAAGGACCTTGCGGTTTTGGGCTTTTACCATTCCGTGCAGTAACTGTTTTATTTAGTGATATATTTTGTGGATAATTTGCAAAAACACCCCCTCATCTTTGCGATTTTGCATTTAGGTCCTCCCCAGGCGCGTG